>CM056204.1:65518794-66225044 GCA_029692085.1 Gymnothorax javanicus
AACACGCTCCGTTTTCAAGGAGAACGATTCCTTTCCATTACCAGTTTTTCAGATGATGGTTCTGTGCACTTATTAGGCCTATACGAATTCATAGCCCTATTTTATGTGAAAATGCTTGAGTACTGAATTCATGTTTTCCTCATTCTCAGACTGAAAATATAAAAGGCTACTTCCATTTATAAAAATTATGGAACCATTGAGTAAACTGAGCGGGAATTTCATTGGCTTTATATATCTGAAACGTGTACATTACTCTTTAATTGAACGCACGCACGATGCCAGAAGTTCTAGCGCGTCTACTGGCTCAATGTACAGAAGGCCCTTAGTAAGTGTAAGAAAATATAGCTACCCCATTTGAGTGCGACAGTTCAATCTATAATGTGGATATTTCCACCAAAAAGTGTATAAACATCATCTGATTACTCTTGAACATATTTACATGCTGTTTAACCACCGTGAAACGTGACTGAGAAATATGACATTCATTTTTTTTTGGAGGACAGTATCAGTGTCAAGCATGTTTATAATAGCGTTAATTTGATTTATTACCTCCGCCAAGGAGGTTGTGTTTTACCTTCGGTTTGTGGTATGTTCACTTATTGTTTGTTAGCATCACTATGGAAGATAAATATGGACAGATTTTTATAAAAAATTTTAATGAAGGTGTGTATTGGCCCAGCTTAGTAGTCATTTCATTTTTGGGGTGATCTGGATCAAATTCTGGATCTGGAAATTTTTCTTTACTCGCGTGATGGTACATACTGACACTACTTTCTGTGTCTCAGCCGTGGGGCACTATTGGGCCTTGAAGGAGTCTAGCACTCGCTGAGTGCTCTTATTTCTTATTTGGTTCCTCTCTCATGGTCAATGGAAAATGTTAGCCATGTCTCCTCTGCAGGTTGACTTCAGTATTTAGAGAGTTGTCTGCCCTTCACATGCAGTATAATAGTGAGGGAGTTGTGTTTCAATACCAAGGTCGCAGGTTCGATTTTCACAGAGATATATTTGATGCGAAAACCATTAGTAAGCTGAATTTCTATGGTAAAGGGTCAGACATATCATTTAAGTAGAAAAACATTCCGCACGTCAGTCTAGAAATGACACCGCCGGACTAAGGACAGTACAGAGAACATATGAATGAAGTGTACAATATTCAAGGACACTGAATGATTCATTTGTTTTAAGTATGGACTCGCAGAAGAAATTATTATTTGGCTAGTCCCCAAAGAACTCTATGGTATTTATGAAATGTGTGCATGTGAACAGTGAGAAAGCCACCAGATTATTTTTTTTCCACAAAAATATGAGATCCAGACAAGATTCATTTATGAAATATCCAGAAATACTTCATTACCTTTTTTTCTGAGAGAGCATGTAATATAAGTTCTCTTACTTTCGTGTTTGAAGATAAAGATAAAATGCAAAGTTATTTTAGCATGTTCTGAAGAACTGTGTAAACAAGGTAATTACATTTGCTGACTGATTGTTTGTAGCATAATCAGTTTCAATAAAAAGTCTCTGTGGGCCAAATTTTTCAGACAAGTGTCTGAACTAAATGCCTGAAAATTATTCTATAGTGAATGTCCCATCAAATGGTTTCCTCACAGAAATGGTAACTAATGATATTCGTCATCTCTGAAAGTGGTGACCATCCATATTATTGGCCTTACATAAAAAAAACGTACTCTCAACACAAAGAATGCTTTTCAAAGGCAAAGATGAGTTTAGTAAGATGATAAGTGATGAAGTGAAATGCTCAGCCAACGGTTTGTGGTCACCTGCTCATCCAACATCTCAATCCGAAATTATGGGAATTAATCACACCTTCCTGTAGTAACCGCATCTACTCTTTGGCGAAGGCTTTCTAATAGATGTTAGAACACATCTGCTGGGATTTGCTTACATGTCAGCTGGAAAAGCATTAGGTCAGGCTGTGATGTTGGGCGATTAAGCCTGGCTTAAAGTCAGCTTTCTAGTTGATCCTGACACTGTGTGATAGGGTGGAGGTCAGGGCTCCATGAAAGTCACTTAATTTCTTCAACGCCAATCTCAGAAATCCGTGTATGGACCTTGCTCTGTGCATGTGGGTACTGTCGTTCTCCAAAGTCCTGATACGAATGAAAGCACATCATAATTTGGAGAGTCATTGCATCATAGAATGTCAA
This sequence comes from Gymnothorax javanicus, assembly GCA_029692085.1. NCBI lineage: Eukaryota > Metazoa > Chordata > Actinopteri > Anguilliformes > Muraenidae > Gymnothorax > Gymnothorax javanicus. The sequence goes on from CM056204.1 coordinate 65,520,960, forward strand.
GACTTTTTATCAGTGTAACTTAGTAGTTATTCAAAAGCCGAACCCACAGCATGGATAGCAGTATCAGAAACAAGTCCACATACGTTTGGGCAAGGCGGTATGACGTAAGGATTTGTTCTCTCCCGATTGGTCGAGTTGAGCTCCGCGGGTCACTGTAAATAGTGATATTCACCGTGCGAAAGTGTGTGAGAGGCGAAAATAACAATCCAACAACCTCTAGCTAAAAATAGATTAAGCTTCCCCGCAGGAGCTCCTGAAAATGTTCGTATTTTGTGTCGCTTCGTCCCTGTGAGGAACTTTACGTTAGAGTGTAACCTTTCTCTTATTTTATATTTTCAGGTAGGGTCATATAATAAAACAGTTATTGACTTCAGTTATCGGTGAAACCAATGATTTATCCACCTTGGACAAGTGATATCCACTGGTGAATATCACTTGTCCAGGGTGGATAAATCGCTGGATGATCATCACCTCAACTGAAGTCAAAAATGGTATAATATTGGTGGTAGCTGTACTTCGTATGGTGGTGTGATTCATGACAAATTTGTGGGGCTGATTCTGACATTGTAATATCAGTCAGCAAACAGCTACGGCTACTGTGAGCCATGGCCCAAAAAATGCTAAGGGCTCAGTAATTTGACATCATCAATAATGGTTGTCCGGAATATTCTGCAGAGATGCCAATGCTGTCTGCTGGTGTTCCACACACAAATAAATTTTAGTAACAAACTCAGCAATTTAACAACAAATTCAGTCATCTGATAGTTGGATATCTTCGGATATAAATTGTGCAGTGTATTATTATTCAGCAAACAGGCTAATCTATTTGCATGGCTTCAGTTTAAATGGGGTCAGTGGTTGAATTTGTTGTAACAGTGAATTTATTGAATTTGGCCTTGACTTCATCCTATTTTGGTTCTGTCTTTGTAGTGATGACCTAAGATCTACCAGAGCACTGCTTACATTGAGCCACATACAGGAAAATGTCCAGTATCAATTTACCTCTAACTGTAAACATGAATTCAGTCGGGACTTTTTACAGCAGGGCTGCCCAACCCTGTTCCTGGAGAGCTACCATCCTGAAGGTTATCACTCCAACCAAAGCAAACCACACCTGCTCTCCCAGTTACAGATCTTGATGAGCTGTTAATGATCTGAATCAGGTGTGTTGAATTAGGGTTGGAGCAGAAACCTACAGGATGGTAGCTCTCCAGGAACAGGGTTGGGCAGCCCTGATTTACAATTTGTAAGACTTGCGACAACACTGCGCATTTTAACCCATTAATGGCCAAATTTCATTTCAAAGTAAAAGTTGCATTTTACTATTGTACATGGTGTACAATGTAGGTGTAATGCTTAAATTCTGGTGAAAATAATTATTTTGTCATCGAGGACCCCAATTATGTATGTTCCATTACAAAAGTACACAAATTGTCGAAAGCATAAAAAAAATCATCATTCTGACAAAAAACATGTTGAAAAAATGCAATACGTAATTTCCAACTTTTGTTCTGAGTGTTGTATAAAAATATGTTTCATAAAAAATGGCGCACTTGCCTTTTGGAGTGTCGCATAGCGCTGTTTCAGATTCAAGAAATTAATGCAAATGGCGGCGCCCACCACTGCTGTACAGGGAGACGACTCTCATAAGCACTTTTCCTCCATGTGAGTTACTTCCCTTGATTAACCTACAGCAGCCTAGACACAGTAACGCTTGGGTTACGGAGGTGAAAATCTGCCGCGTCCCAAAAATGGGACAGTGGTCATTAATGGGTTAATGTGTTTTTCAGAAAACAGTGCCGATATTTCTAAGTTTTCAATATAAACAGGTTAAGAAGTACTGGCACAAAAGCTGGATATAAGAATAACACGTTATTTATCTGTGTGTTAAATTCAAACATAGGGGCAAACTACAAACACTTCCATTTTTAAACATGCTGATGTGAGGCCATGACTCAACAATGCTTCTTAGGTTCCAGTCTTTCCTACTGAGGAATTAAATTTTTCATGAAAATCAAGATTGTCAAGAGTACAGTATTGGTACCTGGTGCACCTCAAATATTTTTATGCAACATTATGTAACAAAACTAAAATGGAAGTTATTTTACAGAATTTCAGCACAGGTCAGGCTCAAGGACCAACATTATTATTCCATCACTTACATTACATTAGTGAATAAAAATAAGGTACACTGTAAAGCATTTCAGGTCGGTTAAACTTAGAGATGACAGCTCACCAGCTGCCTTAAAAATGTGAGTTAACTCAACTTGAAGAGAAGCACTGTTTCACCTCACAATTAGTCAATACAATGGACAACTTTAAGATAAACTTTTGAAAACTTACAAAATTCACAACAATTTCCAAAAACTTGTCATAACAAGTGGAGTTAAAGAGAAGAAATAAGTTCACATAACTTAATGGGACTAGCATGTTTTACAGTGTTTTATGCATGCAGAATACGTTTTTCTTCCATTACCACACTGTTATAAACTGACTGAATTTAACAGTTAAATTAAGGCATTGTCTCCTTATTATTCTAACTGTAAGTAGAGTCCTGTGCTCATTTAGCTGTGGTTTACAGTTAACATACACGGAACCTCTATTATAAACTGATTGTAAAATTACAGTTAAAATAAATGGCAAAAAAGGTGCAAGTTTATAACAGTGCATGAAAAGACAAAAAACATATTAATTCAAAAAGACAGATAACGTCAAAAAGCAATTAACTTCACTGGTCAAGGAATGCGTTCCAAAGAAAACATGAACTGTTAACTAACAATTTTAAAATACTTAAAACCCACCTACAGCACAGTAAGGTCAATAATTAAAATGTGTGGACCAGAAGCACATTAGCGAAAAAAAAAAAAAAAAGAGAATTATTCAAGCTTGTTGTCCTCATGAGCAGTGAGGAAGATGGTAGGGGAGGCAAAAAAGAGCCAAAAGACACAATTCAAGAAGTGCAGTGACCGGCCGCATCCTGAGGAAACCAAGTGTCAAAAACAACTAAAATATTGCTCCTGTAATGTAGTAAAGTTCTGGAATGGGTTTCATAAAAGGAATCACTTAACACAAGAAATAAAAATAAATGTCTGTAGTTTGCCAAACATTCTGTATTTGGCCATAAACACCATTGGAATATTTAAAGCGGACACTCATTGAAAATCTTAAAGCAGGTCAAATTATACCTCTATCGAGAGCTAAGGGTATACTGAACATGATAAAAGTACTTTTACACCACCACCTAAGCTCAGAAAAGAAATATAATCAATAATAGTCATCCTTCCATTCACCTTCGGCAAGTCTCAAATTGGCAACGAAACGGCTTAATTTTGATGATGTCACGAGTTGTACAATTCGTACGGTACTCAGATGCAGCCCTGATAGAACACGGTACTTACACCGTCCCTCACCCCCCGTACTGTTAATGCATTGGAATTCTGACTTTCGTCGCATAGTGCGCATCAATTTGTGTCATCAACGTACATTTCACAGTACCGAAGTATTCTCTGAAATAATTATGCCGACAAAATAGGCTACAGTTTGCGTACACTGTAATACTCGCTAGCGAGCTAGTTGGCTACCTAGCTAGCAAGCTAAGGTGATATTGAACTCTACAATGGCCGCGTTTCCCAGTTAAGAGCGTTCTTAAGAAGTTAAGAAGGCTCCAAAGAAGAGTTCAGCTAAGAGGGAGCCTTAAGGACAAGGACGAACCGTACACACTGCATTAATATCTCCTTGCTTAGTGTCACGTTGATTTGCCTGACGCGGCTGTATCTGCAGTGTTTCGTCGCTAAGAAGGGTGTTAAGAGCGCTCCAGACCCTTCTTTCAAATTCCTCTTAACAAAAGATCATCTTAGGCTAAGAAGGAATCTGGGAAAAGCATTTGCTTCATACTGGAGCCTTAAGAAGGATCTAAAGAAGCTCTTAGCGCTAAGGTCTTCTTAAATGAATCTGGGAAACGTCGCCATTGTTATAGCTGGCACACCAATGTATTTAGCTAGATTGCCAACTAGCCTTTAAGCTAAAAAGGACAGCACACCGATATCTTGTATTTAGCTAGCTTGCTAGAGTGATTATTCACTCGTGAAATTGACGCGGGGGCGAGCGACATAGGTCCCAAGTGACCCTCATCTGGCGGGTCCGACCCACATTTGAATGGCAAAACCCGCGGACCTGCAAGCAAATGAAGAAAACCCGCAATTTGCGCATTGTGGGATTTACGCATTATTTCTCCACCCGCGCGTAATAATGTGTTATGAATCAACAAAATTAAATGCAAATTCCACCATCCGGTCAATAAAATGATAAAGAAATCAATGGTTTTCTATCCCCCCAAAAAAAAAAAAAGAAATGGAATCTCTCCCCCCCTGCCCCCGCCCCGCCCCTGCTCAATGAAATGAAAGCGCTGTCGTTATGGACCAACATTTCGGTCCTTCAAACTTGAGAGGTATGGAGCGTTCCGGCGCGCGCTGATTCAGTCTCTCTAGCTGCTGCTGCATGTCTCGATCGTTATTGAGTTGTGAAGCTAACTTATTTTTGTGGGGAAATTACACAATCTCTCTGAACGGACAGTTCACGGCAAACTATCCCGTCAATCGGGGTATGGCTGCGCCAAATTAAAAACTACAATTCCCATGATCCACATTGATTCAGAGAGCAGCCAGCACCTTGCTACACTTTATAGCTGTATCAATCAAGGCTTTCAAAGAAAGACAATCTAGTGAGATAAGCCAATAGTATTCAACTGTATGATGGATTTATTTAGCTTGCCGAGCTTGCTCACGAGTTATGAAGCTAGCGCTAAGATCATGAACCGCTATGTTGGCATGCAATGTAACCTTTCCGCCATTTTGATTTCGCACCACATTCAATATGCAGAATGTCACGAAGCGTTTCAAGAGTTCTCATGTTGAACGATACCTTTGCTCATGACGCTACCTAAAAGAGGTGAACAGCTCCAGGGGGTGACTCGCCGCAAAATCATTGAGCACGTATCGTTCAACACGCGAACTCTTGAAATGCTTCATAACATTCTGCATATTGAACACACCTGGGCTAAATAGTACAACTCGTGACGTCACTCAAAATCGGGGCGATTTCAGAGCGAAATCTAGGTGATCTGAGTAGCATTATTTTCTAGCTTTCCTTCAGATTTTTCCACTATTAAGAGTCATTTCTGACGAAGAAATGTGAATATTCATACAACTTATGAGTTTTTCTGTGTATTCAACAAAAATTTGAAGAAGTTGAAAATCAATATATTTCCAGTTTAATGGTAAAAAAAAATGGAATGAATTCAAGAGACAAATTTCATACCCATAGTCAAATATGTTGGTGGACTACTGATGTTTCAAATGAATTTTGCTGCCAGTGGTCCAGGGGCACAAGTTCAGAGCAATGGCACAATAAATTTGACCAAGTTCTGGGAAGAGTAGGTGGCAAATCAGGTTGTCTGTTCTTTGAGGGCAAAACTTGTCAGAAATGGATTTTTCCTGTAACCACAAAGATGATATGATCCAGACAAAGAATCAGATGCACAGACAAAGTACAATGCAATAGTAGGGTTTGTTGACAGTAATATGATGATGACTGTGAAGGATGGTGCCCAAAGCAGAATGGCACAGTTCAGATGGAGCAGGCTTGAGTATAGGGTGTGTCAGTGCCCGGCCAGTGGCGTCTCGGGGTAGTAGCCGGATGGAGAACACACTTGGCAGAGCAGAACTCTCAGATGGCAAGACCAGAGAGTTTAGCAGGAATGCAGTCCCGATCTTGATGACTGCAGAAAGCGTGGGAGGTGTTCCTAATAAACTGGGCAGGGGAACAAACTGAAGAGTGATTAACAGAACCGTGGTCCCAATCCTGGAGACCAACAGAAAGGCTTTGGGGTGTGTTACTTTTACTAAGAGTAGGAAGATTGTTTCCATATTTTACCATCATTAAAGGTCGCAAATAATTTCCTAAGATGAAAAAGATGAGTCTAGACTAGGAAGATACTGACTGGTTGTTTATTGGGCATATAGCAAGTTACAATCCAGCCTCTTGCATACTGAACGTAAGGGGTACATACACACCAGACATACGTAAGGGAATGGGGAACACAAATGCATAACACCTGGCGGTGGAAGCACACAGGATGTCAAACCAATCAAAGGAGACAATATGTCTAAAAGACACGCGTATTGCTGGATGGGAACAGACACGAAAGGGATTCACACAGCAGGTGTGACACAAAGACACATTAAAATCCACACAGAACTGGTTAACCCTTGGAGCGCCATAGGCAACTATAGTTGCCCAATGGTGTAAGAAATCAAAACCAGATGCTGTTGAAAACCTATCATGTGGCAAGAGCTCCCGCAGGGGAGCTCTTTTAAACAAGTTGCCACATGATAGGTTTTCAACAGCCCAGGATAATTATATTTTTAATTCCTTGAAAATTTATTCAGCGTTCAAGGGGTTAAGGGAAAAGAACATCCATGTTCTGAAAAGAGTACCTCACGTTCTGGAATTTAATCCAATTGAAATCCCATCACCTGAACAAGAGAGGGGAGTCTGTTAAGAGCAAACTCAAGGAAATCAATGCTCCTGAAAATCTCTGCATGGAGGAATGGTCAAAATTCCTCCCTCCAAGCAAGTTTTCTAACCTTTTCACAAATTATACTCTGCCTAGCTCAAAAAATTCCCATTTGGATTTAAATGAGCAAACACTAAAGAGCCCATAACTGAATCATTATTGCAGTGATTAATATGTTTCGGCTGGCAACAATTCTTTTAACTGTGACTGATGCAGTGCGTGGCTTCTCTCAATTCAAAAACAATCATGTCAGAAGATGTATCCCATGATTGTGGAAAAGATGTTGCTGTGTTTCAATAAGGGCAAATTACTGGCTCGCTTCGAGCAAAGAAAACAACTAAATAGATTGGTGAATTCACTGGAACTTGATTAAGAACTGTCCAATTCATTATTAAATCTTGGTAGGATAGTAGTGAACCATCAACTTTGCAGAAAATAATGAGTTGGAAAAAAACACGAATGATCGTGATCGGAGATCAGTAAAATACTTGATGAAGTGTCATCATAAACGATTGATAAACAATTCACAGTAAAACTCATGGCTATGTTTTTTGTGAAAGTAAGAGCATTTCATTATGCACAATGTGACAAGAACCTGGAGGATTCGGACAAAACACGTGTGGCCACAAGAAAGCCACTTATTAGTGAGGCTAATTGGAAAAAAAATACTTTAATTCGCCAGGGAGCATGAAGAATTGATAGTTGAGCAATGGAAAAATTACATGTGGTATACTGTGTCTAGATTTACCCAATTCCAGAGTAATGTCAGTTTAAGAAAGGAAGCCCGTGAAGCAATGCACCCGTCATACATAGTGCCCACTGTACAAGCCTCTGGAGGCAATGTTATGACCTGCGGTTGTTTAGATCAGGTCTAGGCTCAGCAATGTTATGCAGCAATAAAATGAAGTCAGCAGACAACTCGAATGTACTGAATGACCACATTAACCAATCAATGAATTTCTTTAATCCCTTACGGCACAGGCATATTCCAGGATGACAGTGCCGAGCTTCGTCGGATTCAAATTATGAAAGAGTGGTTCAGCGAGCTTGAGGAATCATTTTTACACATGAATTGACCACCTCAGAGTCTGGACAGTCACATCTCTGGTCTGTTCTGGCCCTCACATGGTGGATGAGCTTCCTACAGAGGTCAGGACATCAGAGACACTTCAAGCATAGTCAGAAGACTCACCTGTTCAGACTCTACCTCGCCCCTTCAACTTAATGCTGTCACTGGTTCTTGACTTAGTTATTAACAGTATGGTGTTTGACTAAATGAATTGTTTATGGATTTATTTTCCTCCACAGGTATTTCACTGAGCAATTTCCTTTCTATGTATTGTCTCTTCTGGTATTTGAATGGTACTTCCATATGGGATTCTCAACTCTCCTTTTCCGGTGAAAGCACTTTGTTATACGTCACTCTGGATAAGCTGGATAAGAGAGTCTGCCTAATGACAATAATGTAATGTAATGTAATGTACTGTCTCTGACCACACCATTGGTTTATGCACCCTAGCAGCGGCCTCCAGCTGGAATCTTGAAGCCCAGTATAACACATTCCTCCATGGGTTATCCATTGAGATCAAGGACGAACTTCAGACCAAAAATCTACCCGAAAATTCTGACGCTGTCATTGACCTGACCATTAGAGTTCACCATTGCCTAACCTGACACAGAGTGATGAGTCGTCACCTGCAGAGAAGAGAATTAACCGCCAATCCTACTCCACCCATGTCCTCTCCTGCAAACCCGCCAGCATCCCCTGATCCACCAGAGCCGCGGCAAACTAACCGCTTCGGGTTTTCTCCAGCTGACCGTCACCTTCACATGACAAGCTGTGTTTACCTGCACTGTGGGAATCTGGATCACTTTCTAGCCTTGTGCTCAGTGAAAGACGGCACTCACAAGTAATTAGAGAAGTACTGGTATTCAAAACGCGCAGCTATCATTCCGCTGACCCTAGTTCCCTGCTACCTGCCACAGTCAGCCACGCCAACGGTCATTTCTCTGTCACAGCACTCCTCGACTCCGAGGCTCACAACAAACTCATCGACACCCTACTGGCTGATCAGAGACAATTACTTCTCTACCATCTCTGCCAAACTATTAAGGCTTCTGACATCACTGGGGCTTCTTAAACTAACATCATCCACATTACTGCATTACACATTACTGCATCTGCCTCCAGCTCCCTGGTAATTACCATGAGGAGTTCAATCTCCTACTCATTCAATCCCCCTGAGCACCCATCATCCTGGGACATCTGTGGCTGTCCAAGTGCAACTCGTAGGTGGACTGGGTCCAACATTGCAAACAAGAATGGAGTACCTCCTGTGCCAACTACTGCCTCTTGGATGCCACCGACCCGACTCACAAAGTTTCTGAGACTCCTGAAGATGCTCCTAACTATTAAAAGGTACCTCCAGAGTACTGGGACCTCCGTAATGTCGTTAGCAAGACCTGAGCTACTGCACGACCACATGACCAACTATATGACTATGCTATCAACTTGTTACCTGGAACCTCTCCTCCCCAGGGTTGATTGCTCTCCCTTTTCTGTCCTGAAACTAAGACCACAGAGGCGTACACTAACCCCATAAAACCTCCAGATCCATATATGAGTCCATAAAATGCAGCTTTTGTGTTCAAACCTGTGGAACTTGAGGCCTATTTTATATTCTAGCGGAGATTTCAAAGTTTCCAACAGTTCCAAATGTATGCTGCTGAATTGCAGGGAAATGTGCACGAAATTAATTACAATATCCATATATTTCCAATTGATTTAATGCTGTGGCCATAAAAACATGGCATACTGGGTTTGCATATTTCTCTTAATATAAGTGAGAGGTAGCTTCAGTGAAGTGCAGCAACCAGCAAAAATACAGAATATGCATATGACATTGTCCTACAAAATGCAAAAAAGCTTTTTCCGACTTTGAGCCTTCTTAAGGGAGAATGTAAGTGAAAAATTAGAGTTTAAGGGGTTAAGGACGCCCTGGCCGCAAAGAATTATTCAATCACTGTCCTTTCCTGCAGGTGCCAGTTTCTTCATTGGAAAAAAAAGGAAGGGGGGCTTCAGCTATGCATCGACTACAGACGACTTAACGGTATTACAGTTAAGAATGGATATTCTCTACAATTCATGTCTTAGGCTTTCAAGTCACTCCAGGGAGCCTAAATCTTTACCTAGCTTGATCCCTGTAATACTTATCATCTGGTGCACATCTGGCAAGGTGATAAGTGGAAAATGGCATTAATCCCCCCACTGGATACTATGAGTATTTGGTGACGCCATTTGAGCTCACTAAATTCCCAGGTCTATTCCAAAATCTAACCAACAATGTCCTATGGACTATGCTAGGCCAATTTATCCATGTACACCTGGGCAACACACTGATTTTCTCCCAAGATGCATTTGAGCACACCCATCATGTCCATAGAGTTCTCCAAAAACTTCTCAAGAACCAATTGTTTGTTAGTTAAAAAGTTAAAAATATGAATTCTACAAGTCATTAGTCACCTTCCTGGGGTTCATCATATCAGCTCAGGGGATGCAGATGGACAAACAGAGGGTCAAGATGGTCATAAAGTGGCCAGTACCCGAATCCCGCAAATACCAGCAGAGTTTTTTGGGAATTACTAATTTCTACTGAAGGTTGATCCGCAATCATGGCTTAGTGGTTGCCCGTCTCATCGCACTAACATTCATCAACTAGAAGTTTTTGGGTCCCCTGCTGCCCTACAAACCTTCCTGGAGCTAAAATAGTGATTTACCTAAGCGCCTGTTCTGATTTGTTTTGATTCCTTGCGGCAGTTGATTGTGGAGTCAACGCCTCTGATTCTAGAGCTGGGGGCAAACAGTCTCAACTGTCGGTCCTCAGGTTAGGATGTCCACCTCTGCATCTAATTCTCCCACTCGCTGACACCCACCGAAAGAAACTACTCCATTGGAAATCGCAAGCTTCTGGCTGTAAAGTTAGCTCTTGAAGAGTGGAGGCACTGGCTGGAAGGTTCCCAAGTTCTGTTCCTGGCATGGACTGCCCACCAAAATCATGTGTACCTCAAGTTCATCAAATACCTCAGTACCCACCAAGTGTACTCATCTCTATTCTTCCATCGATTCAACTTTATATTGTTTTACAGACCTGGAACTAAGCATGGTAAACCTGTTACTCTGTCCAGGATCATTGACTATACCAAGGGAGAGAAAAACAATCAAACTATTCTCCTGTCCCACTGTTGGGCCACAGCGGCACTGTGGGACATTAAGATGGCAATCTGCGCCGTGCTAGCGGCAGCTCCTGCTCCCAGTGCCTGCCCGATGAACCATCTCTTTGTGCCCCCACCTGCCCACTTGCAGGTCCATTAGTGGGCCCACTCATCCTGCCCTGTTGGCCACCCTGGGATACGACACTCTCTGGCATTCATCCATAAGTGGTTCTGGTGGCCATCACTTGAGGAGGATGCCCAAAATTTTGTGTGAGGTAGGCTACACTTACTTGCGGTATTTAAAGATTTCTGCATGCTGTAGAGACCATGCTTTAGAATTGTTTTTTTTTTTCTGAATTTTGCATTGGCCTCAAAATGGTGTCCATGTATCACATGATACATATTTTTTGGTACCCCCCCTTGTCACAAATTCCCCAATATTTGTCTCTGGTTTTGGGTTGCCAGAAGTGTACGAGGGAGTGATCCTCGAGCGCATGAGCACACACTAATTCAAATGTCAAAAGCAACCAGTAAAGACGCTCACCAACATAGTATCACTTCCACAACTCATTCACATGCACAGTCCAAAAGCAAATGCACACACCTATTTCCTGAAGTAAAAATAGATCTTCATTCACCATACAGGCATTGATTTGATTAGATCGTGTACATATGACTGATGAAGAAAACAGTCCATCTCAATTAATGCTAAAAGAACAGCAAATAAAAAAGCTCCTGTTACTTGTTACACAGAACCAAGCACACTCAGATAATTTTTTTCTGACATGAGATTGCTTGTATAATCACAACCAGTGTGATCACAATGGTCAATAAGAAAGGTGAAAAGTAATCAAGTGAAGTTTTACATCAAGGTTGACTGTGGGTCTGGTGTGACTTTGCTGAACAACTTACAGCTACTTGGTGTAAAGGATAGCTAAGTGATGTGCGTATCAAAGTCACTAAGATGGTCAATGATAACGTTAGTCAGTGGTGTTTATGCAAGAAATCCTATTTCCCCCTAACAGTGCAAAATTAAGACCAGTGTCGTACACGCCTAAGGAGTTTGCAATGTAAGGCCTGCTAGCTAAATGAAGCCACTCATGAGCTCTCTGGGATTTCGCAGGGAAGATATCGAAATTAGCGGCACTTTAACAGCCAAAAAAAGTGCACTTATGGACAATTGCCCTATTTGTAAGAACTAATCACCACTTCAAACTATATATTGAAAAAGATGAACGTTGACTACGAATGGCAAAATACTATCTTTGCAACAGCTTATGTATAACAATGTTAATTAAGCTATACCAAATAAGCTACAAAGAGTTCAAACTGAGCACTAAGAAGATCTAATTCTGACAATTTATCGACACAGTGGTCCCTATTGTCAAGATCTAAGCGCATGGTCTGAAGCGCATGCTTTTAGGGCGTGTCCAAATCCATTTTTGTGAGTTTAACGGCAGGTTATCAGGGCGGGAAGTAAGGCACAAGGTTCAGAGGTCGTACTTAATTTCTTAATTAATCATAGGAGTGTTTTGGGCGTAACAAGAAATAAACCGATCCGACTGTCATCTCCCATGCCCTTTACAAGCCAGATTCCCTTGCACTGTGGCGACTTGCTATTATAAAGGCAGATTTACCTAAAATAGTAGGAAACACACTTCTCTGCAGGGACAGGTTAAAGGGCATCTAAAGTCGATTCCCATTGTTTTTGTTTATCGGCCAATCAGTGAGCCGCACCTGCGCAAACTAACCGAAATAGAAGGATTATCTACGCGTGTACACAAAACATTGGTTTATATGAATGAAATTGGTCATGTGACAATGCAAGATGTCAACAAAAGCAAGTGATTTGTTTGTAAACATTGGACGTTCAACATCCCGTCTGAGAATCAACTTCAGATGCCCTTTAACTTGTGAGCAAAGTGAAGGCATGCAAGCAAACCACTGCTGATACCTGATCTCTGCAATGTCCAAAAATATTAGCTAATAAGAAATGTATTCTCAAATATTGTTCAAAATTGTTTTAATCGTGTTCCAATGAATAAAGTCTTCATACACCATGAATCCTGGGGTCACATTTTAATGAGTGCAGAAAACAAGGAAACAAAATAAAAAAAAGAAAGAGAAAACAATTAATTCAGGATCGTGGGTAAAAGCGTAATTATGTGCAGATGAGGCAATGACTGAGAAAAATTAAAAGGAGCTAGGAAAATAACAGCTTAGGAAAAAGAAGCAAAATAATGTTATTTTCATGACGCTGCTGTAACCCCTTGAATAATATCCAGCAGGAGTGAAATGAACTTGCCTCTGCTTTATTGACAGTGAGGCTGGAAAGAAATGGATCAACCTGGATGACATAAGAACAAAAATAACTGTTGGTGAATAATACCAGATTGTTGACATCTCGTCCTTGAAGCCCAAGTTGGATGAATGGAAGAAATGCAGATTAATTATAGACGGTGACCACAATTACATTTGTTTCTTTAATGCTCATAAAGTTCCAGATTTTACGGTTGCCTCATCTGTCAGGCAAACTGTAAATTATAACAAGCACATTTCAAACAAAATACAGAGTTGTGTATTGGATAACAAAAGTGGGACAGCAGGTATTGTTTTTGTGGGTCAGTTCAGTTCAAATTTGATTATGAGATAATTGCATGGAATGGGTTGATCCATGCTGGACTCACCCAAACGTCTGATGCACTCCAAACATTCTTTCTATACTGAGCAAAAAAAAAAAAAAAAAAAAAAAAAAATTATTAGTACAACTGACCAGAAACTGAAAATCTGTGTAATTATTATAAAACTTTGATTTATTATGAGGACATGCTCATTTCCTTGTTTTGCGGTCACTTTTGCTTGGTGACCGTGCGAGTATATTAACTAACTTGCGTTTCCTATTTTCAGTTGAGTGGGAATTCACACAGTTTTAGGCATGATATGCCATAGTCTTCTAACAGCTGTCCCTCCGGTGGGAATCATCTCAAAGACTGTGAGAATGGCATGAGTTTGCTAGAATAAAGGAGTTATGGCTTTTTCCAGAATAATTTGCAAGTACCTAAATGAGTAATCTTGTGTGCTGAATAGCAAATCTCCTGGATGTTGATGGACTAGGTTCTATAATAATAATAATAATAATAATAATCTTTTACGTTGTAATCTTTTTATTTTAATTTTTTTGCATGTCTGCGTGCTAATGCTCATCCCTGTGTGCATTGTACGTGTGTTGGGTATGTCTGTTGTGCACTAGCCTACAAAGGCACATTATACTATCTTAATAATATGCCCTTAAAATAGCAGTTGAAAACTAGCTATTGACTTTAGACTAGGTTTTCGTTGGTCAATCGCGCAAGAGCTTTATGGTACCTCAAGATAATAAAACACCAGCAGAGAGCCTGACCAAGCCTCATTTTAAGACCAACACGCCCATGGGCACTCAATTTGGTGCAAATGCATTAGCTATTTGTGCAGCGTGGATGCTGCATGGGAAAATGGTATCTGCGTCGGTCGTAAAGGAGCAAAGACACTTGCGTTATGCTTTGCACTGGGTGTAAGATAGAGGCCAGTATCTACAAGATATCTACAACATGGATGAACTATTGACTAATAACAATAAAGAGCAACTATAATGAATGCTAAAAACCTAAAATTTAGGAATGAATAACTCCCATTAGAAAATGTTCGCTATAACTGCTGTAAACAGTTTGACAGCAGAACACACTTGACCAACCCCCTCAAAAATTTTGGAGTCATGAGTGCACACACCGTGACGGTCCACGGTCTTTAAAATCTTGCTTTCATATGGCGGGTGCCGTGTTCATGGATAATTGCCCAACTACACATAAGCATTTTCAAGCGAATGCTCTCTGGTTAATTTCAACCAGTTGGTGCCCATTCAGCTTGATTTGAGGTTAAAACAGGTGCTGCCACTCTTTCTATCAAATGCTAAAAAAATGACGCTCATTATTCGATCATGTGAGTGAACAGTGTTAAACAGAAGTTTTTTTTTGCTTTAAATGTTTTTGTGTGTTGTTGCTCTTAAAATGGATGAGGGGGATGTTCATATGCAAAGTGTTGTAATTCCTACCATTCACCTGATTTAGATTTAGACACTTTGAAAATAAAACCAAAAGTCAATCCTTTGAACTCATATTCGTGATTTAATTTCAAATCAAACAAGCAGTCGAAGATAGCTAAAAGAACAGTAAGTTGGTCAATGTTCAAGTATACAACCCCTGGCATAAATTATGGAATCACCACACTTATAGGATGTTCATCCAGCTTTTTTACTTTGTAGCAAATAAACAAATCGCAGATACACTGCCCGTCCAAAAAAAAAAAAAAAAAAAGAAATCGCCATTTGGATTTAAATAAGCAAATACTCAAAAGCCTATGATTGAATCATTATTGCAGAGATGGATATGTTTCAGCTGATAATAATTATTTTAATCATGACTGATTCAGTGCATAACTTCTCATTTCTTAAACAATCACGTCGGAAGACGTGGTCATTGAAAAGATGTTGCTGTGTTTCGACAAGCAAATTATTGGCCGGCAATCCAGCATCAAACAAATTAAACAGCAAAAGAGATTGCTGAAAACTACAGAATTGGGTCATAAACTGTCCAAAAATTTATTAAAACTTGGAGGGATAGTGGTGAACTGTCCACTTCGCAGAAGAAATGGGTCGGAGAAAAATCATGACTGATCCTGATCGGAGATCACTGAAATGCTTGGTTAAGTCTCATCATAAAAAATCAACAGTAGAACTCATGGCTATGTTTAATTATGAAGGTAAGAGCATTTCCATGTGCACAATGCAACAAGAACTTGGAGGATTGGGACTAAACAGCTGCGTGGCCACAAGAAAACCACCCATTAGTGAGACTAATTGGAAAAAAAAATGACTTCAATTGCAAGGGAGCATAAAGATTGGACTGAGAAGCAATGGAGAAAGGTCATGTGGTCTCATGAGTCCAGATTTACCCTACTCTAGAGAGATGGGCATGTCAGGGTAAGAAAGGAAACCCATGAAGCAATGCATCCACCATAAATAGTGCCCACAGTACAAGCCTCTGAGGGCAGTGGTATGATTTGGGGTTGCTTCAGTTGGTCAGGTCTAGGCTTAGTACTGTTCTGCAGCAATAAAATGAATTCAGCAGACTCCCTGAATATACTGAGTGTGCCTGCATGAGTGGACTTTTTAATCCCTTATGGCACTGGCATATTCTAGGATGACAATGCCAAGATTCATCAGCCTCCAATTATGAAAGAGCGGCTCAGCGAGGATGAGGCATCATTTTCACACATGAATTGGTCACCTCAGAGTCTGGGCCTTAGCCAATTGAAAGTCTTTAGGATGCGCTGGAGACGGCTTAACGCAGTGGTTTGACTCATCCATCGTCAATACAATGTCTCAGCCAAAAATGAATGCAAATCTGGTTGGAAATTAATATTGTAACGTTGTACAAGATTGCCGAAACAATACCAGGACGAATGTTCACCGTGATCAAAGCTAAAGGTGGCCGAACAAAATATTACAGTGTGCAACTTTTTTATGGATGGGCAGGTATATGTCACAAAACTATTTTTGTTTATTAGCTTAACATTCCAGCTTTGTGAAAGGCACCTCAAAGAAATTAGATAAAATTATGTGAATTAATGGCATATTTTTTCATAATCAAGTCGGGGAAAAAATATGGATTCATTCAATGTTGTAGCAAATAATATGGAATCATCCAAAAAAAAAAAAAAAAAAAGTACATCCACTTACTCTCCTACACCTATAATTTATCCGGATTATTTTGTCTCATTCATAAAATTTCATGAAAATTTTATTATAATGAAATAGCAACAAACCTGTCAACAAACCATGTGACAAAACCCTGAGCGCACTGCATTTCCTAAGGCATTATGGGATTTCCAACTCATAAGTGGGCTGATCAGAATTGGAGCGGTGTTGACCAGCGAGCGTAACCCATATGGGCAGGTATAATAGCCGCATAACTTGCTTGTATGTGTTGCTTTTTATTGATTTGATTCTTTAATTGCGCAAAACACGTTTGTTTTTTGATCACGTAGACCTGTTTATTTGTTTTAAATCGCTTGTAAGCTTTGCGTTTGCTTTAGAACTTGTCGAGCCGTTCGTGTTTGTTTGTCAGATGGAAGACTGCCATACGTTATGAACTGCGACTTGTCACAGGCAGTTAACTGCAACAGTTGCTTTCACACCGGACGCGAAACGAATTTTTTCGCTCGACAGATTACATTTAAAGTCGACGCAAATGCGCGTGTATTCGCGTCTTTGCATTGACTTTGAATGTAATCTGTCGTGCGAAAAATTCGTTTCGCATCCGGTGTGAAAGCAGCTGTACAGTCGCTTTGCTGTCAGGGCGTGTTCGATTTCCAAAATTTAACTTAATGCAGCTGGCTAATGTACGTTAGCTGCAATATAGCTGGCGTTGCAAGTAATAAAAAATATGTCTATCGCTAGCTAGCTGTCTTAGCTACTTAGCTCGCTGGCTAATTTCAATATGAGTTGCTGACTTAGCTAAGTTAATTATGCCCTTTTACATATTGCAGGGCCCGATAATGCAACTTTAGTTACTCATAATGTTAGCTAGGTAGCTGGCAACTGAAGTGGCAATTGGGGATTTCATCATGAAGTTTGTTGATTGAAGGGTATGGTACGTTAACGTTAATTCAGCTTGTTAAGGGAAAGGGGATTAACACTTTTGAGACTGGGTAATTTGCTTCAAAGGTTGGTAGATTCTTACAGAAGCTAGCTTACTAGCTCATTAGTTTGCCTAACTTTTATTGTGGAAACAGGTTGAATCGGCTGGCAGTGAAGTTTGCTCCCGCACTACTAGTTTAGGACTGTAGGTCGCTAACTCCTTAGCTGTAGGCGGGGTATGTACAGGAGGTAGGGCTAATCTTCTGAAAACATTCTGCTGAAAAACCACAACCATCTATAGCCTACTTTCCTTCATAATTTCTTATTGATAGATGTACATCTGAAGAATAACTGGTGAAAATTTCATCACAATGTATTTAGAAATAAAGAAATTATGAAGGAAAGTATAGATGGTTGTAGTTTTTCAGCAGATTAGCCCTACACGGCAACATTGACTAACTATTTGGAGAACAGCGAGAGTTATTCAGCTGGGTAGCAGGTTATAAATGTAAAGCATAACTTATAACATTGGGTTAGGTAGCCAGCCACTTGAATTGGGTCTAGATAACCTGCTGAGCTCGTTAACTTAAGTGCTCTCTCCCTCATTCTCTGGATTATGAGCAAGCTGCTTGACCACCAACAATCTAGCTTAGTTGACTAGTTGGATAACTTTGCTGATTACCAGGCATGTGGCTAGCTTGCTACGTTTATGTTGTCATCATCCAGTTGCCTGCAGAAAAGCAATCGAACTGTTTTGAAGTAAAACTTCAGCCTAATCTGAATGATGCATCTACCTTAGTAACATCGTGTGCTTGTTTTCATTCTTGTTCCGCCTCGCTGATCTGCTCTGTACGGTTCTAACTTACCGGGTGATTGAGTTTATGTGAGGACTTTACCGCATAGTTTTAAGCGTAAAGGCTGAGCTGAGGTTTCTGAATGCACACGTGTGTCTGCAGGTGAAGTGATATTTATATTTTTAAATCATCGATCGGGGAAGGAGGAAAGTGCGCCGAGAAGAGGACTGCCCTGAAGTTATACATTGAGATGGGGGTTGTGTTATCCCGGTGGAGGGTATGTGTATTTATATATCTTTCATCTTTCTTCGACTAATGAGTTGTATTCAGGTTTTATTGATATAACTTTGTAAAATTGATTTTCTGTGTCTTTTCAAAGATTGTTCCTATCCCATTTTATGTTCTGCTAGAAACGCCTTCTAAGGCAATGTGTTCTTATTACTTACAATCTTATTACTTATTTTTTCTGATTGTGGTTGAACATAAAAATTGTGGATACATGATCTTTGTTCAGCGCTTCTCTCAGGGTGGTCCAAGTGCGTGGGGTTTGTAAAACTCATTATTAAAGGAGCAGTGTCACGATTACAGCGCAAACTCAGAAATTACATACCAAGAAAGTGAATCAGCAGGTCTTAATCTCATTCCGTCCTTACCAAGCCGTCTTCGTTTTGCATTGTATTAATATATTTTAGTTACTCCGGCATTATGCTTTTTATATTAAGGAGCTTTCTATGGAAATTTGAGGATTCAAAGCGCTATTTTAAGCTTTAGCCAAGGGATATGAAAAATGTAAGCTGGTTGTCGTCGCCAATAATCATTGAGGAAGAACAATCCTTTCTAGATTGTCTTTGTGCACAATGGGTTAGTTTCACCTGTTTGAAACACAGTGGCCTCTATTCTTGAGGTGTCGCGACTCTATCTAACGTTAGGAACTTAAGCGCTTATGAAACAGTAAAAAAACTCATGAGAGCATGTAGCCGTGAGGCACTGGCGCACACAGATATAAGAACAAACTTCAATTTACAAAGACAGTTTGAGCCAGTCTTTTGCTAGCAAGTTAATAAAAAAAAAACCACTAACCAGTAGCCTTAGTATCAGAAACAAGCTAATTTTAGCCTGACTGCAAAATATAAGATTAAGGCTACAGAGCATCACAGTTACCAAAGCTACCTTGGCAATAAGCTTACTCTTACACATCAAACAGAAATCACACAGGGGTAATGATCTGTTCAGCAGAAATAACTTAAGAACATTTTAGGTCCTGTAATGTAGCTACCTTGGTAACTGTCTCCACCTTGGAAAAGCTGCTGTAACAGTTAATAGTAACTCTGGTTTTGCCTTGGTCACTGTCTAACTCCTTCATTTTCGCCTGTATTTCTTTCGTCTTCTTCCGTTTGCTTATGTTTGTCGCGTATGCTGTAGCTAGTAATGGATGAAGTAATGCCTGTATTTATCTTTGCAATATTCAAAATATTGCCAAAATTTAAATTCATTCAATTGGTAATATTTCTGTTATATCATGCTGAGCTGCGTGTAGAAAACTTGTCAATTGTCATGGAAACTAAGAGGCAGGCTAGAGTGCTCACTTGGTAAACAGAACGGTCTTTAAGCTTGTTGACGGCTGGTTGTGTTTCTCACAAAGTTTCCAATCTGGTAGACCTCAGAGAATGATATATTAATATTTACTCACATTGTTTATACAGTATTTATACTGCTTAAATACACAAGCTCTCCTGCAATGCAAATTTAAAATGCATTCGGGCTCAGTTGAGCTTCAGATGTAGAAAAAGGATGGACCATGGCTCCAAAAAATGACCACCCCTGACTGGAAATGAATTAACATACTTTTAAAAAAAGGCCATTATAAAGAAACTAATAATGCTAACAGGTGAGAAATACTGTAGTTAACTGATGAACAGTTATTTATTCATTTAATCCGATAAAACCTATGGACCCATATACGGGTTTGGCAAATAGAGCTGCTGTATTAAATCCTGTGGAACATAAGGGCTATTATGGTAAATTGTAGGTAAGATATCAAGGTTTCCAGTGATCACAAATGTACAGCTGAATTATGAAGCCTTAATTTTATTTGTTTATTTATTAAATAAATGAATAATTTTGCAACATTAATAAAATAGTGTTTTCAAGTTGAACATATTCAGTCAATTCTAGGACATTTATTTATTTAAACTCTAGCATTGGAAGTGAGAAAATTTTATGTGCTGGATTGTCTGCATAATCTGTGAAAAGAACTGTGGATGAATTTTCATTAGTTGCTTCTTCCGTTCTCATAAGCTCCCGAGCTTTGCAGAAATGGCATTAAATTCCATTGCATTGGTGCTTTAATGGTCAAATTTAATGATTTCAGAAACGATTGATACTTGTGCCAAATTTATTAAAGTTGCACTTGAGTGATGTCTGACTGAAGCAGAACAGATTTTGCGGCGATGTACGCACTGGGCCACAAAAGACTGGTTTGACATACTCTGGCTTCAGTTTCAGATATGATGTAAAAAAAATTTCATTAAAAGCCCCCTTTTTTAAGCCTTTTGCTTTGAGATCACCTTTGATAACATTCATGCAAAATATTAATTTATTTTCCATTTATTTGCATGTTTTACCCGTCCTACCTGTGTATTTGTTTTTGTAGATCGCATTTCAGTCTTTCTGTTCAAATCTTTTTATGCCTTGTTCACTCTTATTTATGAACCCCATTCTTGTGCTTTTGTATTTGCAGGCCAAACCCTCCACAGTGGATATTTTGGAAGGAATAGATAAGGTAAACCGAATGTCATTGACTCGATTTTTTTAAATTGCTTTTCTGGCTCTTTAAGGTGACTTCTTCGACCTTAGGCAGCAATGAAATGCTTAGGTCACCACTTGGTTGCAGTGGTGTGATTGACCATGGATGGGAGTGGTATTTTTGAGTTCTCTTTCCAGTGAGGGATCTCTGTTCCCTCAGCGGGTTTTGAATGAAGAGTGAGGGGTTGGTTTGTTTGAGTAGAAGAGTGACAGTCACACATGCTCTGTGTCTTAGCACCAGGCTACCCTTTAGCTCACTGGGCAGCAGGAACCTCCAAATAACCTTCGCCTTCACGTATCTTGGGGCAGAGACCGCGCAGTGCATGTTTGGCATTCTCTCTCTTGGATTACCGAAGAGTGTTTTGCTAATCCATTGCTAGGAGGCCATACACTATTCTCAAATGAGTCCTCAAGCAAATGAGCAGGCTTTCCAAGAGCCAGACGATTTGTTAAACAGCATTTGCTCAACAGTTCGACATTTGCATGTTTCAAGCCTTTATGTCCCTGTCCTATAATTTTTGCAGTATCTCTCATGGAATTGCTGCATTATATTTTTGCATGTAAGCGTCAGTGGAGATTGTTACTCACTATGACCACATTGTCTCTCTAATTATTATTATTATTATGTTTGTTTTTTGTTTAACAGGGTATACACTCACTCGAGGATTTTAGGGAAAAAAACCAGAAAAATCTGAAATCCTGGGTTAGAAGACTCCTGCTGTATTCCTTTCTTCTCTTTATTGTCGCCAGTTTTGTGGTGTATTTTTGGTATCTTCCTCCACAGCTGGCTGGGCAATTAATAGTGGCCCTTCCATTTTTGGTATATCCAGTACTGTAAGTAAACTTTGTTTTGAAATTTTGTTTGATATTTCATTCGACGTACAATGAATGCAAATAACTTAACATTTAACCCGCAGAGTGCTGAAATAAATTTAAAAAAAAAAAAAAAAATAAACGTAATTATCTTGTGCTGTTGAAAACCTACCATGTGGTGTCTTGTTTAAAAGAGCTCCCCTGTGGCAGCTCTTTTAAACAAGTCGCCACATGATAGGTTTTCAACAGCTTTGATTTTGATATCTTACATCATTGAGCAGCAATAGCTGCACTTGGCGCTCTTAGGGTTAAATTTGTGACATTGCTTTCAATTAACCCTTTTCGTTTTGTCTACATACATGGTAGTAAAACCTTACTTTTGCATTACCTTTGGCTTTAGTCCAAAGTGTCACAATCGCTCCCTTACTTTTTGACTTGTTCTTAAGTGTGCCATTCTTTATTGATTTCTGCATTTTTTTTTTTTTTTTTTTGCCTCCAGAGTTTGGCTCGCAAGAAAGCTTATGATTTGCTATTTTACTAAGCGAGCAAAAAGAAATGGTAAGGATTCTTGTATTATTTCAGTTCATCTTGGTCCGTCTTCTTTAAAGTTATTTGAAGGCCTGAAAAATCCATTTGATGATTTGGAAAACAGTGAACATGTAAATTGGCCTCTAATCAAACATTTGTATTATTTTGCTTTTTCCAGATGAAAAATTAGAAGATCTGAAATCCCAAAAAAGAAAAATCGTGAGTCTGATCTCTGTTATAGACTTTAATTCTGCGATGCATCTGTGCTCCACTGCGCTTTATGTTTGGCCAGCAATACCCTGCCCCGCCATCTAATTTCAATTTGTGGGTGTTACAGTACATTTACTTACTCGGGCCTCCAGTTTTATTAATAACTTGGTAACGAAGTTAAAATAACCCCTTTGCATTCACTAATTTCCATGAGCGACTTATAATGGCACTAACCTTTTAGACTTGTCAAGAATCCTTACGCTGTTCTTGTGTCATAACCTCTCGGATCCATTAGCGGGTAACTCATGTTTAACGGCGCTTAATTTCCCTCCGTAGGGCCCTGCGAATCCCTTCCTCAGCAGCCATATAAGCAGTTACACGGGAGATGGAGCCTCTATAAGCCATTACAGCAACTTTCATTTTCATTCCCCTTATTGCCTTTATTGAGTTTTTGCAGCACTTTGCAGCAAGCTAATTGCTACTGCTAATAAATAATCTAAAATCAATTCAGACAGCACTTAATTGGCAAAGAGACCTTATTCTGTAAAGTACTCTGCTAACAACCATCTTAAAATTAATAGCATTAAGTGCGGAGAGGAAATAAATCTGAGAAATTGCCTGTCATTTACTGTCATGTCTAATATCTTCCAATAATTATGGCTGATGGATTTTCACTCAGTCCATTATCGAAGTTTGTGCAAGTAATTATTCTTCTCATTATAATGTAAACAATTTGCAACATTTGGGGTTGCTGAGAAGTAAATTAAATACATTGAGGTCTGTTGATTTTTTTCCGAGCTTGAAAATCCCCTAATTTCTGACTGAACACTTCCCATGGCTGTGGTGTGATTTTTCTTTAGTATACTTTTTTTCTCATACCCCTAGTGCTGAGGAGGTTTTGTAGAATCTCGGGGGAAACTTTATTTGCGCTGATGTGAAGATTTAATTTCTAGACAAAGGGTTGAAGGTGATATTCCTTTTTTGGGATATGAGTCTGAAATTTTTCTCACGATTGCTCTGTAATAATACTCAGGTATAAATCTGAAGTCATAAACTGAAATAACAAATAAGGTGTATGGTTCTTACAGAATAACATAATTGACTATTAAGTCAAACGCACTTGGTTTGTTTAACAGCATAATGGATTCAATCCAAGTCGATGGTTGAATGGATGGAATTGTTATAAGAACTTCCTTGCCCACGACATTGAGATGCCGCAATCTGAAGCCTATGTTACTGCCAAATGAAATGAAGTTTTCATTGGAGGATTGACAACACATGATTATACATGTAGGTTATGTTGGTATTTTATTATGTCCCCCACAAAAGCGGAGGACAAACTGTTTTACCTTCCGTCCGTAATTCCATAATTCCGTGACTCCATAAGTCCAAAACACTACCGTATCAACTCTGAAACAGTTTCAACTCTAGATTTTATCTGGGGGTGGGGGACATCAAAGGGCATCACATGTACATCACTCTAGAATGCTAATATTTTCAAGGTAGAAGCACTTTCTAGTTGCGGTTTTTCAAGTTTGCTAAATTTCTATCTCCCTTGAATTGCAGTAATGAAAACACTGCGCTACAAATATCTTGTGTTTTAATCTATTACAGCTTAAATGCATAGTTTGTAATTAGGATTTCATCGCTCGTGCACTTTTAAACAGCTCTATTTACTTCCAGCTGTAAGTTTTGTTCAGGACTCGCATCTACCTGGACCCAAGTGAAATTGTTGATTTTGAGATACACAATATTACGCAGGTATGGAAAGGCACCAAAACGCCATAGATCACTCTTATGCGCGTGCTCCTATTGCTGGAGCTGCTTTTGGTTGTAGAACTGTTGCCAATCAACTTGGAGTTTCTACATGGAGAGAGTTAAGTCCAGAAAATCTGGTCCTGGAGCCATTTTGTTTCCATTGAGTTATTGGGCATCGGCTCACAGTGAATCAGTTCATATGTGAATAAGTCCATAAATTTGAAGATGCTCATTCAAAATTGGTTCATGTCGGGTTTCTGTGCTTCGGTGTGCAGCAATGGGTCAGAGAAAGGCCACGAAATGAACAGGTTCCCGCTTATAGGGGGAGAACTAACATACGGCCGATTAAAATGGAAACAAACCCACTTGCCATTAATTTTGATTGGCGGCAGGAATAGGTTTTATCCATGTTTCTGACTAAACTGAATTAATTACATTAAGGAAATAAATTTCTCAAACTTGTCAGTAGACAGTTTGATGGCAGCTGTTCACATTCACAGTGATAAGCTGCGATTAAGCAACTTCCATGGTTTGTCCTTATCAGTCTACCTTTTTTTTTTTTTTTTTTTTGCAAATATTAGGTATACAGAAACTAGCAAGCATTTTATTGAGCTAGTTCGCACCCTGAAAGTTAGTGTGGATTTTTTAAGGGGAGTTGCATGAATTACTTTTCCATTGTCAGTGTATTACCCACCATCGGCGATCGTAGCACTCCCGGTTCGCGGAGCAGACTGGGCTAACACCACTGTACTGCTTCGAACGGCCAGCGGCAAAATTGTAAGTTAACCACCAAAGAAGACCTAGCTAAAAAAAAAAAAGAAATCTATATCAGTTAAAGTGTACATTATATCCGGAATATTTTCACTGTTTTACCTTGCCATCAGGCAGCCTTGGGACCATATATTTAATTTTCTCAACCATGTAACTCATGTAGGCTTTCCCCATTTCTTATATGTTGCAAGCTAGTTAAAGTTCTCTGTCAAGTGGTTGTGTTATTGCGATAAAATTGCCATAAAAACTATATTTGTGAACAAAGGCAGAGAAAAAATGTATGAAGGGATTTGAGTTTCATGTGGAGAGAGACTGTCAAAAAAGCTCCAGAATGCTGTACCGAAGAGGGAAATGCATTTCACCGCTCCTGTGCATTGCTAAATTTTTTTTTTTTTACCCTTTTCCCTTGTCCGAATATTTTACCATCTTACGCTTGTCGATACCATTGCTGGATGATTTGTTCTTTCCCCCCCCAAATTAATACGTTTCCCTTCCAATAAAAAAACTAAAAAATGCAACCATTTCCATTGTGCAAAATGGCTTGGTTTTGCACAACGAATATAAACATGGCTCCTATTCTTGAGTTGTTGTAACTCTATCTAGGGACTCTAATTTTAGTGATGTATTTTTTTGATTCCTACAATATAAAAAAATACAGTGCATTACTTCTTTAGTCAAAAGAAATTATTCAGCTGTAGTTTTTTTTCCCGTTCTATTCATTTAATCAGTGAGGATTGTTGGAATTGAACAAACGTACTTTCTTAAAGTTAATTTCTGCTTATAGAAGCTTGAAAACTATCCAGGCGCTAAATTGTTTAGGCCTTAAAATATCAAGTTTCTTTGTGCTATTAGACTTTGATTAAAAAATGAAACCACATGATTGAATCGCATTATGTCCTTACAGTGGCCAAGTGCGTTTGAATCCGGGCGAATGCGTCTAATGAGTCAATTAAAAGTAACTTTGTGACATAGACTTTCAGGAGAAAGTTATGGATTGAGTTCACTTGCTCCATCACCCATATGCAGTGGAGTAATTAAAGTATTTGCATTTTTTATTTGTTTGGGAAATGGTGTGAATAGGCAAGTTACTACCCCTATTCGTTTCAGGCGTCAGCATTATGGTTTATGAAAGGCTTGGTGAATGGAGTCATCTTTATTAGTCATTTTCAAATAAAAATGTATTTGGGTAAGGCTTTAACCCTTAGAGCCCTGACATAAATTTTCAAAAAAATTATAAATTAAATTATCTCGTGCTGTTGAAAACCTATCATGTGGCAAGCTGTGGGAGCTCTTTTAAACAAGTTGCCACATGATAGGTTTTCGACAACTTTGAATTTGATATCTTACATCATTGAGTAACGCTATATTTAGTGCTCCAATGGTTGATTTGAATTCTCTATGCAGGATTGCATTACCCACCCCCCCATTTTTGAACCGCCAAGCAGTCCTTTACAGTGCGCACCTTTTAAATTCACCCTACAGTATCTGATATCTGAAAAGCCAGAACATTGCCTTCACATAGAGCGGAGTACAGTTTCGCTGGAGAAGCCATGTATCCCTGAGTAATTGCTTTGCAGTGACTTTTCTGGTTGGTTGGATCCCTGGACAACCCGCTTGCACAGAGTGCATAATCTGCTGTATTCTCCTGTGTCGTGACCTGCTGGGAGGCTGCCCATGCGTGTTTGCTTGCACAGTGCCTCAAGTGTGGAGAGAAATGAGTTCGGTGTCCCCTAATGCGCAGCCGTGATGCCCATGTTGCACTATCAGTTTCAGAGTCAGAGATTAAGAGGAAGAGGTTGCTGGCTCTGATTGAATAGATCCTAGTTCAAGTGTACATGCCTGAAATACATTTTAACCGGCATGGATTTTGGTATTGGCGAAAGTCATCGACCAAACCCATTGACTGCCCACTCCATCATCAACCACTCTATCTTCCGAGTATGTTTCGAGTACACAGTGAGAGGGAGGAAAAAGTTAGCGAATTTTGTTGTTTGTAGTGAGTTCCTTCTGTACTTTGTTTTTGATTTCTAAGTGGTCGGTCTGCACAGAATACTGCTGATGTAATTCATGTGAAATGGACCAGTGCCAAGATGCCAAAAGCTGCCAAAGTCTTTCACACCATTTGTTTTCAAGACCATGTGTCCGATTGCCGTTTTTTGTCTTGTTCTTTGGAGTCATAAGTCTTCTAGGGCTTTTGTTTGGTTTTAAGTTGGACCACTTAAAGGGGCAGTTTGCTGATTTTTCACGTCAACATGAGTGCGTGGATAAATTGGAGTCCATGGTTGTCCTGTCATTTGAGGGAATCCCACAGCTGTCTGGCATGAGCGCAATATTGATATTATCTTGAATATTTTGAATTTATTTTTGAATTTGCTGTCTCTGAAATCATTTTTCTGGGCACTAAAGCCATGCGTTCCAGTCACTGTCTTTTAAAATTTCCAGGCAAGTGGCTAAAACCTCGCCTAGGAATTCAAGGCGAGGTTTTTTTGCGGCCCTCGCGGCTCGTTCCAAAACTGGGGCAGCCGGAAGAATGCAAAGATTGGATGTCCACTGCATTTTTCGCAAGGAACTTCTTTGCTGTGATGTTACTCCTAGACAGATTCATCCTGTGGTACAGGGCCCATGCTGATGCATAACAAGTTGAAACTTCTACCTCTAAGAAAGAAACGAAGTGCAGATTTACCAAAAAAAAAAAAAAAAAAAGGTTTTTTTTTTATTATTAAAACATTTTTATCTACAGTTAAAGAAGGAATAAAATGAGAATAAAATTCAGCATTATGAAATTGTCAGTTGCATTATAGGGGCTTACCTCAATAGCTGCTTAACCTGACACGGCTCAAAATAATCACTGAATCACTATCAGAAATGGTAGTTGCTAGTTGGCTACATTCATGAACCATGCACGTGGCCTGACCAAAGTTGGAAACCAAAACAAACGTCACTGTCTAAATCTCGTCCACAGTACCCACTGACGGTTCAGCCAAGTAACTCTACGCATGTCCTCAGCAAATGAATTGCTGGGAACGAGAATCCTGAATTTATGCGCATATCTGCTGTAGACAACCATTCTCGAAAGCCGTGATTCACCTCGCATTTTGTCGCTAAAATCTCGACCCGACGTCAAACTTTCAATTACTTCCGTCACCATGGGCTTGCGGTTTACATTCTTCACTCTAGGGACATAATCCCTCTCGAAATGTCCCATTTTGCAGAAGTTTCTTCCCTAATGGCATGTCCGCGGCCGTGTTTGCCATCTACAGTCGCTCTGAAGGCGAAAATGAAACATAGGCGATTAGTTCAGCAAGGTTCACGAAGTGCGTGTTGCCCAATCACAGAAAGGGTATCTCTCGCTATTAGTTTTCCAGTCTCTACGAAGACTTGTTCCCATCTTTGCCGCTACAAAGCACTGTTGGCGCTACCGTTCTATATCGAACGGAATGTTTACTAGCGGAGTGTAACGATGGAGACGGAACCAGTCTTGTTTCCACAAGGCGTGCGTTTCTTTCGAGCTTTGTCTTTGTGAGGTGTGCGCTTTTTTCCTCACCTCAATTTTTTTAGGCGCATGTGCGCCTTAAAAGACAGTGACTGACATTCAGACACCACTTGCTGCTACGTTTCCTAACTTTAGTAGTTCTTAAACTGATCGGTCGTTCAACAGCTAACTTTTTTGTTGGACCAAGTAGCCAAACAAATTGACATATTTCATTGGCATTGAGCATTGGTTTAGCAATTCGCCTGGGAAATTAATCGGCTCAGTACCAACTATGGAAATCTTTGGAAGACATGGAATCTTTACATGGCTTTCCAGGTTGAGTAATTATGCTGCGTTCGAGACGTCTTGGGAACTACTGGGAATTTCCCAGTTTAGTCTTCCCAGTTCCCACTAAGGTGCGTTGGAGAGTTTTACCAGGGAATAGTAACAAAATGGGAGTTTGTTTGTACCAGTCTTCTTAGCTGACCTTGTGTATTAAAGGGGAATTGTCACCGCCGAGGATGTGTATTGGACACTCATCAGTTGTCGGAGAGATTGTTCTGCGATTTGTGATTTCAGTTTTAGTATGTGACTTTGATTTCTGACAATGTAATGCCTTGGAATAATGCCTAAAAATATAATTCCTTGGAATACCCACAATTTTTATTATGCCCCCCGCCTCGAATGAGCAGGGGGCATAATGTCAACGCCCCTTCCGTCCGGGCGTCCGGCCGTAAACTTCTTGTTTCCACGCAATAACTAAAGAACGCCCTGTCCGATCCATCTCATTTCTAGGTGGCGTATGGGGGGTGGGTAGAGGAAGGTACCTTTCGAAAACCGGCGGCGTGCGATATCCTATATGGCCACTACGGCAGCTATCTTGATTTCAGTTTCCACGCAATTACTAAAGAACTCCTCGTCCGATCCATCTCATTTCTTGGTGGTGTATGGGGGGTGGGTAGAGAAAGATTCCTTTCGAAAACCAGCGCTGTGCGATATCCAATATGGCCGCCACGGCAGCCATCTTGATTTCAGTTCCCACGCAATAACTAAAGAACTCATCTTCATTCGAAAACCAGTTTTCTTTTAACATGTTTAACTTTCAGTATTATTCACTCTCACTATTCGCCATGCTAAACTAGCAACCTATTCAATCTTAACCCCAATTAAACATTTGGGCGGGAGCATACGCCACGCTCCGCGTTGCTCTTGTTTAGAATTGTGGCTTCCCTTTTGTCGGCTCACCTGGTCCGAGACATCTTTGTCCTTTTCCAAGCATATTCAATCTTATCTTCTCAGAATAGAGCTGAGAATGTGAGGACTCTAAACTAACAGCTTACTCTTATGAGTATCACAGTCTGAGGGGTACAGTCATGGTTGCTGTTAAGCCTGTGACATCCACTGTAGACCAAGAATTTGCTGTCATCACAGCCTTTCCTATTGTAGCTTAAAATGACTATGGTGGTTCCAGATGTTGTACTGAATGCGTTATTAGGCGTGCAAAAATAAAAACCAAGTTGGTCATTAGATGGTCTTCTCCTTGCATTGGTAAACAAAAGGGAAACCCTATATAGAGAAACCCTATATGGTGTACTACCACGCAAACAAAAATGGTGAATTTTGATGAATTACCAGGGACATTTCATAAAAGTACTTTGCAAGTTGCACATTCTGATGCATTGTGATTCACTGAAAAGTATTTTAAATCAATAGGAAACTGCGTTTTGGGAAACCGAGCATGTTTTATGAATAATAATAATGTTTTTCAACCCAGGTAGTTAGTGCAGTAATTAAGTTTAGCTAGCTAATCTGCGTACTGTTTTTCCTCGCAAAATTCTTATTTGGCACTAAGCACAATATTGTGGCTAACTGTAAACACCATTATCAGTACCGCATCCTATTAATCAGCTCACGCATCCACAAGTTAGTTGCATACTTATTCATAATCAAGTACTTCTAAGATAAGTGGTCACTGTTCTCATGATTAATGTGTTAAATTGCGCCTTCACTGTTGCCGTCTCACCCAAGTAAGTCTGAAGCTTGGTTTATTTTGATTCTTTCTTGCCTCTCGGTGACCAAGTTGCTCAGAAAAATTAGAATGCCAAGTTTGATGCTAAAAATCGAGGAGACTCATTTTGATTGGTTTTTCAATATTAAATGGCATTGTTCAATGGTTAGTGGATGGAACTCTAGAGTGCCAAGTAGGTAAAAGATTTTTAAATTTTATTTTTATTTTTTCTTAAAGAAAGATGTAATGCCACAATATTGGCTACCAACAATTGTGCAACAACGCATACATAACTCGATGAAATTGTTTGATAGAACCTTACAATTGTAATGAAATTTTATTGCCTTTGAGATTTGTGTTTGGATCTATTTGAGCAAGTTGACTGGTCAGTTGAAAGTGAAGTAATGAAAGTATTTACGTTTTCCTGTTACTACCAGAGTATGGAAAGTCTTTGCACACCAACTTTAAAGTGTCCATTCAGAAACTTGAATGCTTGTGAAAATGCCCTTGCAAAAGTTTTTAAACATAAATTTAATTTGGCACAGTAAATGCTTACATTTACATTGCAGTATTTAAATTCTTGCACTGTGACATTTTCATTGGCTTGTCTTTATTGACTCTTTTCCTCAAATACTAATCCTTTGCCCTTGAATATTAGCAGTTTGCCAGTTTTTGAGTGAACCGTGTTCGCAAGCTTCTTGCGCTGTTGGGTGTGTGATAACAACATCCTGTCATTTTTAGTTGGGGACTTTCAATCTTGTCATACGGGTTTGGCTGACAGGGAATTCTTAACCTTTTGTGGCTGCTATAAAATTTTTTGATCAACACTGAGAAATGATAGAAATTGAATCTTTAAATTTTGCTTCAGTTGGTGGGATATTTATCCTGTATTCACTGTTATAGCCTATGCTATGTTGTTACCTGAAACTGGTCTAAATCTTGTAATTCTTGATTGTTTCAGTGTTCTTGTGACAAACAATTGGACCTTTGGTGTTTAAATGATTCGTTTCCTCAGGTTTTTGGGAATAATGTGGAACAACTTTTTTTCGGTGATTTTTCTGCCTGGATAATCTGCGATACGCCGTGATACTCATTATATGATACTCATTATATTATACTCACTATATGCTTCTTTTTCAAGCTTGAAGAGGTGATGGAGACTGAAACCTATAAGAACGCAAAAATGATCCTGGAAAGATTTGACCCAGAATCTAAGAAAAAAGTTGTAAGTTGTTGCATATCTAGCCATTAATTTCCAACTAAATATATGAACAAAAGGAGAAGCTGACATCTTTCATTTTAAAGATGGAGCTGGAATCCACACCAATCGGGCCCCAGATGGCTCCTAGACCCGGCCAAGGCAAGTTGCCGCTCATTCAGATCCGCTGCAAACCCTGTTTAAATAATACTGTTTGTACATTCAGTGCATATGTGATTGTATAAAAGCATAAATATCTATGTTGCTCTTTCCCAAAAGTTGAGCAAATGTGCGTGCATTTGTCCGAGAAGCTACTGGAATCTTCTGAATTTTTAAAATTTTCCCCCGTCATCATTAGAACTTCGTCAGCGTAACGTTGCCCCTCGGGCTCCGGTCGCTGGGACCCCGGTCAGCGCAGCCTCTCGGCCTTCTTCGGCCGCAGGAGTTGGCCCTTCGGGGCCCCTGCCCCACTCGGCCCCGGGTGGACCCCCCGAGAGGAACCTGTCCGCTGCGAGCGCTCAGCAGGGCCTGATGCGGAAACACGGGAGCCCCGGCGTGCCTGTCGCTGGAATGGGTGAGGGAACCTCAGTTATGCTGTGTCCTGCACAACGTTCTACCACCATCTCTCTATAAACGCCATATTTACCACTTACTAAACTGCTGCACACCACTGGAATTTTATGTTATTGACAGTGTTATATTTGGTTTGAGCAGGTAGATGGAATTATGGAATTCATAGTTGTGCAATTATTATTTATTTATTTATTTTATTTTTTGCTCCAATTTTTATTTTGGGTATGGGTAAACACAAGGAAGATTGAGCAGAACTGTTTGAATCATAAGTAATGACTGTAGGGATGGGTGTGGTCAGTGCAGTCATAGAGGCAGTTGGTTGTCGTCTGAAAATGGTTTTTGAGTCTCAGCTCAGCATGCAATGAATGTCCTTCTTTTTTCCATTTCAGAAACTGAAGTTTATTCTTTTTTTTTTTTTTTTTTCTTCCTGGTGTGTAATCTCAGTTTCATTGAATGCAACTTGTTTTTATTTATTTATTTATTTTATTTATTGGCAAATATAAACCTCAGCAATTTAGTGTTTAGAATAATTGTGCGGGAAATGTACAATTGGAAAAGCGAGCTTGGGTGAATGATATGTCCATCTTAATAATCGTCACGTCACATGATACTCAGATTATTATTTGTTAAAGTTGAACAGTTGTTGAGTTTCTTGGAAGGAAAGTGAGGCTTGTACTTATTGCTAGATTTATATTTCTCCCCATACTTGGTTTACAATGACTTGTAGTTACTCTGTTAGAGGAAGTTTAAAATTAGACAATGACGGCTGAGTATAAACTAATGGTGAACAAAAAGATGTTGCCCAGATATAAGGCTAATTTTCTGATTTAGGAGGAGCCACCCTATAATATATGCTTTCTTCACTGGCTGGCTGATATATGTTGCTAAAATGTAGATTTGTAGTGTGACACTTGGGGCAGCGCAGAGCATTTATACCTCCGTTCTGCTTAAGTCAGTAGGAAGTGGCCTATTCTATTGCCAAGCTATGTAATGATAGTGCACTGCGTGCCACACGATTCATTTGTCAAGGTATTACTTAAGTGTAAGACGATACTATTATTTAAGACAATACATGTATATGTGTGCTGCTTCGAGCCTATGTCACAATAGCGAATGAAACAAAGTACAATGACCGCTGGAAGGCAGTCAAAGCTGTTTCGATGGTACGTTGACAATTCAGCAAAAAAGGCTCGCTGTAGCTACGCAGTCATTTGTAACATGATGGTAATTTTTTGTATTTTGGAAAGCCTCCTAACTGAACCATCACTGCAGGAGACCTCTTTATCGAAAATGTGTGGGATCTGAGACAAAACTGACTCTGAAAAGGGGACGGGAGGTAGAGTTTTGCCTTTCAGCAGGTTGTCCCCTAAAGTGTTCTCACACTGGGAGTGTCCTTGATAAAGAACAAATCCTGAAAGAATGAGCCACATGGAATGACTGCTTTCCCTCTCTACTGCATCTTACAAATGCAACGACAAAATATAAGCAATATGTGAGGACACCCGCTTTCTTCAAATCCCTGTAAAATCTGAGTGGATGGAGATATTGGGCCGAAATGTGCGGTTTTCTTAGCTTGGCATATTGAGCTGAAAAGTTGTAAAGTTTGAGACTTAAGTTTTAGACAGTTCTGAGCCCATGACTCGTGATTTCACATGGAATGACTGAATTGTGCAGTACATAAATGATAGGAGTGGGAAATTTGGTTTCTTGGTTGCACAAGAATTTTTCAGTTTTTTTGTACTTTATGTAGCTGCAGATTCTGAGTTTCCAAATGTGAACTATCCAAATTTTTTTTATGCTTCTTTACATGACTGTGAGCTGAAAACACAAGGGCAAGACGGACTGGCACTGATTGGCTCAGTCTCACATCAGGCTGGCAAACTTACTGGACACGAGTGTCAGCTGATAAACTGCTGCCCTAACCACACCCCCATCACTGTATTGGTTGTTGGCTGCCAGCTGTGGATCCTATCAGATCTTTTATTTTCTTTCTACTTGCACACACAAATCTCTGTTAAACATTACAGCTTCTCAATATACGGTCAGGCCCTTCAGACAGAACAAATGCAAATTGCATGAAGTAGTGCTCTCTGTAATCCCCATTGAGCAGCTCTTATTTCAGAGCACAGGATAGTGTTACATTACACCCACACTGTATTTAGCTGATGCTGATCCAGACTGTGCAGAGCTGCAGGCGGCTGCCAGCTTTCCTCTGGCTCTTACCATTTGGCTGTGTGCTGCTTAACGTGTTATTTATGCAAAGGAGACTTTTGGCCCTCGCGTACGTCGAATTCGCTGACATTAAACCCAAGGTTGCATCTTGCGTGTGAAAAATGCACTTGCATTTCGCACCGTTTCTCTGGTTTCCTCATCTGGCTGACCAGCGCAACTCTGAAAACGCTGACTGTATTTCTCCACTTAAAAAACTTTTCTCCAAAATGCCAATTGGTTGATTATTAAAAACGCAGAAATTTTTCCTCAGATTGTGCTATTCTAAAACCTACAGACTTACGATTTGCATACCTTTCCAAATGCTCCTGTTCCACACAAGCTCACTTCATTCACACTGGCAAAGTGTAGCTGTAAATTCTATCAGTGGTGTGACATCAGAGTTTTTGCTTGTAAAGAGTTTTGTTTTATGGACTAGATAAAATAACTTATTAATGGAGCGAGTATACATTTTTACCTGTGTCAGCCTGGCTCTGCAGGATGCTGTAAAACCGATTTAAGCGGTATCGGCCAGAGGGCTTTTTTTGTGTTTAATGTATATACTCACACTTTTTTTTTCTTTTGCAAAATGGTGCCAAATGCTTTCATTAGAAGTGGAGGGTGAGAAACGGTTTGACTCTGTCACCGCAGTGCTTCCATATGTTGGTAAATTAATAAGCAGCAGGTAGCTGAGGCCTTGCCAAGCTCGGATGAAATTACCAGTCTTCTCGCGATGATCGCTCTTGATGTTTAATTATATTAATTACTGCGCACCCAAACAGCAGGCGCGTGATTCTGCAGGGACGCTCACCCACTAGTCTTTATTAAAATTCGCCCGTTTCTGAGAGCACATCACTCTTCCTCCCTGCTAATGGCGGATTAATGGCTCGGGTCGGCGTCGCGGAGTCATTTTGGCGATAAATAGCAGTGCAAGACAGAGGGGCCTTTTAACCCTGAGCGTGTGTTTGCTGTTGTGACAGGACTACACCCCCCAGGCCCGCCCCTCGCCCGACCCATCCTCCCACGGGACAGGAGCGCCATGGACCGAGTCCTTGAGTACCTGGTGGGGGACGGTCCTCAGAACAGGTGATCGCAGCGGGCTTATTACACACCTGTGACCAGAGCAGGGCATTCAGCCCCAGAATTCAGTCATCATCTTCCTTCATTTACTCAGTTTACACACCAGAGTGCACTGAAAACTAGATGGTTTCCAGGGCTGTGTCAAGCCTGGTTTTGAAAACTGCTGCATGACCTGGCCAGCTATTAAAGCAGAATGGCTGCTCTGCATTAGAATAGATATTTCCCAAGGTCAATGTCAACTTTACCTTTTGCCCTGTTTGGTTTATGCCCCATGTCAAGAAGTGAGGATGACGATGCTCCTTTTGTAACGGCTTATTTTTAATGTACTAATTTACTGTGATGTACAGCTGGATACTGAAGTATTTTGACAATGTTGCAATTTTTTTAGCCTTGTCTCTGTACACCACCACAATGGATTTTAAACAAAACCAATAAGATGTGATTGAAGTGCAGACTTTCACCTTTAATTCAAGTTTTTTGCAAAAATCTCACGATGACTATTGAAGAGTTAGTCATTTTTATACGCAGTACTCCATTTTCAGGGGCTCAAAGGTAATTGGAGAATTGGACAGACAGTTTCATGACCACATGACGCAGATAGACGGTGAGGCGCTTGTTCCAAGTGTTGAATCTGCATTTAGTGCTGCTCCTGGGAACTCTGGTTCAGAAAGTTGTTTGTGCAGATGAAGGAGGCCATCATAAGGCTGAAAGAAATCTACAGTTTGGTAGATTCTAAAAAAGAAGGAACACACCGGAGAAATCGGCAACATCATAAGACCTTTAAAACCACAGAAGACACCTAGGGTGCAGCCCTCAAAAATTGGCACGAACGATCATTCTGTTCGCACAGAGGTTACGCAAATTAAAAAACGGGCGAACGTTTTCCCGTTCGCGCAAAACGACGTAGCGCAAAAAAAAAATCTTCGATTTCTCTTGACCGGCGATCAAAACAAAACAAAAAAATGTTCAGCTCGATTCCCCCCCCCCCTTCCATAAAACCCAGGAGAGCTCAGAAAGGGAGGCAATACACCCCATTCATATGTCCCCGCTCGTTACATCGGCGAACATGTATATGGCTATAACATTACAGCCAACAGGGAATTAGGGGGGCACAGGAATAAGGTTTTCTGCATTTACCGCGCAACTTCCGGATTGAGATGGCGACACACCACGATGTCAAAGTCAAAGGGAACAATGAACGTCAAAACTTTTCGAAAATGGTGGTTTTAAGATGACTTTTCTATCGATTTGAACGACGAAGGAGACATTTTGTGCCTGTGCTGTAACTTCTGCTCAGAGCATCTTGCAGAAATGAGAGGCGAAACGTGGCGATTTGAAGGGAGCAGTTCTTGCCTTGATTCAGAACTACGTTGATGGCATCTCATACGTCCTCAAAGCGAACATCAAGCGACACGTGAAGTCCGGCGGTCTTCATGAGTGGGCAAAAACTCAGCTTCGCGGCCATGGCGAGTCAAGCTCGACAAGTGAAGCAGCAGCCACACAGAGTACTTCTGACGCGTCGGAATTCAGATTTCAGCCGAGGATTGACGTCACCATTGGAAAAAGGTAAGCTACTGTCAGTTTTGCTTTCCCTTCTACACAAGTCATTGATAATGCGACATGACTCTTGTATACATGCCAATCAGTTTCATGGCGGTGAATTCATGCAAGGTAAATTCCATAGTTTCACGGTAAACCTATCAGTAATTTATAAAAGTAATTATAGTATTTCGATTAAAAGTGAGGCCTAAACAACCTTAAGTTTAAACTTGAACAGTTTCTCAATAACTTTTAATTAGGCTATATTCCAGAGGGGAGAAAATTTTTGGTAACCTAGAAAGAATTTTATCACATTTTATTTAGACATACTTTAATTATTCTAATTAATACTTTTAATGGGAATGCTCCTCAAAATTTAGTTGGGTTTGTTATATTTTTTTTTTTTGTTGTTTCGCAATTTTTTTCATTTGAACTTTTTTGTAAAATTCAGCCTTACAGTAGACAGGAACGAACATTCTCTGCAATTAGCTCATAACTTTTGGTTTAAGGTTTTATGTTGACAGCGTATTCTGCCCTACAAAGCCTTAGTGCAGTAACTACATATTGGATAAAATGTGAGTCGTGCAGTTCTGGGCCTGAAAGTAAACGGAGGTGAGGATTTATTTGGTTAAAAATTATACCCTAGCAAGTCCGTTAACCATGATCTATCGTAGATGTGCCAACTTTTCGTTTGTTGGGACAGCGAACAAATTCTGAAGCCATTTTTCACTGCTTAAATTATTTTGTAGTTACTGCACTTAGCCTTTGTAGGGCAGTATTGGCCTCAGCACTTTTATTTTAGCAAAATGGCTGACACCTGCTGCCATTTTTTTTTTTTTTTTTTTTTTTTTTTTGGCTTAACCTGTTTGCATAACCTATGGGTTACGCCAAAAAAAGTGCTTAACTGAACTATGGGTTACACAAGGTAAATTCCACGTAACCTGTTTTCTGGTTTAGCAGATTTTTCAAATTTTGAGGGCTGGGGTGGAAGATCACTGAAATCTCTCCTTGGTGAAGAAAAACCTTCACAACATCTCTGGGTCAAGATCACTCTCGAGGGGTGAGGCGTGTCATTGTCACAGTCTACAATCAAGAGACGCCTTCATGACTGTAAATACAGAGGGTTTATCACAAGGTGCAACCCACTAGTAACGCTCAAGAACAGAATAGCAAGATTAGACTTGTTTAGAAAACGTGTTAAAAAAAAAAAAAAAAAAAAAAAACTGAATAGCTCTGTAACAACATTCTGTGGACAGAGGAGACCAAGATTAAATTGTACCAAACTGATGGGTTGAGGAGTGTGGAGAAGAAAAGGAGTGGTTCATGATCCAAAGCAGACCACATCCTCAGGCAGACATGGCGGAGGCAGTGTTATGGCGTGGGCATGTGTGGCTCTCAACAGAACTGAGTCGCTGCCGTGAATCGATGGCATGACTGCTGATGGAGGTAGCAGCATGAATTCTGAACTATGCCCGCCTAGACTATCTGCTCGAATTCAAGCTAATGCTGCAAAATTGATAGGACGTTGCGTCACAGTGCAGATGGATAATGATCCAAAACACACTGCAAAAGCAACTCAAAAGCCTCTTAAGGCAAAGAAATACAATATTCTGTAACAGCGGAGCCAGTCACCTGATCTCAACACAACTGAGCATGCTCTGCTCGCACTGAAAGACCCACAAACAGCAGCACCGGAAGGCGGTTGCAGTGAAGGCCTGTGGAAGCATCGCAAGGAAGGAAACTCGGCATCAGGTGATGTCCATGGGTCCAGGGTTCAAGACTTCAGCCAGTCATTGACTACAATGAATTTTCAACTAAGTATTAAAAATAAAGCTTATATTTATCATTGTTAGTTTGTCCAATTACCTATGAACCTCTGAAAATGGAGGAATATGTATAAAAAAATGGCTGTAATTCTAATCGGTTAATGCAACATTTTTGTGAAAGGCCTTGAATGAAAGTCTGCACCTTAATCACATCT
The DNA here is from genome assembly GCA_029692085.1 of Gymnothorax javanicus. Taxonomy (NCBI): domain Eukaryota; kingdom Metazoa; phylum Chordata; class Actinopteri; order Anguilliformes; family Muraenidae; genus Gymnothorax; species Gymnothorax javanicus. The sequence goes on from CM056204.1 coordinate 65,560,157, forward strand.
TGCTGGTTCCATTTCAGATTCATTGTGGTGGTGTACTGGGGCAAAATTACAGAATTCATCACTGTCCAAATACTTCCGTACCTAACTGCATGTTCTGGTGCTCAATGATGCGCTGCATTTGTTTGCTAAATCTGCATTTTGTTATTGGCATTAAGTATTTCCTGGTTTTATTGGTTTATGGTATGAGAAGGCGAATCCCTTTCCACCCTCATATTTTCTTCCTTTACGCTTCGTTTAGGTACGCCCTTATATGCCAGCAGTGTTACTCCCACAACGGCATGGCGTTAAGAGAGGAATTTGAATACGTTGGTAAGATTTAGCGAAACGCGCCATTCTCTGTCAGTCTCCATCAAACACAGTGCCTTCATTTGCCCTCTAGTGTTTGGCAGTACAGTATATCATAGCGCTCTTAAAATCCGCTGGCTCCGCTAGCCGGTGTAAGCAGAAGCCCAGCGCATCAAGATTGAATATGTTAATGAGGGCATCCCATCGATCTGAAACCTTTCTGCATCTTGGATGCATTTTTGGAATATCACTGCTCTCATTTTCATATATATTAACCCTTTGACACCCAGTTTGTACAAAACCGAACATGACTGCTCTGCCCAAGTTCATTAGGACCAGATATCAGACATGCTCAAAGTTTTTTATTAAACTCTGAGTTAACCATAGTATTTCACAGTATGAAGTGGAAGATTTAAGTGTTCCTTGCACATTTCAGCACAAGTTGGATGCATTAATTTACTGCAAAATGTAGCAGATTTTACATATCGAAAGCAAATATTTAGAGATGCATGATCAGTTTTAATTTGAATCTTTGAAGACCTTGATCAGTAGAATCTGGTGTTTAACTGGATAGTTGGACTGAAAGGACACCCGTCCTTTTGGGGTAAGATTGAGGACCCCAAGACAATAGAAAAAACGGTAAAATCCGTATTCACATAGAGGAGTCGATTTTCCATCATATGGAAATTTCAGTATGCGGGCGCAAAAGAGTTAATCTGGGTGTCCGTGTGAAAGACATGATGATGATCCTGACGGCTCGGTTTTCCTGACCGCCGTGTTTTCGGTGTCCGTCCCTCAGCCTTCCGATGTGCCTACTGCTATTTCCTGAACCCCGCGAGGAAGACCCGGCCGCAGGCCCCCAGACTGCCTGACTTCAGTTTCGAGCGAAAGGTGGCCCCGGACCCGCCCGCCGCGGGACTCTCTCCCGTCCCCGAGCGCTGTGACCCCCCGTGTGTTTCAGGTAACTCCGTCCCACAAAGCACTGCGTCCTCTGTATGTCACAGACAAGTTCCCAGGGGTCGCTAATGATAGTGTGAATGATTGATACGAGCATGGATCTCCCTGTAAATACCTGTCACGATCGAATCTTGTCTGATTTTAGACTAAAATGGGAATGCTAACCAGGATATGAATACTGGTGTCATGGTGTACACTCTGGCACATCTGTGTGTAACGCATGGCTCTACTGTTTATACGTGCTTTCTGTGTGTGCGTTGTACTGTCTCTTATATATAAGGAAGGCAACTAAGGACATCTGAAGTTAGCAAAGGGACAAGTTGGAGGGTTTGGGTTCGTACTATAACTTTTATATACCTAAGGAGTGCTGCTAAGGACATCTGAAGTTGGCTAAGGGTCGAGTCTGACAGTTTGGGTTCTTACACTATCTTTATCCCATGGAGTTCCATTGACACCTGCAAAGACGTTTCATCTGGAAACTTTCCCCTCATTTAAATAATCTTATGTCTTTAAATTACATGTTTGTCCATTAAGTTTGCTATTGTATAAGAGAATCAAGAAACTTGCTGTCCCTTGGTCAGGATACCTTTAACCCCTTGAACTCTAACTTTTCACTTAAGGTTTTCCTGTATTATGTTCAAGGTCAGAAAAAGCATTTTTTTTTAATATTGTCGGACAATGTCACATATTTTGTGTCTGCTCGTTGCAGCGCTGCACTGAAGCCACATCCCACATATGTTGAGAGCAATATTCAAACCCGAGACACCGTGTTTTTATGGACACAGCAGTGCATTAAATTTAAAATATCTAGATCTTTTATATTATTTTGTACACATTTCTTTGTAATTCAGCTGGACAGATTTGGGATCGTTCAAAACATTGGGAATCTCCGCTAGAATTTGAAATGAGCCTGAAGTTTCACAGGTTTGAATACAGCAGCTGCATATGACAGACCCTATATGGGTCCATAGCTTTTGAGGTTAAACGTACACCGTACATGCATACTGAAATGTGGAACTGACAGTTTTGGTTGGTTCTTTGTTTCCTTTTATTAATTAATTTTATTTTATTTTTTTTATTTTTGCATTATTTAGATTTAGTCCAAGAGTAGTCTCGATGCAGTTTATGCAGCTCGGGGAAATTGCATTGCAGCCTGATTGGTCTGTCCCCGTCACCCCAGCATTATGTATAATCAGCATTCCAAAAATATTTTAAAATTATATCCAACAGTAATCATTGTGTCTCAGCTCAGAAAAAATGATGAGATCCAGGCACTCAAACTTTTTGAAGTAATGCAAATAAAAAGCCTTTATTATCACATGGCTGAACACTTAAAAATTGCCGACATGTTTCAACCTCAATAGTAATTGTAATCAGTACTCATTATGTAATGGAATTATGTGCACGCCTTGCTTAATGTTTGTTTTACAATAGTAAGCGGAGTGGCTAACTCCTGTAGCCTCCTCATGGATTTCCTCATTCATATCTCTTTTTCCAGATGTTTTTTTTTTTTTTTTGGCCTGTTATACAGACGGTGTATACTGGGATTATGATTTAAAGAAGTAAATACAAGTCCTCTCAGGATTGGCTAGCTTAGCCGAAGCCGTCACTTCCATCAGCTGAATACACTATAGCGTCAGGACACAGCAAATACATCCATGCAATACATTTACCGTTTCCATTGTATTGTATTGCATTTGCCTGTTGTACTCGGATAGCTTTGTCCTCTAATATGATTAAATGTCATTCTCCTATTGTTTCGCATTAACTGGGCCGTTCAAATTCTCATTTCCTCCCTGAATTTCTGAAGAAACATTTTGCTACCTAAGGCAGTTTTCGCACTGATGTGAGATTTTTGAATGTAGTTTGCTACATGGTCTCAGTGGGACTTGATAATATAGAAATTTTAAATGTGTGAAAACACAAGGTCATTTTGGTGCAATTTTTTAATATCCTGGATGTGCTCAATTTCCTGTTCTAATTACCGTGGAAACCCCTCATCCTTAGCATGTCCTTATCAACAGAATCAAAGGGTTGGGAGTCTTGAGAACATTCAGTTTGTTTTACAAAGTATGCCTAACAAACTGGTCACTGTATGAGGATAATATTTGTAGTTTGGACACATGTAACCACTGAAAGACATTATATTAAAAATGCTTAGAGCCGGAGTCTTTTGCCTAAAAGAACTGCCCCTTAATGATGCTTGGTGAGCATTAAATGTATTTCTTTATATTTATGGCTCTTCTGTTAACACAAACATCATACTGCCTCCGGAGTTTGATGCATCTGTTCTCATTGTTGTTCATCAGCTGATCTGTGTCCTGTTGCAGTGTGTAAGTGTGAAGATTGAAGTCATGGTTGAACTCATTAAAGTGCCCCTCGTGCGTCTCCGTTTACCGCGGATGGGAACCATCTGAAGTATTTGTTTTGGCCGTCTGCAGATACCGTAAAGTCGGAAGATTGTCCCCCAGAATCGGACTGTGAGTCACGGGAGAACGTGGGCCCTGCGGAGGCTCCGGCAGTGAACGGTTCGAGCAGCCCCACGTCGGAGAACAGCGCGGGTGAGACCTCTGAAGATCAGCTGGAGGTGTCGCAGATGGAGGTCGAGTAACCCGAGTCCTGCTCATGTCTAAAGACCATAACACAGTCCGATCGGTCATGAGTCTGTTTGCTGGGTTTTTTTTTTTTTTTTTTTTTTTACTTCCTGTACAGGAAGTTACTGCCTGTCTGCCTCTCTGTTATTATGCACGTTTTTTTTCTTTTTTTTTTTTTTTTAAAGTTTACTAATAAAAGCAGGGGGTCAATCGGTCCTGTGCCAGGAGTTTACATGAAATGTACTGTAGCACTGCTGTACACCTGGAGATAATGACCCAAGAACAAGATGGCATAAGTTATGGTTTTCCAGAGATCGACTAAATTGATCGTGGGGATTTTTCTTCCTTCATTTTAGTTGAACAGAGAAGCCATTTGCTGCCAGGGAGTTTTGTTTCTTTTTGTCTGTGAATTTTTATTGTGTTACTTAGAACTTCACATAGATTGCTATATTTTCACGAGTGAAATGTGTTCATTGTTGTTAAGTACTTAAAGAATGTAAAAATGCCATTTCAGGGAGCATGTCAGGAGTGTGCGGTACTTGTAGCACAGGGAGGGCGTCCTGTTTATTTCTGCCACGGTGGTGTGCCATGGAAAACACTTATTTATTACTTCTAAAATGGTATTAAGAGCCTGACAGCCTTTTGTGGCTGTGTGTATTTTAAATATCCTTTAGAAATATGAAATAAAATGAGCTATTTTCTTGTTTTAGGTTGCATCTTTTGTGATCTGTGCTTGCTCACTTTTTGCACTTTTTGTTAATGCAGTATTCACTTGTCCTTCCATTCTTATCTGTAGGTTTAATAATCCTCTTGTCTAGCATCTACCAACGTTTAGATTACTAAAATTCTCGTTGCAAAGTGAGAACATAAGTTGAACACTTGTGGTTTCTTGACAAAAATGAGTTGCTACATTTAAATTGCAGGTTTTATGATTAATTCCTGTGCGCCATTTAGCATCCTTCTGGCTCCGTGTTTCCGTTCACGCTTCGTTTGGCGAAACCCTGGCCACCTTTCTCCTCCAAAAAAAACGCCGTGCTTTATAAACATGGTGAGTCCTTGGGAGGGATGTTCATTTTGGGACCGTTACCCCAATGCCAAATGTTTCTTGTTAATTTTTCACCTCGTCCTCCCCCTCCCCTGAGATCAGTTGGATGAATTGAGCGTGAGAGGGAGAGGGAGGGGGTTTTCTGTAAATAAAAGAGGGAGGGGGCCGTAACGTGGGCTCGAGCCATATTGGCAGGCAAGTGAGTGTGGCTCAAGTGGCGGAAGCAGATGGAGGGTTGTTTTAAGAGCCATCTCTGAGAAAAATGCTTAAGACGAGGCACGGACAGTTTAAACCTGCTGTATGTCGCTGCATACAGAAACAGGCTCCCCAGAAACCTGCAGAAAAACTGCGAGGAAACCTTTCATTCGCTGAAGACCGCGTCTACATGAGCTCGCGGAGAAATGATGAAATTTCGGCGAATGTATTTGATGAATATTAACGCGCATTTGATAGCCCGATAACCCTGCGTCGGGCGGCGACAGGCCTGTACACATTAGTGAACTTTAATTGCAGGTCAGTTCTCATCCTCGCCGGCTCGTATGGATGAGCGAGCCTTTTACTCGGCGGTGAAAGGCTGTCTTGTGTTGAAATGAGGTAATAGACATGTTAGCGGGCTGATTTATCTCCTGCCCGCCTCCCTGTCAACGTCCTATCTGGCCGTGTCACCGGGGGACGGCGAAAAATGGACACGTTAAAGCACATTCCATTTTCATTAGCCTGCCTGTTTTGGCTTGTGATCATTTTATTTTCGCTCATTGATCATTTTGGACAGTGTTAGATAATGGCACTAACACGCAACCCCTGGCCAGTCCTGATTGCTTGACCCCCTTCATTTGCAAAAAAAAGGAAAAAAAGGTGTCATCTGGAGCAACTGAAGTGGTTTTGTGGCGCTCAGTGTTAGCAGCCCGCTGCAGCAGGGGTCACACTCCCATATGTTTCTCTGGGATTTGATAATGTATGTTTACGCAGACCTGACCCCCTGTACTCCGTAATGCATCAATGTGACGTGAGCAGTAACTGGCCCAATCGCACCACGCTCCAGTGCAGCTTGACCTCTGAAGAGTGTGGAACAGGGGCGAAGAAATGCGGCTCGGAGGCTAACATTTGAATCTTTTTGTTGATTGTATTGTCAATCAGTGCAGCGCATCGCGGTTTGGTCCGTAAGGTGCGTGTTAAATATTTAAAGGTGTAAAGGTGCGCGTTCAATCATTTGTTCCGCTGGGATGCGGTTTACTGTCAGCATCACGCCATTTTGTCAAATGGCATTTATCTTGTTTGACATTGGCTACTACGCCATCGAGTAAGCTAATAATTGCGCTGGCTTTGAAATTACATTTTTTGTAAACTCCTGGTGTTCGTGTTCCATTTCAGGCGCTCCTTGTTTCGCGATGCAGCGGCTCCTTTATAGAGTTTTTCTGTGGAGGAAAAGACGGAGTGAGATTACCTACAAATTTAAGGCAATACATCTTGCAGAGAAATCATATAGTCTTCATCAAATCCATCTTCTGCTCTTTGAACGTTCTTTGAAATAACCCTGTTTCATAAAAAATACGCAGCTGTATTTGCTGTTCAGGAAGACAAAAGATTCATTCTTTCTCTCTGGCCACCAAGCCCTTGAAACAAGCAGCGTTTACCCCAGTATTATCTTCAGTATTTGAATATTTCCTGCGCCGTTTTAATATATTAAAGCAAATGTGGAATGTATTTTGACATTGATCCATCTTTGTGACTAGTCAGCGTGTCTTGTTCAAAAGGAAGGGCCTACAATTTCTAGAAAGCTACAATCTGTCATTCACTTTGACATTAACAGATCTCATCTAAAACACACTCGCACGGGAATGTATGGGATGAATTTAAATACGGTTTCCAAGGACCTGAATCCGGGCTTCGCTCGGACAAGGGAGGGATTTCATCTGCTTAGTTTTATCAGCAAGACGCTAATTGATTTCCAGAGATGACAAATGGTGTACATGGCCTTGCACAGTAGTAATTCTGAATGCGGTATGAAAATGTACAGCGGGGCAATCCCAAGGTCTGCAGTTCTCTTCTCATCCATCTCTCACATGAGCGTTTTGGGGCACTTGACTCAAATTTATACTGATCTTTTATTTATACCCTGAAAATATGGCAGATAAAAAACATAAGTGTTCTTGATATTGTGTTTTGTCATATCTAGCAGCCCGAGATTGAAACCCCGAGAAACAATTTTCTGAAGAAATGAAACACTGTGGCCTTCTGAACCCAAGAGGAAAATAACCTGGCTGTTTGGCTGGAATATGAAACAGAGGCTCCAAATAAGTAAAATAGACAAGTACAGCCCAGCCTGTCACTGTTCTGTTATTGCCTTGAGGGGCAAGTGCTGCACAATTCCCCCCAGTCTTAAAACGGCCCCATAATGCCGCCTCCATACGTCTGCGCCGAGTTCCATCGCTTTGTGCGTCCTGCAATAAAAGAATAATCCAAAAAGGTTTCTTTAATCTGCAGTGCATTACTTAGTCATAAAAGGGCTCCCCTGCTGACCTGAATTGACAGAAACTTAAAGACTGTTTATACTGTAATATGGTTGATACTGTAGTGTCAGTGAAGCTATTTGCATGGCCAGGTTTCTCTATGAATATTATAGTTCACCGTGGGATTCTGGGATTGGCCTCATTATCAGCGTCATCATGTCATTCCACTGGTTCAATCTGGTTTCAAGAATTAGTATCAGATTTAGAGTTTATAGAAGAGTGTGCCAAGATATCTTGCACCGGGCAATAGGTTCTGAGCAGTTGGTTCTTGTCTATTAATTCTCAGCTGCTTTTTAAATGTCACAGGACAAAGTTGAGTGGCAGTAATATGTTTGTCAAAAGGTCATCAAACATTAGGAACGCACTCATTTGAATGGAATTATAATTGTGAAGCACAAATCATGGTTTTGCTGGAGCGCTCTCCCTGCAGTGACATTTTTTAATTGTTCATTCATTTACAGTTTACAAAAGCAAGGGCCAAGTACTGGAAAATCTGAGGGGAGAATTGAGAATTTGGTAATGTCAAAGTGGGCGGCACACTTGATGATCACCATGTGGCCAAACTGAGCCAATGAGAGGACAGCGAAGTCTGCCTGTTCTTCTACGGAAGTAGAAAAATGGCACATGACGATGGCACCCTCATTGACGAGTTGAATGATGGGACATGACGATGATACTCTTATTGCGCTCGCAAAGTTTCACCCTCGCCGCCGCTCAAAAGCATTGTTACTGGTTTTAGTAAATGTGTACTTTCTAGTCAAAATCAGGCTTTACTTCTCTAACTCAGACTTTTAAATGAAATACACTCCTCCCACTCAAATATAACCAATCACAGCATGCCGAAAGGGCAGTAGCATCATTACAGAACTTCAATTTGTTTCCGTCATTATTTTTGACAGTGGTCCGGATTACCTGGCGTCTCGTGGATTAGGATCCCTGTTATACTCAGGATTTTTCCTTTTAAATGTGATTGTTGTGGTGGTTTTATTTAATATGATAATATGATGACTCCTCCCCTCCCTGATCACATGGGAATCAACCCATCCAGCCCGGACCTTGGCTTTTATACAGCAAAAACCAAAGGTAAGTTGGTAAGTTTATATTTATTTTATTTTTAAAAAATTGGAATCTCCTATTCCACCCAAATCTGGAAGGTCCAATCGGTGAACTGTGTACAAGCATGCTCAGGTGCGACTCCTGCTGCCATCTTGAGGAAGTACAAACAGGTTGCGGTTCTCCTCTACGACACACGTCTGTTAGCCTTAGCTTCTTTTCTCTCACAGTTTCGAGCCTTTCATGCACAGGATACGGGGGGAGTGAATCTGAACATTTGCTTACTCAGAATGGAACGAACAAGCACTAGATTGGCCTGTAGGAGGCACTTGAGCAACCAGCTATATTAACCCAAACCGATAGTATCGCTCCCATATCCCTGATCAGCACGAAGCCCCTAGTTCTCACGAGGCTGTTGGCTTCTGTTGGTACTGGCTCGGCCAGCTTCAATTTTATCGCCTCGTTGATCGCTCTCGCACCCCAAGCAGCACCTATACCGAGTCTGCAAACCTAGCTGCCAGATATTCTCAAATTTAAACCTAAAATCTTATTTTTTTTTATTTATCAACAAAATGATAGAAATAACTATTGGGTGAGCAGAGTCAATACCAGGCTCTTCAGTGGTATCTGACAATTTTGTTAGGAAAAGACCAACTTTAAACAAGCTAGTATTTTCACCATAAGCAAAAGAAGATTTTACAAGTTATTACATGACTGAAGAGCGTGTTAAGACTGACCTTGAAGTCTTACAAGGGTGTTTCAGTTATTTCCTCAGTGTATGCATTTTTTGTTGCGTAATTTCACGCAGTGATGTTGGCGAGTCGATGCAACCTATTATTCCGCACCGTATGTAAATTCATTCTGGCTATCTTACCCGTGCTTTCGTGATGATGTACAAAATGCAGACGATGGATCACTAACAAAATATAGCCACTGATGAAACAGCTAATGGCAGTACTCTTACCCAGGATGACTTTCAAAACCTTTTAACATTTCGTCGTTATTATTATTTTAAATAGTATCCATTTGTGCTGCTGGTTGTATAGTGTAGCGTGACACAATTTTTTTTTTTTTTTTTTTTTTTTTGTGTACAGCTCAGGTGCGCGGCTGGACATGAGGAGAATGTACTAATTTGGGAATGACCCCTGTAACCCTCAGTTTACCAGCCCACTTCTCAAACTGTTAGTGCCCCACTGCCTTTGCTATGATGAGAGAGATGTCTCTGCCCTTCAGCACTGAAGTCCTGCTGAAACCACAGATATGCCCTTAACACCAGGTCTCAAGGACACAGAGGCAGAATTTCTCCTTCCATATTGGAGTTGACCCATTCGGCCTGAATATTACACTCTGAGCTGGGAGCAGTATTGATAGAAAATACCCAACATATACCTTGGATTTGTCCTCTTTTGTTTTCTTCTGAAAGAACATCCCCCCTTTTTTTCTTTTCAATTATGAGGAGGTGACATTGAAAACACCTCTGGGAGATAGGCGGTTGTTTTGTATGTCCTATTTCATGGTGATATTTCACTCATTTAACCTTTGACCCCTCCTTTTAAGTGGTTTGACGATTTAAAGCGCATCCCTTACAGGTCAGGTTCTTTGCATAATATCTGAAACCCTGAATAAATATTTCCCGAATATTGACTGCATTGGAGGTGGCAGTGAACATGCCGTAAATGGCTCCGGTATTGGAAATCAATGGGCGACATAACTGCAGATTTACCAAAGCGGCAAATACACCCACACCGTCAGCCTTGTTTTCCGAGTAAAATTGGATGAAGGGATAGTTGTGGCTATCGAAATACTCTTGGTAATTCTGCTTCCTTTTAAAGTGAACTCAGGAGCTGAGCAATGCTGAAACTGGTACAGTATCGTGATGCTGTTGGGGAACGGGCCTCGGACTTATACGCAGCCCTGGCAGTACCTCATGTGGAAATCATACGAAGCATCCTGCAGGCAGCAGCTTCATTTTATGGCTTCATCTATTACTGCACTGTCATTGTTAATTGTCTTCTTTTTACCTCTGCAGGATTCTCCAAATTGGCCCTATCGAATGTGACAGGAGGAAGAGCATTAACCGTCTGACAAGATGATATCTAAGTTCAATTTCCTACTCTTCACCTGATTTATACCTGCGGCAGATCATTTTCCTCTCTGTCATAAAGAGCACTATAAATCAGCAGTGCTTATAGCAGAGCTGGCGTACCGGGCTCCTCAGATTTGTATCCTTTGCGTTCGCTATTAGGAAGCCATTACGACGAAATTTTCCCCCTTTAAACGAAAATTATGAAATTTAATGCCGGGGCGATTAAGCAGATTAAGATCCGAAAGCGCACGAGGACCTGTTCGGTATGAGCTTCGATCTAAACAATCTGTGCGGAACTCAATAACAACAAGGCGTTTTTTCCCCCTGTCTGACACCATTATCCATCTGTTTGGACGAAATTGCTGTATCATGGTATAAATCTGTGATACAAGTGACATATCCTCTAAAATAAAAGGGAACATTAACTGCTCTATCTTCTAGAGGCCCTGGGACCGACTGGCTATAAGCTCAGTGAAGTGTGATGGCAGTTATTCTGTGTTTTACTAGACTGAAGACAATTATCCTTTGCTCCCCTCCCTTCAGAAGACAAACTGCCGGGGCTTCAGCCGAAATGATCTCGAATAGATTTTCGAAAATGTCTGTCGCTAGATTGCTTCCATACATTATTTCTATTAAATGGCTCAGAAAAAAAAAAAAAGGAACTAATCCACAAATCAATCTCTGCATCTTTCGCTTTTCGGAAATAAAACTTCTGTGGGTTTTAAAATTGGGGCAGGGGCGCTCGTGTTCGTGTTTGTGTTTTTCTTGGGGGGGTGTTCATACCTGCTTCGTTTTGCTCCTGCGAATCAACATTTAGACAAACCCCTCTCCTCGTCCGGAGGGCTAATAGCATTTTCAGCAAGAGGCTGCGTTTAACCTGAGCTACGCTCCTCTTTCGGCTCCAATTGTCTGTCATCTCTCTGCACACCTAAATGTAATTTGCGGGAGCTTCATAGCCGCGCAGATTGAGAACTATGACTGTCTTTCAGATGCCCTGGCAGACAGGGTTATAATTCTGCGTGTATAGGCCGCTCCTGGACACCTTCCATACTGTTTTAGCTAGCATCAGCAGTGCATCATTTTATTCTATAGCGAATATCCATCCACGCTGCAGCTACTCTAGTTAGGAAAATTCATTTTATTAAATGTGCCGGGTTAATGCAGTGCTGCTGTGTTTAGAGATGCAGTGATCACCATCGAATGCAAGTGAATGTCAGGGAATGAGTGGCAGGGACCTGTAAGTCAGAATTGCATAAATAAAGACAGTAACCATCCGCTTACTCGTGAAATCGTTCTATTCTGAACTTCAGAGCTTGACGACCTGAAGCAAAGTGTTTTTTCTTTTATTGGATTACAAGTGCTGGGTATACCATGAAAAGCTTGTTTTCTCAGAGGTTGATATACTAAAATCGCAAGAACAAAAATGATGCGTGTCTGTTATACAGAACATATCTTTGTTTTATGATGTTGTTCAAAGTATGGAGCATCCGCCGCATTTAGACAGCTTCCATTTTCCAGAGAAAAATGTGTTCCGGAGCTACCCTCTCAGAACCGGATTCTAATTTCATTTGAATATGCAGCTTTTCTATGGTTTCCTATAAAAAATGCCAGATGCCAAGCACTTGACCTAATATGTTGTCACAAATAAAGAGAGCAGAGTAAGAGATTAAGGTACTGAGCTGCGATTCAGCAATATCGTCTCGCCCATTTATTACTTTCACTCTGGATAGCTTAAACAGCCATGCATGACTCAATCCATCTCTGTTTGTTGGGGATAGAGCTTGCGAGATGAAGTTATGCAAAAAAGTGCCACAAACATGCACAATTTGTGCTGAATTGTGACAATGGGGAAATTAAAGAGCTGCTTCACTGATTTTCAAAACCTAAGTGGAGGAATTACACATTTTCATGCTTCTTAATCCTCCTGTTGACTCCCTCAGCATTACTTTTCACTATTTGTCATTTTATTCTGATTCAGTATCAGACAATGACACACATTCATACGTGTGAGAGCTAGAAATATCATTAAGGTCAGAAGCAAATGCATTTGGTCGGAAGCACAAGATCATTCAAACTCAGTTAACCCTTAAAGCGCTGCAATAAATTTTCAAAAAAATTCCAAATAAATGATCTTGTGCTGTTTAAAACCTATCATGTGACAACTTGTTTAGAAAAGCTCTTTAAAAGACCTGCGGGAGCTCTTTTAAACAAGTTGCCACATGATAGGTTTTCAACAGCTTTGATTTTGATATCTTACATTATTGAGCAACAATAGCTGCATTTAGCGCTCAAAGGGTTAATGTAACGATTACTCTTCTCAATTAATCTTCTAATCCAGGTATTTGCTCTTAATATTCTGGATGTGTTGTCTGTCTTGGGAAGTGGAGCTCACTTTTAACACTAATCAATCAATTTCCTGCATGGACCAGCAGAAAAAGCATCATTGGCAAGCATGCTGGATGATCGTTCTTCCCACTGTTGGTGAAGAGTTAGTTGGACAGAGGAATTATAATTGACCCTGAGATTAAAGAGGCAGCACAAAGTCAGGTTGTTTAAACCATAATTAATGCCACAGTGTGAGCACACAGTGGAATCATTTGAGTATCATTGAGATAGAAAACTGTTACAAAGCAAGCCTTTCCCAGTGATCTCTGTGGTAACCTCTTTACCTCTTCTCAAAACAATTCTCTTGAATGAAAACATTGTAGCCATTATTTGCAAATAACGCTAACAACCTCATCAACAGCATTTATGCAAAAGCCATTACCCTACATCCATTTTATTTCGTGAAATATTTGACAGTAAACATTCACATTTAAGCAGCTTAATGTTCACTCTGCATTCAGTAAAGTACTGTTTCGAGAACTGGCGATGGCATTGCATTCACGGTTTGAATGCGGATCAGGACAGTTCTATCTCTGAAGAGGCAGGTGATGTTTTCAGAGTTAGTTGGAAGTGTGCTGTCTAACACTACACTCCCTGCCCTCTGACCTCAGTAGGGTGTCCCTCCTGTCTCTGAAGAAATATTTTCTCCAAAAAAAAGCCTGACAAGCTCATAATTTGCCTGTTACCTTTTTTGAGATGGACTATTCCTGTTTTGTATTGTCTCATCTTACAAGCACACTTTTATGATAAACATGCAATTCACAAAAGGGAATAAAGGCTTAACCCTTAGAGCACTGAAATAATTACATTTATATTTTTTAAAAATTAAAAAATGTGTTCTTCACTCCCTGCGGGAGCTCTTTTAAACAAGTCTCCTTATGATAGGTTTTCAACAGCTTTGATTTTGATATCTTACATCATTGAGCAACAGTAGCTGCATTTAGCGCTCAAAGGGTTCATTTTTGGCGTTGGGGATTGTGTACTTCCGGTTCATTCCATTTCTTCCTGAAAAATCTTATGTGTGGCAATAAAATAGCATTTTAAGCATGAAATGTAAGTCAGTGGTGTTGAAAGAAGCCTGAAAATAGTGGTCACCCTTGTTAGGTGAGAGATAGAGCAAGAGTTTGTGCACTAAAGTTAATCTTCGAGGGTCGGACGCGACACCTGAGGGCAAGTGCAGCAGACGCGAGATCAGGTAAGGTCTGTAAATAACGGCCTCATCAATAAAGATGTTGAACTTGGCTCAGTTTCTCTTAAGTTCTTGTCCAATGCTCCCCTGCAGCAGCTGCCAAGACCGTACACTGTTGCTAATGATTTTGTGAAGCCACTGCAGTGCAGCGCTCATGAATGCAATAATCTCAATAAACCTTGTGGGGGAGGATAAGGGGAGTTTAGCACTGTCATCCTTGTACACATAAACCCTATAATGCTCCGCTTGTAATTTGCCAGGTAGCCCTTTACAAACATATTCCCAAACTGCAAGGTATAATTAATAGCTTTACAGTATTCATGGCCATAATGCTCATCAGTTATTAATTAGCAATTCATTTTACTGAATAAATAACACTAATGATTGATGATGGAACTTGTAATTGGTCTCTCAGAGCAGTACTCCTGGGAGACCCTTCACTCTGAAGAACACGTATTAACAACAGCAGTGAAACAGAAACTACCTCCAAAAGTAATAAAGTCCATGCCGAGCGACTGTGACACAGCCAGTTTATTCCTGTTTATGGTAGAAAGACTAAGAGGGAAACAATATACGGGACTGCAAATTAAAATCAAACAACATTAACGCCATCGCCATGTAAAACTAAGCTGGTGCTCATAGCTGAGACTAGCAGAAATATATTGGACTCCTTCAGTTTACCTTGATACCATTGGACATTCAAGCATGTACATTGTATACCAGCAACTACAAAACTTACAGATTTTGTTTTGATATAAAAGATTTTGATACAAGAAATATTTTGTAATAATGGTGTAATTTTGTGTAGTTTTCATGGATAAAAAATTGTCAGTTCGATGAATTTGAATGCTTAATTATGCCTCAGTTTTGAAGTGCATAAGAATTACTTTTATTACTGAAACAAAACAAAAAAAAATCTTGTAAATGGAATTGATGCGATGACAGTTATTATTATTTGTAATTAGGCTGGATTAATCGGATGGCCTGGAAGGTTGGACTCATTTAAAACAACACAAATTAAGCATGTTCAGATGACATTAATTAGAGATTCACGCCAGAGATGGTTCTGATTTATTGCTGTATTCCAGCGCTTTATTATGTAATTTATGTTATTATTGGGTTTCATTTAGAATTTAGACAATGACCATGTGCTCAAGGTAATTAGCATTTAATCATTCAGTGGGGTAGAATTGCCCTTCCAGCAAAATGGCTGCTCAGTTTGATAAATAAAGTGTTGTACAGTAGCCCACATTGAAACACCTTAGAAAAGCTTAAGAATTGCTTCACATATTTGGTCTAAAGGTATCGCAAATTTTTACATCACTGACGTAAAAGTTTTCTTGGAAAATTCTTCTGTCTAAAATAGGCTTTTGTTTTTAATTAAAAAGAATAACACTTTTTTAATTATTGTTTTTTTTTTCTTATTTGCAGTTTGTTTTTTATTATTATGCAACATAATAATCAATGGTTAGATGGGTGTAATTTAAGAATGAGGTAAAGTATGACATTAGTGGAACACTGGCTCAATTATAGGATTCTGAACTCATTTGTTTATTTGCTTGTTTGTGAATGTTTTGCAAATAGTTGACTTATGTCACACGGTAACAAGCACATGCATTTGACACATGAAACTGTTGATGCGATATTACTTTAGTCACTGTAACCAAAGACTGTACAATCAGGTTTATAAATAATTGGAAATTGACAAAGTTATTGTTATTTTAGCTGCCTACCACAGCATATTGAATTCAAATTTAAACCGAGTTCAAAGTTTTTAATTGGAGGATATTTGCATAATGTGTATGTAAATTACATCCAGATTATATCCAAACTGGGAGAAAAGTGCAGGAATGACACTTCTTTATATATGGTTTCCCCTCTCGAGGGGAACAAAACAACAACAAAAAAAAAAATTTGGACTCGTGGTTGAGCAGCTGTTCCATTGCCAGGTGTGTTAATTCCTGAATTTTCAGTTGTAAGTGAGCATTCGAAAGGTCTAGAGCTGATTTTAAGTGATGCATTTGCATTTGGAATCTGTTGCTGTTAGCATCCAAAATTACAATTCCAAAGGGCTGTCACTGCCAGTGAAACATGCCATCATTTGGCTAAAAAATTTTCAAAAAAACTCATCCTAGAAATAATACAGGCTTTCGGTGTGGCCGAAGCAACTATTTGGAACAGTCTTTAAAAAAAGAATGTGCCAATGATCTCAAGAGCTCCAAAAGGCAGAAAAGACCTGGGTAACAGAAGGATTCTTTCCTTGATGAGGAGACACACCTCAAGCATTTGGCCAGATCAAGAATACGCTTTAGAAGGAAGGTGTGTCTTTGTTAAAGTGAACAATCAAGGGAAGATTTCACTGTAGTAAATACAAAGGGTTTACCTTAAGATGTAATCCACTGGCAAATCTCAAAAACAAAAACATCTCATTCAAGTTTGCAAAAAAAAGAGTCTAAAAAGCCTGTACACGTCTAGAATGACATGGAAAGGTGAGACAAAGATCAGTTTGCTACCAGAATGATTGGACCAGAACAGCATAGAAAAGAGAAGGGACTGCTGATGATCCAAAGTAAAGCACCTCATCTGTGAAGCACGGTGGAGGTAGTGTTATGGTGTGGGCATGTATGCCTGACACTCTCAATACTGGTTCCCACGATGATATGTCTGCTGAAAAAGAAACAGGTTTAGTTCTGAATTGCAGTAGCTACAGTATCTGCTCAAATTCAGCCAAAATCTTCAAAACTCATTTGTTGGTGCTTCAGAATTCAAATGAACAATGAACCGAAGCATATTGCAAAAGTCACCCAATTTTCAAAACAAAGAATAAGAGTGTTCTACAGTACAATAGCCTTGTCAGTCACTGCAGCATAAATTGACTAAATCACTGATTGAGCATAAATTTCACTTTCTGAAGGCAAACCGCCCCAATAATGAGCAGAAACTGAATACATCTGCGGTAAAGGCCTGGTAGTGGAAACCGCATGTCTGGTGATGTTCCTGGGTTCCAGACCTTAGTCAGTCATTGACTGCAAATGACTTGCAACTAAGTGTCAAAAATTTCCATTTAAGTCCAGTTTGACGAAACCCTTGACTTGAAGCTGAAAGTCTGAACTTCAAGCACATCTCGATTGTCTCATTTTAAACCCCTTGTGATGGGAAACGGTGCCAAAATAATTTCATTGATCACTGTCCAAATACTTATATACCAGAAGGTATAATGCATCATCTTTGAAAATGGCATTATATTGTAATGTCCACTCTTGTTTATTCAAACACGAATATGACCAATAACTTTCTATTAAGACTGATCTTGCAGGTCCAATGACTTCCTAGGCCTATTTGTTCTTCAGAGAAACTCGGAAAAAGACAGGCTCATTTCATTACATTAACATTATAGGGATAGCCAGCCTTTCATTTGTAGGCCTAAAAATATGAAACAGGAAGAAATGTATTCCTAGCCTAAAAAATAATGTTATTCTGGCTAAATATTGCAAAATGTTCAAGCACTGTTCTAACATTTAGAACTAGTATTATACAGGCTACCATAAATTGCTTTACAAGGGGACCTTTGTAGAATAAATAAAAATCATTCCAATGTTCGTTTGAACAGAATGTTGGCTCCTTTCATATCGGCTACATTTTTGTTCAGTAAAAGGAGTCACATGACTTTAGGTCTATATCTTGGCCAATGAAGTGTTTCTGTATAATTTATAATAAAAGCCTGTGGCATTTGTCACCTGCCATTTCATATTTTAACTGAGCGGAAGTTTAATAGCTTTGTTCTCGGATGGTTTGGGTGTGCACAGTGCTATGTCATATTTTTACTTTGCAGAAGTCCTATTGCTTGGTGCCAGGAGGGTTTGCGTGGTGCGCGGAAAGATGAGGCTCATGTATGAAACAGCTTACATGCTTACTAAGTGCTTGCGTAAATATGAAGAGTTTGTTTCCAAAACGCAATATATCCATTTTACTCATTTTGAGTAAATCAGCTTTTTCAATGTTGGCGCCTTTTGCCTTTTTATGGAAAAACACAAACTTTTCCCATGAAAAAATACACCTTATAGCATGAATTTCTAAAAAAGGATTTTTGCACCATGTGTAAGAAGCACAGGGCTATCGCTCTATGGTATTATCTCAATTTTTTTAAATTTTGCACTTATTGCATTTTGGAAACAAACTCTTCATATGCACTTTGTAGGAAGAGTGTTTACAATGCATACTTAATACCTGAACAGTAAATGCACTTCCCTGCATGGTTTCCTTATGTCTGGTAGTGTCCTACACTGCCGTGTCTTCTGTATGTAGGCTACTTACTACTAAACATTCAGCGAGTGGCCAATTTTTCATCATACTATTTTTCAACAGTAGGATGGGCAGGTCGTAAGGTATCCGCCCTCGTAAAAAGTAGACCCCACCACTTACTCGATGATCCATTCCATTCTCAGATGCCTTTCTGTAAAATCGTTTGAAAAGTACAGTTTTCCTGCTTAAAAATGTTTTCTCTGATGCACAAACCAAACCATGAGAATATGAGAGTAATCTTGAGATTTTCAGTAAACTGCATTTTGATAAATTTTTGCACACATTAAAACCTTTTCACTGGGTGAACTCAACATGCTGGAAAATGGTCTATTTGTGTGGGTAGTTTACAGGAATAGTGCATAGATTTAAGGGCAGAGCAGTTAGGGGCTTGTTACTGGCAGTCAAGGCTTCAAAATAATCATAAACAGTTCCCATGGCTTAACCAGAAAGCTAATGGATGTTGAAGAGTGATTCGAGCCCAGAGACACCATTGTAATGTAATTAACAAACTCATGGGTCTTAATTAACTTCCTACTGTATCATGGCCAGTTACATACATCGATCCTCAGGAACAAAAGGCGACTATGAACAATTGCTTTCATAGCTACGCGGCGTAACTTAGCTAATCGGTAAAGTCTCGTGGTTGCTAAGCTACAAACGTCTCCCGAGGAGCAGCGCTGCCGACTGCAATCTTATGTTGGAGGAAAGCTGTGAAAACTCAAGCCTTCTATGGCCTCCATTGATTTTACACGGGAGATCCGAGCACTGATGATAGGCTTTTGATATATTTTCCTGCTACAGCAGGTCTCAGGGCACTTTGAATGGAAAAAAAAAAAATCTGTCAATATGCTTCTATTATGATCTCTTGATCTGCAGCCATAAAAACCCCTTTGCTTCAGCCGTTATGATAAAATGATGCAGGAGAATATTGTACGTCAAGTGCAGTTGTGGGGAGGACTATTTACTTCTCTCTGTTTTGGCCTCACACTGCAGGTCATTTGCATGAGGAAAATGATGGCGGAGAATTTCAGAGCCTAATTAATTTGATTGACTCGCAGCAGGGAGAGATCAGCTGTGACATAAGTCCTCACAATAAGTACCCGACTGATGGGCAGGCCGCATCAATAAGGCCATCGCTGGCCTCGCTCACCTGTCACCAGGCAGAGCGAGCACACTACCAAACCCCCCCCCAACAGACTCCCCGCTAAGCGCTTTCTGCCCTATTAGCAATTTATAATGGTGATCAAGAAGTAGTCAGCAGCGAATCAAGACAACTGTCTGCCCTTCTGGTTAATTGGCCTCATGTTTCTTTTTTGATAAATGGCTCGTGACTTCTGTTGGGTCCCCAGCATTTCAGCGCCTTAATAGGCCGTACTGATTAGATTTACCAACAGATACTGGGTCAACAGTAGGGAGAGGGTGCAAAAATGTTAATTAATATCAATAATGGCCAATTATTAGTTAGACAGAAGGATCCAGGCTAGTTGTGTGCTCTAATGACTCAGAGCTAACTTGAAGGGAAACACTGGCAGGAATTAGCATAACTGTGTATGCACTCTACATGGCGGCGCCCAGCAAACAGCTGTTCTGTTAGTTATTCAAATAGAATTCCTAGTAGTATCAGGGCCTATAGTTGCATAATCAGCCATTCTTCTCGGCCATTTTGAAGACACTAACAATGCCCTTGTGACTGGTGCGGACACGTCCCTCTGGGCTTTCCAATCAAACGTGACCGCATGTGGACCTGTCATTAACACGAGAGTTAAACAGGAGCTCAGTTGTGCGCTGCGAGGCCTCTGTCGAAATATGCTTTGTGCTGCCGACACCTCGTTTTCCCCAGGCCGTGGCACCATGTGGCAGATTTAAGTTTTTTTTTTGTTTGTGTGTGTGTGTGTGTGTGTCTGTTAGTGTATTTGTGTGTGTTTGGAGGCTGGGGCGGGGGAGGGTCGGCACATATATACATACAGTAGGTAATGGCAGATTCATGAATTATAAATACACAGAGAAAGAGTTTACCAGGTCTGCTGGGAGGAATCTATTTCAGGTGCAGTTTGCCATCTCTGTTTTTGTTGTTGTTTTGTTGTGTTCGTTTCCCATGCAAACCAGCCGCTCCTGTTCGGACGTGCGGAATTCTGAGACCCGCACAGAGAGAGTGATTTATTCCAGAATAAATTCTGTGTCAATATTGAATAAATGCATGAAATCGGAGCACACAACAGAGAAAAGGGCTTTTCAATTGCCTTAAACAGAGAACTCTCATGGGCTTAATAACTATCCAAAGCTAACCACAGCAGACCCAGTATGTTGTTGCAAATTAATGGTAGCCATTTTTTGCTGAATATATTTATCTTCCCCTGCAAACAAATGCTTTTTTTTTTTTTTTTTCAGCACCACTTTACTCTTCTGTGGAAAAAATAAACAACTTGCCATTTTTTGCAGTCTTCGTAAATCTTTGTACCTTGGGATGTCTGATATTTTCCATTCTTATTGATGTAATTGGCCCGTATGACTAGTAATTGTGAGTGTCATAGCTCTGTGGAAATGTCAGGCTGTTGGAGCCACAGAGCCTGACCTCGCCTGAGGGACGCATGGCTTTAGAGTTTAGTCATCCTACAGATTTTAGTGGAGCCACTGGAGTAGAAAAGTTAAAATGTTGCTGGAAATGTCAAATTGGAGTGTCTTTGTGTCATACAGTTGTTAAGGGCCTGGATTTTCCTGCTTGCAAATTCAATATCAGCTGGTCTCAGTGGCTTTCACCTATCAGACGTAACTGAATGCGCACATCCTTAGAGGTGATTGTGTGTGTGTGTGTGTGTGTGTATATATATATATATATATATATATATATATGAAAAATGAAATCATTTTAAGATAACAGATATGTTGATGGTTTGAATGTATTTAATATCCATTTAAAAGGCTACTATATCCTATTTAAGCTAATATTTACCCTATGTCATTTTTTTTATTTTTTCCAATGAGAGGAATATGGTTATGTGACAATGCCTTTGAAGCTTAGTCATGATTTTCATTAATAGCAGAAGGGCAGTAAGTTACTGTCGTATTTACTGTTGTTTTGCCCCATAACAAAACATCCATTCTGTTCCAGGTCTGTAGCAAGGCTCTTTTTAAAGTAAATAAACAGCACTGTAGCATCATCATTGTCAAGTGGAATCCAATATTCTATATGTTGATCTTTGAGCCCCTGCTTGTTATTGAGGCTGTAAACACTGGGGACTGGAAGCGAGTCCTTTTCGCTGCACTTGTATCTTTTATAAAATCCATTCCTTGAAACCCGTGGAAATGAAAGCACAGATTTGTATGTCTGGTCCCCCACTGCAGTCCTCAGGTTCAGTTATTAGTACCGGATACATAATTTCCACAGGGGTCAGCTGCAATTTTCAGCAGCACACAGTGGGATGCTGTGCCTATTAAAATAAACATGCAGCACAAGAGGGGTTTCCAAGTTTGCGGTGGAAATGTGTGCAGTGTGTGGGGTATTCACACCAAGGCTTTGGAGGTATAGTGGCTATGTAGTACTCAAGCCTGGGATTGTGTGCTGTGAACATTTATACTGGGTAATTCGCACCCTGTGATTGAAAAAAGCTTTTGGTTGTTTGTGTCCGATCGACTCTGGTTATTCAACCTCTTCTCTCAGGGAAATTCACTTGATTCACCAAGTTTCATATGGTCCTGTTAATTGGACAGAACGAAGGTCACACTCCCAACTGTTACATGGACCGTATAACATTACCCTGCATGTATTAACAACTGAGATTTTAACCCTCTCATGCATGAATTATGATAAACTCAGTTAGGACTTTTTTACTAATATGCAGCAGTGCCCAAAATTGCAGGCATATATAGAGAAAAAACACTTTTAAACAGCTGTACACTGTTGTGACCTCCATGCAAGAAAGGGTTAAGGGCATAACACTTTAGAAATGTAAAGTATCAATATCTGGCTAATAAATTAACTCAAAATTAAAGGCAAAATGTCATATTCTCACTTATAATTCTAATTTGACATCTTACAGTGAGCTGATACGAGTGCGGTTTTATGAGCAAGATCTCAACAAGACCGTTGATCATATACCATTGAAGACATCATCTGGTATGTCTTCTGTAAAATGTGAGAGGAAACATTAATAAAAATGCTTTCCGGCTAAGGTGTTTCCATGAAAGATGGAAAATTCATGGTTTAAATATCATAATAAATGTGATTTTGAATCTGGTATCAGTGTATGTCCACAAATGATGTATACGGAGGATTTATCTTGTGATACATCACTCTTAAACACGAGGAAACAGGGGGAATACTGTGACTTTTAGCTAAATAATACATTGTCGCCAAAGAGAGTGGAACTTTCAGCTTGTGCAAGCAACATACAATTCAATTACTGTATTTTTGTTTCATAAAAATATGCTTTGTGTGTTTTGCAACTTCAACCAAATTGCAAAATCTGATATTGCCATGTAAGTTTAGTCCCAGGTTAAAAAAATAATGCTCGTCCAGGAGTAACCTTATAGTACACTAATGAATAGCGGCTGATATCTCTGTGCTGCGCGCTTGTTATGCGTTTTATTTGTTTATAGTTAGCTAGCTAAAGGTAGCAAGCTTTTCAGACGGATAACATTTATCTCTGCAAGTCCCTGCTTATCAATATCACCCAAAATAATTTTGCCTTGTTAATTTTATTCCATTTTCACATCACTTTCATTCTTAAATTGCTCACCTTTGAGTATTTCGCTGGCTATAACCACTAGCCAAAGGTCTGTGGTAACAGCGTGTGATGCATGGCTATATAGCCGTCATGGTTGCAGGACATCATCGTAGCAGAGCTGCTATTCACTGGAGGACTAAAATGTAACTCCAAGATGAGCAATATTTTGTTTTTCCCAGAACGACACTTACACTACGATATCAAATTGTGCAAGAAAATTCAAAGAGACCAAGTTCACTGAAAAAATGTAATGCAGGTCATTAACTATATGGCCAGGCTTGAAAATGCATTAACAAGCATCTTAAAACATATCGAGTGATCCCATGCGCTAAGGTCACATGGGCGTAAGAACAACGCTGTACTTCATGGTCCTCTCTTGCTTAGTTGGAATTTTTCGTAGAAGTGTCAGAACGTCTCATAACGCAGTGTGACCTCTTCTATTATAATTTCTCAGCATGTAATTCCCACTAGTGACTTGTCATGTTTGAGCAGGGTAGGGGAGGTACTGCCAGTTGTAGCGTCCTGATCTCAACAATACACAGCAGGTGGGGGTGACTCAATAGGACAACTGCAGGTCTTCCCTCTTGGGCAAAGGAGACTTTCCATGGTGTGCAGGCAACTGGCGTCACGAGGGGCTGGGATATTTTGCACCAATGACTTAACTGTGCTCCCATCAGCCTTCCTCTGCTGATTCAGGTGAAGCTTAGCTGCGGTGGAGGTTCTTCAGCAAATCCACTCAGGCAATTATATTTTGGCAACCAAATAAGTGCAGTTTTACCACGATTGGAAGTGAGTCAAATTGCCTGGTTTGCTTGTCCGAAGTGAAAAAAATGGCTAACTTGTAAGTACTATCGTCAACAGCCCCTTCTGATTTTGCAGAGTCTCGTTCACTGAACCAGTTGTTCTGTAGAACTTGCTAGTGTATAAACAATTTGTGCTGGCCCCACATAATCTAAAATCAACATAATCCATCCTCCTCCATTACAAGTAAATAAATGAATGCATGAATTTATTGGGGGATATTTATTTTTAAATCAACAAAATAACATCAATGCGGTCCACAGGCCCATCTCCTATCGCAAATAAATTTATGATGAGTCAGAGGGAATACGATGTACACCTGTAAGGCTGTGCTTATATTTTTACTCTATCTTAGCCTGTGTTACAGCATTACTGTGGCCTCATTCATCACTGCATTATGCTTCCTAGAAATTATTGATAGAACACAGCAATGTCTTTGATGAACATTGCAATTTTTGAAAATATTCATTATTTGTTGAGGGGGAAAAAGGTCATCATTGCCAACAAAAAAAAAAAAAAAAAAAAAAAATTGTGAATATCAGGTCAAATGCTGAATTAGGATTTTAAAGAGCCGTCTTTTTTTCTGATTTGGTTGTTTTGTGTGTCCTCCATTGCATTAGTAAACACAGAAAAACAGCATATGTTTTTGCACATTGCTGCATTCAACATTTTCTCCCGCAGTATACATGACTGGCATCGCACCGTGGCTGCTGGGTGAAATGGTTGCCCGGTTTCTCTCCCTGCCGTTTCGGGGGGCCTCCGGTGTATAAATTTTGCTTTATGGTCTGTGCTCTTCCTTTTTAATTCACTGCATTCAGATTCCTGTTTAATGCGGTTCTGGTGTCCCCCAAACAATCCGAGTGCAGACAATAGACGCATAATGATAGATCCGTGTACCTACCATCTGTAAGAGCAGCTGCTACGCTGCATCTGTACAATATGCTGAAGCTCGGAGCCTCTGTAATCTACATAATAAGGAGAGGGCTTATCCCAGTCTAGTTAATAATCACAAGCAATCGATGCACTTCATTCCCTCACAGTCGGTGGAAAAAAAAAACAACAAAGTTTGGGTATGCTCGCTGAATCCTCCAGACACGCTGGGGTCACAGTGTAATGCTGAGCTGCTGATTCTGCCGGAGGCTAAAGGATTTCAGACTGGACTCAACTCTATCTTTTTTATGAATACTGTGATTCACACTTGCAGGTTAGCATGTGGCCCCTCTCTCTCTCTCTCTCTCTCTCTCTCTCTGCCGTTTCAAAAGCAGCGACGGAGCAGGAATTCCTGTGGGGTAGAGCAGGAGGCGACAAAGCAGTAGCATTTTGTAGTGAGCGACGTGATCTCGCCCGACGTTCCATCGTTACACTCACCACTGTGTGTGAATGTGTGTGTGTTTGTGTGTCGACGTGTTTCTGCGTATATTTGTTCATGTGCGTGTTTGTAGGCGTGTTTATGTGTGAATGTGTGTGCCTGTGCATGTGTGTGCATGAGCTTTTGTGTTAATGTGTCTACATGTTTTTGTGTGTTTGTGTGCGCTGGTCAGCATGTTTGTATGTTTGTATGAATCTATGCAAGCGAGATTCTGTGTGTGTGTGTGTGTGTGTGTGTGTGAGTGAGTATGTTAGCCTGTGTACTTCGTGTGAGTCCGTGTGCCTGCACACGCGTGTGAATGCATGTTTTTGTGAGTGCGCACATTCATGCACATGTGCATGTTTGTGTGTGCACACGTTCACATTGTGTTTGCGTATGTGAAGTGAACATGTAAATTTTTGTGCTTCTGTGTGTACATTTGTCTTCATAAATGAGTGTTTGCGCAAATTTATGTGTGTTTATGTGTGCAAGAGTGCCTGCATACGTGAGCGTGTGCATGTTTGCGCATGTGTTTTTGGATGCGCAAGTGTGTGAGGACGCGTTGGTTTGAATGTTTGACTGTGCTCATATGTGTACATGTTTCTGTGTACATGTGTGCATGTGAATGTTTGTGTATGTGCTTTTGGGTGCGCGTGTGTGAGGGCGCGTGGATTTGAATGTTTGTGTTCATATGTGTACATGTGTCTGTGTACATGTGTGCATGTGAATGTAAGCGTGTGCGTTTATAATGTCAGGAAGTTAGAGCCCTGTTCACTAGCCCTCATGTTCAAGGTTGTTTAGCCAAGTGATAACATGCAACCCCAGGGGGACTGATCACATACCTCATCGTTTTAATCATGATTTGCTCCAGTATCAAAACATCTGCTTCGGCACAAAGTCACAGTTTCTAATTTTGCTTTGGTGTTTATTACACTTGATGGAAGATATGCATATATTAAAAAACAGATGAGTTGTGCATTTATCTAATTAGGTTCAGTCAGTGCCTTCATAAAAAATAACACAGTGTTGACAAAAAATTGGTGTTTTTAAATGATAGCTGTGTGGTCAATAAAGATTAATTTTCAGATATTGCAGCCAAGTTATTGAATGAATTAATTTAGATGGTGAATACAGAGTAATTCCCAGGTATTAACATAACAATTTTAATGAGCATTAGATAACTCTGGCTGTGTGGGCTTTTTAAAAGTTTAATGAAATACCTCTGGGTGCAGGGACATCAAGATTTTACACGAAACTCTCATTTGTATAAATTTAATCCAATTTATTACACCCTGTAATGGACCATAAGCAGTCTCTAAATTGATAGAATGGGAAGCGCACTGCAGTATTGATTGGTTGAGATCTCCCCTTGGTGCTTCTGGTTAGAC
Organism: Gymnothorax javanicus; assembly: GCA_029692085.1. NCBI lineage: Eukaryota > Metazoa > Chordata > Actinopteri > Anguilliformes > Muraenidae > Gymnothorax > Gymnothorax javanicus. The sequence goes on from CM056204.1 coordinate 65,586,824, forward strand.
AGAAAATGCTAATTAAAAATGAAACTGCATTTATTGTAGCACATGATCTTTTGGTTAGGTGGTATGTGTCACATGACACTAGAAAAATAGTCTCTGCGCTTATTTGCTGTGCGACCTTTACAGAACCAAGGCATGAATCAAAACAACCAGCAAACTTCAGCAATGAATGCAGTCTTACTGCTGGGCTTTTTGTATTTTTGTAATACAAGTCCACATGGTTTGAACTGCTCCCATTTGGGGACGGAGGACACCGAACTAGCATACAGCCCTCAAACAGAGGCTATGGACAGGGTACAGCTGCCATGCCAGACCCTCTCACCCAATAACACAGGGCAATTAAGCTGGGAGAAACAGACCAGGAGAGAGGAGAACACAAAGGTATTCATGAGCTCAGCAGGGGTGAAACAAAAAACAAAAAACATAGCAAAACAATAACAAAAAACCCCTATCCTGGTACAGGCCTTCCCTGGAATAGATGTTGTCTGGAGGGGAGCATATGTTGCTCTAAAACCTTTATATACCTTTCAGCATTCATGGTGCTTTTTAAAACATGCAAGTGTCCCACACCATATGCACTAATGCATCCCCATACCATCAGAGATGCTGGCTTTTGAACTGAACGCTGATAACAGGAGGGGTGGTCTTTTTCCTCTTTAGCCCGGAGGACAGGACGCCCATGATTTCCAACAAGAATGTCAAATTTGGACTCGTCTGACCACAGGACACTTTGCCACTTTGCTACAGTCCATTTTAAATGAGCCTTGGCCCACAGAACACGGCGGCGCTTCTGGATCATGCTCAACAATGGCTTCCTTTTTGCATGATAGTTTTAGGTGGCATCTGTGGATGGCACGGCGGACTGTGTTTACAGACAGTGGTTTCTTGAAGTATTCCTGGGCCCATTTAGTAATTTCAATGACAGAATCATGTCGGTGAGTGATGCAGTGACGTCTGAGGGCCCGAAGATCACGGGCATCCAGTAAAGGTCTTCAGCCTTGTCCCTTACGCGCAGATTTTTCCAGTTTCTCTGAATCTTTTGATAATGTTATGCACTGTCGATGATGAGACCTTCAAAGCCTTTGCAATTTGACGTTGAGGAACATTGTTTTTAAAGTATTTCACAATTTTTTTACGCAAGCCTCCACAGATTGGAGAGCCTCTGGCCATCTTTACTTCTGAGAGACTCAGCCTCTCTAAGACATACCTTTTATAGCCAATCATGTTACACACCTGATGCCAGTTAACTTAATTACTTGCTAAATGTTCTTTTAGCTGATTCGCTTATATATTAATTGCTTTTTCAGCCCTTTTTTGCCTGTGTCCCAACTTTTTTGAGACCTGTTGCAGCCAGAAAATTTGAAATAAGCTCATTTTGTGGATAAAAATGTAAAATGTCTCAGTTTCAACATTTGAAATGTTATCCATGTTCTATTGTAAATAACATATTGGCTCATGTGATCTGAAAGTCATTGCATTTTGATTTTATTCACAATTTACACTTCGTCCCAACTATTTCGGAATTGGGGCTGTAATATGACTGTCGTAAATGAATTTACGTGGAGTATTCATCCCCTATTTTTAAAATGTCTTGATTTACGATTACAGTGAGACAGGGCTCTAGCTCTGGTGCGGTCAGGGGCTTCCCACATCTTTAACAAAAGAACAAACTATGAAACAAATAAATAAATAAGTCAGTCAGTCAGTCAGTCAGTCAGTAAATTAGTTAGGGAACAAACAAATAAATATGGGGTATCTGCTTATTTGGACTTGCAGGCCTGATCCTGTCCTACATTGCACAGTTAAATTTGGCTGCATTTAATAGAATCTTCGAGACAGTCCTTCCATGAAAAACACGATTCAGATTTTTTTTTAATTGAATTAATAAACTAACAAACTAATATGCATACAAACAAGCAAATGAATATTTACACACATAAAATAAATTAATCTTTCTGCCATCTAACTCTAGTTTTTGTGCTTCAGACCACAAGTACAAACTGACAAACCAATTTTAACCCTCAAACCGCAGAAATAAATTTTCAAAAAATTATAAATTATCTTGTGCTGTGAAAAACCTATCATGTGACTCCCTGCAGGAGCTCTTTTAAACAAGTTGCCACATGAAAAGTTTTCACTGGCTTTGAATTTGATATCTTGCATCAGTGAGCAAAAATATTTGTATTTAGCGCTCTAAGGGTTAATATCCTTCATGAAATGCAGACTCTTCATGTTCATAATGAGAATGACTGCTGTCCATCTGCACTGCGCTCCTGAACCACTTCAGCAACATGCTTCAGTCGAGAGCCTTCGGTGAGTCCATCTGGAAGGAGAGGTCTCTTGACTTGCTCTCAAAATCAGTGTTTTTCCCCAGTGTTGAAAAGGGGTGTCAATAAAAGGTCTAAGATGGGTGAGGCAAGTGGCCAGTGTCAGTCATGATTAGTGGTGCTCAACTTAAGTGGGCTATTATTTGTATTTGTTCTGTTAAATTGGCCAGTATCTGTGTCAGTATCCAGAATAGGATGATTTTACACTGGAGGTGGCTGTGGTTTTTCTACAGGAAGTAGGCAGAGCCAGAATGTGCAACAGCAATTTGCATCACTCACTATATGGAAGTCAGCAAGAATAGGTAAGTGTAAGTATTTTTATGTACTGTATCTAACCTACTATTAATTTGCATCAAGCGATACATGCATTATTCAAGTTATTTATTACTAGGATAATATTAAAATATTCATTAGTTTAATGGTACATTTATTTTTCATTTTATTGTATTTATTCTTCTGTGCTTAATGCTACAATAAATAGTAATTGTTAATAATTGTTTGTTGAACTGCTTACACTATGTGTTCTTCACTAGGCTGCATAAGGCCCAAATTTAGATTCAATCCTTTTTCAGAAATAATGAAAGTAGACGAGTTTTAAAACATTCACGTGTTAATGTGCTTAGTGGGCATGTTTGTGCGCGTGTTGTAAGTGAAAGCAGTTGTTTGGGATTTGAACATAGACTTGCTTTTGCCTTTTCAGAAACTAGCTAGCTAAAGGACAATTCAATGAATCAAATCAATGACATAAAAGATTACAATAGAGAACATCATATTATGAAGTGCAACGTTGATCATTCTAATGCACACTAGAGAGCAGTATGTTATATCAATGTGTGTAAGATGTCAACGTGTGTAAGATGTAAATCAGATCAACCGCACAGTATATTGCTATAAATAGCAAAACAGCTAACAAAATATTTCTTCTGCTAATGCACATAACAGACTGGTCACTGGTGTCAGCAACAGGAGCACAGTGTTCTGTATGGTTAGTGGGCATTTTAAGTTATGTGTCGCTGGCCAATCAGCACCAGTGTTGCCTGGTTTGTCTCCCTGTCACTATTATTATTCAGATGAAAAATGCCCTCGGAAAAAAGCACGTTATTTCAGGCTAGGTTCTCGTTTCAACCGGACATATACCTTGTCTCAACCAAGGCATCAGCTTTAGTTTCTGAAGGCTTGCACTGGAAAAAATATCGCTCGTTGCCTATATCCCATGATTCTCATCCAAAAAGCCAGTTTCCCCACTGGGCACCATTTTTAACAGCTCTTTAAAAACACGTGTCCGTACATTCTGTAATTTTCTCCAAACAAAATTTGGACAGTTAGTTCCTAATTTACTCAAAATTGGTGCATTATACAAATTTATACACACATTGATTTCTATCATAAAAATAGAAAAACAATAAAAATTGTGAATCAGTAGTGTGAGCCTGTAATTGAAGTTGGTGAAATTCCAGGTCCAAAAAAATATGAGCCTACCACATTGGAACACAGCCACTGTATATGATCAGTGTCTCATAGAGTTGGAATAATTTGATTTTGGCCAATGTTATTACCCTGGATTATAATTGTTAAATAACGGTCTTACTATTACTCCTACGATTATGCATCATGCCTTTATACTACCAACAATTTACTGGTATATTTTTATTGCTCAGACAATATCATTGGTGTGCTTTATATAGATTAGACCACTCACTAAACTATAATGCTTTTATCCACAGCGAATGGATTGCAGAGCATTAGGACCTACCTATTCATCCTCCCAATCACCTCACCACCCTCCTCCATCTAAATCCATGATGATGGACCATGCCAGATTCAGCTACCTCAACCCAGTTGAGCGACAACGTCACATCAACTCTGGTTTCTGCCTATGCGGCACAGCGGATGACCACCTGATTGCCGACCATCCAGTCCAATGACCCTAAGCTGTCCAGGGGGGACTCTGCTCTTCGAAGCCTCTGTTTCCTCTGCCTAACTGCAATGAATTGCTGGATCTTAAAGGAGTTTCTCCCACCTGCCATGACCTCTGCCGGGCCTAATGGAAATCCCATACTTTGTCACTTCCTCCACACTGCCCATATGTCTGCACGACTGACCTCCCAGGAATGTCATCACCTTGGAGCAGGTCATACTTATTGTCAGCACCAGAATTCAGAGCAAAGCATTAGTATATCTCCGATGCCTTGGCTTCTGGCTTCATCCCACCTTCCTCTTCACCAGCTGGTGATGACTGCTTTTTCATGTCAAAAGAATATGGCCCCTTAGCCCATGCATTGACCACAGAGATCTGAACATCATCACAGTCAAAAACTGCAACCCACTTCCTCTCATGGAATCAACCTTCTCTAACCTCCAATTCTGCCACTACTTCACAAAACTGGAGCTACGGGATGCCTTCTACCTGGTCTGTATTAAGGAAGGCGATGAATGGCAAAAAAGTGTTTTACACCCTCTTCGGCTACCACGAGTTCTTAATGATGCCATTTGGGCTCACTAATGCCCACCACCTCGGCGTTCAAGAACCCAACCAACAATGTCCTCCTGGACACAATCTCCCACTTTGCGTACGTGCACCTGGATGACATCCTGGTGTTCTCCTGCTCCCTGGAGGAACATACCCAGCACATCCCTAGAGTGATTCAGCGACCTCTACAAAAACAACTCTTCTTAAAGCCTGAGAAGTGTGAATTCCATCAAACATCTGTCCAATTAATGAGATTTGTCATTTCCCAGAGGGAGATCAGCATGGACCGACAGAATGTCCAGGTGATCCTGCATTATCCATTCACAAGGGTCACCAGCCAGGCATCTCCAAACAATATCCAACATAATAAGTCTCCGAACCACCATCACTCTGATCGATCATAATGCCAGATAATAGAATACTCAATGCTTGGTGATGTATATCAGTTACTCAATGTATGCTGATGTATATCAGTTACTCAATGCATGGTGATGTATATCTGTTATTTATTTCCGTCTAAATGGAGGAATTTCAAACTCAAATCCAAAACAGCTGTTGTGTCTTCTGGTTTGATGTGACGCTACTGAATTAAAGCCATTTTGAAGTCATGGCCAAAAGTCAATACCTTTCGTTTCCGAGGTCTTTATGGAAAGGAAATCACAAACAATCCTACAAGCCAACAATCTGCTGTCCTTTAGACCTAAGTTATAGTGGGACTGTTAAAGGGTAAACAAAATCCCATTTATGTTGAAATTTATTTATTTGGATAGGCCCGTTGAGATGCACCATCTCGTTTTCGAGGGGGTCCAAACATATATCACATCATAGCAACATAGAATCTACAAACAAAACAAAACAGAACAAGACAAAAAAGAGAGAAAAAAAGACAGACAAACCACAGTTAATGCCACGAAGAATAATAAGCTAATACAACCATGAGCAGGCCAAATTGGCCAAGGCTAAATCAACAGCAAAGTAGAATTGCATTCATTTAGCCGGAGCAAATCGACAAGCACAATGATGGCTTAATCAATAACAGGAGCAGACCACCATGAAATAAGAAGACAGGGCACTCTTAAAAATTCTAAATTCTGCCAAATTTGAGCAGAAAGTACAATATTTTTATATTGAAGTGCTCTATATCTGTATATTGCCCTCTGAATAGCGTGCTGATGTATCTGTGTGCATTGCAGTTTATACGTTCTGCTGCATAGGATGGCCTTTATTATTATTATTATTATTATTAGTAGTAGTAGTAGTAGTAGTAGTTGTTGTTGTAATAGTAGTAGTAGTAGTAGTAGTAGTAGTTTTATGGGTAATCATGAAACCTGATTCAAGTTTATTCCACAATAGAGGAAAAAAGACATTGACGGAGGCGTGAAATCTCAAAATGCCTCTCCACGATCCCACAGGACGTGACAAGTGTGCAATGATGTATGATGTGTCCTGGCCAGCAGGTGGCAATGAAAAATGCAGCACACAGGTGTATGGGCCTCTCGTGGAGACTGCGGAACGGTCTAGATTTGCAGGTGTGACATGTTGTGCACCAGGCAGGTGCTTATTGAGACATCAGAATCAGTCACTGTGAGTTTGACGCATCATCTGGGGTTCAGCATTGTCACTCTGAGCAACACACCATGGAACAAGACGGCAAAATGCAAAAAAAAAATTGAAAAATTGAAAAATTGAAAAACAAACTGCAAATATGGAGCTGTTCATACAAAGAAGGACCATCCCAGTAATGAACGTTTCTTGATGAAAGCAAGTCTCTTGATTGCCATTTTACAAAGCCAGCATTTAAAAAAAAATCCTTCACTCTTCCCTCTTCCCACATTAGCTGCAATCTTAGCAGTACATCAAAAGCAATTAGCGCTTGCTCAAATGCCTCATGAAGTGTACTGCATTATGACTTTCCATCTAGAAAACTGCCTGGTGTATACAGCAAGTCTCACGGATATGCAAGGACTGTTCATTGCGCAGTTTTTGAGGAGAGCGCAAGGCAGGGTAGTCAGGAGTCATTAAAACTCCCGACTCAGACACAACATTTTCAGCAGCCAGCGGTATGCATAAGTGTGTGCTATAAAAGGCTCCAAGATTAACTAGGAACTTCTCCCTCCCGGCTCAGGCACCATCTGATAAACAAGCAATCTTAGCTGCAGGCTAAATGACGCTCTTTGAGGCCTTGATTTACAATGCTGTGAATGATGTGTTTGTGCTTCCTGTTCTGGGCTCCACTGTGATTAGTCATCCGTGAGCAGAAATTCGGGCTCAGATCTTCAACTTAGAGGCTAGAGAATCTTAAAACGAAGAAATAAATAAATGATACAGGTTGTACTCGGGAGTTAATAACTGGTGGAAAATGAACTTTTTGTGGATGCAAATGACTTCTAGCTTTCAGTAATTTCCCCTGGTTCCTGATGAATTAAGATAAGGCTTTTGCTAGCCTGCTGCCAATTTTGAATCCATGCCTTTTAAAGTAGCGCAGGGGGGTATTGTGCTGCTACCCAGTATTCCTCAGAGAAAAGATTAAAGGCTAATCCCTCGATGCCCTCCCTTTATTTTACAAGTAATAAATGAGTCACCAATTTTAAATGACTTCGACCGCCACTCCTCTCATCTCTTATCAGAACTCAGTCGCCAGCCAGAAACACAACGATGAAGCCTGCTGCACTTTTCACCCTCACTCTTCTAGCTAAGATTGCGAGGGCCAACCTGCCAAAAACAACACCTATAGGTCGAGCACTATGGATGTTTTGACGTGATATTACGGCATGTGCCTATAATGTCAGCCACATACCTCCATTTTGGCTCTTGTGGTCCCAGTGGCCTGGATTATATAGGAAGAATACTGCAAGGCTACAACAGGCCCACACTCTCAGGATACAAGGGCTGCAGCCTCCAACATTAAAACAAGTTTAAGGAAGCTTATAAGCCCCAGCAATGGAGAAATTCACAATGTAGGGTCTGGCTCTGGGTAGCCATGTGTAGTTGTGTAAAAAGCTACATTCAGGCCCTGTCCACATCAAGCAATTGCAAACCCTGATGCAGGGTTTCTATTACAACGTTCATTTATTTAATTTTAAAAAAGTGTATTATCGACCCTAAGATCGCTAAATACGGCTATTGTTGCTCATTGATGTAAGATATCAAAATCAAAGCTCCCCTGGGAGCTCTTTTAAACAAGTCTCCACATGATGGGTTTTCAACAGCACAAGATAATTAAATTTATATTTTCTAGAAATGTATTTCAGCACTCTAAGGGTTAATAATGTTCTTTCCATAAACAGTGATTAACCCAATTTTAAACCTTTTTACAGGGTGAATCATTGAGCACTTTAATTAGTAAAAAAAAAAATTCCTCGATTGTGATAATGCGCAAATATTTTTGCACAACCTACGTGTTAGTTCATGTCCCCAGTCTTGGACGGTTAGGAATGTATTTTTTCATAAACTAAAACTTTTAACCAACAGTGAACTTTCCCCTTGTCCCTGTTGAGCCCCTCAAGGGATAATGTACTTTCAGACAGTTTTAATCTCAGTGCAGTGCGTTTCAGAGGTAAACAACTTCAAGTAATTTTGTTTGCATTTGAATGGATATGCAGCCAAGGTCATCAAACAAGCAGTAAACTTTGGTGGTTTCAGCTCGTAAATTGAACTTCATTTGGCATTAGACGTCGAGAGCGGTGGAGCAATTTTTTTTATTATTATTTATGGCTCTTGCAGACTTTGTATTTACACATTCGCAGGGCATGACAGGAACTTCTGTGGCTTGTATATTAACCAGTGAATTAGGCCCTAATGATTGCATTACATGAGCGGAAAAAAACAGTCATGCATCATTTGCCAAATCAGGGTTATTCACTGTTTTCTTGATTTAACATCAGTTTCTCATTTCCTACATTGTCTTAATGACTCACTTTCTCAAGTATTAATTTGGGACAGAGAGCTTGATCATTGTCACTCAATGTGAATAAACACTTCTATCAATAACCACACAGTGCTGCAGATGCGAGGATGATTTTGCTGTTCGTCACACGATTTTTTAATGGTCTTAACAGCTGTGTGAAGGCAGCTTATTTGAGTGATGATAAAGCCCGATGTTCTATGAACACAGGGAAAAAGCATAAATGGTTCCGTAAAGAAATCAACCAGAGAGGAAATAAAAGGCTAGCTGAGATAGCCTGCAATGGTTCATGATCAGATTTTAAAAATCATTATTTTAACACCAAAGCACAGTAATATTGGTCAGAAGAACTAATCAAAGTCACATGCCGAGCCAGGGAACTCTAATCAATACACTGTGCTCTTTATTACATTGGCCATTGACCGTGAGTCTCAATGCAGGAGACTGGTCAGCCAATTGGAGCACTACGACTCTTAATTTCTGCTCTATAATTACCGCTATATAATTCTGCTCCTGAAATTTTGGTACTAGTGCTGTACTACTGCAGAATCATTAGACTTCTCCATCAGATGTCCTATAATCTATGTTACACCGGTAGCTTTGTTGTGTTTATACGTCTGCATGTATTGCAAATATATTCCATGGCTCAATCAGCATAAAAATTGTTTTTGGTATATGATGTAAGCATTATACTGTATATAAAGTGTTCAACAAATAAGGGCATACAGTAAATAGCCATTACAGGGGGAAGACAAACAAACATTAATGAAGAGCATGTCGGGAATGCATTTATCATTGTCCATTCTTTACCATAGTCATTGAGAACAGAATATCGTGGCCCTCGGTTTCAAGCAGCCATGGTCAAATGCATCTCCTCATGGGTCTATATACTCCAGCCTCAGCAGACTTAACAATGTGCATTTTATTCTTAAGGGGGCAGGATTTTATTGATGTTGGCAGTCTCCATACAACAGAACAAGCGAGGTCCAAGCAGACATCAGTTAAAGCTTTTGCTGTTCGTAACACACTGTTAACCTTTAGAGCGCTGAATAAATTTTCAAGGAATTAAAAATGTTATTATCCTGAGCTGTTGAAAACCTATCATGTGGCAATTTGCTTAAAAGAGCTCCCCTGTGGGAGCTCTTTTAAACAAGTTGCCACATGATAGGTTTTCAGCAACATCTGATTTTGATATCTTACATCATGGGGCAACTATAGTTGCCTAAAGCGCTCTAAGGGTTAAAACTGACTCAGAGCTTTTGTTATATCATTATAGATAGTAGTATTCAGCTTGAAGTGCTGTTGGAGCAATTTGGGCTGATGATCAAAAGAATATCTCCATATTGCTGTATGTATTAAAACCTTTATTCACTGAGTTTGGTAACAGTTCTGCGGGTATTGTTGGATTTATGATTGGAGGATCTGCTGAAACCATTGAAAATTTCTTCAACATTGGTGGTGAATTTGCAGCATTGTAACATCGTGGTTGGCTTGTCCTCTTTGGCTAGCCTATTTCTGCTTGTTTGGGAGAATGTATTAGGCTCCTGCAGATTCACTACAGGTCTACAGCCAGTACTACAGCATTCACATTGTGTTTCTGAGGCCCTGCCTGTGGTCAATGACATTGGCTCAGCTCAGCACTGCTTTAAATAGACCAAGCAACTGTGAACTCTCACATTTCAGATGCATATGCTAATCTGTGCACTTGTACAAAAGGCTAATCCAGGCTAGATTATATTTGCTACCTATCAGATGTCCAGTGGTTCAGAGAGTCCTATCGTGCACTGGTAAACAGTTCAATCAGAGCCATTTTTTTAGTTTGATTTGTGCGGTTGGATAAGAGAAAGCTGAATAATTTAAATAAATCATTTCACTCTGTTCAATATTATTGACTTTGTATTTATTTATGGGATCTTCAACATTTGATCTACTCACTTTGTGTTGAAGCTACCTCTTATAAAATGAGATTGAGTTATAATTAGGTCCATATTGTGGTGTATATTATAAATGGCAGAGAAAAACTGCTGAATTCTTAAAGCATGTATATTCCTACACTGACAGAGTGCTAATGTTGACTGGGAAATACAGAGTATGAGTGTGAGACGGTGCTTCTACATGTTTCTTCTTTTGAGGAAAGGGTGATTATCTCTGGATTTAAGCATAAAATCCAGAATTTCAAATCATAAATTATGGCTGAGAAGATACATAAGACACATTGCAGAGCGCTACGAGACTGTCGACCCCTGAAAGGTAGATCAACCTCTCAACTCCTAAGAAAACTTATCCTTTTTGTTTCAGTTTAGATTACACCTCAATAATTCAATGAATCAAAAATATAAAAAATCAGTGATATTTCCCCTCTCTCTAGCTTTCCCCTTTTACTGTTCTTGTCCATCTACAAAGAGGAGTACTGAAGTCTTCAATCAATCATTTTTTAGCTGCAAAATTACCCTTTAAGTTATTCCTAAGTGCTATTCTCTGGTTGTATCTCACTTTCAGTGTGCTTTTTTCCTCCGTTTTAAAGTCACCTAGCTCCAGGATCAGATGAGTGGGTTACAGTGGGGAATAGTTTTTGCATGCAGACTCTGGTGACTTTTAAGCTTTTGTATCACTATGCTGTGAAAAATCTTTATGACACTTGATTGAAACAGAAAATGAGTTTCAAACTCTGGCTGAGATTTGCAGGAAGTTTCTTCAGTGCAGACTGCTGAAGCAGGGAAACTTCTACAACAAAAATTGTAGGGAAAAAGTCAAACGTTGAATATAGAGAGCAAACAGCTTCACATGATTAGAAGATCATGCGTTCTTCTTGGCACGTCAGTTGCTGTAAAGTGTTTACAGCCTATTTTTCATTATTTTGCATTATTCCAGTGCTGTCAGCGAATGTTACCTAAGTGTCGAAAAGTTTAAACTTGTGGTCTTCTTTTCCGAAATCTGTACAAGGTCAGACCAAATGGCTCTTTTCTCTGTGAATGACAGGGACTTGAGAGAGGAACCATGCGCAGATACCAATGAAAATACTTGCCAGAGCTTTTATTAAAAATTAACAAAAAGCTGAACCAAAGAGGAACACTCACAGGTGGCAGGTAGATACACATGAATAACATCAGACAAGACTGTGACGAGGACAGAACTCATACAGACTGTGAAAATACAGAACAGGTGAGGAGCGGGAATGAGACACGTGAAGGAGGCGGAGCAGAGAACGAGACCATGATAGAAAAACACAGTGAAATAAAGCGAAGGGGAGACGGGACACGAGCAGAAAGAATGCACAGGAGGCACAAGAGAAAATAAAAGCTCAGGAACAAGGAAACCAAAATTAAATAAGCAAAACAGTGAATGACAAACTCAAATGAGTACAAAATAAAGACAATTTATTTGGAACCAATTAAGGGAAATGAGAAGCAATCAGGCACAGAGCGGGGAGTGAAAGAGAAAGAAACAGAAGGGAAAAGGGAGGAAAGAATACAAAATGAACTAAAGAGAACTATAAATAAACTTCCAAAAAGCATAATACTAAAAGAAATGAACAAAAAAATATATATATATTTCAACAGAATCAGAAAACTGACAGAAAACCATTTGAAGGAATGAGTAGTGGCCTGAACTGTTGACACAATGCAGGTTGGCCCTCTGGGATCATGCTGTTCACACCAAACACTGGTCTGATGCATTTCGTTTCAACTGCATAATGCAGATGGTCAGATCTGCGTATTGCAGTGGAAATTATGATTCATGAGACCACGCAACATTTTTCCAATTTTCAACTGTCCAGTTTTGATGATCTAGTACCTACTGCTACCTTAGGTTTTTGTTCTTGGGTGACAGGATTGGAACTGGACTTGGACGTCATTGTTCTACTCGAGTCAACCTAGAATGAACATCTTCGATTGCAGTGGGCACGGGCTCATTAAAACTGGGCTAGAAAAATGTTGCCTGGTCTGCATTAGCCCATCCATCTCACTCATCAATGAGTATGCATTCTTGGATTTTTTTATTTTTATTTTATTGCTTACCAAAGTTGTAAAGAGGAGTCTCATTGCTACTCTGTCAGTTCAAACCAGTTTAACCATTCTCCTCTGGCCTCTTTCATCGACAAGGTGTTTCCATCAGAAAAACTCCTGATGTTTTTTTTCTAGTAACTGTTGTTCATAAAAATCCCGTCAGGCAGAAAAAGCCATGCCATTGTGAGTCACGGAGATTTGCGCATTGAGGTGAACATTAGCTAGTTCTTGACCTGTGCCTGCTTGATGTTATGCGTTACAGCGCTCCAAAATGAGTGGCTGATTGGATATTTTCTGGGAATATACTGTACATAATACGCATGTGTACTGGCGTTCCTAACTGAGTGTTTGGTTGGTTAGTGTGACTTGGAATGAAGTTGCTGGCATTACCTGAACTTAATAGGCCGGAAAGCCTTGGCAACAGATCAGGTTCAATTAAATGCAATTCAATTTTATTTGCGCAGTGCTTTTCTAAGGACTATCACTAAGATGCTTCTCAGCATAGAAGATGGGCAGCGCCCGGGATCAATCGCAAAAATAGTAAACGAGGTGGAAAAAAAATCTTCAAAAAATGGAGAGAAAAAAACACTCCAGCAGGAAGAAATGTGAGGAAGAACCCAACGATAGTAAGGGCACCTATCCTCTGCTACAAACGAATAGTGAGGCAGGTTGGATTATAACAGTCTGATGAGAAGTCCGTGCAGTAGCTGTGTTGCTCCTCCATGCGGTGAGGTTAAGAGTGAACCGGGGGTAGAGCAAGATCAGCTGCAGCAGCCAGAGACAACATGGTGAGGAACGGGCTGCAGGGTCCCCATACTCTGTGTAAGGGAGGGAAGAACCTCTGGTAAAAAAAAAAAAAACAAAAAAAAAAAAACACGAAGACGAGGAAGGTCAGGTCCTGTAGAAATTATTAGCGCATCAACTAAAATGACCTCCCCAAAGACGAAGGCTATAACTAACCCACTGGCACTGTTTATTCGAGCTCAGTGCCACCTTTCCACATAGATTTTTGTAATACAGGCTACAAAACGTGGTCAGGGAGGTGACTATGGCTGTGATAAGCTGAACTTGCTCTGTTGATGTTTGTTCACTGTTACTGTTTCTACATGGATTTTTACAACACAAACCACCAGTTTTGTGTTGACCTCCCGAATGACTAAGGCTGTGATTCAGTGGTTCCCAAACTCAGTCCTGGTTTTTGCAATCTCAGAGTTGTCAGTAACTCTGGAGAAAAGAGCAAAAGAGAGATTTTGATCATAAACACTACTGCCCCCCCCGCTCCTTCTCTCCCTCTTGTAGCCCCGCGCTCTCAGCTCATTCATATGATCAGTTCACCACAGCGCTCCAGTATGTCTTATTGGGAAGTAAAAAAACACTGGTAAGAACAACACTGGAAGTAAACAGTGAGCATTTCCATGCTACTCACAGACACATACCAACCATGCCATCTCAAAGTCATTGCAATTGTGTCTGGTAATCGTGAAACGATGGAGAAACGAGGCTGTATGTCAGCTGAGCAAGTGAGTGCACTAACATTACCTGCATGGCGTTAGCATTAGCTACCGAACCTAGCAAGTAGCTGTTCATATTACAAAAATATTTTGGGCGAATAACATTAACATTTTTTTGTATTGTTAGAGTGTACAAGATCAGAGCCTTGGCTCTGGTGATAACTACGCTCCAGGTCCAACTGCAGGGCGAGGGATGCCAATAGACTACAAAAGGACAAGCATCACTGTACACTAGAGTAAAAACTGCTTCCCTGCTGCCAGCCAGCTACCAGCTGATCTGAGTACATGTGGACTAATGTTTTAACCTCTTCACCAGGCGAAGCTATGCAAAGCTACAATGCTATGCTAGACTATCACACACGTAGGCACCGGTTATTAGACCCGCAGTTTCTAAGTATTGCACGCCGTCGAATATTCTGCTATAAACAGGTTTCTTTTACATTGTTGAATCTGGAGGCCAGTCACTGTAGCTAAATAAATGTGCAGACCACTGCTAATGTAGAAGCATGCTAACAAGTTACTTACCAACACAATGCCTGCAGATCTTCTGAACACCTATGCCTGGTTTCTGCTGGTTGCAGTTCTTACAACCTAACTCCGACCTGCTGCTTGATTTAATGTCTTTTGTCTTTTTTCCGCTAGTATAACCATTATACATTTGTTGACAATGGAGGAACTGGAAGTGTTGATGAAGAGATTTTGGTTTTTCTGACTTTTCACTGTCCATGTCTGCCACAGAGATCTAAATTGACTGTCAAACCAGTTCAATGACTGAAAGGATATTATGACATTTTTACCAAACAAAACACAAGAATCTTTACCAATTGCAATTTTAAGCACCTCCAGAACCCGGTGCAGGAGTGAGCATATGCAGAAGAGGGGGGCTGAACCATATGTACAAGAGAAGTGATTGGCACTGCATTAGAACCTCTTCCCGGCTTTGATTGGTTAATTTAGCTCGGGCGCTGTGGATTATTGGCAGTGGCATTGGTAGCACTGGGAGGAGCCAAATGTACCTGATTTTTTTTTTTTTTTTTTACAGGTTACCTGTCTCAGGTACTACTGTCAGTGTAGTGACAGTTTCGGCAAATATTAAAAAGTTATTTTGATTAAAATTACCTACTGCACTATATGTCCGAAGTAGCATAGCTACATGTAACATGAAGAGCACCATGTTAAAATTATATTATTTTGCAAATGACCTTTTATTACATAAAAGAGGGGGAAAAAATTTCACTCTTGAATCAAGTATTAATTTGCCTCTAATTGTTGGAATTCTGGACATGTGATCACAAAAACTAACCATTTATAAAGCAATTGAAGAATTCAAAGAATATAAATTACAAGTCAACCCTGTTCGCTGTTATTTCTCAGTTTAGTTTTAGTCATAACTGTGTCAAAATGGTCCGATTTACATCAAACGAAGCCCAAAAGTTTCCTTTTTCAATTTGTAAATTATGGTCCAATCAATTGCTATGATGAAAAGCGCATAGTTTCAAAGATTGGTAAGCGTCAAATTCCAGAGGGGTCAAGGTCAGTGGTTTGAATTGCCCAATTTATACTATATTGCAAAAATTACTGTAGATAGCCACTTTGTTACTATTAAACACATGTAGGAAATCATAAATGGAGATTAAAATGACACCAGCACCTTTGACCTTGAGTGACCTCGAAAGGTCAAACCAAAGGCTATATCACAACAACCACTGTAGATAGCCACTTGGTTACTTGTAATCACATATAGGAGCTCTTAGATGGAAGGTAAAATGGCATCATGACCTTTGACCTTGAGTGACCTTGAAAGTTGCGAACCTCAAACACTTATTGCTTCTAAACAACTGAGCCTTTTGTGGGTGCTCCTTTTGTATCCAACCATGATATGTGTGTCATCTGTTTACCTGACAAATTTTTAGCATTTCCACACTTTTCAAGTCTTATATTGCCCCTGTACCTATTTTTTGGAACATGATGCAGGCATGAAATCCTGAATGAGTGAGTATTTGCATTTTTTTCTGATATTATTTTCAATTAAATGCAAGTCATAGATGATTGACAACTCATTTTCTTTTTTTTAACTTCCATTTTCCATACCATCCCAACTTTTTTCAAAAATGGGGCTATAAATATTGAAATGAATAAAAAGCTTTATTAATGTCCACTAAATAAAGGCAAGTCTCTTATCAAAAGCAAACAACACATTTTAAATATCTGTGCTCTTTGTGTGTGCACAAGGCTTGACAGCAGTATTGGTATCCAGTATGCCTACGGTTGACCTTTGTCTCAGACTGATTTTTCATTCTTAGCCTAATCATGGCCTCCTTGACTTTCAACTTGCATGAGATACTACCCTGTATTTACAGAACTGCGCAAAAATTTTAGGCTCATCTGAAACAATTTGGTGAGGCAAAGATGCTTCCAATAATTGTGAAGTGAAAGAGTTATATATACTTTATTGAAAAATGCACCACAAAGAGCTGTGAGCTGTTAAAAAGCAAATAAACAGTTTTTTGTGGGTCTACCCTTTGCCTAAAAATTAGGAACTCTGTCCTCCAGTTTTAAAATTTTATAAGATAATTGTTGGTTTGTTCCACCCATAGCAGAGAACTTGGCACAGTTCTTCAGTGCTCTCACAGTCTGGCGTCTGTCTCTCTCGGTAATCCCAGACAGCTTTCGTTATCACATCAGGGCTCTGAGGCTGTATCATCTGTATCAACTATAATAAAACACTAACTTTTTTTGCAAGGTTAATTTTTATTTAAATTTTGTGCCTCAAATGTGCTTTTCATTTTATTTGCCCAGAGGAAGATATTGAGCACACCCAACAAATCAAATGATGGAATAATGAAAGAGCACCGTGATTAACATTCTTTTTTTTGGGGTAGAAAATGCATTGAGAAAGACTGCAGAAAATTGATTTTGCTTTACTTGCGCCTTGGTTGCACAAGCATAATTCAATGTTCTCAGTCCTTATTTTGAAAATAAGTAAATTCATTTAGGAATTTTATTACATTTTATCCCACCGCACCAGCTAGTGGGGTATCATGAGCTTAGAAAGCAAGCACATATTTTTTTTCGTTGTAGAAAATCACATTTGATGGCTTCTTGTTATTGCATTTTGAAACAACATTGATTTAACGCATTCTTTTTTTCTACTTAAGTTTCTGTTATAAGCAGTTCGAGTGTCAGGTATTCCCAACACGCATTAAACTAGGATGACATTGCAGTTATATACAGGCAGAGTACTTTCTTCAGGAGAGAACTGCTGTGTTTATCTATAATAACAGCTCTTTGCTCCTCTTTGCTCAAATTCGGTGCATAAACATTGCAATGAGTTGGGCTACTGTCATCAGGTGGAATCTGCTTTCATTACACAAACTTGTTATAACATTCTTTTTAAATATTCCAAACTAAAATTGACTGAGCAGTTTATTGTCATTTGTCAGTTATCAGATTTCCGTATGACATTTGAAAAAGAGACCAGTAAGACCGCAACTGGTTTTATGAGCTAATATGTGAATCACTGATCAGTATAGAATAATAATTCTCTGCAGATCAGTGATGTGAATCCACACACTGAAGTGAGAGTTTTGGGGTACTACATTATAAGAGATTTAAAAATTGCAATTTGTGAAAATTTTGCTTACTCAGGTAAAAATATTTCTCATTTAGCATAGATTTGAGTCCCGCAACGGGACAGAAAGGCGATCCCATCCTGTCCCATCCCAATCATTTCCAATCCCGTCCTATCCGATCCCATTACAAATCTCAAAACTCTATCCCGTCCCATCCCATCCTGTTATCAAGTCATCCTCTCCCATCCCATCCCGTTCTCATTTTCAAAATTCAATTCCGTCTCGTCCCGTCCCATTGTCATGTTATCCCAGCCCATCCCCCTTCCTTCCCATTCAAAGGATATATATTTTGTGTACATTGATATGCCTGTTTCTATTACATGCAAGGACTTAATGCAAGAAATCGTGTGATGTGACATCACTGGAGGTAGTTATGATTATTTTCATAATAATGAATGTGTTATAGAATTTAAGAATACCTGTATGTATTGTAGCGAGACACTGGAAAACAAGGCGCAGACTAGGCGGGAGGCTGGGTCAAAACTGGCCTGCGGGACGGTAATTTTATTAACATTAACACAAAAAAAAGAAGTGATAATAGCGCGCACAACCCAAGGGTCCTCCAATTAGAACACACCAGAAAAAACGGCAAAAAATGAAGCATTACCCATGTAACAATATAGTCATGCTGCAGATCAACTTAAACAGAAGAACCTCAGCTACAAGAATAAATAAGCCATTTTTACATGGTCCAAACAAAATTCCGACACTAACGTGATGAATTACCAAACACCAAAATCCCTACAACGCCACCTAGTTAACCCACTAGCTACAATCTCAATGCTATCGCTGCTTTATGCCACATGCACAACCAATAGCTCCAATGAAACCAGAGACTCCACATATTCCATTGATATGCCCCTCTTTACTCTATTCCAAAAAATCTGCAAGATATCAGCAAAAGAAGAGCAACAACAGAAATGGGTTCATAAAAAACGAGTATTGACACATCTGAACAAATCTCACAAGTGTTCCCTTCATTTTGAGACCAAAATTATTTAAATAGGCATTATGGTTGCAGAGATATGCCCTTTCCAATTTTGGTATGCAATTTTTTAAGCGGAGGTCTAAAAAACAGGCTAGGGTTTAAAGGGTTCATTGAACTGAAGGCAAACTGTATTCAGAATGGCTGGCACAGCCTTCTTGTGCGGGACTCAGGCAGCGTGTATTTACGGTTGCCGACTGGATCAATGCTTTTCTGGTGTTTTCGGGTGGCGTAGCCGTTGCATTCAGACTTAGTGGTTCTCTGCCCAAACCCCCAGTCTCCCCACCATTGGAATCTTAAAGGAGAAAAGACAAAAGAGTGGTTTGACGCAAGCTTTATGTTCGCGCTCCTCGCCGGCTTCCTCACAAGTGCTCGTTTCTCTCTTTTAAGCTGTGGTTGGCGGAGCTGTGTCTCCTCGTGAGCTCTTTCCCCAGGCTCACCGAGCCTGATGACTCGCAGCTAGTGGGAACTGTCCAGCAACCTGTGAGTCTAGGGGGTGCTGAACAGGTGTTGGCTCTTCTGCCGCTGTCCTGGGTGCTGAAGTTCTGCTCTGCGGCAGGAACGAGGGGGAGGAGAATCGGCTATTGCAGGCGTGCTTGACATGTTTGAGAGGCATGGCCCCGCCCCAGTTTGCCACAATATATATATATATATATATATGTATATGTGGCACCCCAAATTTTTTAAAACTTAAATCTGGCTTTAGATGTTTATTTTTTGTTTTCTACATTTGTGTCGCTGAAGATAAAAAGTATATTTGAAATTCCAAATGCTAAATCAAAAATAGTTTTATAAATAAATGTTGGTAATACATTAAAAGCAGTTATTGCAGATAATATAGTCTTGACAGAGCCCTGATATCAGCTTCATCACGGCTGTCTGCAGTTACTCAGAGAGACAGACACAAGTGAGACAGTCAGTCTGCAGAAGAATGGAGGCAAGTTTTCCTTTCTGCTCGGAACAAGCAAAAAGCTGATCATCTTATAAACTATAGCACAACAGGACAGTGTCTCAGATTTTTTGGCAAAAGGTAGTAACACCAAATATTGGTTTGATAAAGTTTATAACAGTTCACAGCTCTGTGTGGTGCATTTCTCAGTTATTAGAACCTTTTTATTCAATCATTTTTGCAAGCATATTTGCCTTACGAAATTGCTTTAAATGTGCCCAAAACTTTTGCACAGTACTGTATGTACATTTGTGTATATATATATATATATATATATACACACACACACACACACACGTATGTATGACTCGAAAATGAAGGCAACTATCTAGTGAAATTGCCTCGTGCCAAAAGTACTTGAAGTACTTAAGGCACATTTTCACACACCATGAAGTAACGATGAGAAAACATCTTTTATAGTTACCTAAGTCGATATTTTTTCATTTTCTCAAAATAGACATTTTGTGACTTTTAGCACCAGGGTCGTCTTTTTGACCTCACACTATTCATATCTTACATTATGCCATTTGATGTTGTATTAATAACTTAAAACCACTTATCCCTCACTAAAATATTTACAAAAACATGACTACAGTGTACAAAAACTTTTGACAGGATGTGTGTAAGCCTATTGCCTAATAAGCTTGCAATCTGTATCTCAAAAATGAAGTGATGTAGTTATACTGAAGTCACAGTTATTCCATAAATTATAAATTAGGCTGGTGAAACGTTCATTTAAACAAGAAAATGGCAGTGTTGTCTGTTATTATTGGTGCGCTCAGTCACTGTCTTCATTTATTTTGCATTTTAAACTCTGAATTTTGGAGAGCAACAGGTAAGCCTCAGCTAAGCAGCGCAGAGTGATTGACTGAATAAAGATTAATCACAATGCTACCTGCCCAGAGTGTAAGAAAGGCGCATTCGCCTCTCTCAGTCCACATAATGGAGAATATCACAGAGCAGTGGGGTTGACCATCGTGGTGTGGGAGTTTTAGTGATTCTGGCCTTTCCATCACACAGGAACATAAGTAAACGCAAAAGGTAAAAACTGAAATTTCATGACATCTTGTGATTTTGAGGCAAAGGCACTTTTTACTTAATCTGCAATAGTGGTTTACGTCTTAGTTGATTCCATTGAAACTATTTGGTGAATAACCCAATTTTTTTTTGCATCAAACACTTTATAGGTACATACAACAAACTATAGCGAAAACTCAAAAAAGTCCAAGTGACATGAAAAGTCTATTTTTACTTGATGAGTTTACACGTATGAGAGGACAGGCCTGTGACATTGTGAGGCCTTCACTTTGATCACTTTGATCGTTAACGGTGCTGAGAATGCTCTTTCACAGCTGCTGGGAATTTATCCAAGATTTAAGGCCCCTCATGTCTTATAATTAGTCCGTCAGTTTTCAGTGTAATTTATGTGCTTCGGTACCATGCACAGAGGGAACGCTAAAATGCAGTGATTTAGGAGACGCAACACAGAAAGACATATGTAAGTGTGAGAACCCATCAAAGGTTAAAGGATGAGTTCAGGAACAATCCTCTTGTATGTTTTATGTACGTCTGTGCCCCGTCATGCTTTAAGTGCGCGAAACTGTTCTGAATGTATTTGTCGGAAACCGCTGAGGTCTTCGTCTGCCATTGTGACTATTTCCTCAGAATGTCAGTCAGTCATTTGCTGAGAAAACGTTACTTTAAGTTTGACCATCCCAAATAAGAATGTTAGTGTAGCTTGTCTGCTTAGTCTACATTGTACTTTTAGGCCAAACTCGTATAAGGGGAGGAGCTTTGCCTCCATAGCCAATCGAACGACACCCGCGCAGTATTAGTTGCTTAATCCTGTCCCCACTGTGGTTTCACTGGTCCATCCGAGGGGGGTGCACTGTGATTCCTGCTCTCATTGCTCTGTTAACAGCCGCCAGTAACACGAGTGAATCTGGAGTGTTCTTTACACAGAAGAAAAGCCCCATACAGCTCCCAGCCTCCCTCAGGGGCCCTGATTTTTCTCTGCTTTAAGTGTCGACTGTCAGCCCTAATTTGTCCCAATCCTCCAACCCTCCATCCCCCCACAGAAAGCAGAAGGGGACGCGGCCAAAAGTTTTTATTAAAGGATCAGCTGGGACTCACAGTATTTTGTAAAGAAACTCGGGATTGAAAGCAGCAAAGGCGATGGGATCCGCGGTAATGATTACAGGAACAGAACAAAAGCACTTACCGATACCCCATACTGTGTTACACACGCCTGTGTGTGTTCTCTCCAGGAGAGCGAGCCTCCGCTGGGCCAGACTCTAAACAGAGCCGCGAGAGACTGAGGTTATGCACTTTTACCCAATGAGCACGTGGCTCAGTTGCCAAACAGCATACGGTGATCCGTTTATGACCGTCACTGTAAACAATCTATTAGTACAGATGGGACACCAGACTCTATTCAAATAGTCTAATAATTCAACACAGAGAAATAGAATTGAACATTATAGCTCATGCTTGTTTATCACATAATTTACTGAAATTTACATTACAATTATACACTATGTTTGACAAAATAGGTCACAAAGTAAATTGCGACTAACATCACACATCACTGGCAGGATTTTGTGTGTAAATCTGTTAACCCTGGCCGCACAACAGGTGATCCTGAAAACCACTCTGAATTACCACAACGAAAAAGTTCTCACTGAATTCCCTGACCCATAAAACACTCCCCATCAGCCTGGTAACACACTGTAATGAAGGAGCCCCCAGATAAATGCACTTCGGAGGATGAATTGGTACACTGATTCTGTTTTATGTTTTGCTCATCCTTTATTCATTTTCTGAGAAAATGTTAAAAGCTGTATGATACCAAATAATAGTTTTTGACACTTCATTTGGTTCCTGCATGTGTGGCGTCACCAGACAGACGGAATTGTTCTATTTCATTTACCTGCCTTTGATTTCCAAAGAAAAATCAATGAAGCAGAATAATTCTACCAAGCAATTCTTTTTCAGTGATTTACTCCAGGAGGGGCAGTTAGGAGACTCTCCCTCCATCATTCCTCTCTTGTTTATGCTGGGTTTCCCCTGAAGGCTGGGGCATCCTAAAGGTGTTCACTCTTCACACACTCTGCGTTCACTCAGGGCAAGCTAAATATAATCTTGCGTATTGTGAGTAAGAACCAGTTGTGAGGAAAATTGTTAAATATCCCCCTTTCTGGCCAATTTTTTTGTTCAGCAGTGTTTCAGTACATGATGGCACTGGAGGTGTCTGCCAACACAGGTGCAGTATTTATAGGTCTCGGCCACCTATACGTGTCTTTTTGTAATGCAGTACTTTCTGAAGAAAATAATAATAAAAGCATTTTGTAGAGTGAAACTGCTCTTAATTTACCATAATTGAATTGTCCTGCAGGCTGGAATCTTCCATCAGGTTTGACATAATTTTCAGATGGATTATTTATTTATTTATTTATTTATTGACAAGGCCAAAGAGGCATCGCGTTTAACAATCATTCCATGAGATTATGGAGGTTTTTTGTTTGTTTGTTTATTTGTTGGACTCTTTTTTTTTTTTTTTTTTTTTTTGCACGAAGAAAGAACTTATTGGGAGTTCCTGGAATTTGCACCCACCCACCCCGCGCGATTCAACTATTTTATTCTTGATTGCATAATGTTTACAACTGGACATGGAAAATGTAGTAATAATAATAATAATAATAATAATGGCAACAGCATGATAATTTCCAGGTTATCCGCCCATGTCAAAGCAGACACGATACAAGCCGAATCACTGCATAACTGAACCTAATTTTGTCGCAGTTTCCAGTTCAGAGGTTATTATTAAATAAGCAAATTCAGTGAAATCTAAAATCGTTAAAAGGGATGATGCAGCTATTACTGGAAAGGTCACTGTTTGTGGTTCTGGCACCACATTAATGATTTCCTCATGAGAGATAACCTCTCATCTTATCCAATGATCGGGCGACTACTTCCCCCCGCACGTGAATTTTTAAGTATGTTACAAAGGAAAGTGAAGGAGCGATTTTTTTATCGTCATTTTTTGCTCACTTCTAGGGAAAGCGGTTTAGTCGATCTTCGATTACTCACTGCATTCATCATGAAAATTCACCTTTTTTATTTGAGTAGTCAACTCAAGAATAATTTCGCTTATACGCTACAAATGCGCAGAATCAGCAAAAATCGTGTTATACAGCCATGGTTTCCGGAATAAAAGAATACTGTTACCAAAGGAAAATGGAGGGTCATTCATTAGCAAATCCCAAAGGTGCACACACTCCTAAACCGTCACCGTCATAATAAATAATAGCATTAAACAACATACGTGAAATGGATTGTAAATAAATAAGTGTGTGCATGTGTGTGTGTGTGTGTGTGTGTGTGTGTGTGTGCGTGCGTGTGTGTGTGTGTGTGTGTGTGTGTGTGTGTGTGTGTGCGTGCGTGCGTGCGTGCGTGTGTGTGCCGATTCCGGCTGATTTTGGCGAGATTCAGCCAGAATCCGTGCTGGAATCACTTTGGTTTTTCCTCATATTGGCTACTTTTCTGTTGAACTCTAAGCGCTATCGGAAACTGCTAGAACTGGCTGTCTGGAATAATCGCGAATGTGGGGAAGCTATCTTATTGTGGATGAAATATTTTTTCCTCAAATATGCGGGGATATTTATAGGTTATGTAGAATAGGCTACAGCCGCCCTAAAGCTCTCTAAACTAAACAACATCTTTTATATGGCCGAAATAAACTTCCTATCCTGCAGTTTAAGATCAACTCACTATCTTTAACTTTGCCAGATTCGTTAATAAGTGATAAGTAGGGTTCATTTTGCTCCTTAAATTCTTAACTTTCGTAGACTAAGCATAAAAGCGTTTCATAGCCTAAGTGAAATTGTTCTGGGGTGCACTGTTTGCCTCCCTTTAAACTCACAAATAAATGTTTTGGTTATCATGAAGGTATTAAATAATTTGTCATTGTCACGATTTGTTTTGAATCTCGACAGGTAAAATTCCCCTCCCGTTGATCGACAAAAGAAAATGTTTTAATGAAGCTATGATAGCTAATGTGTTTGTTACTTTCTCGTCTGTTTGGCACAGTACTGGTGTCATGATCAAATCTCGTAAACTGACAGCATAATCTTTACGACATAAACAAAATGAAATCATTTGAAAAACAATTTAGACAATTCATTCGTTGGCACTCTTTTTGAAGCATAAAACGATTTACTCTGATCTCGTAAAATGTGGTCTATTATGTTGGCTTAAACCTCTATTCTCAGAAGGACCAGAGCAACTTCAGAATTTTAATGACCTCCTGCTACGGTCTTGGATTCTGGAACACATACAAGTAAGCCATTTTTTTTTTTTTTTGGTATCTGCAGGCTATTCCACTCACTTATCAAATAATAATAATAATAATAATAATAACAAGAAGAAGAAGAAGAAGAAGAAGAAGAAGAATTAACAGTTTATATATTTTAGATTTTAGCTTCGAGAAATCTAAAATAGCAATTCTTGGACTATTTAATTGTTGTGATCAACTAATTTGTCCACTGCGTATAGTTTACCATTCTCGAAGTCGAAGGAACGCGATTTGTGTTCCTTACCTGCTATAGATTAATCTGAACTGAACTTTTATTCCAATAATAACTCATACATTTTTCTTGATTTCTTTTTTGTCGTTCCGTGTTGAATCTAAACCATGATCCACAGGGCTGTTAATGAGTCTAAATTTTTATTCATTTATTTTTACGAATTCGAAATGATGAATGAACGGGAGTTTAAAGTATTTGTCTTTTGGAAGAGTAAAACATGTCTTTAGGTCATGACAGCAGCACTGAATATGAATTTCTCCCTTGTCAAAAAGGCGTATAAGCAGCAGTGCCACCTAGTGCTACCTGCCTGTCAGTAATGGTTGACATTCTTGTATCTTTTGGTTTTTCTGATAACCTGCAGTTGCCTCTGTCAGTCGGTGTGAGACTGTTGCACAAAGCCGCGCTCATAAGGGCCATCAACTGTAGATCACTATTTATATCACTGAATGGTTATAGTCTATGCGTATTTTTGCCAAACATGGAAATATATGACTTCAGATATGACATTCAAACAGCAGAATACGTTTTCCTCTTAGCCTACTCTTTTAACATCGTGGCTCTTTTGGGTTAGAAATCCGGACTAATGAGACCTCAGATTTGCTTCCGTCATTGTGATTAAGCATGCGTAAGCGTATATCGACGCTAGTCGTTCCTGTTCGGTAAGACTGTATGATTCTGCCCTCCCTATTGGAGTTCGGTTACCTTGTGTTTTTTTTTTTTTTTTTTTTTTTTGTCTGGGACAAAAAAGCTTCGGGACCATTACTTGACATTTGCTGGGCGGTGGGATGGGGTGTCTGGGCAGGAGTCACCCCAGTTTGGTCACATCGCCAACACTAGTACTGCGACACTAAGCTCACATCTGTGCAGCATAAGTCTAGGCTGGGCGATTAGGAGAGATTGGACCCAGTCTTCGTCATTAGCAGGAGGATTGGGCCCAACCAGAGAATGCAGCTTCTCCTTTTATTGTTATCATACTGGTGCATACTTCACTGGGGTTTGATTTCAGATATTTTTATTAGTCTTCAATTTCCATGATAAATCTGAAATCGTTTATTTATTTATTTACTCACTTATTTTTATGGAGGGGTCAGTCAGATGGTCATGTCATGACATAGCTGGAAGAAAGGAGAATAGGGGTGTCTCGATGATCAATTCTGCATTGCTGGGTGATTTATGGACAGTCATTTAAAAAAGCCGCAGTATTGACCTGCGGGGTGTGCACCATATAATGAACACATTGAATGATTGGGGTATGGATAAGAAATCTGCCCGTTGTGAAATGCAGGATCTAAAGGGACGTGGGTGTTTATGGGGATGTGCAGCAATACTGACCGACCGACCTCCTCTCAGTGTGTTCACCTTTGGTCATTGCAGCTCTGCTTTAAAACTTCGCAGATAAAAACTGGAACAGACGCTCACCGTTTGACTTTGAAGCTGGTTGTATGGATGTGAATACAGGGGTCAGTCCAAAACGGGGCTCAGTTAACCTTCCCTCTCAGTTCTGTTGTACTATCTGTATTAATGTATCAGCATGTCTTACTATTTTAATTCATAACTATAGACATAATATGATGTAATTCAGCTATGCAATGTTCCAGTGTTTTTGTTCATCAAACTAATTGCAAAAACTGTCTTTTTTTTTTTTTTTACCAAGCAGAATTATTCAAAAATGGACAAAATGGTTTGGATGGAAAATGGTTTCAAAGTTGGATGCATAAATGACGTGAACTGAATACTGATTGAACCCAGTGAACAACTTCAGCAGTGTGAGCCTTGAGCATCTGTGATGCAACCATGTAAGGCAGGCTTGAGGGGGAATAACATGGATTTTTAAAGAAATAAAATGGGCCTTACAATTCTGACATGACGTCACAAGAGGCCTCCCATACTTCCTCATTGGACACTGCAGTACCCCCACATGTGGCCTGTATCCTGTATAAGAAAGCTCATCGATGCACTTGCATATGCAGCCGCCAGAATATGAGGGACGAGACAGAGCAGCTGCCAAACACAGGTGTGGTTTTCATGTGTGGAATCAGCCATTTTGTGTCAACTCCCCTCCGTACGAATACAAGCATACATAATCACCCTCTGAGGAGCAGCTCCAGTTTCCCAGACTTTGATACTTTGGGATGGAAGCAAAGCTTCACCTAAGTGTAGTGAAGCAGAGAAATAATGGTATCCCGCTCTGGCTGTGCAAAAGCGTGGGGAGAACCAGGGGGCTTCACATTAAAAGTGCCTTCTAGGTAGCTGACATGACGCGTCTAGTCAGACGTAAATAATGACAGACGGAAACTATCATGAGGTCTGTGAAGCGTCCACACGCGGCCATCGTTTCCTGTCGAACCCTGCACTTCCAGTGGCTCCCAGCCCCACCAGCCAGGGGTATCATTTAAAAAGCAAAGACTAATGATGCTGCCCAGCCAAACAGCACTCGGGCAGATTTGCATGATTTTAGATCAGTTAAGTAGCTCCAGGTCGCTGCCATGGCTGAGTTCTGACAGCCTGCCCTTGCATTCATTTCAATACCATACATTTTTATTTCAATTCTCTCCTCTTATCCGTAAACGGGAAAACTCACGGAGGGATCTGAGCTCTTGACTTTCTTGCTTCAGTTTCCTGCTTCCACTCCTCGTCCTCTCCACACACACACACACACACACACACACACACACCCGCCATCTCCAGTTTGTTTGCCAAGAGTCACGATGCTGAAATGCGAACAATGCTATTGATTGGTCTCTAATGTGAATGTATCACTTTTTGCATGTGGCTGATGTGAAATGAAGATTTAAGAGGGAAAATAGGCCACGTCTCAATTTGCGCAACGATTTACTATCGAGAGGGTGGATTTTTAATCATTTTCCATTCAAGATGGGGTGTTTACATGTGCAATAACCATGCTCAGTTATTTACTGTGAAAAGCTAAATTAAGAAAGATGAGACTTCTGATTTTGATATTGTAGTGAATATGCAGCCGCACAACGGAAAATTCCAGGTTAAACATTGTAAAAGGACACAAGAAAAAATGCATTTAAATTTGTCATGACTTAATACAGAAGAAGCTGCTCTGTGTTACTAATTCAAAAAGTACATACTAAGTTTGTTCAAGAAAAGGTTAGAGCATTAAACACATTAGCCTCGGTGATTCACCTTTTGTACATGATGTGATCTGCTCCTTCAAGGGAAACTAGCTGTTTAGGCCCTGTCAATATGAAGAGTTTGTCTCCAAAACGCAATAAGTGCCAAAATAACCAAAATTACCAGAGCGATAGCCCTGTGCTTCTTACACATGGTCCAAAATCTGTTTTTAGAAATTCATACTATACAGTGCATTTTTTCATGGTCAAAGTTTGTGTTTTAAAATGAAATAGGCGCCAACAGCTGATTTACTCAAAATGAGTAAAATGGATATATTGCGTTTGGAAACAAACTTTGCATATGTATGAGGGTATTTTGAAAATGTTGAATTTTTATGCCTTTCAGCCTTTCATCCAAGTGCAAACTGTGATTTCGGTCACTGAAAACTGACCTTTTGGAAAATGCCTTCCTGGGTGAAGATCCCTGGAAACTCCTTTTTCACTGTTTATGTATGGATGGGGAAAACTGAGTTTTTGGCTCATGACGTCAGGGCAAGCGTACCTTATAACTACTTTTTACGGCCTGTGATTGGCCCATAAGGTCTTTCATTCATTTATGTCATCGCTGCTGGTTGGTTTGACATGCTCTGGAAAGCACTTTAATTGTGTTTTTGCAACTTCATTTAGTTGGTGACAATTTTTTGGAAAACAACGGTGGAAAAGAGCCTTTCTGAAAAATAGATATGTACATGAGGACTTGGCCTCAGCTGCTTAGTCACATGACTTCTTTATATTATTTTATCTATTATCTAACCTGCTTATTCCTCTTTTCTGTCATTTCAGGGGATCATATCACATGACTGACTGGTGCGTTTTAGAGTCTTCAGTTTGCTTGATCTCCATGTCTGTGGACGGTGGGAGGAAACCGTCATGTGTACGGGGAGAACATACACACTTTACACTGAGAGTGTCCTGGCTGAAGTGGAGCCCTTGGCCTTCTTCCAGTGAGTAAACAGTGATGCCCAATACAGCATCATGGCCCCTCGTTTAAAATGTTCATTTTCCATTTAGTTCTTAGTTCTTAAGGGAGATTGAGAAGATGAGGTCTCTGTACTGCAGACTCCTGCTACAAATACAGCTGTGTTCCTCCACATGCATACTTCCTTAAATGTGTACTTCTCTGCATGCATCACACCCTGCATATATGCTTATATGCGTCATGTCCTTCAAATGCCCTAATCCGCATGCATCATGTTCTTCAAATGCCCTAATCTGCATGCATCATGTCCTTCAAATGCCCTTATCTGCATGCATCATGTTCTTCAAATGCCCTAATCTGCATGCATCATGTCCTTCAAATGCCCTAATCTGCATGCATCATGTTCTTCAAATGCCCTAATCTGCATGCATCATGTCCTTCAAATGCCCTTATCTGCATGCATCATGTTCTTCAAATGCCCTAATCTGCATGCATCATGTTCTTCAAATGCCCTAATCTGCATGCATCATGTTCTTCAAATGCCCTAATCTGCATGCATCATGTTCTTCAAATGCCCTAATCTGCATGCATCATGTTCTTCAAATGCCCTTTTCTGCATGAATCATGTCCTTCAAATGCCCTTATCTGCATGTATCATGTTCTTCAAATGCCCTAATCTGCATGCATCATGTTCTTCAAATGCCCTAATCTGCATGCATCATGTTCTTCAAATGCCCTAATCTGCATGCATCATGTTCTTCAAATGCCCTAATCTGCATGCATCATGTTCTTCAAATGCCCTAATCTGCATGCATCATGTTCTTCAAATGCCCTTATCTGCATGCATCATGTCCTTCAAATGCCCTTATCTGCATGCATCATGTTCTTCAAATGCCCTAATCTGCATGCATCATGTTCTTCAAATGCCCTAATCTGCATGCATCATGTTCTTCAAATGCCCTAATCTGCATGCATCATGTCCTTCAAATGCCCTAATCTGCATGCATCATGTTCCTCAAATGCCCTAATCTGCATGCATCATGTTCTTCAAATGCCCTTATCTGCATGCATCATGTCCTTCAAATGCCCTTATCTGCATGCATCATGTCCTTCAAATGCCCTTATCTACATGCATCATGTCCTTCAAATGCCCTTATCTGCATGCATCATGCCCTTTAACTTTACGAGCATATGCATCATGCCCTGCATGTGTTCTCATCTGCATGCATCAATGCCCTTCAGGTGTGCATGCAGCATGCATCACACCCTGCACATGCACCTACCTGCATGCATCATTCCCTGCATGTGCCCTCATCTGCATGCATTAAGCCCTGCATGAGTGCTGTTCTGCATGCACCATGCCCTACATGAGTACTCTTCTTCATGCATTATGCCCTGCAAGTGTTGTCTTCTGCAAGCATCATGCCTTGCTTGTGTCCTCATCTGCATGCGTCATAACCATCCGCATGCAATATGCTCTGCTCTAGCTCTTCTGAAAGCGTCACACACTTTTTCTTCTGCATGTATCAGGTTCTGCCCTTTTTCACTGCTGGATGCATCATATCCTGCACTTCAGCCCTTTGCATGCATCATGCTGTACATGTGTGCTCTCCTGCATGAAATTTGCCCTTCAAATGTACACTGCAGCATGCATCATGCTCTGCACCTATGTCTTTCTGCATGCATTATGCTTGATACATGTGCTCCTCTGCACGAATTGCGCTGCGCTCACGTGTGCCACTGCATGCATCATGTTCTTTACCTACAAGTACTCTTCTCTGCTTGTTTGTGAAATCTTCCTTCATAGCCTGCCAGTTCTGAAACCCTCCAGAATTAAGCTAGAAAAGGACAAACACAGATTATTTTGTTTTTAATAAAACTCACTCTCTTGCATGAATTTCGATTTCCATGCCATTAAATGATATTAAATTCAAGAGCCTCACTAAATGATGTGGAGTAAAAATGAATTTGCATAATGTAAATCTAAGACTCACTTAATTCAATAAACATATTAATCTAAATTCTAAAGGCAGTGGCAAAAGAATACTTACATGCTGTAATTGGCATCTTGTGGTTTGCTTGCCTGAGGAGAGGGTGAGTCTTACATGTGTTCATAATAAATAGCATATTTAAACACCCAGGAAATCACTGCGAGACATCCATCCTACAGCGTTCCATTTATTCTTGTGTGTTTAATTAAAGCCAGGAAACTGCCTGCAATTTGTTTTTGAACAGTGTCTGATTTCTGAGACTGGTTATTAAATATTAAATTGATGCATAATTCAGGCAATTAAGAAAGTAATCACACAAAGTAATGTAATGGAAGTTAATTATTACTGCATAAGCAAACAGTTCATTAATGGTAGTTAAGGCAGTGACTGCCTCCCTAATATACCCCACAGTGCAGGCGGTGTCTGTCCTCTGAGTGTTTGAAATAGCTGAGCAAACACTATGCTGGCTGACTGGCCAGAGAGGAGGCTTGTCCTGCCCAGCCACACAGGTTTTGAGTGACAGTTCTCACAAGCCCGATGGTGTGAGTGACTCTGGGTCGGTTGTGAGCATTTTTACCATCTAATGTCAAAAAAACGGGCGTCCCAGCATCCCCACACTGTTCGTGTCGACAGAAAGGTGACTGGCTGCCAGGTCTGCCCCCCGCCATTGCCATATGCGACTCGATTAATTTGCTGCCAAACCTGCTGATGGAGACTCCATCACGAGCAGTCGCCTCGAAGAGCTTCGCGTCTACGCCCATTCCCTCGAACTCAGCACTTTTAGCCACCGCTGGTCCCGTAATGACTCAAGGAAATATGGTAAATTACTGGAGCACGTTTTCATTAGTGTTCATGAAAAAAGGGCTGTATCTGGTGGCAGTGACATTCTAATGTTGAAATATGCAGGTTTCATTTATGGAGAATTATACCTGCATGGTGTGTTACTCTACAACATGAAGGATAGTTTGCTTCAAAAAACCAGCAGATGTTTATCTGCTTTCTCTTTTATGGAGGCAATAAGGAAGTGAGTGAGTCCTGAAAAGACAATGTAAATGTGCCCTGTGTGGGATACTTATTCAACATAATCCCTACAACTGGAGCCAAGCTTTTGAAGATTGGAGTGGGGTCTGGGGGGGGTTATGTAGTAAAATGGGACCTTCCAGCCTATGGTTGTTTTCCTGAGTAAACATGCGTGTCACAGTTGACCTTTCCTGGGATTGACCTGATTTTATATAGCCTGACATGTTTTCAAGTTAATAGAACCATTTAGCTGGGATCCCCTGGGACTCAGTATTTATTAAGCCGCAATGAGTTGCATCTGTCTGGCAGATTTGAGGGAACCTCGCTGTGGAGGTCAGATGATTTCAGTGCAGACGTGCAGGCACTGATGCAGGAAACAAACACACAATCAAAATACACTGAAATAAACACGCTCACGGCTGCCAGCATGCAAGCATGCAAGCTCATGCAGGCAAACACAAATGCACAAATGTGAGCCCATAAGTACTACTGCATCTTTACACACTCCCGTGACTGCACAAACTCTCACTATCGTGTACACACACACACACACACACACACACACAAAATAGGCAGCATGTAAGTTTTGCGCATCTGCACAACCTCTGATGTGTTTTTACCAAACTTTTCCATAGTTTTCATGGAAAAGTGTGAGATGATGTGACGCGTGACTTCATGTATATATGACCATTTTTGGTTTTTCTCTTCCTGCTATTGCTTTAGATTTGTATTGATTTGTCTCTTGAGCCATTGTACAGCATCCCATAATGCCGATCATTCTCTTAGACTGATTGTAAGCCTCTCTCTTGTAATCATGGATAATTGTCAATTATCACAAGGAAACCTTCGGATCAATTACAGGGGAATCAATGCAGGCACTTAACCATTGTGTTTTCTTTCTTGTTAAAAGCCTCGTCAGAGGTTTGGAACGCGATACTCATTTTGTTTCCCTTATTAGTGGCATTTTAACATGTTACAAGGAACATTTTGAGCAGTTACACCATATGTGTGGTTTTTAAAGAGACCGCAAAATGCAGAGGAAACCTGGACAAGAGCTTCACTGATTTCTCTCATTTAAGCCGCTTTCACACTGGACGCGAAACGAATTTTTCGCACGACAGATTGCATTCAAAGTCAATGCAAAAACGCGAATACACGCGTTTTCGCGTGTATTCGCGTCTTTGCACTGACTTTGAATGTAATCTGTCGTGCGAAAAATTTGTTTCGCATCCGGTGTGAAAGCAGCTTTAATTGGTAGCACAGCATTGGATTGCATCATCTACTGCCGGTCATGAAAAATCTGTAGTTAACAAAATACTGGTGCATGCACAAATAAAAAAACATATATTCTGTAAATATCACTTTTTAAAATGGTTCCATAAATAACCTTAATCTATAAGTGGCTCATGGAATAATGCACCCCAGCTTCACTGAAACAAGTTGCTTGATGGGCTTCCATTGGCCCTTTATTTAATTCTTAATGGTGACAAAACTACAGAACCATGAAAAAACTGAATGCCTGTTTATTGCATCTTTTCAATCATCATTGCAAGATGAGAAGATGTGTCTACCTTGAGGATGAGATGACTGCGGTAATGGACGTTCACATTGCGGGGGCGGCAGACACCCGACGTTCCTCGTTGGACAGGCTTCGTTGGAGTTTGTGCTTTCACCTCATGAAGAAAAAGCCATCTCGGGAATGGCCCCTGATGTGTATGGAAACAAATGTCCTGATATAATGGCGAAACCCAGCCTGCAGTCTGATATATTATCTCTTCCTCGGCATATTTATTTACACTGAACTTCTCAGCAAATTGTGTTGTCACCTTAATGGGGAAAGATTAATCTATCGCCATATAGGTTTAGGTGAGTGAAAGAGATGGACCTTTTTTTTCACAGCTTTGTTTACACACCAATAAAACCGAGTTAACCCTTCAGTCACCAGGGTGAGAACGATGTAGTGCGACTCGTGTGGCTATGTTAGGTTTGACCATGGCCGTGTGAAATAGATTTGACCAAACTGTGTTTAGTTCTGGGGTAGCTCAGGACAGTAATTGCTGAGGTGCACAGGGCCTGGACTTTTTCCATGAGGTTACAGGTTTGAATCCCTGCTCAGACATTACTCCAGTGCCCTGGATGAGGATACTTTAGCATCAGTAAATGTCCCGTGCAATGAATGGATTGCAAGTGTGCACATTGCTGCTCAGTGGCTAAACACAACTGAGAATGAAATACCCCATGAGTAAAATATGTTGTCATATATGAGGACATATTTGAATAGTTAAGTAAAGGGTTAAATAAAGACTATAATAGGCCTTCAGTCAATGGGGAGCATTTTGCTGTTGTTAACCCTTACAGCGCTAAATGCAGCTATTGTTGCTTAATGATGTAAGATATCAAAATTAAAGCTGTTGAAAACCTATCATGTGGCGACTTGTTTAGAAGAGCTCCCGCAGGGGAGCTCTTTTAAACAAGTCGCCACATGATCGGTTTTCAACAGCACAAGATAATTACATTTATATATTTTTTAAATGTATTTCAGCGCTCTAAGGGTAAATTTTTTTCCCCTTGATTACCACATTGCAAGCTGCTGCCATGGACACAGTAATGAATCACGGTAGTGTTTTCTTCAGACAAAGCAAATAATTCCCATGATTATCTGAGCAGAAATTAAATGAGGTGAAGTTTGAAGAGGAGTGCTTGCGCATTGCTGGGTTACATTTTGTCTGGTGCCTGAGTAACTTTTTACGAGGGCTAAAAGAAATGCTTCCTTTATTGTAGTCTCTGCATAATGTTCAACTCGATCTCCGTGCAGACATTACAGTAATCCTCGTTCCACCATAAACGAGTCAACGAAATGATAGCCAAATCTGAAAGTCAATCCTTGTCAGTATTCTTAATAGCTGCAGAGTTGTAGTCCAACCAACAGTAATTTATATTAATATCAGTGCATAATATGTGGAATGTATGCTTTTAGCTGAAGCAATTTGCTAAAAATACAATTTTTATGATACCTGCACTTTTCCCTTGATTGAGCTAAAAGTATCGGTCAAATCTCAATGCTCTAATTGTGTATCGCATAATGTACACTATATTGTGCGCACATCTAAAATACAATATTACATCTTAGACGAAACATGATTTGTTTGTTTCCTACAACTTTTAACCCTTAGAGCGCTGAAATAAATTTTTAAAAATATATAAATTTAATTATCTTGTGCTGCTGAAAACCTAGTCGCCACATGATAGGTTTTCATAAGCTTTGATTTTGATATCTTACATCAGTGAGTAACAATAGTTGCATTTAGCACTGTAAGGGTTAAAAGTGCTGCATTAGTGTTCATTTTGGGAAAAGAAAAACTACAACTGCGGAGACAATTACTTTCTCTAATTGTTCCTGAAATTGTCGTTAACCTGGCTTGTCCCATTTTTCATCTCTCCCCGTAAGAACTGCAAACATCGGGTGAAATCAGCAGAAAACAGAGTGTGCACTTTGTGAGCCTCTATTTATATCAATAAGTCCCGTGCTGAGAGGCACAAAACGAGCGTTTAAGCCGAAGGGCCCGGAGACCGCGCCAGCGGGTGGGCAGGCTGCCAATGGGTGCCGGGGCCAAAGGGGCCTCAGATCCTCTACAGGTGCTGCCAGTTTTACTCCTGCTGGCTGCGGAGTGGAGGTGCACTGCAAAAAATGACAAATAAGTCTTTCTTAAAGGAGCTGTGTCACGATTACTGCGCATGCTCACAACTTTGAATGAAAAAAATTTGTTCAGCTGCATGTCAAAAAATCTAGAAGGTATTTTCCTTCTTCTATGATTATTGGCAATGCCAACAAGCTTACATTCTTCGCATCCCTTGGCTAGAGCTTGAAATAGCGCTTTGAATCCTCAAATTTCCTTAGAATGCTCCTCAATATAAAAAGCATAATGCGGGAGTAACTACAATATATAAATACAATACAAAACAAAGACAGATTGGCCAGGTTGGCATCAGATTATGACTTGCAGTTGAGCAGTTTCACTTTCTTGGGATATCAATTTTCAGTATGCGCAGCAATCGTGACACAGCTCCTTCAACAAGCTTTATTATCTTGTATTTAGGCTTAAAACTTACATATTTTCTAAAAAAAAATTTTTTTGCCAATGAGGATAGAAAATTTTGATTCATTTTTATATTTGCCAAAGGGATAAGAAAATTTCACTAGTCAAGCAAATGGGAACTTAAAGTAAGTTCATATTTTCCGTTGGAGAGAGAAGATAAGGAGGTTACCGCAAGTCTGATGAAAAGACTTGCTAAGACAGGCACTGTTTGCAGTGCAGCAATGAACTGTATGGGGAATGTTTTTACAGTGGGAAAAGTTATCGAAGAACTGGAAGAAAGCAATATTTGTGTAGAAAATAAGTTTTATCTTAAAACACCCTGTTGAGTTTCACAGCTTTTATACATTTGGACAGTTTTTTTTCTCTCGGGGGATGGATATCGACTGTGTTCGGCGAATTTTCCACTGGATGAGGAGGATTTTGAAAATAAACAAATAAAGACTCGGAGGAGGTGGGTGGTGGGCGATGGGGGGGGGATTGTCGTTTTGGGGGAAGAGGCTGGGGGGGGGCTTTGGGGGGCAGGACAGCTGGAGCCGCGGGCCTCGGAGAGACAGAGGGATCCTCCTATCACAGCGAAGGCCTCCGCAGGTCAGCGCCTCTCCCCACAGGGACAGCAGCCTGTAACGCCATCAATTCACAAACAAAAGGAGCCACTTCAGCCGCCACAAAGGAAACATATGTGATGGAGCCACAGCTCACTTAAACGTGTCAGCCGCCCCTAATTAGCATTGTTAACTCCCCCTGCTGTCTGCCCCACCGAGCACAGCCTGCCAAAGTCACACACCGGTTTTTTCTTTGGAACAGAAGTCGGGTTCATCAGCAACCTCTTTCATATTGAGAAACCACTTGAGAAAGAAATTCATGCTTCATACAGTAACGGTGACAGAAACAATCGTTATCGATCAAATGAATTTCCTTTGAGAACACAGAGTATTTTTGATTTTGGAATATTTGGGAGTCTGTACGCATACAGCTCCAGCCGCTCGACAGTCTGTAATATTTGAAGTCATTAATTGTCGACATAAAGTGTTTAATACCGTATTAAGGACAGGACATACCCTCGGTGGAAATTTTAATGGCCCAGGCTGTTTAATTCAGAGCAGGCTTTAGCACAGGGAGCTCAGCCTCCTGCTTTCTTCTCTTTATAGGGGTAAGTTTGGAGTCGTTACGAAGCGGCCGTCAGATGGAGGTCCTCCAAGCGTTACACAGCGCCACAGATGCCGGGCCTCAGATGACCCCTGCTGCTTACTCACCGGCAGCACACTTTAAACAGGCCCATGACATGCGGCCAGACACGCCGCACCCCCCCCCCCCCATCACCTCACCCCACCCCCCCTGACAGGAGGAGGGACGGTAACCGTGGGGCGCCCTGTGGACCTCTCACAAACACCTCGCAAATTAGCCACTTTTCACCGTCTCGCTGTTTCTCCTCGTTGGTTTTTTTGTTTGTTGTTTTTGAGGGGCAAGGGGGGTTGAGGTTGTGCCAGCGTCGAAGTCTGGTACTTTGCTTAATAGCTATCAGGGCGTAATTGCTCTACGACGTAAGAAGCGGGTTTGACGCAACAGCGGGAAGTTCTTTACGTTTTTTTTTAAATGGGCTGAAGGTTGCCGAAAGATGGCATTTAGCGCGAGGTACAAGAAAAGCTTGTGCCACTAATTAAAGCACCTTCGCCAACGTTCGAATTCGTCCGTAACTAGACCCGCGCGGTCCGCACCATTGGTGGGCCAGCCAATTGACAGGCTTCAAAATTTGCTGTGCCTGAAAGAAAAAAAAACATTTCCTTTTATTTACGTGGCAATTTTATTGAAATTCAGCATCAAACAGTTCCAGGAACTTTATTCTTATTAGAGGTAGTCCTGTAGTTTTAATGATCTCGAAGGTATTGAGGAAAATATGGAGAGAGACGGGAGGTACTTGAGCATGGCTGAGACATTCTGATTCGGCGGTGTGAGAGTCAGCTTCTTCCCCCGATGGCCCGGCTGCCAAGATCTTGTGCCGTCCAGCGCTTGAGTAGCACCCGGCTCAGGGTTGTGTGACTGCTGCAGGCTGAGTGTCATGATCTCTGGATCTCTCCTCTCTCTGACAGAAGGGTCTGATATTCAGGGCTAAAAGTTCTCATTTCAGAGGGATGATATCTCGTAAGGCTTATGTGATGTGCTGTGACAGGTGCTGCTCGCTCTCCGCTTGCAGATACCCCCTCCCTCCCTCCCTCCCACTACCCCCATCCTGCTGAATTTATAAAGGCCCCATGAAATAGAAATTATTTTATTAATGCCCATCTAATACTTTATCTGGGCAAAATTGCTAAATTGTAATCGTAATTATAATTTGAATTGAAATAAACTGTTGGGCAATTTTGCACTGAGGCTGCAGGTATCTGCACTGAAATTCGAAACATTCAATAATAGCCCTGAAATCGCAGAGAAGCGGGCTATTTAACTGATGCTGGCTAATGCGTTTAACTTATGACTTAACTTGTGATTGTAAACTGATTCCATCAGAGTGATTTGGGCTAAATTTGTTCAACTGATGTCGGATGCAGACGTCCCAGCCTGCAAGCACTGATTAGACTGAAAGTACCAAATGCAACAGCTTTGTCATGTTTCATTTAGTTGGCTCTTTGGGCAGAGCAAATTGGGGAATTAAATTACTGTTTGCAATATCAAGCTTTCATAAAGAGAAGAATATGTAACATTCTTGGGTATCATATAGAACAGCTATATTACAGTTTGTATGGAGATAGTCAATCTGTCATCTCAAAAGTAAACAGTAAGTTCATCTCAACAAGCATTTAAGTTTTATATGCAGACTAAAAATCTTATTTTTACTACATTTTTGCTGATAAAATCTCATAATGAATTGTGACAATTTTACTAATTTCAAGATTAAGTAGTAAGGTAAAAAAATTTTCAGTTGTCAAGCGAACAGTGAGTGGAGATCAGCTTGACAGTGTAAAAATAACATTTGATGTCTCGAAAGGTGACTGAAACAAACAAGACATTACTGTAGTTACAGACAGACAGATGGACAGATTCATACTGTATATTATTACAAGTTCCCATTGCATGAGAACCTCTTTGGTTTGGTATTCTTTAACTGTCCTAAAGCCAATGCCCAGTGGACTCTGATAGAGGCGTCTGTAAATCAGCTCCCATGTTTTCACAGCTCGTTACGCAGTCTTTTTCCATTCTGAAATGTTTTATTTGGTAAATATTATGCGACAGTGAACTCCAGTAAAATAAGAGGGGCACAGCCTTAATGTAGATGTCTGCTGGCTGATCCTGTCTCGGGAAGAGCAGATAAGCATCGGTTGGATGGGCTGGTTTGTCCATATAGTTTATAGGCAGGTAACAGAATAATTACACCTTGTCATGAAGTTAGGGAGTGTAAATATTGTCTTACTTGTTGAACTCTCTGAAGTCTCTTAATGCATGTTTTATTATCTGGTTTCAATGGAAAATGCCTTTGTCAGCAGTTTGTATAAACAAAACCCCCAACCACTTGCAGACTTGTAAAGATTATGGAGAATGGATAAATCATGGTAATAACAATGGGATATAATCTTACTCATCGCACTATAGTTAAACGGGCCCTCATGCTGATTTCATATTTTTTTCCCTCCAATTCCCAGATTCAATCAGCAAAGGTATCTTATACTTACAGCACAGCAGCGACTGCAGGTCTCAGTCCCTCAAAAATATTCAAACCGGACAAAAGTTCAGCAGGACATTTTGAGAGTGAACCAACAAATCACACTTGTGAAGTAATGCAATTTTATATTTGGAGCGTTAGTGCTGATATTATGTATTTAGGAGAATTAATAATAGAAAAAAATCTTTTCCGTGCAATTTTGAGAAAATATCGATGAAAATGATCACTGATGTCATTTTTTTTCCTGTATTCCATGTTTTCCTAGAAAAAACATGTATGAAAAAATAAATTGATGGGAATTGGGTGTGCAGTAATATTTAAAAACTGTGCACATCAGAGGCCTTGCAGTGCATTCAGTGTGTAACTGAACTCCGCTCACTGTCACCGCGCCTGAATTTATTCACTGGGATCCAACGGCAGCCAGACAAACAGAACTGCAGCTGTCACTCAAGCCTACTTAAAACTGTACATCAACAGATCAGTTCACATTTCTAGAATTTTCTCTTTCAAGACCTCTTGGTTTTCCGCATGTGGGTTCTATTTATGCTCTGTTTTGAATGTGATAAATAAAGTGTAGGAAAATTTCAGACATTTTTTCACAACCTTCCAGCATCTTCTAAGCTGTAACAGGGGCATCAACTAATTTGTGGTTCAAACCAAAACACATTTCAAGTAACCCAGACTTTTCTAGGGTGATGACATTTTCCATCCAGAGGATGTGCCTGTTGTAATATACAGTCCCGGTCAAAAGCAAAGATTATAAAAAGCAGCAGAACACTTTTGATTTCACAAATTATACCAAAATAAATTAATCAAATGAATTTAATCAAAATAACCACCATTTGCCTCTATTTTTGCTGCATATAATCATCAATTTTTTATGTTTGAAGGCAGTCACATGGTTCTGTGAGTTATGGTA
Organism: Gymnothorax javanicus; assembly: GCA_029692085.1. Taxonomy (NCBI): domain Eukaryota; kingdom Metazoa; phylum Chordata; class Actinopteri; order Anguilliformes; family Muraenidae; genus Gymnothorax; species Gymnothorax javanicus. The sequence continues at coordinate 65,627,929 of CM056204.1, forward strand.
GAGTATTGTTTTTTTTATACTTCAGACCATTGATGCCATTTCTTAATCCATTTGGGATTATCACACAAGTATAATCAACTTAAATTGATACTCAAATGCTGTTAATAGTTAAACTTTCAAAAATAATTATCAAATAGTAGTTTGTTTTTTTTTTTTTTGGGGGGTCGCTTTATTCCCAATAATTCAATAGTTCACAAAAACTAAGATAGGAAGGCTTTTTTGTGGCACAGAATGAATATATCAATTGCACGTGCATTTCCAACATATCCTGGAAAAAAAAAAAAAATTGGCAAAAAACATCTGATCACTTGGGTCACCTACCATCCGACACATCTGAGATCTGCAGAAAATGCATCATGCTGTTCTTTAATGAGACAGTATATCTGTAATAAACCTCTCGGCCATTGTCTAGTGCAGCTCCTCATCGGTAAATTCAGGCTAACACAAAGAGCCTGAGTGTACAGCTGAAACCCTGGAGCTCTGCAGAAACGTTATCATAGCGTCAATTTCAGTTTGTGAATTGCTGGGCTAATCTTTTGCATGCAAGAACAGGCCACTGCCTGGAACAGCATCGGTCTGGCCAGTGCAATCAAAATCATGGATTTTTAGTTGCAAAGAGTTGGCATTGTAGCCATGAGGAAATGCATGGTTGTGAAACTGAAACTGGTTTTTGTGCATATAATTGTGCATTTATGCCATACATTTTACAAACTCATTTACACAGCATTTTGAAGTGCAAACTTGCATTAAGGAAAAATGGCAGGGATGTAATTAATTTCTCATTTGGTAAAATGGTCAAGACAAACATGTTAACATAGCGCAATTTAACCCCCTAAAAATGAAATGCATCCTGATTGATGAAACATGGTGCCAGTGATCGCGTTTGTGCACCTCTTATGGAGAAGACAGATAGACCATTGTGTCTTTCCCTTCTCCACCTACCGAAGAGAAGGAAAAAAAATAACACAGCATGATTACTAAGGAAAACCAAGGCAACTGTCGAGAGAAGTCTCGCCGAAAGAGATTTGTCCTTTTAGCTGGCAAGAGGAGAGTGTGCAGCTATTTTGCATTTCTGAATTGCTTAGCTGGCCAAGCGTGCTCTTTGTTGAGCAGGTTGAAGAGTGTCATCGAATCACATGACTGCTGCGCTCGAAGCTTCCTGTTGGACTTTATCCAACAAATATGGATTATGTTAAAGTGGGCAGGGGATTGACGAGGATATGCTAATGTGTCCCAGATGGGCGTGTGGGCGGCCGGCGCGCGGGGATGCGCATGCAGCTCATGGAGGAGGCAGCGTTTGGCAGGCCCATCATTCTGTCATTAAAGGCCACATTATTACTTACAACCAGGCTTGCATGACAATCATAGAGATAAGTACAGACCCTCAGAGATCAGCCCGCTGTTTTGTTTATCTTTCCTTCACTCTCGTCACTTCGACAACGATCGAAAACGATCTTTTTCTGGGTTATTTCGCTTCTTGGCTTTACCTGCATTTGTCGTTTTTGTCCCTGTGTTGGAAATACGGCAAGAGTAAATAAAATTGACGTATAATTTGCATAATCAGCCGCGAATCGTCATTTAGTTCTTGAAGTATATGCCTCACTGTTGATCCCCACAGACTCCTGCTTTGGTCAAATCAGATATATTATTGCATAGGTCTTCAGGCTGTTGTACTTGGCACTTTAGCTGCATTTAAAACCCCGCAAATATGTATTGATGGGGTTAGACGGAGAAAGAGCGGATAATATTCCGAGTAAATGCGCGATCCTTGTATAACGCCGCGGCAAAGCTGTCCCTTTCGCATTGTTATTGAACCAAGGTGTTAGGATTTGTGCTGCACAAGCAGAAAGATAATGGTGGCTTATGTGTAAGTGTGCATTTGGGAAGGCTGAGTGTCCTTTGATATAAGCAGCCATATAAACGCCAGACTTAAGAAAATTGATAACCTTTTTAATGTTTGAACTATGATGAGTTCTTCACATCACGAAACTCATACTGGTGCACACATTGGCCAATTATATTTGGATGTGTGACTATTTTTGCGTGCTTAGACTCAGTTTTATAGTTTGTGCCACCATACGTAAGTACTTTCATGGTTGTCCGATTCACGTGACCTTGGGTTTATTTTCTTGTGCATGACCTGGTCAGAAGACGGCTTCAGTGGAGTGAGTGGCAGAGAATGTTTACTCACCAGGCTCTCGTCATGGTACATTTTTGCAGAGACCTAATTTGGGCGACACAAATGGCAGTGCACTGCTGTCTGGACGTATGAGGGATTATGATCACCTAACGAACACAATTAAAGATGTCAGGGCCCGGCTCTGAAGCGGTCCCCTGAGGGAGGGGGTGGGTGTGGCCCCGCCCTTGCACACATACAGAATTTGCTGGGGGCAATATTAGCACATTTTGTCTCCAGGCCTGGATTTAGTGAGGCCTCCAGCGGGTGGGGGCTCCCTACTTTGGGTGTACGGGTACCCCAGCTCACCCCCCTCGGCAGGACCACGGCAGATGCCCCCGGGCGACGTGGCGCAGGGATTGGGTCAGAAGAGGAGAATTAAGTAGCTAGTGATAAATCTGGGATGACAACTGCAAACAGCCCCACTTGTGTGTGTAATTAATTCCAGTGGAGCCTGAGGCCTTTCTCCTTTAGAACCACCGGTGTGGGCTAATGTGGTGCAGCTAATGAGAGCACATTATAGCCAGGATTAAATTCCTGCTAAACCACACAAGGTCCATTTTGACTGAGTGCAATATCGGAATGGAATACCTTGGATGTTTCTGCTTGGTTCAGACTAACGCCTTGTGTGTGTGTGTGTGTGTGTGTGTGTGTGCCTGTGTGTTCTTGTGCTTGCTACACAGTGAGGACTAGAATAATGTCCTACATTATTACAGTGAGGACATTATTGGGAAGTGAGGTCATTTTTGCCTTTCCTCACAACTACAAAGGCAAATTGTGACTTATTAGTTAAGGTACTGGGGTAAGGTTAGAATTAGGGATAAGTTAAGGTTATGGCAAGCGTATGGGTTAAAGTTAAGGTTATAATTAGGGATAGGTTATGGTTAGGGTTAGGGTTTGGGTTAGGCTTACGTCGTTTATTGTAAAGATTTTGGAAAGGCTGTCGAGACATAAAAACAATGAATGGAAGTCAATGTACTGTCCTCACAAGGATAGAAGTACAAGGATGTGTGTGCGTGTGTATGTGCACAGGTGTTTGTCTGTGTGTGACTTCTCACCTGTGGCACACCTGGGAATTCCCCACAGTACACAAATTCAAGAGAGTGTGCAGTAACTACCTGCACCTGCATGTGCATTTCAGAAATGCAAGTCCTTTGGCCTGTAGCCTTGTGGCCAGCCCATTTTTCTAGGATTCAAAAATGCCTCAGTGTTGCCACAGTAAGACCCATGCAGCTGCTGCATCCTGGAGCCCTTTGAGTTTGCAGCCCCACACGGCCCCTCGGGTGACTGGCCTCTGCTCAGTCACCTGTAATGTAATGTACTTTTCTTTGGTAAAAAGTCCTAGTTAAATAATAGTTATGCAATGAAAAGTTTTTGGGCCTGGTACCCGAGGATGACCGATTGGGCAACTTTGAGGCTAAGAAATGCGCCATGCTGCATCACGTTGGCTGCAGATGTGTGGTTCCTCGGCTCTATATTTCTGCTGGGGCAGACAGGACTGCAGGCAGGGACAGATAAAATCCCTCGCCTTACTTCCTTCCTTCCCTGTGTTTCTGCTGATGACAGAGGACAGTGTGTGGGGACGTTACACCCGCCTTGTTCTTCTCTGGGGTTTTTATTGCTGTTAATGTGCCTCATTAAGTGAAATATAGTAAATCTGGACATTAAAAGCAGCTCTCAGCACCACAATTAATCTTGATTTAACTTGTGAGGCTGCTGGGTAATTGCCTACGAGCCGCACACACATGCGGTGCGTGCGATTCGTCTCACGTGCATGCCTCTCGCCCGCCCGCTCCGGGGTATAGGCAAGAGGGATGTCGAATACATCATCGGTCAATGCCACATCTTCCATCATCACGACTAATCACGTGATTAAGCTCGGGACAGTGGTCAGGATTTCGGCCCGGCGGCCTCCCCGTGATACGAGATGGACGTTGTGATGACGAAGTGGGTTACCATGGTGCGGGGGGGTCAAGGCTACGTTGTGATGGGCCCAGCCAGGGCAACCTCAGGGGGTTGAATCCTGTGCACAACCCAACTGTAGGACTCGAGTTTTCTTCATGTCTGTTGGGGCTTCCATCTTTCACTTGGTGAACTCAAAGATTCCCAAGTACGGTACTTTGTTTAGTTCTGTTTGTTTGTCAATCTGTCTATGTAATAACCGCTGCAATCTTGGTCCAAACGGGACAAAAAAAAATTACATGTGCTGAGAATCTCAAACCCCTGGCCCCATGCGATTTTGGGCAGAATAGGTCATTGGGATCGTGTCAAAAAAAGACCCCGATATCTCAAAAATCCCAATCCTCTAACGCTGGAGAATTTCCGCAAATTCATGTTTGTCGAAACCAGTCACACTGACTTCTAATTTAACAGACGCATGTAGATTGGTATCCTGACTGCACTTCTGCTGCGGATTGTGGATTTTTCGACCACCCATATTTATAATGGGAATCCCCCATTTACAACACAGTAATTTCCTGTGCTGCCCTCTATCCATTTGACCCCAGTATGAAGAATGGTAAACTGAGGTTACTGAAGAATAATTTGAGAATAAGTGTCAAGATTTTGCCATGCTAATAATCTCCAGGCGATTTCATTAATTTGTTTGTTTTTATTAATCAGAATAAACTGACTAGAGTGTTTCCTGACCCTCTCCTCTGGGCGTAACAGGCAGATCCAGGTATTTGTTGTGTTCCACCGTACGCTCTCCTGGTGCAGCTGATCAAGCACATGATCCGCTGCATTAGACCTGCTTAAAGGGAAACACAACAAATACCTGCATGTGGCTGTTATGTCCACAGGAGAGGGTCAGGAAACACTGGACTAGTGTGAGAGTGCTCACAGTGGTTTTGTCTTAGCTTGCAGGTAAACGCAGATAAGTGCCATTTGCGTACCTTTTAAAATGCAAAATAGCATTCATTCACCTTTTTAGGATGGAATATGCCCTTGCTATTGCGCGCTTTATGAAAAGTTGCGTCAAATTCAAAGATTAGGTATGCAATTCTAATCCAATACACTTTTGTCAAATTCAGCGAATGTCTCTTCAGGTTCCACGGGGTGTCCATTCTGCATGCGTGCGAAAAAAAAAAAAAAAAAAATCACCTCGGCCCTGGTTTCAGAAATGGGAAATATACAAAGTGATTCGGGCCAACCCACGCGACACAGTTGCAGCCAATCAAAAAAGGACGACATCTGTGCTCGTGCACAGGACAAAGGGATTTGGGGTAGTGTAAGGGATTGAGGGCAGTGTAAGCGAGTGGGGATAGTGTAATGGATAGGAGGCGGTGTAAGTTAGTGGGGGCGGTACATCTTGCACATGCTAATGTGTTTGGACTGTAAAGAGGGAATGATGGCCAAGAATGGCCAAAGAGGAAATACTGTACTTGTGGAGAAAAAATTGGAAAAGAGGCGTTATGACCACACAAGGGCAGAGTCCCGGAAACACTAGTCGGAGAGTTGAAAGGCCTGAAGAGTGCCGCAGTGGCATGCGTAGCTTGGTCTGTTTCTGCATGACAGGTGAGTATCATCAGTGTTGCTGTTTCACAGAACCAATGGGTCAGTATGCTGTTGATATGATGGCAGCTGTAGCGGCAGGTGAGCTGAGAGTGCTGTCATCTAAGTTTGAGCGCTGGCTCTGGGAATCCTCTCAACCTCTCTGTATGTTAGCTTCGCAACAGCAACTGTAGCTACAGTTTGCTAATCCACAAACATGCGGACAAATTTACTCCAACTTTGGTAGACATAAGTCAAATCGCCTGTTGATGGGGGATCTCAAATTTGGTGTTGATTGGATGTTGCATTCAAGAGTTATAGCTCATTATATCAATAGAGGCCATGACCTCAAAATTTATTAGCTAACAGCGAGTGGCCATACCTTTAAATGTAGCAACATCGTCCAGGACTTCGATTTTGGAAGGTTTTACAAAAAATAAAAATGGCGGAAAATTTGCATATATACAAATGTCTGTGGCTTACATGAAAGATTTGTCTGGAACCCCAGAAACCAGCTAAAAAGAATTTTATTTTTACTACCAGCTGTTCAGAAGTTACAGCCCAAAACATATCGTGCCTCTGTATAGCACCACCATATGGCCAGTCAGGTATTTTTTTATACCTGAGTAGTGGCTGAGCATGTAAACCAAGATACCAAGTTTGGTGCATCTAGCTTTTATACTTTTTGCTGTTCAATCACTTTTAGGGAAGAAAAAGAATCATAATAATAATAATAATAATAATAATCAGAACAAACTCAGTTGCATTCCAGCATTTTGTGCTCGTATCCCTTGTAATAATAGAACGATATATTTATGGAGAAATTTGGGCTCATTTCCATTCCTTTTAGTCTCATATATCTGGTCTTGTATAAGGGTGACTGTAGTTTATAGCTTTCAGTAATAATAATAATACTAATAATAATAATAATAATAATAATAATAAGAAGAAGAAGAAGAAGAAGTTTACTCTCCTATTTCATAACATCATGAAAGAGCTGCTGCAGGCGTGTAGTTCAGCCTCCTTTTTTTGCCTCTACAGCCCTGCTGGAATGTGTTTCTTCCTCTAAGAAACTTACCAGATAGTTATTTCTCGGAGCTACAGAATCTTACCAGTAAAACCTTACTTGTAAATCCTGCTATAAAATGAGCAAAACTCTGTTCATCCTTCTGTCTGAATCCATTTTTCTCCTCAATGGGGAAGTCTATTATTCTGAAACTGCACATGGGCATTGAGCATTGGGATAGGCAGGGACTGATGAAGTTGATTTTTGCACTTACTTGAATCGAAGCAGTTTACAAGCAAATATAGCACGTTTATGAGTATTTTAGCAAATCTGCGCTGAGTTCTAGTGCAGCCCTGTGTGTGGATTCGTCCAGATTCCTCTCAAATGCTGGGGAGGGCTTGCACTTCCTGGTCCTTGATTTCCATCTCTGGTTTTTCCACGGATATCGGTGGCCGTCTGGCAACATCGCGGTCCGATGCGGGTTAGCCCCTCACCACGGTTGATGTTGAAAATATAACCTGGTGATTAAAGTGGACGAGTGTGCACTTAACGGCGCCTAACAAGGCCGGGCTCTGTATAGCAGGCGGGCTGGACAGTTTGTCGATTCAGCCCTTTATAATGCAGGGGGTTTATAATTATCTCACGCCTGCTTGTTTGGGGCTGGCATATGGCTTTCTTAAATGTCAGTGCAGTGCATTGCTTCCCCCCCCCGAACCCCACCCCCCCTCGCACCATAGGCCTGTCACTGCCCCGCCAATGGATCATGATGGCGGAGCTGCAGCCCCAAACGCGTGGCCCCCGCAGCCGCCCTCCCCCCCTCCCCCCCCGCGTCAGGGAATAGCGGCTCAGGCATCACCGATCGTTGACCTGGCTATTGTTGTTTGTGATACTTACTGGTAAACTTTCGCAATCAATACAACATCAGCCAGCAGAGCCCCCGGGAATGGAGCCCTGAAACAGTGCACTTAATCTTCGCACCGGCCCCTGCTCCCTACACTGCCGCTAAACTGGGTAGTTGGCCTACTTGATGCGGCATTATTGCTGCAGAGGTCAGATGCAAGCTGTCTCGCCCAGCCACTGATGAATGGTTGTTTTTGATAAAGCGCCTCTCCTATCCAACAAGAGACATTTAATAATGATGGACCATAACTACACACACAGGCACACACACACACACACACACACATGCACCGCCGCAAGAAAAATTGGTGTAGCTGGTTGGGCAATTTTTTTTTCTCGCTTGCTCTCCTTTCCCTCTTAGCTGTAAATGTAGTGTAGTGCGGACGGAGATGGACTTATTCAAGGCTTTTCGGCACAGGTAAAGCACTGCTATGTATCTGGGTTTTCTGAAAACCACGATTCAGATGGATTTTAAACCAGCAGGCTGTTTAAGAATACAGCAGCTGGGTGAGAACATTGTACTCCTGTCAGCTCCTCTTTGTTGCTACTCCTGACAATCTTTCCGACCAATGACTGACCTAAAAGGCTGATATGGAACTAATGTTAATCCCAGTTTGCACATACCAGCAAATATTAAGCAATAATTATGCACATTCTTCTCAATAAATGTTATGTTCACTTATTGACTTTATTGATATCTTTTGCTCTATTAGGTTATGCAGTACCAGGATGTTAAGATTTAGCAGGTCAAATGTGTAGGTAACGTGGATAGTGGAATCCTGTGCAATAGTCAGTCAGTTGATTAAGCCCTGGTGTGATTAAAGACCCTGGTCGAGAAGTACTTAAGTCAAAAAATGTCTATTTTGAGAAAAAAGGGTCTAATTACGTAATATATCCATAAAATCTGCTATTTGAAAACCCCTGTGCTAATAGCTATTTAGGTAACTATAGAAGTCGTTTTCCCATCCTTACCTTACGGTGTGTGAAAATGTGACTTGATCCCATAAAACCAACGAACCCATACATTGATCCAACAAAAGCACCAGCTGTATTCAAACCCGTGGAACTTCAGGCCTTTTTTAAGTCCTATTGTAGATTCCAATGTTTCCAACAATCCCAAATATGTCCTACTGAATTACTGGGAAATGTGTATAAAATGATGCACAAGATCTAAATATTTTCCATTCCATGGGTTTGAATATTTCTGTCAACATAAGTGTGATGTGGTTTCAGTGAAGCGCTGCAGCCAGCAGATACAGAATGTGGATGTGACATTGTCCTACAATCTGAAAAAAATGTCTTTCTTGACACTGAACCTACTTAAGGGAAAACTTAAGTGAAAAGTTAGGTTATGGAGTGAAATACTTTTTGCACTAGGCTCATCAATTGCTGTACATGCGTGCCTCCACAAGCTTGCTAACCAAATTATGAAAGTGCACCAGGCTGATCATGGTCGACGATGCATAAATTAAATTCGATGCACTTGCCATAACCATTTTATTAAAATGTCTGATTGAAAAAGTACATTTTGGCTGCATACAGTAAAACCTCAATTTTATAAGAATTGGGACACTGTGGAAAAGTAAATAAAAATGTCAAGCAGTATTTTGCAAAACCATTTTAACCTTTGTCTACTTGGAAAAAAAAAGAACAAAAATACAATGACAAAATTTATGATGTTTAACTCATCAATTTTTTTTTCAAACTGACTTGCTACTTCAAAATGAGATATCTGCAGCATGTTCAAATGAAGTTGGGAAGGGTTATTATTTACCACTGTGTACCATTGCCTCTTCTTTTAATGACAGTCAGTAGTCGTTTTGGAACTGAGAGCAGGAATTGTTGGAGTTTCTAAAGCAGAATTTCTCTCCCATTCCTCAGTGGTGTGCCGTCAGACGTTTAGAAGGCTTTGAATAACCCCATCTGATAACGCAGGATTGCTCTCAAGTTGTACCTGCTTTAGATTGCCTGACAAATGATAAAAAAAATTACTTATTGAATAATGAAGACCAGTACATGACCTATAGTTATTATGAAATTATAATGATGAAGCGATTGCCTATTGCCTACATTTATATAATGGAAGTGACATTATAACGATGGCAACAATATGAATACATGCAAGAAATCCAAAACTTTCTCTGACTTCCATCTCTCATTTTTCACATTTTTTAGCAGTATAATTAATCGCCAGATTGCACTTGATTTCTTCGGAATGTAATAAGAATCCAAAAGACTACATCTGAAGATGAAAAAATCTTCGGTGTCGTAAATCGTACCAAAATTTTGTGCGATAGGGTTTAGTTATAATAAGCCACATAATGTAATTTCCGAAAATCTGTGCTGTTTCATGAGCGACTGAGTTCAGAACCTTCAAAAGACAAATCAACGTTTTACGTCATCATTTGCATATTTGCGGAGGAAAATGCCTTAAAACTTTGTGAGGCCATGCACAAAAAAGCTTTTGAAAATAAACTGGACAGTTATTATACAAAATAAATTAGTCCCAGTAAGTGTTGATAATCAGGTCAAGTAAACTATGGCTGGTTTAGGTAATTGAGCATTAAAAGGTGAGGTTACCGAAGGCCTTTGATCCTGACGAGAGCATGTGACTAGCATTCTTGCCTGGTATCGACATGCCTGGGCTGCAAGCAGTCCCCACACTCTATAATTACGAAGCCATGCTGTTGAAATATGTGTAGAGTATGACTTGGCATTATCCTGCTGGAACAAGCCGAGGTGTCCTCGAAAAGCACATCTAGAGGGCACATACTAGTTTGTTCCAAAATGCATGAGTGCCCTTCTGTGTCAAGAGATGTGCAGGTTGTTCACTAATACAGCCCTACACCATGACAGACACTGGCTGTTGAACGTGTCGCTGAAAACACTTGTGATGGTCCTCCCTTCTGTGTCCCTCTATTTCCTAAAACAGTTTGTACGCTGGACTTGTCAGACAAGTGCACTCCTTTACACTTCCCCATTAGGCCATTTCAGATGAGCTAGGGCTCAGAGAAGTTGGCATTGTCCCTGTAAGATGTTGATGTATGGTTTCCGCATTGCGTGGTTGAGTCTTGACTCATATTTGATGATGCGTTCCCCGACAAAGGTTATCTGAAGGATATAAGCCCATGTGGTCATGTCCAAAATAGAAGCATGTTGGTGCGTAATGCAGCGCCATTTGAGGGCTCGAAGGTTCTGGCCAAAATTGGTCTTTGGCCTTATCCTTCACAAAAGGAGATTTCTCCAGTTTTTCTGGATTCTCAGAATCTTTGTACTATATTATAGACTGAAATTGTTGGTAAGCAACTGTGCCTTTTTTGACTGCACAGTTTATATCCAATCATAATTGAATCTCTTGTTGCCTATTCACCCATTTACAGTGCCTGACAAAAGTCTTGTCGCGTAAGGACATAGTAACTAAAAATAGCATATAACTTTATTTCTAACCAATCAATTGTTACAATAAATGGTCCATTTTAATGTCAAGGGCTTTCACATTAATAATTTGGTGCAAAATGAAACCGTCAAAAAGTGTTCTGATGTTCACAGCTTGGCTAAGCCCATAACATCTGTTTTTGCTTGGACAAAAGTCTTGTCGTCTCTTCAGATGATGCAACAAATCGCAGATTAGAGTTTAACCTATGACAAATACTGTAATTAACACATTCCCAGATGTGTATAGAAATAACCCCAGCACACCAGACTTTCATATGAGGTGCGACTAGACCTCTGACAACATACCAAAGATTCAACCACAGACCAAAGTGCTGGTCATCAAGAGCCTGAAGACTGAGTCTGCTGCTGAGGTGGCAGACATCTTTAATGTATCCAAATGTCAAGTGGAGGGGATGAGAAAAAAGATTTGAAGAAACTGGTGACGCTCATGGCAAGCGCAGGTCAGACAGACCCGGTATGACAACTGTTTGAAAGGACCGTTTGTTGCTTCAACTGTACAAGGCTAGCCCTTCTTCAACTACAGCGAAAGCTACATGAGGAAATGTCACCAAAAATCCCGTATCTACAAGAAGAGTTTGTCAAATTCTCTCTCAAAGTGGTTTTCATAGCCAAATTAGTACACAGAAGTCTGCATTAAACAGAAAACAAAAAACCTGCATTGCATTTGCCAAGGCCCACAGCTCGCAGAAAGGATTGATACTGGAAAAGTGGCTGAAAATTTATTTTTCTGATGAATCATCCATTGAACTGCATCCCAGTCGCCGTACAAGACCTGTTGGAACCCTCATGGACCCAAGATTCTCCCAGAAAATAATCATGTTTGGTGGAGGAAAAATCATGGTTTGTTGTTACATCCAGCATGGGGGTGTGAGAAAGATCTGCAGAGTGGATGGCAACATCAACAGCCTGAAATATCAAGAAGTTCTTGCTGCCCTACTTATACTGCTGCTCCTTTTCATTCTTCTGCCTCCATGTCACAGTTCCTGAAAGCGAAGAAGGTGAAGGTACTCCAGGATTGGCCAACCCAGTCACCTGACATGAACATTATTGAGCATTTCAGAGGTAAGATGAAGGAGGAGGCTTGGAAGATGAAACCATAGAATCTTGATGAACTCTGGGAGTCCTGCAAGACTGCCTTCTATGCCATTCCAGATGATTTCATCATCAAGTTATCTCAGTCATTGCCAAGATGTATGGATGCAGTCCTCCAAGCTCATGGGAGTCATACGCAATATTAATTCTTTTTTCCAAGGCACCATGGCTTTATGTTCTGATATTATAGTGGCATATTTGTGTATTCAAAATAAAGTGTATGTATAATTTCCACATTTTTTTTTCAATGCGACAAGACTTTTGTCCAAGCAAAATCTGACCTTTCTGTGCAAATTAAATTATAAAACTCAATCAATGACACAAAACTCTATTTTGGTATATTTCACATAATCTAGAGGGCTTTGCCTTTCATATAAGCCATTTTTGATTCCAATTGATCAAATACAAGTCAGGTTATTATTTGTTGTTCCTACAACTTGGATAAGTGACAAGACTTTTGTCAGGCACTGTAAATGGAGGTAGAAGCTAGATTAAAAATCACATAATTCTGTACTAATTTGCATTTTACATCAATTCTTGTGTATTTGAGGTTGCTAGAAAATGCAGTTAATATTTCATTTGTTCAAACATATGGAAAAACTTTATCTTATTATTTCATTACATTCATTTTTATGCTTCATGTTCCTTGAGTCTTAAAAGTATTGTCTTTCTTGGTTTGCCGACCTGGGGTAACACCCTAGCAAACATGAAACTTTGCAGTTCAATAGATTTTTGATCATGATTTTGAGAAGAGCTCGTTTATGTCCTTGGGTTTGCTCTTATGGACTCTCTTGGCCTGCTCAGACTACAGGATTCAGGTGGGGCTTAAATTAGGAGAATTAGAATTCATTATGCCATTGATCTTAACGAGTGCCCCTGGACCAATGGCAGCAAAATACACCCAAAACCTCAATGGCCCAACACTTTATTTGCATCTAGTCTTAAGGTATCTCTCATTGTATGAATTCTTCTTATGCTGCCAAACATGGCAATGGTAGTCTGAAGTGACTTCAGCACTTCCACTCATAGTTTCAATGATGTCTGGCAAACTCTAGGAGTGGAGTGCTCCAGCTGGGTGTACCCATGGATGTAACGCTATACTTAACGTTACACTTAGAACAGAAAGTTACAACCAACTTAAGGGTTATCACTAGTGTACCACTTAAACTTAATCTCAGTTATCTGTTTCACCTGATTAAAACTTTTATGCCTAGTATGGAGCAGTCGTAAGTTGGAAAATCATAGTTAACTAGAGGCACTCCTAGAGTGCAAACCTCCGCCCAGGCAGCACAGTCCAAATCTTGCTGAGAGGGAGCAAAGTTCAGTTATCGCGTGTCATATGATTTCAAGATGGCTGCCGTGGCGGTCATATTGTTTGCTGCTGTGGCGGCCATATTGTTTGACTGATTGCGGTGAAAATCAATAGGGTCCATCCCTGATGTAATAGCGACCCAACCACAAAATTTCAGAGATATCCATTCATTACTTTTGAGTTATCTTGTTCACGTGGCAGCCATATTGTTTGACTGATTGCAGTGAAAATCAATCGGATCCATCCCTGATGTAATAGCGACCCACCCACAAAATTTCAGAGATATCCGTTCATTACTTTTTGAGTTATGTTGTTCACAAACAAACAGACAAACAGCACCGATCACATTACCTCCTGCCAACTTCGTCTGGCGGAGGTAACAATGAAAAAATTAACGATCATATTGACAAAACCAGAAAATGGCAGTATATCTTGGATATAGCATAAATGACAAAATGGCATTAAGAGGAGAAAGAGTAATCTGTGATCGGGCAAACCTGTGCGCTTCTTTTCAGAAAGTGAGCTGATTGAGAGGTTTCACTTGGTAGGTAAGACCTGTCTGAATGAATCAATGAATCAATGAAAATAGTTGTTCTGGTGATTGATAGTTTGTCTTAGTGCTGGTGCTGTTTCATGTAGCCATGAAGATGTTACTACTCTCTGCATACATTTCAAAAAATGTTCTTATTTTGCAACCTGTAAAATTAACCCTCTATTAATCACCGTAGCATATCTGCTACATAAAGTGAAAGGGTTAACAGCCTGGACACCCTGCTGGTTTTGTTTCTTATTGCCAAATAAACATTTGAGAATAACTTGAATGGTCCGTCACTTTAATTTTTCCATTCGCATTATTACCCAATGTAGCAGATCTGCTACATTTTGGAAAGGTGGGCCAAAGGGTCGAATTTTTTTTTTTAACTATTTTTCCAAATATTGGCCCATAATCAACATATTTGCCTAGGGAAATTATTTTTACACAGTTGGAAAGGTACTTGGTTAACAGAGGGTTAATTTACCTCTTCTTTAGGTCAGTGTCATTCTTAGCTAGCTAACTTATTAGCTAGCTTTTTGAATGAAGAAGTTAGAATGCAGTCTGATTTTTTTGGCTAGGCAAAAATCTTCGCTTCGTAAGTATATATGTGGATTAGCATCAGAAGGCAAAGTGCAGCTCCATCCATGATCAGTCACGCTGGGCACATTCAGTGTAAATTAAAATCATAAAGTTAGATGCAGTTAAGATCACCGTAAAAGATAAGACCTTCTTTTTTTTGCACCCAGCAGGTGCACGCTGCTCCTGGTGCTTGGTTTTGTTTCCTGTGCTCAGTGAGGGCTGTTTTTGTTCAACTCTTCTACAGAATTTATTATTCCCCAGCAGCAAAATGGAGCGGAGGACATTACAATGGAGTTTGTCCATCCGTCCTTCCGTCCGTCTTTCTGTCCGAATAAGTAGGGACAAGTTTTTTTCAGACACAAATTCGAAATTTTGTGTGTATGCTACGAGTCATGACCTTGACTGGGTTTAAAAAAGGGACTCCATGGTGGTGGGGGATATTGATGACAGTGTGTTCTTGTTGTCATGGAGGTGGGATGTTATGGTCCCGACTTCTAGATGCTGCCAACTGCTGAAAATCGTGAACCATAATCCTTGAGATTTTTATTTTCCACCTCCACCATCTTTGTCATCGCCCATGCGGCCTACTCACTAGCCTCCTGTTCATCCTTTTTTTGGGCCAGTTTTCTTCCATCGTACACATTTCACACAATTTATTATTGTCTGCACGAAGCCAACTGTATTTCAATTATTCTAAAAATTGTAAGCTATTAAAAATTTTCTGTATTTATTCCTTGAATACCCACTATGTGACTTGTGAAGACCAATTACCACCTGTCTTTTTTGAGTGGACAAATGCTTTTGCTTTTTCTATGCTAATGGGATAGAGAGGGTTACTGTTTGCACTTTACCTTGTCTTTATAGTGTAATGAAACAATAGTTTATGGAATGATACCATTTGTTTCCTTTGTAATGAACCTGTGATGAACTTAATTACGTTAAAAATTGCCAATTTAACTTAATCTTTCTTATTTAAAAATTCTATCTGTAATAATTGCTAGGGTTGAAAACAGTGAAACAGAATCAACATTTATAGTTTGCCCATACGTTATAACATATGGCTTAGCAACAGTATTGATTTTGTTTTTTTTTAATATGCAGCCATTTTTATTCATTTTTTATCAAGGGTGCCAATAATTATGGACGTGACTGTAAATAAAAGGACCTTTAACTGTTTCATTTTCATTTTTATCTCTGAATTAGAAAACTATTCCCACATCATATTCCCATGGTAATTATAAAATTTGAGCGGGATCTAGCGCCTGCATGGATTTTTGAGTAAACGAGAGAGCTCACTGTAACGGTGTTAATGGTCTTCCTGGGGTCTAGCTGCCTTCCTCCATACGGCTCTGCATTCTGTGGGGCGGGATGTTTTCTGACTCTAAAGTCTGGCCGCTGAAGCCGTCATCAGCACAGCGAAGATTAAGCACCATAATGAAGAAAATCCAGAAAACGATACGATGTCCATATTAATGGGGTCCAGGAGCGGCATCTGAATCTTCAAGGAGGCACCTTTTAAGAAGCCATCGCAGGCAGGCATTCATCTGCTAATTTAGCATCATTTGGGAAGCGCATGATCTTGTTACCGGCTCGGAAGTGGAAAACAGAGGAAAAAACAGTGCCATGACATTTCGCAATCCGTCATTCTGATAAGCAATTAAAACGGTATGAATTCAGTTTAAGTGTTCCTCAACAAGAACTGCTCCCGGTAGATGAATTTAGCCTGGAAAGGGTTACAGAAAAATTAAATGTCATTTTTCTGAAAACAAAGCACAGAGAGCCATGACAGTGTTGAAGTAGACAATGCCTTCAGTGACAGGAATAACAAATTAATTGGGACTATAACACATTCTTTCTAAAGGTGAGGTAAACACACCTGACTGTATATTTTTCACCATCAGTTAAATCTCAATTGGATCTAAAAATAAACCCGAGACATTGAACAATTTTAATGGATTTTGACGTCTCTGCATTATGCTGTCAGTCCTGTATAAATGAATCATAACTTTCCACGGTGCAGGGGAATTACCTCACATTTTGAGAAAATATATTGCCAGCCAAGCTGTGAATTATGATGCAAGATCAAAATAAACTTGTAATGAATCTGGAATAACCCAGCGTAATTTATTTATGGGTAATGATTCCTGTGCTTTTGTAATAGTGCAGAAGGCTGCTGGTCCGCAAATTGCAATGTTTCTGAAATGCAACAGAAATTCCAAGTGTCATCTGCGTAATGTAAACAAGGGGATTTTATTTACAGAAAGCAACGAAACGAAAGCAGCCATTTTAAAAAGATGTGATAGACTAGAAAACATAGCTAAATAATGAGCGATTAACTTGCAAGCCTGTTTATTAACCCTTAGAGTGCTGAAAACAATTTTTAAAAAATATAAATTCACTTATCTTTTTCTGTTGAAAACCTATCATGTGGCAACTTGTTTAAAAGAGCTGCCCTGCAGGAGCTCTTTTAAACAAGTTGCCATACTATAGGTTTTCAACAGCTTTGATTTTGATATCTTACATCATTGAGCGACAATAGCTGCATTTAGCACTCTAAGGGCTAAATCTAAGAACAATTTAGTCACAAATGCCATTAAATCATGGGATGTTTTTTTCTTGCTTTTATTTTTTTTTTTTTATAAAGGGAAGATGTCTAAGCTAAGAAGGCACATCTCGAGAAATTTCGCAAGAACCCAGCCTGTGTAGCTATTCAGCTGCTAGACTTAAATGCGCGGTAGTGATATCGTTTTCTCTCTTCTTTCCTCAATAATAACAGTTTTTGGGCAGCAGGTGGTGGGTGTGCTAGCCAGGCACGTTGTTAATGATCTGTCAGTCGCTGTTCCAGCAGCTGAGCGCCGGTTCGTACCGCAGCACGGCATTAACCCGCGGCAAACGTACGGTGGGAGGAAGAGAAGAAGAAGAACGCCCAGTCATGTAACACCGTGCTCTGACAGAGGAGTACACATTCCCTGCATCCTCCGGCTCGGCGTCTCGGGGAAAAAGCGTTGAGGCACAGCCTACGGTAACAAAGAGCCGGGCATTTACATTCTTTGTTACATCTCTGTCTCATTTAAAGGGCTTGACTGAAGTGTGATAGCGGGCGTGCGACGCACTGGCGCACCCGCTTTACATCCGCACTGTAAACACTGTCTATCATATCATTCATGCGGCGGAGTCCGCGGGGAGAGAGAGCTCCTGCTGTGGGCCTTTTGAATATTTAACACGTGCTATTGTGCTCACCGGCTTCCAAACGTGTATCTACACCCGCCCCCCCCCCCCCCCACCTACCCCCCCCCCCCCCCCCAAAAAAAAAAACCCCTCTCAAATCTCTTTAGCAGCAGCGGAAGGTAATCCCCGAGCCCGGGCTCCCTTGTTGTCTCCTGCTTGTTTTCGGTGTAGTTCATAAATTATAGATGGGCCATGTCGAGGGCCATCATGCGCCGTGATCTCTGTCTGGCCTGACAGCTGTATGATTCCCACTGAGTGCAGCAGATTGGGAGCTCAGAGTTTCATCAATAAATATCACTCTGACCCTCACTCCCGGCCTCGTGTCAGCGGTCAAGGTAATGGCTTTTTATTATGGTGAAAGGCAGCCCAGCGTGGGGTAGATTTAAGAGCGCCTCTCCAGCGCTCAGGTTCGCCAGCCGCTAAAGAAGCGCGGGGGCGGGGGAATGGGGGGGTCGGGGACGGGAGGAAGCAGACCCAAAAGTTTTAGAGAGCCGCAGGACCTGCGAGGGAAGTCACGGCTCCATACGCCCGTGTGCGCGGGAGCGCAGGGCTCGAGCCGCTTTCTCCTGCAGCCAGTAAAACATTCCGGGGACGTCCCCGTATTTTAGATTTCACTGGCCACCTATACTTTTGTCTGCTCGATGCCATCACTCCTTGTACCCTACATTTCACTGGCACAGATCGCGCTGTAAACTGTAATGTGCTTAATGTCCAGGAGAGTCGGAAATATGTTAACTCACTGTAGCTGATCCACTGCTATCATGGAATTACAGCATGATGATTTGCGAGTGAAAGCAAATTAAATATGTTGCAATGCGACATTGCAGTAGTAATAATAATAATAATAATAATAATAATAATAATACTAATGATAATAATATCATGATCACTGCTATCAATAGTTCTATTATAATAATAATCACTATCATCATCATCATCATCATCATTATTCTTGCTATTTATAGTAATAATAATAAGAATTATTATTATTATTATTATTATTATAAAAAGAACAAGAAGAGGAAAGAGAATAAGAGGATGCGGAATGTGATGCGTTTCATTACAGGCTGCATAGCAGTGTAAATGAGAGCTGTTTCTTGAGTTGAACGACCCTAGTTATTGTAGGGGACTGACCTAATGCAAATGTAATTTATTAGCATGTCAGTTATTCTGTTATCAGTCAAATGCTTTTCTTTAGCGCCTCAAGGAGGGGGTGACTCCCATACCAATCAGAGAGATCAGCACTTTAAAGCTGTGTGTGTGTGTGTGTGTGTGTGTGTGTGTGTGGGCGGGTGGGTGCATTGGTGGCGGGCTTGTGTGTGTTTGCATGAGTGTATATATGTGTGTGTGCATGTGCATGAGTTCATGCTTGTGTATGGGGCCACCTGTAGTTTGGAGCACCACTGATATGCATGGATGTGTATCTGCATTCGAATGTATGTGTTCATGCCTGTTTGTATTCCTATATGTATGTATTGCATATGTGCATGGTTGTGCACATACATTGTTGCTCAAATCTGTGTTTAATTTGATAAAAGTTTTCTGTATATTAATATTAGCAGTTAACAATATTAAACTAACACCAAAACGTATTATAAGACATTTTATCGAGTAATTTGTGCATTTGAAAACAAATTAAAGTACTAAAATGATAAATAACACTATTTTACCAATTTTTCATCGAAGAATCCATTGTGATTTTTAATCACTGCCTTGCAAATTTTCAGCATTCAGGAAATCATTCTCAATGGATTTTGTTGAGCACAGCAATGTTTCCCATCAGTGTGTCTTTGAAGATGTGCATTCTTCACAGACTTTATACTGCAACAGGGTTTAAATAAAGTTATTAAGCAGGCATTGTAGAACATTCAAATTCTCTGCCTTGGGTTGCTTTGTATGTGGGATGGCCCACATAATTCAGAATTCATCCTACTGTTTGTGTCAGGAGTCACATCATTGATAAATACAAGGGAACCAGTTCCATTACAACCATACATGCCCACACATGACCACCGTTCACAGATGACGAGGTATGCTTTGGATCATGAGCAGTTCCTTCCCAGTTCATACTTACAAGTTGATCTTTGTCTCATCTGCTCATAGAATGTTGTCTAGAACTGCTCGCGCATTTTTGGATATTTTTTGACCAACTTCCTGATTTTGAGACCTACCAATGGTTTACTTTCTGTGGTAAATCCTCTGCATTTACTCTGATGAAGTCTTCTCTTGAATGTTTATTGACACAGATATGCCCACCTCCCGCAGGGTGCTCTTGATCTGCCAACTGGTTGTGGATGGGGTTTTCTTTTCCAGGGAAAGATTTTTTGTCCCCACAATAGTCGTTATCTGTAGTCTTCCTGGCATTTTGGTGTCTTGGAGCTCACCAATGCATTCCTTTATTGAAAGATTGTTCCGAACCGTTGATTTGACCACACCTATTGTTTTTCCTCTTCTTCTGATTATTTAGCTTTGATGGCTGGCTTTGCTGTCAGTGACAGATTCTTGCACTTAATATTGAGTTAACAGTGACAGATTCCAAGTGCAAATGCCTCAAATCAGCCTAATACCTTAGATGTATGCGTATTATTGAGTAATATGGGTATAATGCATACCTGACCATGGAACAGCTATGCAGCAAATGGCCAATTACTTTTCATTCCTTAAAATCATAAAATATATAAGCTATTGGGGATACAATACATGTTTATTCTTGTACGTGTTTGCATGTATGCACTATGTTTTGTGTTTGAGTGTAAGCGTGGATGTGTCGTTGAATATGAGCAATAGCGCATCAGTATAGTTTCTGTACATACTTGCATTCATACATGAGTGTACACTGTATACAGTATGTGTTTGTATATGAGCATGTGTGTGTATATTTGGAATTGTATGCATGTTTGTACAATATCCACTTGTTTATGAATGTGTGTCTGTGTGAATATATTTGAGTGTAAATGTATGTATGCTTGCGTTTTTTGGTGCATGTGTGCCTGTCTGCATGCAAGTGGGTGCCTGAGTTGGCATCTGGATAGTACCTCACCACAAAGGGTGGGGTCGGGGACTATTAATTTAGGCCGTGTCTGTCCGTGCGTGCAAAGGTGCATCCCTTCGTCCATGCATGCGTGCTTCTATCCAGTTAGGTTCTGGAGCAGATCACAAATATTGACGGTGGCCTTTCCAAATTGGTTGTATAGTTTGGCCTTATTCCCTGATATCGCCTTTTGAATGTTTTGTGTCCGTCCATCCATGCGTGCGTTCATCCAGTCTTTGGTGGGAGACTTTTGCGGTCTGTGACTGGGGTAAGGTTTTTGTTTGTGTGAATGTTTGTGTGTTTGAGTTTGGGAGAATTCTTATTACCTGCGATCATTCTTGTGTGCATTATTGTGTGTTTGCCCACGTGTATTTACGCCTGTGTGTGAGTTTGCGCATGCACACATGTGTATGTGTACCTGTATGTGCGTGTGTGTGCGCGCGTATCTTTAGGTGTGTGTGTGTGTGTGTGTGTGTGTGTGTGTGTGTGTGTTTGCCCGTGTGTGTGTGTGTGTGTGTGTGTGTGTGTTGTATTGTCTTGCACTAATGTGATCCAGCTCAGTTGGGTAGTGGTCGGGTGTGAGATGCCATGATTGCGTGCTGAAAGCCTTCAACTGCCTCGCTCTTTCGGTCAGCGACTTGTAGCCTGTCTGCCTAATACAGGTTTTGAAACCAAACGTCATAAAACAGAACAACATTTTGTCTAAAGTTCATTCATCAAACCCCTGCATATTTTTGAAAAGGGTAAAAGCCCCACACAGCTCTGTCAGGAAAGCGCAAAGGCTAGATACTATAGATTATTTTAATCCCCTGCCAGATATAAAAAGGATAATTACATATTTGTGGTGGAAGCTATGTGGTGGAAAAAAATCAATACATTTTTTTTGTATGACACTTCATTAGTGTGAAAAATTTTAAAGCTGGGAAGAATTGCTCTGCAATTAAATGGTTCTGCTACCTTACAGTCAGTAATGCCTCTTTATTATCGTCTGGGTTATTTGAAGTAGTGCTTCCACCGGAGGAGTAATTGGAAACCATTGATTATGTACTCGTATGTGTGCGCTCTTACAAATCATTGAGGAAAGAAGGAATAGTTAGTTAGCCCCTCTAATGAAGCACTAATTGCACTAAGTAGGTTAAGATGTTAGTCAAACTGCACTGAGCTGAAGTCAAGGCACAAAAGATTTTGCTCGGGGAAGCCAGGAGAGACGGAGCCGAAATTATCGGCAGCGCATGAAATATTGAGGCTCGCGGTTTGTTTCCACCCTGCTCTTGAGCTACATTAGTAAAAATGTATTGTGAATCAGGCAACGGTCGGTTGATAAAATTGAGTGGGAAGGGGAGGTGTGTTAAAACGGTGGGAGGGAGTGGGGAAAATCGGAGGTGATGCAATATTAACTGTCTCACCTGCCATTGTGCTTTCCCTGCCACTCGTGCTAAATTAGGTCTTTAAAGCTGTTTCTTATACAGCTGTGGAGAGGGGAAGAAATTCCAGGCCTGAAGTTATTTATATAAGCTGGTTATAACATTTAATAAGAAACAACGAGAGGAGGGGAGACCTTGTGTGTGTGTGTGTGTGTGTGTGTTTTGGAGTGGGGCGGGGGGGTTGTGCAGGGTTGGCTGTTCATCACCGCCCCCGCTGTTTGCAACACACCAGGTTGTAGGGTTATCTGTGGCAGCTCCATGTTATATGCATACCGTGACCTGAATGAGCAGTCATTTACATAAGGTGGGATACAGTTTACAGCCATTAATATCAGGGGTCAAAGGGTAGCAGCAGGGGAGAGAAACTGACCCTTTTTTACCTTCTCTGTGCCTGGGTCTGTTTTCGCATTAGGGCTACGCACGGCCATGTTTAATTACGACAGAACAATAGAATTAGAATGCGTGTGTTTCTATTCCTATTGTCCCACCTCATTCTACTTCCTGCTCCCTCTGTGTTTGAGAACCTCTGCAGACAGGGGCATAATTTTTCACAAATTGTCATTAGTGGTTCACCAAACTGTAAGTGACCATCACAAGGTAGTTAAGAATGCAAACTCTTTCAAATTCACGGAGCAGAACTATCTTTTACAGCTCTTCGGCTTAATTGATAAAAAGACAATGAATTTACCCACAGAAATACAGAAAGCCTGAAATCCTCTCAGTCTGAGAGTCATCGATGGCAGGACTGAGCTGGTGGCACTTCGGGGCCCTCGACCCCGGGTCCTCTCTCCGTCACTGTTTTACATCCATTTTGCTCGCGCCTCATGAGGATGCATATTTTTGGTTGCGTTTAAGTTCAAGTTGGGCAGATAATGGACTTTTATTGCGGCGTAACGGAGCCGCGGGCAGCAGCTGGAGTCGGACGGCCTCACGCCGCCGTTAGCCTCATAAGACTAATGATAAGCGAGGCGAGCGGCGAGTCCAGCAGGTCAGGGCGCTCGCTGGCCCTCGTTAGAGCAGCCCGCTGCGAGAACGATGTCCACACTGCTCACCGCATCATCTCTTGGCTCGCCACCCCTGCCGCTCGCCCCGGCGCGCTACACTTACCCCGCCCCACCATTGCGGGTGGCTGTAGGGGGCGAAGGGGGAGTGCGTGGGGGCAGGTCCTTACAACCCTCCGAGGACCCAGACAAAAGAAGCAGTTGTCCTGATCTATTAAACCCAAGGATCCTCTTTATTGCTTTTAATGCGCGACATCTGTCCGACAGCCCAACACGGTTAGCTAAACGTTTTCTAAAAGGCAGCATTAGAAGCGGGAATCTCTATTATGATCTCTTATTAAAGCAGTGCCTTTTTTTTTTCGCGCACGCACGCAAGATATCGGGAAATTTCCCGGATTTTCGAAGTGGTCCTGGGAGGGACGGGAGCACTGTTAGCTGTCATTGCGCATGAAAGGATTAATGTCAACCTCTAAGAAGGGAGGGAAGGTCGTCTTATAGTTATTTATTCCATTTCATTCACATTCTGTCTGCTTTCCGGAAGGGAAGGCTAATGTCTGATCTAATTTGTAGCCCTTTGAAATTCCAGACTGAGATCCTTTACATATCTCCTGAGCTTGTGGCTCCTCCATGCGCTGACGCGATTCCCTTTCCCTGACGGGATTCCTCCTAAACCCCGCCAATTTAATATCTGTACCGGCGGCCTGCAGATTTACATGAGTTTGTACTTGAGTGCCTTCAACCGCAGCTTCATGCACTAAACACTCCACGGTAATTACTGCACCCCCCAACATTCCTCTCCCTCATTCGCTCCCGTCTCCCTCCCGCTACTTCAGCCAATCGCGCGAGCGGAGAGGGGCACACCGCTTATTCCCGGCGCTGATTCTTAGCACTTCTTGTTCAGGATCTGTAATTGGGTCTGTGTTTTTGACTCCTCGCTAATAAGCGGCTTACTCCGGCTCCCTCTAGACTTCAGCCCGGCCACATTTTTGTTTTATGAATTTTACAAGGGGATTTTAATAGACGCTTTAGGCTATGCAAAGCGCACGCCGGAGGGGCAAGCAACGCGGCAGCCTTGACACAGCGGACGCTCGAGCTGCAGCTTATCATTACCGACAGGTCTCATAACTTTCATTAAGAGTGGTAGAGGACAATAGGGGAGCGATGAGCAGCGGAACATGAGAGAATATTAACCTGTGCTCCTGTAACCAAGTATAATTGTTTAGCAGTTTCACATCCTGCAGGAAGCGAGGCCTCATTATCTTTACACGAACATCATGGTGTTGCTGATTTAAGTAGCGGGGCTTGTTAGAGGATATTCGGGTCAGGGCCGAATGTAATCTACTGCTGGTCTTGTTTTTTTATTTCTTTTTATAAGGTGGAACCCATTGGTGTGGAGCCGGAGATGTTGGAGCTAATTTAGGAATATAAGCTCTTTCTCTTCCACCACTGTGTCGAGTACCCTTCGGCCCCACGGCCTATTCGCCCGGAGCGGGTTAAGAGACTAGCAAAAGGAGCTCGGGAATTTTAAAGCCAAACGTCCCTCTTTTCAGTCATAATTTTTTGGATGTTGCAAAAGCAACATCCCCCAAATATGGCTATTATCCCGTTATCAAATATCTTCGCTACTATATTTCAATCCCCCATTATCTTTGCAGGACATTTTCTCCCTGTCAAATTGGATGGACATATGAAACATAATTGGTACTCCTCATGACAGAAGGTACATTTTTGATAACTCCACCAGTTAGACGTGGTGTGTGCCCAAAAGTGCTACCGTTCGAAATCTGTCACCAAAGAAGAAATTCCCCACTTATAATTCATAATGGGATGGCTCCCTGGTTCCAGACAATAAGATGTAGATTGTGATGTGTGCACCCCTCACTTTTTCCTCTAATGCAGGATTTGGTAAAAGCTCTGTGCTCATTTAGGGAGCGCGGGATGACAGTGTCTCTCTTTCAGGGTCACTGAGATGAGAAGAATGAGTAATTCAAACGCAGTTACTGACCCATGTCCTTCTCGGCGACTATTTCAATCATTAAAATACCACTGGCTGCCAAAGACGGTTCCTTAGCATAAGCCGTCGTGCAGAATATCAAAACAAGATCCCCAGTCGGCTGATTCCTTTCCACACGTCTGATAAAATGTTGCATGAATGGTAATTACAACCGGAGGCAAACGGCTCTTTTAATTTTATCTTGAAAGATGAACTCTACTGAGCACGTGCGGCCGGAGATCCTGTCATGGACCACGAGCTAGTGAGGAATTTTCGGAACGATCTCAACCGATCGCGAGAGCCTTTAATGACCAAGACAATAAGCCAGCTTGTGCGATAACGAGAAGAGGTGAGTTCGAGGTTCATCTTCTCCTTCTCCTGTTCCCGCTTCCTGCTCGACAGGAAGGAACCGTCTCCGCTTGCTTCGGCGCGAGCGGCGAGCACCGACGGAACTTTAAACTCACTTTGCCTCTCGCCTCTTTTTTCAGACCCTCCCAACCCCCCGTCTCTTTGGTGGTGGGTAATGCTCCCATCTGGAGGATGTTTGAGAGAAACAAAGAAACAATAAGGGGAAGTTGGGAGTGGGGGCGTCAGGCTGTCAGTAATCTGACAGCTATGGTAACTACCCTCTAATCCAGACGGCTACAGCCCTGCTCCCACCTGACACCGCCGGCGCTGACTGACAGCTGAAGACCGGGCACATTCCACAGGCAGAAGTGACATCCAGTCTATTAAGGCAGACAAGCACAAAGCAGAGATTTGCCACGACTGCCTGGTGCTGAGGCTTTACTGCAGGGGTGATTGGAGGGGTCCTGCAGAAGGTGTCAGACTCGCAGCTCAGATGATAACCATATTGTAATGATGGTAGTGGACAATGAAGCGCCATGATTGCCCACACTGACAGTGGAAGTTTGTGTCTGGATATTACACATTCACAGCCAGCTCACAACAGGCGCGGTCTCCAGGTCCCAGACGCCACTCAAAAACCCGCCCGACGTCTCCGCCGAGCCACTTCTTATTCTGAGACGAGAGGGCCAGCAAACGCTGATCTCTAATACCGAGTTTTCCCAAACCCAGCTTCTGGAGTACTCCTGTCCTGCATATTTTGCACGTCTCCCTGAGTTAACACACTTGATTCAGCTGATTAGCTCATTAGTGGAGGACTTGATGAGCTGAACTGGGTGTGTGAGATCAGGGAGACGTATGAACTGTGCAGAACAGGGCTACTCCAGGAACAGGGTTGGGACTCACTGCTGTAATGGACCAGCCTGGGTTTTGAGATGCTAAGAGAAGCAGAACTATGGTAGGAAAGAAAGAAGCAAGAGAATCAGAGAGAGAGAGAGAGAGAGAGGAGGAGGAGGGAGGAAATAATTGCTGTTTATCTTAGCCTTCTTCAGTACATGTGTACACATAAAGAGACATCTTAAGATTCATTTGAGCCATCACAGCCGAACTTAGAGGTCCCTAGTTTGTCATCTTTATCGGTACACACTATTAGGATGAGCCGTACATGACTGTGTTCAGGAGTTTGCATGGCGAGGGCTTAAAAAAAAAACACAGAGATACGTAATTGGTTTCAGTTTGGTTTAATTATTTGTGCTGGCAGGTCATATTGTTGTAAGCTGCTCATTAGAATACAAATCCAAGACACTGAGCAAATTAGATTTGCTGGCTGTGCTTTGTTGCAGTTTTGCAAAGAAAATACCCCCAAAGCCAGCGCGAAACCTTAATGATACTTTCAACAGCCTACATAATGGAACAAGTTTACATAAATTAACCCACCGTATCACCACAATCATGGACGGGGAGGAATTGATGTTTATGTGAGGCACCTAATTAAAAGATAGGAATTTGAGGGTCTATAATCCTTCATGAGCTTTGTATACACCAGAGCCCTTGCAAGTTGTTGGGAAAAAAATGTTACTTTGTTTTTATATATCGAGATGACTGCAGCAGTCTATATCAATGGAAACAAGTCCATTTTCCCCATGTAAGAGTCATGCTCGACTATGAATTTAATTTTTTTTTTTTTTTTTTTATGCCTCATGAGGGAAAGCAAAAACTTTCCGGATTGTTTTATGTATTTAGTGCCGCAGAGGATAAAACTGGGCGAGTGCTTCTGGAACTTTGGCTCCGGGAAGCAACAAAACTTTCATTTTTCATTTCACTTTTTTTGTGCCATTCTTGAATATCTGAAGAACATATGTACAAACCCGGAAGTTTCCGTGAATTCTCTAGTACAGGTTACACAATAAAATCCCTTGTGATGAGAGGAAATGTTATAGAGTAGTGATGAGAGTTGTCCTTTGAGAGATGTCCACATTTTGATCCTGGTGCCAGGATGCCCTGGCTCATGTTTTGAATGGAAAAATGAAGAATGAAGGGGTGATGTGTGGGATATCTATGCTGAGATGTTGGTCTACAGATACCCAGAGGAGATTTACAATCGGTTGTGTGTGAAGAACTAAACACATCCGTACAGCAGGGACAACTTCAATATTTGCCTGATGGGGCTGAAATGAATTATAGGAAGGTCTTCTGTAACCAACCTCCCCCCACTAACCCTCTCACTCGTACCCCCAGCTGCCCCAAAGGCTGTTCTCTCATGCCTAGCAGAACATTGAAATAAGTCAGAAAGCTTTCGCCATGAGACAAAATCGCCAAAGGCAGCGTTTCCCTCCGTTCTCTCTGGTGAGAGCCACCCTGTCTTCCATCTTACTTAGCCCCTGTTCATGGAGACTCCGGAACATGCAGGCCTAAGTGACAGGGAGTTAAATATACATTCCCACTGTCTGGGCCGGCTAGGGAAAGTGCCAGGGCGGCTTTAAATCCAGCCGGTCAACATGAAACCCATTTAGAGCGAGATTAGATGGATGATAACTAGCTCTTCGGCAGCTGTCAGGAGCCCAGTCCGCTGGGGCGTTTTCACCGCAACATGACTGAGAAGCATTGATACGCAAGCCAAGCTTAATCACAGGATTGAGCCCAGCCTGCGATACACACCACTCATTTATTCTGTGAACCAATTTAATGACCCAAGAATCCACGGATAACTGTAAACCCGCTCTATCTGACATCGTAAGGGGTAAATATCCCTCTGAATCCCATTTTTGGAAGAAGGGCAATAAAATTGTGTCTCCAGAAATGGACCTACCCTACCACCGGAGGGCGTCTCTCTTTCTCTCTCTCTCTCTCTCGCTCTCTCTCTCTGTCTCTCTCACTGTCTCACACACACACACACACACACACACACACACACTCTCTCTCTCTCTCTCTCCCCTCAGTGTCATCATGTAAATTTGTGACTCCTCCATTCAAGTTGAACCCTTTGTTTTTTCATGTTTCTTGAAAACCTCATATTTCACCTATGGATACATTTAAGCGCAACCACTGGGTTTTGGGGTCGTAGCTACACTGGTTAAGAACTGTACCAAATGTCACCCCCTCCACACACACACACACCCTCACAGAAAGTGGACAGAGCTCCCACATATAGCTGGGCACATCCAGATTTCAGTTTGTGCTTGGTGTGCCCGGAAGCATCCTTCAATACCAGATCCCATCTCCCTCTTCACTCTGCACTGCAGTAATGTACTTGAACCATAACTGCCTTTGTAGCTAAATGAGTAGGAAAAAGTGCCACCATGCTCGGAATAGCCTCGCCGTCTCAGACGTGTGAATTATCTCACGGCTCAATGGCACTGGTTATTACCAGTCTCCATTTCCTCCTGGTTCCACATTACTTTATTTATTATAACGCTCAGTAAATTGCCCCGGCAACATTTTGTTTGCACGGCACATCCTCCTTGCTCTTTGTACATGCAGTCCGATATGGCTGTAATGAGACAGATAATTGAGGATATTTTTTATTCAATGGCTAGTTAATTGGTTGCCACTAGTGTCTCAGTAAAGGTTAAACTTAAAGTTGCATGTCACCAATTAGAATTCCAGCTGGCTTTATTCATCTAGAAAATATTTATGGCAAAAAGTCGATGTTTGGGTGGCAAATGACACGCCAGACGTGCGCGCTTTCCAAAGCAGCGCCCTTAAATGCGCTCCCGCCCCCCCGGTGCCTTTTGGCTTTCTCTTTTTTTTTAATGAAATCCAAACAAATGTAATCACTCCTATTTCCAAAGAGGAATCAATGTGTGCATAATCAAGAAATATTGACAGTGTTTATATCTCTTTCCCTGCGGCAAAAAAAGAGGGGGATTTGAAAAGAATGAATGCATTTACATGCTCTCAGTCAGGCTAGAAGATAACAAAGCCCCCTGTCTCAGTGTTAACACTGCAGATTAGGTCAAGTTTTACCCCTCTGAGCTGCTCCCCGGTAAATGACGAGTTTTGATGTGAAACAAGCAACACGTCAGAGTGAGTTGAAAGATGTAGGCATTTTCTGCCATGTCACAATGACAGGCCGCTGAATATTTTGGCCATTAGGGGCTTATTAGTGAATAAATGACCAGATGGTTCAGTGATGCACAGAGATGGACAGAGCTGGATGCTACTAATCAGCACTGTCTGTACTCGGTGTCAAATCACAGGATGTGGTAACCCATGGCAACCGAATAAAAGTTAACATTAGCAAGTCAATTTGAGATCTGTGCGCAGTAAACAGCCTTATAACCAGCCTTCGACTGCTGTCTAAGAAGGAAAAAAAAAAAAGCAGAGAGAATGTGTCCTCCACAAACAGGATTTTAAATCCCTGGGATTCATATTTCATTCAGCCCCCACCCCCCCCAGTCTTACGACTGCTGAATCTTGGACAGATTTTATTTGGCAATTGACACTTTGACACTAATATTTTCGACTGGCTCATTCAAGGTTCCTAATAAAAGTGAATCACCCAATTGTCAGCACAGGACTGATGTGTGCTGTATGTCCACAATAGGCAGTTTTCATGGACTCTATACAAGATAACAGGCTGGTTATCACTTTCTTCTGGACGCTATGGCAAAAAGGATAATTGAATATTGTGCTTAATTCTGTCTGTGCATTCCCAAATAAATCTAATAAGCTCTTTTATCAGGATTTCCAAAGTGGATTTTTTTTGTGAGCTGGGACTTTCAAATCTTGAAAACAAATGATGGCCAAGTACAAGGGATCATATTATCATAATCTAATTGACTGGCAATATTTTCTAGGTTGACGGAAGAAATCAACTTGAACACATAATAATGAAAACTATTGCACTCCCATAGCAAAACAGTTTTTTTTTTTTCTAAAATTAAATGAGACCAAGCACTAACTGTAATACTATTTCCTGTGCTGATTTTTTTAAATCAACTAATTAA
The DNA here is from genome assembly GCA_029692085.1 of Gymnothorax javanicus. Lineage (NCBI taxonomy): Eukaryota > Metazoa > Chordata > Actinopteri > Anguilliformes > Muraenidae > Gymnothorax > Gymnothorax javanicus. The sequence continues at coordinate 65,658,448 of CM056204.1, forward strand.
GCCATGTCATAATAACAGGATGTTACTGTCCAACAGTATAATAATGCTGTTTACCAGAGGATATACTGTGTGAGACACCCCATCAATATATCTGGACAATGACTTTCATATATCAGTAATTCCATTGAATGAGATGGAGAATTTATGCATTGTAGCATAATAATATAAAAAGAATACAGTATAAACAGTGACTAATGTTGCTGTAATGGCATATCATGATGTAGGTTTATTCGCACTCTTAAAGTTTCAATGATCTGAAGATGTTTTATTTGTGCTTTCTTTTTGCAATAAACTCTCGACGGCGCTTGCGTTTCTTCAGACACTTCTTGGAAGGTTCCAGAACACTTCTTAGGCCTTTCCCTGATACTTTTTCTTTCTGACTTCAGTTGTCTGTATTCATAAATGTATTTATTCAAGTTTTATGTTTTGTGTGGTCGCATAGATTGACTTCTTTAGATGCACCTCCAAATCTTCTTTACAGGAGGCAGAAATCAGCCGCTTGTCTGCTCAGATCTAATTGGCGGTGTGTGTTTTTGTGACAGAACAATACACCGGGAATTGCATTAGCAGGCGTACAATGCAAAGCACCTCTATGTCTGAGTACAAGGTGGATGCCGGAGTGAACACATGGGGTCAGTTTAATTGTTTGGGTTTGTTTCAGATGAGCGCCTGAGGAAAACAGGGAGCTTGTTTAATGGACACCACACATGGTTACGGGCACTTTCCAGAATCTGTTGATTTTTTATGTGTATTTTCCAAATGGCTGATTACCATTTCCCAACAATGTGCATTCAGAGAAATCAAATATGAGACCTCATAACTCTTTGAGGATTGAATTAAAATATACTTAATGTGAATTGTATGTCATCAATGTACACTACTTCCATATTGACAAGTGTGACAAGTGCCTATTGATTAGGTAATCCATGAGTCAAGACTGTATATACAGGTTTATAAATACAGGTACATGTTACAATCCAAGTCAGAAAAGTTTGGACAGCGTGTTAAATTGAAATTTAAACTGAAACCAGTGATTTGTAAATTATCTTTGACCTGTATTAAATTGAAAACAATATAATCCCATTTCGAAAAAAAAGTCGGGACACTGTGTAAAATGTAAATAAAAACAGAATGCAATGATTTGCAAATCACTTAAACCATGTATTTAATTGAAAATAGTACAATGACAAGATATCACATGTTAATATCAAGACTGTTATTGTTTTTTGAAAAATACCTGCTTGATTTATACCTGCAACATGTCTCAAAAAAGTTGGGACTGTGACAACAAAGGACTGGGAAAGTTGCTTGATGATTAAAAAATACACCTGGTGGAAAATCTCATAGCTAATTACATTAAATAACTACGGGCCAGTAACATGATTGGGTATAAAAAGTCTTTCAGAAGTAAAGGGCTTGACCACTCTGTAAAAGACTGCGTAGGCAAATAGTTTAACAATTGAAGAATAACATTTCTCAATGTAAAATTGCGAAGGCTTTGGGGATTTCATCCTTTATAATACATAATATCATTCAAAGGTTCAGAGAATCCAGAGAAATCTTTGTATGCAAGGGACAAGACTGAAAAAAAAAAAAAAAAAATATATATATATATATATATATATATTGAATGGCTGTGATTTTCAGGCCTTCAGGTGGGATTCTGTTGTGGAAATCACTGCATTGGCTCAGGAACACTTCTGTTAACCATTGTCAGCGAACCCAGCGTGTCTCAACATCCATTAATGCAAGTTAAAACTTTGCCATGTAAAGATTAAACCCCATATGAACAACATGACCCAGAAACGCTGCCGCCTTCTCTGGGCCTGAGCTCATTTAAAATAAACTGAGGTGAAGTGGAAAACTGTCCCGTTTTCTGACTGATCAATGTGTGAAATACTTTCTGGAAATTGCAACCCCATTTCCAAAAAAGTTGGAACACAGTAAAATGTAAATAAAAACAAAATGCAATGACTTTCAAATTATTTAAACTTCATGTTTATTTGAAAATAGTACAAAGACAATACATCAGATGTTGAAACTGAGATATTTTATTGTTTTTTAGAAAATATATGCTCATTTTGAATTTGATGCCAGCAACACGTTTCAAAAAAGTTGGCACAGGGGCATGTTTACCACTGTGTTGCATCATGTCTTCTTCAATCAACACTCTTTAAGCATTTGGAAACTAAGGAGACCAACTGCTGCAGTTTCCAAAGAAATCGTCATAATCTCGGGAGATCGAAATGTCAAAGTCAGCAAAGACGGAAGTGAGGTGGTTGGTAAACGTGGACTTGGAACAAGAAATGAACTCGGAGAAAGATTTATATAATACTGCTTAACTAATGGATAAGTAATTACAAACACCTGGTTTGAAAGACACCCAAGATGTCTATGGACATGGAAAAGTCCTGGAAACGGTGTAAAGAATCAGATAGATTGTGTTACGATTTACAGCCGTGTAGGAATGCAGGATACCACAGCAAGAGCTGCTCTGGAGCAGACTGTGGAGGCAACCATGTCCCTGTTATCTGTAAACTAAACATGAAACTGAGGAAACCAAATTAAAGGAAACCAACCTCGAAACTATACTATGACTGGTTGCAAAATTATCCCAAAATTAAAGAGAGATAAGCAGTAAGCATAAAGAATAGGTCTGAAGTTCTGGAAAGTATGGAGTTGAGCAAGTGGGAGACCTTTAAAGAGGCGATCGAGACAACAGACTCTGATGTGACACCAAAGACAGAGACTCTCAAGAAGCAAATGGATGACCTCAGATGTTCTCGATCTAATGACAAAAAAGACTGAAGATTCACAAGCGGGACTCATTAGAATATACTGTATAAATCTGGATGGAAAGATAAAAGCCAAGTGCAAAGAGGCAGGGGGAAAATGGCTCAACAAGAAGGGAGAGCAGTGTAAGAACACAGAACCGGCTGCCTTACACAAAAAGATCAAGCAAATTGCTGGGCAGCAGCCATGCGTATCATCCGGATGCATAAAATCAAAAATGGGACAGTTATCACGGAGAAAGAGAAAATGCTTGAATGGTGGACAGAATACATTACATCAGAGAATTATTCCATGATAAAAGTAGAAAGAGACCAACCATAAACAAGGATATGGAAGGTCCAATGATACTGTAATCAGAGGTTTGTGCAACAGTCTACAAAATAAATAGGAATAAGGAAGCAGGACCAGATTACATAGTTAACGGAAATGATAACAGCCCTCGATGACTTTGGGATTGAGAAACTCAAAAGTCTGATAAATAATGCTGCAGAATACCTGAAGCTCTCAGCGAGTCTATGTTTGTTGGTGTGCCGGAGAAGCCAGGAGCAGTTGAATGTAAACTCCATTGTACAATCACCTTGATGAGTCTCATCATGGAGATAGCGCTGAGGATCGTCATGAGACCGCATAGTAAGATTAACCCTGAGATAGGCACAGAACAGTGTGGTTTTGTTGGAGGAGCTGGGACCAGAAATGTCATCTTTATGGTGAGGATGCTGATATGATCCATGGCTCTAGGAATCTTTGGACCCGGACTTTTTGTCCCCGAATTTTTCGTCCCTGGATTTTTCATCCCCTAGGAATTTTTGTGCCTGGACTCTTTGTCCCTGGATGGTCCTTCCCCAATAATGCTTCGCCCTCTTCCTGCATTATAACACTATCCCTAACCCTAACCCTTATATCATGGTGATCCATCCGTCGTCCGTTCATCCATCTGTCTGTGGACAATGGTGGCACATTTTTTTCATCATTAGGGGACGAAAAATCCGGGGACGAAGAGTCCATGGGGATGAAAAGTCTGGGGATGAAAAATTCGGGGACAAAAAGTCTTGTAAACATGATGGCGATCCATACCAGGAATCAAGTGCAGAGGCAGAGAACAGTCCAACAGCAACTTTTATTGACAGTAAGGACAGAACCCAGAAGAAGAGTTCAGTTCAGAGATAGTGGGCGAAGCAGGGCAAAGCCATTCTCCAGCCGGAGCCGCACTGTCCACAATGAGGATCGAGTAGTTAGGGAGGAATCAAAGGAAAACTTCACGATCTGCTAGAAATTGTAGTCATAACATTACATTACAGGTACTTAGCTGACGCTCTTATCCAGATCGATGTAAAAAAGTGCGAGTCAAAAGTGTAGTCAAGGAAAGCCAGAGGAAAGACTTGTTTAGTCATTTTAAAAAGACTGAATGCATGGCAGTTAGTTAAAGAGTAACTCCAATGTGCTATAACCAGGGGAAAATCTGCGCTTCAGCGGATGAACTATGGCCAAAATGGTGCCTCTCAGAAAAAGGAATAAATGATCAAAAATCTGAGGAAAGACTTCTGGCACACTCAGTTATTTTAGGCGATTTATTATGGTGCCAGTGGATGACATTTCAACAAAAAGTCATCAAGAAGTCACCTGCACCAAAATAAACCGTCTAAAATAACCATATGCTCCAGAAAGCTGTCCTCTGATTTTTGAAGACCGATGTGTGTTGTAAATATTGGAAGCGCCGAGATTAAACAGGTAGACAAGTATAACTATATGGGAAGTATGATAACCGATGATGGAAAATGTGATCCAGAAATAAACAGGAGGATTGGTCTGGCAATGAATGCATTTCGGAACCAGGGAAAAATGCTCAAAGATGACAATCTCTCACATCAAACAAATACAAGAATACTACAGTACCTAAAACCCCCTCTCTTGTATGGTAGTAAATGTTGGACAATATCATCACAGATGGAGGATAGACTGAAAGTGGTTGAGATGTGGTTTTATAGACTAATGATGTGTATGCCATGGACTGCACAAGTTTCAAATGAAGAGGTTCTTTCAAAAGCTGGGACAGAATGAAATTTAAAAAAAACAATCAGGAAAAGACAACTTCATTTTCTAGGTCATTTAATGAGGAGGAAAAGCTTGAAAACCAAATTTTGACAGGATACACTGAAGGAAACATAGGCAGAGGAAGACAGAGAGACATGCCTGGAAAAGAAATGGATGAATAAACAGTTGAGAGAGAAAGCCTTGGAACAAGCCAACATCTTCTACACACATCAAAGGATAAAGAAGTGTAGAAAATCATGATTGCCCGCATTCTGATAGAACATGGCACCTAGAGAGAGACATTAGACATTAAATTATTAAACTTACTGATTTATGGCAATCTCATAGCGCCGGGTTTAAGAAGTTAAATGAGCTTAGGCCCAGAGAAGGCGACAGCATTTCTGGGTCTTGTTTATGAGTGGTTTTGTCTTTCCATGGCAGAGTTTTAACTTGCATTTGTGGATGCAGTAACAAACTGTGTTCACTGACAATGGTTTTCAGAAGTGTTCCTAAGTCCATGCAGTGATTTCCACAACAAAATCCTGTCTGTTTTTAAGGCAGTGCCACATGAGGGCCTGAAGGTCATGGCCATTCCTTATTGCTTTTTCGGTTTTGTCCCGTACACACAGAGATTTTTCTGGATTCGCTGAATCTTTTAATGATATTATATACCATAGACAATGAAATCTCCCAAATTCTCAGCAATTTTACATTGAGAAATGTTATTCTTCAATTGTTGAACTATTTTGCCAATGTAGTCTTCCACAGAGTGATGAAGTCCTCACCATTTATATTTCTGAGACTTTTTCTGCCCAATCATTTCTCTGCTTCAACATTTGATATGTTGTCATTGAGCTACTTTCAAATACAGGGTTAAATGATTTGCAAATCATTACCTTCTGTTTTTATTTATTACTTTACACAGCATCAAAACTTTTTTTGGAAATGGGGTTGTATCCCTGAGATTGGATTCCTCATCTAAAACTTTAACATAAAAAAAGCCCTTCATCTGGAAAGTATGCTTTATGTAGTTTGTTTTGCTATATGTGAGTGCAAATAATAGTATGGTGCATAAATTATAAATAGAATGTTACGAATAATGAATTTAGAATTTAGATATTTTCAAAGTGTAATAAAACTCAGTAAATATAATATTGAGGTATGTGGTGTAATGACTTTGATGCTTAATACCTCAAAACTGCTCCCTACATAAAAAGTCTTCTGATACTCAGATTACAACAAAGCAGTAAATTTTAATGTGTGCCGTCTAAAAGCCTATTCTGAGGCCTGATTAGCACATCACCTGTATGTATGCTGAGATACTTCAGCCCTCATACTTACCGAAGCCCAAAGCCCAGGTCAGAAATGTGAAAAAAGACAGTTTCTGCCTTTTCTTGTGGTGCAACTATTTTACATGTAAGCCAATCTTTATTATTTCTCTGTTTATCCTCTGGACCTGGATAATGGAATCGTATGTAGTAACACGGCGTTGGATTTATATTTCCATGTTACTTCTGGGGTAATTAAATCAGGGCTAAAGAGAGGCAATAAAATTAATCAAATCAGTACCAGTTCTTTTATCTAATCTTAAATGTTTATATAATAACAATAAATCTTCAACCAAAAAATTAGACCATATTCTGTTTTATTGGCATTCGTTGCATGGAAGTTACATTTTAAGTAACAACAGTGCGCTAAAATTTAAATAATGTTTTTTTTTCTGCACATTTTGCCTTTAAACATCAGTTAATGTAGTCTAACATAAATAATGTGAACATTATACTGGGTAGAAACAGTAGGATTCCATGTTATTATCGTCATTCCCCCCATCGCCATTACAGTGAATGGAGCTCATTGTTATTATTTGTCATCATATGCTAATTACACATCATTAATGTTGGACCTTAATGGCCCCAGGAGTGGGTAATAGGCTGTAAAGCTAAGCCGGCTCCTCGCAGGAAACCAGAGAGGGGGAGAGAAACACATGCTAATGAAGTCGAGACCTTTTATCTTAGAGGATTAAAAGCGAAAAGATCACAACCTCTCAAAATAAGCGTTTTGACATTTGTAATTGGAAGAGACAACAAGCTTTTGTTCCATTATTAGGAGCAGAAGGCATCACTCGGTGCTTATAAATCTTTTTCATGCACATCGCTCCCCCCCCCGCCTTCCAATCCCTTTCCCAAATAAAATCTCTCGGCCACTTTCATGCTTTTAACAGCAGTTAGGCATAAGATAGAGTGACTCGTTCTGTGTGCCGTCTTGAAAGAGTCCTTGAGTCTGGGAACCATTATGGTTTGGAGACAACATCATGAAGGAGCCTAAACAAAATTAAGAGTTTGTCTCCAAAACGCAATAAGTGCCAAAATTACAAAAATTGAGCTAATACCATAGAGCGATAGTGCCTATGCTTCTTACACATGGTGCAAAAATTTGTTTTTTCGAAATTTATGCCGTTAGGTGTATTTTTTCATGGTCAAAGTTTGTGTTTTTCTGTGAAATGCAATAGGCCCCAACAAAGAAAACACTGATTTACTCAAAATGAGTAAAATGGATATATTGCATTTTGGAAACGAACTCTTGAAGTGTTCTTGTACAGCAATCCCAACGTTGATCTGTGAGCTAACTGCTGCTTACCGTATTCCCCTCAGTGTGGCTGTGTTTGTATCTGTTCCTCCACAGTTTGGCAGTGGAGTGGGAGAAGTTGTTATTTTTTAAATCTCCTGTTAGCGATGCCAATACTATTGGTGCAGGTGATGTTCTTCACATTTATAGCAGCCTCTCATCAACCACAATGAATTTTCATCTGGGAGACAGGCAGGCGATCACATGCAGTTTTATGTTAGTGGACAGGCTGGCTGCGAGGGGTGGTGCTGGAGTGGAAGTGTGCAGCTGGTCGTCTCTCCGAAGACCTCGGCTCAGAGAGCCAGAGTGGTACAGGAGTGTGACAGCTGCTTCAGACTGGCTCGGTGTCCTCTCCAGTGTCAGCCTCCCCTGTGCACAGTGTCCTCAGGATAGGCCAGCAGCACTGCACACCAGCCCAATATGGACGCCATCATCTCTTTAACACCTGGCAGGAGAAGTTTGGTAGTGGGGGGATGTGCTGCATCTCTGGCCTTGAGCCTCTTGAACTGCTGTGTCCCTGTATAAGGATACATGATGCTGGCCTGCTGCCCCTGTGCCGTCCCCTCAGCACTGGGAGACTTACCATACTGAGCATAAGATGGTGGTCAGGACACAGGTGAGCTCCACCTCGTACATCCTCAGTTCAAAAGCGGTGCGCCGTTTACGCTCCCCCTGGCATGGTTCTTTTTGAGCCTTGAGCATGTGATAGGCTCTTACAAGTGGAAAAAGTGCGTCTTTTGTATTTTATCTATAGTCAGGTCCATAAACATTTGGGCATTGACATAGTTTCCAGTGTCTACCACTGCATATTGGAGTTAAACTCAAGAATGAATACGAGCTCAAAGTGCAGACCTGCCACTTTAATTTGGGGGTTTTTACATTCAAATTGAGGCTGTGGTGTGAGTACATGGTCTCCCCCTTTTCAAGAGACCAAAAGTGATTGGACAATTGGCTGTCCAGTTTCTGTATTCCATGGTGTGTGTTATTCCCTTATATTTCAGTAACAAGTTAGCAGGTAAAAGGCATAAAGTTGACTTCATGTGCAGCATTTCCATTGGATTCGGCTGCTTTTACCTCTCAACATGAGGTAAGTGAAGCAAGCTCATTATTTAGATGAAAAATCAAAACAAACCCATCCGAGGGAAAAAAGGTATTGGGTATTGTCAAATCAACAATTTGGTTCATTCTTAAGAAGAAAGAGTTCACTGGTGAGCTCTTGAACCCCTGACCTGGAAGCCTTGGGATATAAACTATGACCGAAGAATTCTCTCCCTGGAGAAGAACTCCTGCACAACACTTCACCTGATCAAGAACACCCTCCAGGAGGTAGATGTATCTGAGTCAAATAACAATCATCATTGTGAAGACAAGATGTAAACCATTGATAAGCCTCAAAAAAGGAAAATTAGATTAGAGCTTTCAAAAAAAAAGTTAAAAAAGCCCATATAGTTCTGTAATAATATCCTATGGACAAGCAAGACAAAGATTAACTTGTACCAGTATAATAGGGAGAGAGAAGTTTGAAGACCATAAGGAATTGCTCATGATCCGAAGCATACCACTATATGTATGAAGCATGGTGGGGGTAGCATTATGGTGCGGGCATGTGTGTTTGCTAGTGGTACTGGCTCCCTTGTATTTGTTATTGAACTGACTACTGACAAAAGCAGCAGGATTTTTTCTGAATTGTATTGAGTTATGTTATCGGCTCAGATTCACCCAAATGCCTCAAAACTAGCTGGACGACACTTCAAAGTGTAGGCTGGCGATGACCCGAAGCACAATGTTAGAGAAAGCTCAGAGTTTTTAAGGCAAAGAAATGGACTACTCTACAATATATGAACCATTCATGTAACCCAAATGGAAATGAGTGTCCATTTCACTTGCTGAAGGCCAAACCAAAGGCAAAATGCCCCACGAACGAGCAGGAACTGAAGCCAGCTGCAGTGAAGGCCAGGCAGGACGTCACCACTGAAAAGACCCAGCATCTGGTGATATCGTTTGTTCCAGACTTTTGGCAGTCATTGACTGCAAAGTATTGGCAACCAAATATTAAAAATGACAATTGAACGTATGATTATTGAACGTCCAGTTAATTTTCAGCCTTTAAAATTGGGAGGCTACGCATATAAATGTTTGTAAAAACCCTTAAATTAATGCTGAAAGTGTACGCTGAGAGCACATCTGAATTGTTTCACTTAAAATCCTTTGGGGTGTTGTACAGAGCCAAAATTATGAAAATTGTGTTTTGGTTTGAGTACTTACGGCCCTGACTGTATGCTACTAAACACAGACATGGCTATATTTTCCAGGGATTATCAGTAAGTCACCTTTGCTGACTAAAGAGGGACACCTGATAGAATTTGTGGGGTTGCTCGTGCCTTCATAACATCGCTAGGACATAGCATTAACTGCTAAGTAGAGACTAGTGAGTCTGATATGATGTAGTAATGAAATTGGAATGAAAGCAGAGGGATATAAAGAGAGTGTGTGAGAACGTAGCCCACATACTGCACATTTCATTTACTCCCATAGCTTTTCATTTCTGTCCTCACATACAGTTGTCAGGCCTGTTATATGAGGCTGGGAGGAAGCTGAGAAAATGGCCGAATTAAAGAAGGAAAAGAAATGTCCGTTGGTTTAATTACTGGTAGTTATTACATTTACCTGCTCTTTGACTTATACATGTATGTAATAAGGGTGTTTCTGAGTGCCGGAGAGGAATGTGAAAGGTCAGGTGTCAGTTTTAATATGACCAGTGTGCTCCTAATGAACCACTGTTACAATATGTGTTGAATACGAATGCATTAATTTCTTAAATGTCTCTCATATTTCCCGGCTCTGCCGCCTTTTTAGCTGGGATAATTTGACAGCAGCCCTCTGCCCGCACCTGACAGCTCAGAGGAGCCGGGGCTGCGCACCTGCGTCCAGCCAAGCATTAAACCTCAGATCCTGAACCGCACTCACAAATGAACTGTCAGATCATTACCGCGCCTGATGCAATATAATCTGTCTCAGGAATTAGCATTGGCCAGGATGTGCCGAATTTAAAAAAAGAAAAGGATTTATTTATTTTTTGCTTTCACGCTGCCTCTCTCTCTTTCTCTCTATCTCTCTCTCTCTCTCCCTCTGGTGAACAGCAGCAGTTTGAATATGCATTTCGACGAGCGCGAGACTCATCTCCATGCGTGATCCGCGGGGAGTTCGGGCCGAGAGCTGCGCTCAGTATTAGCATGTGGAAGAGAGACGGGTCCTCAGATTTCCAGGGGCCCCCGGTGCAGATGCTCGGCCCCACTTGTTCATTCCGATCGCATTGCATCAGCTTGATGATGTCCACATGACAATTGGCTGCGAGGATTTTGCACACAAAAGAGCCTCTGGGAAAACGCCTTCACTGGCTAATCAACTGATTATCATACCTCAGATGGACTGTGGTCCTCCCTCCCAAACAGCGCGGGGGGGGGGGGGGGGCAGGTTGGGGGGCTGTTCGGAGTGGCGGGGGGGTAACAGATAGAAGGTGAGACGAGATGCGCCGAGGAGGTTTGTGCTGCGGGTTTGGGCTACATTAGAGCCGGCCCTAATCAGACCATAGACCGAGGAATTCAAAGACTGCAAGCACAGCTAAATTACACCAAAACAGCATTAAATCAATGGGTGACAGTGGTCTTTCACAGAGAGAGCATGCTGTTTGCATCACTGGGGCCGGAGATCCTACTCGCAGGAAGCATTGTTGGCCGTAATTATCGCAAAGTATCGGCTGCCGTCGAGGCTAATGCCGCGATGGAAACGACGTTCTGATCGATGCTTTGAAAGGTGCTTGCCTTTCAAGAAAAAGAGTGACGTGTTGTTTCTGGCGTGATTTATGAATGAGCGGCCTGATCGCGTGCTTGTGTTGCTCTTTACAGACGGGAGAAAAATATAATGTCCTCATTAGAAGAGGCTTCATGCCGGCGTGGTTGAGAGAGTGCCCGTGTCTCATTATTTGAAAGGGATGAGGTCATACAACACACTGGCAGCTCCTGCTTAACGTACGAGAGAGACCTGCCTGCTTCGTTTGCACGCCATGGGTGCTTCAAAGCCTTATTTATTAATTTCACCATCATTCATTCAGATGCTGTACATTACACGACAAATGCCCCATCGACGCCCCACCATTCCGGCAATCATGCAGGAATATGTACACGTTGAGAGCGCACACGTCTCCGAATGACATTCGTTAGCCGTCCGCTGCTGCAGTTGCAAGCGAGCAAACGCACGGCCCAATTATAAAATCCGAAATCTGCATTGTTCCTGGAGTACGCGGAATTACCGCGCCGCAGACGATTCCCAATCAGAAGATCTAATGCTGTCTTTCTGGACCACAGCCTTGCGCGCTGCATAGTAATCTTCTGCTAATTAAGTTTATAATGCTCAGGCAGGCCTCGTCACAAGGGATAATCCAGGGAGAAAACAGCAATTATTTATTTATCTCGTCGAGCCTGATTGTTTGTCGTGCTAATTAAAGAGAAATTATTTAAGTAGGAAAAGTGTTTATGAGAATTAGTTTTCACTGAAAGCATGTGGACCTGAATTGGATTTTAAATCTTGGGGTCAGATGGAATAAAGTAGGCACTTCACTGTAGTAATAAGGACGAGTGTGCAGCTTGTTAATTGCGGCTGATTGCCGGGACGAGTCTCGGAAAGGCAATGAAGAGGAGATGTGTGGGGTTTGATGGGACTGCCAGTGTGTTCTGGTTTGGTCCATATGAACGAGCCGCCTATAGCATCGGTGTGTGTGGCTCAGAACTATCGAGGAAAACCTGTGAAAGAACACGGGGCTCTTTTTAATCTGGTGTTAGCACTGGCTCCAGCTCTCAGAGGGGGGTGAGCAGCGATCAGTGCTCGTATGATTAGTAATGCTAAGGTCTGCAGATCAATACTGCCAGGCACATTCTCTCTGTGAGGCCTTTGTGTTCCGCCTGCTCCTCTGGACTCATTACACCAGCTCGATAAAATGTGTTATTCTACACACTCCGCTTTACTGTGGTAAATGGGAGCTGGAGCTGCTCCATACACTAAGACCATATGGATGCCTTTTTGGGCGATGAATTCTGACCAGTGGGTCCCCACTCCAGCAGGGAAACCAGAGAATTCGCCCATTGTGCTGTCACCTATGAGAACACAACGTTTGGGATACGTAGCATGAGGTACTGAGGTTAATTCTAAGCTTTAGAAGTGAAAGGATTTCTTTAAATAGGTAAAGATTAGGAGGGGATATGCAATTGGAAGTTACTGCATTACCAGTCAGCGGCTTCTTGTATGAAACAAATGGCATTGTGCTTATAAGGGACTGTAGTCAACATAAGCCAATGATTTGTTGGATGGTCATTGTGTTCCCATGACACTGACATCGAGGCAAACTTCCGTCTTTGTAACTGGACCTTCATTTGATGCGCTTGGCAGGACTGAGCGTTCCTACAGTGAGTGTGCTTACCTGTTCATGGGGCAGACACGGCGTAGAGAACAGACAGAATCAAGACTTCATGTTGGTTCTGCTCTCAATTTACTCGCGGTGCTGGTCCTTCTTTCAGGGGTTAATACCCATCCACCTCTCCTGGCAGGCTGTTAATTGACGAGTTTCCACTGTTTGGGGGATGTTATCCACGAGCTGGACTCTTCTACTCAATTGACAGCCCAAGAGCACCTGCCAAGAACCTCCTCCTTTTCCTGTGCTCATTGAGTGAGAGGTGCGTTCACACCAGTATGAATCCCTCTCCTTTCAACATGATTTAATATCTCTTTCCACTGTTTCTCTGGCCTGGCCTATCCTGTTTTCTGTTAAATAATTTTTCATTATTATTTTAACCCGAGCTCATTAACTGGGTCAGTATTTAATTCTATGTACGGCTGTACAACAAATCATCTGAACACATCTTTTGTTGAGACTGATTCTGATATAGATTCAACTGATAGATTAATTTTTAGAGCTGTAGTTCCTTAGTGTTTAGCGACTGTCCAATTAAGTGTCTTTCTGTCCCTGTCAGAGAGCTTTGAGGCATTCATAGCTCTTTTCTGCTTGTACAGTTTTTTGGTGTTTGGTATTTGTCGTCATAATTTTTTGCCAGTTCCCCTTGCTACCACAAGTAATTTTGTGGTCCTTGTGACTGACTGTTTGTCTGTCTGTCGAGTGATCGAAGAGTTCATAATGATTCAGACATTAATATTTTCATTGGTTTTCACAATAATGTTCATGAGATTGTTCACAGTATTAATGATGATTCATGAATATCATAATCTTCTGACAGTGATTGGAATGATCTGCCCTTGAGCCTAATGAATTGTTATAATGCGTTGCAGCCATTACGACCTTAGACATCAGTAGCAATAAGCAGCTGTGAATACTAATGAGTAAATATGAATTACATTAAGTGCACTTTTGAAGACGCTGATAAGACAAGATGTTCAGGGGTGTCCATCTAATATATCTCAAATGTACCCACATGCCATTTATATCTTCATCCATCATATTAGGTCATTTAAGACTGTGTTGGACTTACCTTAAGAAGAGAAGAGATGTCATTTTATTCCCAAAAACTTGCTATTGCCCATAATTGAAAAAATGATTGGAGTTGTGTGCTGTTAGGAATACAACTATCGTCAACTAGGTACGCGCTTTTTCCATCACATGTTTGCAACTTTGTAGTTGAATAAACATTACAGAGAGCAAATAACAGTTAATGTTTTTCTATCTTAAGCCTGAAGTATTCACTGCCTGATAGACTTCTCTTGTGGTCACACACACTTCTTCTCCGAAGCAGGTGAAGGCGTGAGATGGGCAAGAGAATGTTAATTTGTTGCCCTCGGTCTCCTTCAACACAAAAGAGTATTCAGCTCTGTCTACTAATACAGAAGTGGCCACGATGGGTAAGCGCTGCAAGGCTACAAAGCCAGTCAGGATGGTGCGGAGATTAGCATTGCTCTTCTCTGTCCTCCTTCCTAAACCCCTGTCTTAAGTACTGGAGGTGACCCTGGCTGTGGTGACAGGGCAAAGACAGAGGAGTGTGCCAGTTCACACATGTTCCATAATTAGCTGTATTGGTATGTGAATACAGGAAATGATATGTCACATTAATGAAACATTCTTTATAGTTCAGAATCAGGACTTACTGGAGAGAAAACGGCAGGACTCGGCCAAGATCTCCATGATGAGAATTTTCAGTTTGAGGTATTTCCCATGGTCCCTTGCTCAGCAAATGCTCTCATTGGGTCATTTTCCAGTGAGTATGGGACAGTTTATATTCTCTTTGCCCGTTATTAACCCTTAGAGTGCTAAATGCAGCTATTGTTGCTCAGTGATGTAAGATATCAGAATCAAAGCTGTTCAAAACCTATCATGTAGCTCCCGCAGGGGAGCTCTTTCAAACAAGTCGCCACTTGATAGGTTTTCAACAGCACAAGATACATTTTTAAAAAATATAAATTTAGTTATTTCAGCGTTCTGAGGGTTAATATTTATAGAACTGCTGATCAGTCCTCACTATGCTATTGAACATTCTTGGAGGCTGTGATGTGGCTTATTTTTGGAATGAACACTGATACATATTGTGCATATGGATGCACAGAACATAGCAGATAGCCAGGAAAACAGAACCTGTGTGCCGTCATTTGAATAGCTTATCTAAATAGTTTTCATTTTTTTCATTCTTCTTTATTATTATTATTATACTATGTTTCTCTCACCTCAAACTCCCTCCGTACCGTTGATGCTATTGACATCATTCCAACTTTAAACTGTTCAGCATGCTCTAAGTTGTATCCAAATTTTTATATTATTTACTCGTATAGTTTTTTAAATTAAATTGTAAAAGTAATTTTCTGGCCCTATTAAATACTGCTGTTTTCAGCTATTTTCACCTGATTCTGCAGCTTATTCAACATTTCCAGCATCTGCTTTTGTCTTTTCTTGTTTTGTTTAGCAGTGCAAGCTGTTGTGGGTAAAGGTGGAACTGCTAATTTTGGCTGGACTCCCTCCACCACTTT
This sequence comes from Gymnothorax javanicus, assembly GCA_029692085.1. Taxonomy (NCBI): domain Eukaryota; kingdom Metazoa; phylum Chordata; class Actinopteri; order Anguilliformes; family Muraenidae; genus Gymnothorax; species Gymnothorax javanicus. The sequence continues at coordinate 65,673,916 of CM056204.1, forward strand.
GGACACTCAGGAGCACACAAGTAGATAGGTTAGACAGACAGGCAGGTAAGCTGGATGAAATGATTGGACAAACTTATTACAGTCCTGAGACCACTACAGGTGCCTGATTTTCTTTGCCATTGTTTTTAACCATTTACTTTATTGATTGCTATCTGGCTGTTACCAGAACAAACATAACAAAAAATGCTTTTGAAAAATTTTACCAACCCTGCCATTAAACCCTTGCATTCTGTTATTTTCTATAATGGGGTTTTCCGTTATTTTTTTTCAAAATTCATTGTTCTTTCATATTTTCAGCATGAAAGCCCATTATTTAAATGTTCATCTTACTTAGCACATTAACCCTTTGAGCACTAAATACATATAGTGTTGCTCAATGATGTAAGATTTCAAATTCAAATTCTTTTAAACAATTTGCCACCTGATAGGTTTTCAACAGCACAAGATAAATTAATTTATAACTTTTTGAAAATGTATTTAGGTGCTCTAAAGGTTAAGATTACAGTTCAACTTTTTGATATCTTTTATATTTTAACTATTTTTGACGATTAAACTGAATTGCTGTTTTAATAAATGCAACTACTATCACATATACTTATTCAACCACTAAAGCAACTTTTCAAACAGAAGTAAGCACACAAATTTTCTTCAGAAAATGTAGCCGCTTCTAGTTTTAATGACTGTACAGGCTTTTTAACTCTCCTTAAAATATCTTCAGCAATGCTAATTAACAGGGAAAAAATATGACTCATCCACTAACTCAATTTTTAAAAAGTTGGCACAGCTTGGAAAATTCAAATATAATCAAAAAAGACCGACATGTATAGCTTGTTCATCTTTGACGGTGTTGAAAACAGTACAAAAACACATAAATTTAATTGCTCAATGAAATAAACACACACACATATGAACATACGCACACATACCGATCAGCCATAACATTATGATCACTGACCGGTGAAGCGAATAACATTATCTTGTTACAATGTGACCCGTTAGTGGGTGGGATATATTAGGGAGCAAGTGAATTTTTTGCTCGAAGTTGATGTGTTCGAAGCAGGAAAAATGTGAGCAACTTTGGGGCCAAATTGTGATGGCTTATGACTGTTATGGTTCTGTGTTTTGATGTCATGTTCATGTGTTCATTGCCATGTCTTTTCTTTATTCTTTTTGCTTATTTTACATTCTGGTTTTCTGTTCATGCCATTTCAGGTTTCATTGCACTTGTCTCCCCTGTCTTGTGATCAGTTGGTTCAGTCCGTCTTCCCAGTCTGTGTGCTTACCTGCTTCGGGTGATTTCAGTGGTTTCTGGTGTTTCATATTATTACTTCAATTCTCGTTTACTTCCTTCACCTTGCTTTCCTTGATTACTAATAATACTAACATTTATATTTTGTATCATAGTCTACTAGCTTAACTAATCCATGTATATATTACTAACTTACTAACGAGCACTTGGGTTAATTTGTAGGACTGCACCGCTACTAATTACTACTAATGCAATCTCAGCTCTTGCCCTGTTCTAGTCTCTGCCTCTTACTTTGCTTTCTCTGTCTCTCCCTGCGTTTCCGCGAGATCTCTTGCACTTGCTTAATTGCTATCCTGCACTCTTTGTCTGTGCACTTATAACTCCCTGACCGGAGCTGTTTATCTGTCATAGGTTGTCTGCGTGGATCCTGTCCGTGTCTTGGCTTTTGCCAATTGTTGTGGTTTAGGACTTCCCCATGTGTGCTTCCCTTTGTAATTAGTTCTTATCCAATTCACCTGTTCCCTGCATAGCATGTGACTTCCCTCTTGTCTACTTAAAATCTTCACTGCATTCCATTTTCTGTCAGAACGTTGATCAATACTCATTTGTGCAGAGCTCCTCGTATGCCTTTTGTTTATTGCTTCTTCACGACTGTTTTGTCCGACCTTGAGATTGCCTTGCCCTTACCATTCTTGTTTTGCCTATTTGGATTTTGACGTGTTTTTGAACGACCACGATTTCTGTTTTGGATGCCCTGTGTATGACCTATCCTTCTGGATTCTGACTACGATTTTTTGCTTACTGTTTATGTACCGTTGTACATCTGCCTTACTGGTTTTGAACCCTGCCAGTTATTTTGACTTCGCTTTTTGGATACTGTTTTTGGCTTGGCAATTCCTGTGTCTTCTGGTCCCGACCCATTTTGCAATAAAGGCTTACAATTTTTGGAATTCCTGTTCTCGCGAGTGGTTCCTGAACGCACCGTCACAATGACTGGGCCAGAGCATCTGCAAAACTGCAGCTCTTGTGGGGTGTTCCTGGTCTGCAGTGGTCAGTATCTACCCAAAGTGGTCCAAGGTGGGAAAACCGATGAAACGGCAATGGATTCATAGAAGACCAGGGCTCATTGATGTGCTTGGGGAGTGAAGGCTGGCCTGTGTGGTCCGATCCAATAGAGGAGCTACTGTAGCTCAAGTTGCTGAAAAAGTTCATGCTGCCCCTGAGAGAGATGTCAGATCACACAGGGAATCATATTTTGTGTTTGGGGCTGCATAGCTGCAGACCGGCCAGGATGCCCATGCTGACCCCTGTCCACCGCCGAAAGCGCCTACAATGGGCACATGAGCATCAGAACTGGACCACAGAGCAATGGAAGAGGGTGGTCTGGTTTGATGAATCATGTTTTCTTTTGCATCATGTGGATGGCCAGATGCGTGCGCGTCACTTACCTGGGAAAGACATGACACCAGGATGCACTATGGGAAGAAGACAAGCTGGTGGAGGCAGTGTGATGCTTTGGGCAATGTTCTGCTGGGAAACCTTAGGTCCTGTCATTCATGTGGATGTTACTTTAACACACACCACCTACCTAAATATGGTACCAGACCAAATACACCCCTTCATGGAAAGGGTATTTCCAAATAGCAGTGGCCTCTTTCAGTAGGATAATGCACACTGCAAAAATGGCTTAGAACTGGCTTGAGGAACAACAATGAGTTCAAGGTATTGACTGGCCTCCAAATTCCTCAGATCTCAATCCAGTGGAGAATCGGTGGGATGTGCTGAACGAACAGGTCTGACCCATAGAGGCCCCACCTCACCAGTGATAAGATTGAAATTCAGAGAATTTGGTTCCTCCCCAACCAAATATTGCACCTGGTGCCACGTCTTGGTATTATTTGAATGATGTCACTACGAGTACTGGAAATGTGACGCCCCTCTTCGGTTGTATACTCTCTTTTGACCTTCAAATGCGCTTTATGTTTTAAGAACTATGGTGAGAACGTCTGCTAAATGACGATAAAGTAATGTAATAATGGGTCCTTCATTGCTTTATATTTTACTTCATAATGCGCCATACAACCTTAATTGACGACAGATAAGGACTGCAGGCAGCCAATCTAGTGCCTGCACTCTTTGCCTACCATGCACTTGTAATCCGTACAGAATGTGGTTTCGTGTTGTCTTGCAGGAAAATTTAGGAATGTCCTTGGCAGAGACAATGTTTAGATGGCACTATACTTAATAATTCCAGTTCTGATTTTCTCTTTCACAGCTGAATATGATCTTAAAATGGTTAACTTTCTAGATCTGACCATTTATAAAGATACTTATAACTATTTAAGTACAACTATATATTGAAAACCCCTGAGTAGAAATACTCTTCTTCGAGCTGACAGCAATCATCCTAAACATCTATTGAAGGACATACCAGTAGTACAGTTTTTACAATTACGTAGGAATTGTAGTAATGATTCAGAATTTCAGTCAAAAGCAGAAGAGATGAAGGAGCATTTTCTCAATAGAGGCTACTCAGAATTGGATGTGTCAAGAGTAGAGGTGGGCAATGAGGGCTGTATCTGTCCCTGGTTTTCACACCAACTTCTGGCCTTTAATTACAGTAGTTGATTACCTAAATTAGCCAAACTATTTCTGAAATCTGACAACTCAGGCGCATTTCTTTAAATTATCATGAATGGCCAACAAAGACTGTTCTCATCTCCCCACATAAAACATTTTTCTTCGATCTAATCTTTGCACAAATCTATATTTGTGTATGCAATCAAATAACTCAATTAGTCAGGGAAATTGATAGAACTAAAAACCTGCATACACACCGGCCCTCCAGGACCGGAATTGCCCACCCCTGGTCTAGAGCCTATACCAAAGCCCTGCACTTGGACAGAAGTAGTTTACTGATTAAAAAGCAACATCCTGCTTCTCACTGTGAAAAATGTAATTGTAAAACATTGGCATGACCTTCGGGCTGACCCTATTTTGAAGAATATTTGCGCTGAACAACCCCTCTTCTCATTTAAAAAATCTCAATCTATTAAGGACAGAGTAGTTCATAGTATTATCCAGCCTATATCACCAACTACTTGGCTACCCACTCTACCTGTAAGTTTTTATAGTTGTGGACATTGCGCTCATTGTTCTAATTTCAGCGATTCTCAACAATTTTTGCATCCTCGTACAGGCAAGAAATATAACATTAGTTCCTTCATAAACTGCAGTTTCACTCATGTTGTGTGCATATTAAAATGTCTATGTGGTTTGGTGTATGTTGGACAGACAAAACGAGCTTTGAAGGTCCGAATAGCAGAACAGAAAGCAGTGATACGGAACAATAGCATGGATTATGCAATCGCACGTCATTACGTGAAAGCTAATCATGGTTCTTAGGCTTCATCGAAATTCTGGGGCATTAAAAAAAATCTAAGTCTCTCCAAGAGGTGGAGGCACTATACTTCGCTCCAACATCTAAAATTTTTTTCTTACTGGTGCCCTCACAAACATGCAAGTCACCTGTGCCATGTACACTGACCCAACAACACACACAATGACAGATGCTGACTTTTGGACCTGACGCTGTTATAGAACGTTCACATAAAAAGGCCTACAACACACTGTGTACATAAGACTGCATGAAGTCAATTCATAAAAGTGAAGACTCTCTCTTGTCTTAAAGACCTAAGACCATCATCCTCTCAATTGTCAGAAATCATTATTATTCAATCAATTTTTGGTAAAAATGCATTTTGACTTCTGTCCATACTCTGCTTTCATTAGAGACAAACTTCATTAATTTCTCTTGTAGTAATAAGTCATCCAGAAGGGACTCTACTTATCTTGCCCATCCTATCCACCACAATTACATGAGTTTGTCTGTGGTCGAGTTCCTGTTGTTCTTTCATTTTGCTTATAATTGCTTGAATATGGAGCCCAGGTGATAATCATGATCAGATTTTTACTGGAATGCAGTCTGTTGATAATTTCTCACTGATTAGATATTATATACTGCTCATACCAGCATCTGCTGCCCATTTACGCAGGCAAACCAAACAGCCAAACAGAAAAATAAGGTTCCTGGAACACACAACACTTTTTTATTTGGAAGCAGTTTTTAATGTTTTAATTACTAAGAGAGGATCCAGAGTTATCTGTTCGGTCCATGTGGGTCAGGCCAATTTTGAACGTTAAGGTGATTGTTGCTATGTTCTGTGAAAAGGCAAAAGCAGCCATTCCCATCGACTTCCTCCAGGTTTGCCGACCGGATCTCGTCTTGCGGCTGGAAGAAGAACATGTAGGAAGCGTGTTTTTTCTCTGCAGGGCGGGGAGGGGCCATCTCGTTGTTGGACGTCTCTAAACGCAACTATAAATAAAAGCAAGTGTAACATCTCCTTGCTGCTGGAAAAGCAGCGATTATGCCGGGAAAGTGCTCCACTCTTCGTCAGCACTTTCCTGCGCCGGCACAGGGAGACGCTGCAATAGCGCTGTCTCTTCTCGGTAAATAATGTGTCCTCATTCAGTCAGGGAGTCGAGGGGGAGTGCAGTGCCTCTCATTTGACTACAATGGGCTATTATTGGCCATCATAGGGATGAAACACACTCTCTGGAGAGAATGAGAGCTTTCTATGGACTGGAAATGCCTGCTGTTTTTTTTTTTTTTTGCTTGTTTTATTACAGTGCGTGTTTCGAAATGCCACATGTAGTATTACATTTCAGTCTCAGAGATTTACCAAAGGAGAGCATTTCCCAGTGCTTTCAATTACATCAATTACTGATCTGTATTATATTTTATATAGTGCCGTTAAAAAGTAGTCCCCCTCCCTGATTTCTTCCAGATTGCCACAGGTAATTGCCACAGGTAGTATTTGTCACTGCTAATTATTTCATGTTTCAACTAAATGTTTAAAAACAATCTGAATAAACACAAAATGCTGTTTTTAAATTATAATTTTATCAACTGATGAACAAATGCAATCCAACACTGTGTGGCCCTCATTCAGTTTTAATTGATATTTAATTGTAATTTTGGATAAATTAGACCAGAGACATTAATGTTGTGTTAAATCTTAACATTACTTTATTAAAACCATTCCAGTTATGAAAAGTCAGCTACAAGGTCACAAATTATGCTGATATGAAAAAAAAATTCCATCAGAAAGATAGTTATTATAGCCATATGACAGACGGCCAATTTCAGAGGACTAAAAGTTACTGGACAAGTTTGTGTAAACCTAAATAAAATGGTCACATTTATGACTCGGATTCTTTGAAATTGATGATCAAAAAATAAATACTGTAATACTAAAGCTGAAAGTCAAATCTATGCTTTAAAGGAGCTGTGTCACGATTGCTGCGCATGCTCAAAATTTAAAGAACTTGACGTGAATAACCGCCGGCCGCTGAGGGGCGTTTTTACGTTAAGATAACCGGCAGGTCTTCAAAACCTGGAGCATGCTGCTTACGTGGTGAATGATTTGGAAACTGCTACCAAATATTAAGTTAAAGTAGCAGACAAATGCAGATTTTCAACTGCATAACCTCTCATTTCACACACAAATTCTATCAGCTAAGTTGCTAGTTATGTATCTGGCTTGATTTGAATAGCATCATCAGACAATCAGCCGAATAGCTAGCCACACAGATATCCACAAAACCTTTTATTTCTCATCCAGCATTGTTAGCAAAGTTAGCTAGCCAGCTAGCTAAGTGTTTTCTTTATTCATTTAAAGAAAATCATCAGACAACAAGCCAAATAGCTAGCTAACATTAGCTATGTAGCTATCGTGGCTACTTTTTGTTGCTAGCAACACGAATATCCATGATAACTTTTCATTTAACATGCAAATTTTGTTGGTTAAGTATTTACTTAGCACGCTACTTTTTTAACTTAGCAAGCTACTTCATTCGAAACTTCATCAGATGACTAGCCGAGATGCTAGACAGCGTTAGCTATATAGCTATTGTAGCTATGCTATGCTGGTATCCGTGAGGAAGAGATACCCTTCTTCTTCTTCTGTGATGTTTATTAGAGGTTAGCATGAGGCTTACATTTTCACATCCTGTGGCTAAAGTGCAAAAATAGCGCTTTGAATCCGTGAATGTCCATAAAACTCTTTAATATAAAAAGCATAATGCCTTAGCAACTAAAATATGTAAGAACAAAGCAAAACAATGACGGATTGGTAAGGATTGAATTGGATTACGATTTGCCGTCAAACATTCACGTTCTTGGGATGTAAGTTCTGAGCATTCACAGTTATCATGACACAGCTCCTTTGATGTAGCCTACTAATCAATGTTTGATTTCAAATCCAAAGTGTGGAAGGATAAAGCCAAAATAAGCAAATATCTATTGACCTGTTTCAAAACTGTAGCCAAGCCCAACAGCAAAATTTCCCCTTCCTTGTTTTTTGCTAGATCCATTTTAGATAGCTAGCTGGCACTGGCTAATATTCTATGTGTGTGATGACTGAAACAACCTTGCTCGATACAAGTAAGCCATGTCATCAAGTTAATCGTGCTACTATTCACTGTAATGAGATGTGCTAATATTGGCACAACTAAGTTCTGTTAGCTTTAATAATAAATATATTCCCTGCGATAACAGGCTAATATGGCCACACTAGAAGTAAGTGAGTGAGTGATGATCCATTCAAACTCAATATCTCTCAGGTGGTACTACTCATAACCTAACTTTGCACATTAACAGATATATGTGGCAGATGAGCTGATTAAAATTTAATAGACAAAAACACACCGCATCGCACGGTCCTATACAAACCAACAAGTCTGCTTGTTGCTTCTATCAGTTAGCTTGTTGACCAAGCTAGCTAGCGTGTTAATAAAATTATTAGCGATACAATCAAAGCCTGACAAAGGCTCGATTTCACCAATAGTTATGCTACTGATGTTGGTTTTTTGTTTCTGCCTCAGCTGAAGTGGACTGCATTAACGTTACTAGCGTATACCTTCATTTCACGTCTATAGTCGCCAGCTACCTAGCTACAGAGCTGCATGAAAAAAAGGGCATTTGGCCGGCATTCTTCGTTAAATCTGTCGAACAGTTGTGAGGTTAGAGGAAATTATGACACTTCATGAAAAGCACAGCGTTAGCCTCAGTAGTCTGAAGAAAAAAGAACAGTGCTCGCAAACCCGTCCCCCTCGCCTTTCTGTCGATGTTTTGGACTCCTCTCTCCTTCTCCCACCCAAGTCACATAACGGATCGTCTCCTCCCAATGCCTCATCGGGCTCCTCTTCTCCCCCATCTGCACCTCGGACCCCTCTCCCGCACCATTCAAGCGCTGGACACCCCCTTTACCCCCTCAAACCTTATTTATGCCCTTTGAGTGCCCTCCCCTTCCCTGTCTCAGCAAGTTGCACCCCCCTCCCTCCTCACCTACACAGCGCATGGCTGTCAGGCCTCTCCTGTGGGCTCCTCCGCTGTGATTTCCTCTGGGCCGTCAGGTGGGCTGCTGCTAACTAGCCAAGCCTGAGACAGGGTGACCTCAAACCTCAACATGATGGCTCCGCATCAACAATGTGTTCGCTAAAACAAGGAGGGAGAGAGAGAGCGAGAGAGAGAGGGAGAGAGAGAGCGAGGGGGGGGGGCAAACAGCACAAACAGCAACTTATTACTGAAGTGAGAAAACAACCAGTGCTGATGCTGGAGCCCAAAAGCCGTGATCCTGAAGATTAAAGTAATAAAATAGCACAGATCTAGCTTTTGAGGGTCGTTCATTTCTATGAATTAAGAATCATTAGGTACGTATTTGATCGTAATTCACAAGCAGTAAGTCAAAATTACTTCTCTCCCAGGTAAAAATGTCTGACATTTCTGCTTTGGTTGGGTATTGTTTTTGAGCCATAGACCTGCTGTGACTGGGAAAGGCTTGAATCGTCATTATTGCCATCATTAACGCTCATGATATTATAAGTCCATGGGCAAATGCCTCATAATGCCGACGCTTATTTCCGTTTCAAAAGCCCTGGTGTGTTTTTTTCCTCGTGTTGAGCACAGTTCCTGATGTGGGCGCAATCTGTATTTGTCTGTCTGATTACAACCCGCTCAACTCTAATGAGTTCACCCTGCATCACACAGTGAAATGGAGCTCATTAGGGGTAATTATACCAATTTATGTAGGCTTATATGCCAGAGCCTTTTTTTTTTTTATAAAGTGAATTTAAGCCGGAATAATAAGCATAAATTTAGGTCAGATTTGACTGCGCTAATTAGCAAACATCACTCTCACCAGTCAAAGCCAGATCCCGGTGTTTATCGCCGATGCAACCCTCAAAACGTTAAAACAACATTGATCGTGACAAACGACGCGGCCTTTGTTTTATTTGACCGTGTTTTTTGTGCGTTTTAATGTTTTTTGCGTCCCGGAGAACAGCAGCTGAGTGGACCAGGCAGGCAGTGGCAGTGATAATAGATTTTTTGTGAGAAATATGCCATCCTTCTCTTCTCCTCTGGGCTGTTTTCTCCATTTAAAGTATTTCAAACTTTTCCCCAGATTCCCCAGAGCTGGCCCTCCCATCATATGTGAAATGTGCTTACAGCAGTGGCTGTCTTTTGCTTCAGAGAGCTCTTTGCCTTGTGCTTCCATCAGAGCGGTCCTAAGTCTCACAGATGCGCTACTTAACAATGCCGTCCCCTGCTCCCGTCAGAAGGGGTAGCGAGGGAGGCGGGTGTTCGGGGGGCTCAGGGTGGGGGGTTGCGGTGCAGTGCCCCGCAGAATAAGGGGGGCAAGTCCCCAGTGATTGGCGAAAGCTGAACATCGATGCCAGCTTCCGTCTGTCATGATAGCCTATCTCTGAACCTTCAATCTGTCAAAAGCTTGCCGTCGAGCTGAAGGCTCCAGGAGATTTGGTGCACTAAGCAGACTTGACAACAGTATTATCGCTGCGAGGAGCCCGCCGAAACACCATCAACGTGTTAATTGTGGCTAGGTATGTAAACTGTCACTCCTCATCTCATTTAACACTGACTCTGCCGTTTTTTAGCGCCTCCTTTTTTCCCAACACTTCGTGAACATGTGGAAATATTTGGACTCTAGAGCTCAAACCCTTCCTAGGATAACACAGCACTCCCATATCACGAGATCAAGCGTAACCCGAAACTCCCTGCATATTAGCAATGCTTAACTGCTTACCTAGCAGGCCTGTGTGCTACAGTGACGACTAACAGGAGGATGTTACGTCCATGGGCGATAACAGACACTGTATGAAATGCTATTGTGCTTTATCCTGTTGGTGTACTACTGTGAGAATGTGGGGCTATTCTGTGGTAAAGTACTACCTAATAATGAAAACGTGGATGAATTCTGGAAAATGCTTTCACTGTGCTGTTTGGATATTATGCTTTCTGAAAGTTTCCATTCATAAAAACATAAGCCAAAAGCAATACAGAAGCTGCAGTGACTGGCCATAAACCTTTTTTTTGCAGAGAAATTAAATTTAGATCATTTTCACTGTAGTTACTCCACACTCGTAATATTTAATAAGAACACATTTACAGGACCTTCAATAAAGAAATTTCCTCTAAATGAATACCATCTGTGTAAATATTAAAAAAATTAGAGACTTGTGCATTGGATTAATTTATTTTGTGCAACAAATTAGATTGATTATGTGGATAATGTGAAAGCACAAGCACTTGTAAACAGAGTCTTCCCATATATACACCATCTTGATTCTCCAGCAACTAACTGCAGTGTCTGACGCCTCTTTTCTTTATTCTACATTCTTTATTCATTATTTTATGTGGAATTATTGCATAATACAACGGCAAAATCCTCAAGGTTATTTGCCTTATTGGTATCTTTGGTTTCACCATTTTTACCTCTGCGCGTGAATCTCCTCACATGAGGACCATTTTTTTTTGCGGGGAAAAGATAAAAAAGGTGCCCCTCTGTTTTAGCAGTGCCATGCATGGCGTTTGTTCACCATTACAGTGATGATATCATGGCCTCCTTCAGCCAGCTCCTCAGGCAGGCTTTTATGGGACATTTTACTTCCTGTGTTTTCGATGGCCTTTGGCCCAAGACTTCCTCTCTGGTGGGATTTATGTGTTGGGGACAGGCAGCCCTGAGAAAGATTTCCACCGACCTGCCCACTGACCCCGTCTGCTCCAGCAGTCGCCCCTGTCCTCTAGAGTGGGGCAAACTCTGGCTAGCATGCGTCACTTAGCCTCACAGCAATTCGGCGAATACTGGCTGATCCCAGCACAGTGAGTTTGCGACCCGTTGCTTGGCACCAACACAGCACGAACTGTGGAGTCACTTTCTACTGTTTATTTGCATATTCGATATCCAGTGCTGGTAAGACGCAACTAACACTGCAAGGCATCATAGACTCCAAGGTCCAATGGACAGGCTGTGCTTCCGGAGTGTTGCGAAAAGTACATCACTTGAATTTGCGTAATTCTCTCAGGTACTCAGCCAAATTAAATTGTTATTTTTGAAATTAAGTGTGCTTGTCCAGTGAAGGGTCTTTCACATTTTTACTTCGGTTGTGTCACATATCATGTATGCAATTATTTTTAAGTCCTTGAAGTAATTCCAGGTGAAGAAGATTGTGTAATTGAGTCAGTAATTGTTGTCATGGGAATATGTTTTTTGTTTAAAAAAGCCTTTTCTGCAAGTTGTTATGCTTTGGGAATCACCGCTTGACATCAGCTAGAATAGAAAGCAACCACTTATCCAACCAGAGAACCTCTACCTCGCAGCCATGGCTGTGTTCTTGCTATGATGATTTGAGCACCTTTAGCATCGATTACATGTATCTAAAGAAGAGCATATCAAGCTCTGTATCTTTTAGGCTGGGCTGAGTGACGGTTTTGTTGATGTGCATAACGGGGGGCAGTTTGGTCAGGTGACCTTCCAAAGACAGAACGGAATGACCGCCCTTAGCAAAGGGTAGTTCTTACGGCTATCATCCCCTCATGTGTTCCCCCCCCGATTGGTTGAAATGTGTTGCCATCAGTTCCCCCTCTCCGTGCTGACGAGGCGGTCATTCATCTGGATTTCGGGAGTCCTCTTCGTCGCGCTGCGGTGACGGCGAGGAGCGAAACATGCCGATTCGAGGAATTCCAGCAAGGAGGGCTTTTTATCCTGGTAATTAAGCCTGGAGTGGCTTTCGAGCCGAGGCCTGAACAGGATGTGGCAAATTACTGTATTCTTTATGTGGAAAAGCTGCTCCCTCTCTGCTCTCTCCGTCCTCCTGGGACCTCATCATCTTCCCTAACAGTCAGGATGGGATTTTGTACCCTGTATTCCCTCACCTTCCTCTTCTTTTTTCACTCCCCCCCATTCTCCACCTCTCTCCCTCCCTCCCTCTGCTCAGCCATTCTGCTCCTCCGCTCTCTCTGTCGCTTTCTCTCTCTTAAATACACCTTTCACATCTCTGCTGAGGCCTGCATTCTCCTAAAGAGAGTAAAAGCCATGTAAACAGATGTAAGCCATGTAACGCAAACAGCGGTATTTTTTTAATCACAATTCTACCGCACTTTTGGTTATTGGGTAGTTGTAACTATGAATTCAGCATTCTCTGATACCTCTAGTTTTTTGCTCAACAGAAAATTTATTTAGCTGCATGCATAACGTGTCCAATGTAAGATTGTTCTTATTTCTCTTATGCAAACAGTCATATTAATATTTTTATTTATAAAAACATCAAACGCCCTACTAATAAATGAAAAACAGCCTTACGTGATGCAAAAATAATGGAATGAGATATTGTACAAATGCCAGAAATTTAGCTGTGAAATATTTGGTTATGTATTTGCTCTTTTGGTGTAAGAAATAAAAAAAAATACAGAATAGAATTTTATATGCAGAACTAAAAAAAAAAAATCTCACAAACGTGCCATTTCTAAGCGAAAGCGTGTAAAATAATTTGCGCTGTGCGGAGGGGTGAAGTCTCTCAGACAAATCCAGGGACGTCCCAAGAAACCACTTGGCGCAGTAACTGGATAGATGACAGACAAATAGAAAATGGTAATTTATGTGGAAATCTTCTTTTTTTTTCTTTTTTTTTCGAAGAGCTGCTGGAAGCGACAGCCGACCACGTCCCAGTGAGACCACTGCAGAAATATTTTGCAGCTGGAAAAATCACTGTATAATTTCTGCAAAGAGGGATGATGCTGCCCTTCCTTTTGTCGCGGTATTCTCCCTCTTCCCGGGGATAAAAATCCTGCACCAGCTCCAGGGCGCTATCGCGGCAGTGTGAGACGAGGAGCCGGCTCTCAGAAGCTGTGGCGGCGAGCGCAGGCGAGGAGAAGGAGAAAGACTCTGGGGTTTAAAAGTACCCAAAGCATCCTGGGTAATTAGCCATTACGGCGCTGTCACAGAAGGTTCTGCAGTCAATACAGAGATAATTTGGGCAATGGTGAATGACAGTGCTGTCCAGGCTTTTGGGATGATCAAGGACAGATTCAGCTGCACAAGGCGTGTGTCAGGGCCATGAATCATTCTTCCAGCCTGCGGCCCGGGCGACTGGAGCGGGGAGACGCGCCGGAGAAGCATGTGCAGACACACAAATAAACATGTTCCTCCCACTCGGTGCCATGCCGGGAAATGGCTATTTAAGGGCTGCCATTACAGAGCAGAGAGGGAGGCAGGCTCTCTGCTGTACGCACTGAATGAGTGACACTGGGGAGGACAGGGTTGGGCTGCTAGGTTTTTTTTTTATAGGAGAAGCATTCGAACACACAATAACACTGCGTTGATATTGCATTAAAATTCAGGAATATTATATTTGTGACTGCTACAATTTTAATTCACAGAGTTGTATTGTAAAATTTCTATATTTCATAAGGACTTGTTTTGAGGCATGAACAAGTGTTTTTTTTCTCTTGGCCAGACCTACTGTGATGTACTTTCTTTCTCTATCAGCCATAATTTCTGGATGTTTGTATGATCAGTGTAGAAATTACAATCATTTTTATACATAGGTCCACCCTCTCAATTTCAGGTGCTCAAAAGAATTTTGCAAATTAAAATAAGCATAAATTTAATTGCTATTTTTTCATCTTTAATGCTTAGTTGTGCATCCTTTGCAGTCAATGACTGCCTGTAGGCTGGAGACGTCACCAGACGCTGAGTTTCTTCCTCGACGAATCTTCGTCAGGCCTTTGCTTTTTCTGTCTTCAGTTCCTGCCTGTTCTTGTGGTGTCTGGCCCTCTGTTTTGCCCTCGGACAGTAAGGAGCATGCTCAGTTGGAATCCAGTCAGATTACTGACTATTGCCACATAGAACCTTGCACCTCTCTGGCTTAAACAGACTTGGGTAGCATTTACAGTGTGCTTCAGAGCATCTTCCATCTGCATTATGAAGCACCATCAAATGAGTTTTGAAGCATTTGGCCACGCTTCAGATCATGAGCCGTTCCTTCTCTTCTCCAGTGAGCTTTACTCCCATCATTCTGGCTCAAGTAAATGCTTCCTTTATCCATATAATGCTGTTTCAGGACTTAACTGGATTTTTGGATTTTTTTTGGCAAACTCTAATTTGTTTTTCTTGATTTTGGGACTGATCGAGATGGTTTAAATCCTGTTGTAACTTCTGTGTTTACTTGGTTACTGACTTTGACTGAGATACACATACTGTACCACCTGAAAGGTGTTCCTGACCTGGCCAACTGTGTGAGAGGGTTTTTCTGCCCCAGGGAAAAAAAAAAAATCTTTTGTCATGCTTTTCAGTCTGTGCTCTTCCAGGCCTTTTGGTATTCCTGCGCTCACCTGTTCATTCTTTCTTTCTAAGAATGTGCTGATAGTTTATTTAGCCATATCCTTTCTGCTTCATCTCTGATTGGGTTTGTTTTGGTCTTTTGGCCTGATGATGGCGTACTTCACTGACAATGGCAGGACTTCGGACTTCACGTCGCGAGTTGATAGCAACAGATTCAAATTATAACTCCACACTTTAAATGTCTCTTGACCTTTTATTTGTTTACTTGTCAATGAAATAATAAGGGCAAAAAACACACTTGGCTATGAAATAGATAAGTAGCCAATTGTCCGATTACTTTTGGTCCCATTAAAAGGGAGGGACCATTATAAGAAATGCGGTAATTCCAACGCTATTTGTCTGATCTAGATACAAAAACACTGAAAGTCAGCACTTTGAGTGCATATTCATTATTTAATTTCAACTCCAATATTCTGTGGTAGACAGGTAAAATAACAGTTACATTCACAGTCAAAATATTTATGGACCTGACAGTAAGTCCACTGGCCCTGTATTAATTTTTCTGAGTGTAGTTTTCCTAAAATAGGCCTGGGGGCAAGTGGTTAAATGGGACTTGGTTTTGTTGCAAATTTTTATGCACTGTATATAAAGTGTGTCATTTCGCGGGAGTGATTTTTTTTGGTTGCTCCTGGTAATGCAGGCCAACAGTGGAGTACATTTAATCATGCCCATAGAAACTCTAGCCCGCTTGGGGGATTCCTGCGGGACAGCCTCTTATCATACTTTAATCAATATCCCTCTCAAAATGTTAACACAAAGCAGAGTCTGAACAGAGGAAAATTACAGCCACGGCCTACATCGCTTCATTTAGCAAATTCACTGCGGGGCAGGATGGGTGATAAAAATGCGTCAAATAATGCTATGCGATAACAACGCTAAGTAAATGTTATACTAGAGTTTTGATGCTGTCGCGAAGAACGTGTTGACAATAATATGATTTTAATTACATAATAATTATTTAAAAAAACTTACATACAATGATTCACAACCTCTAAAAGATGAACAATGTTATATTAATAACATTGTAATAACAAATAATAATATTTTAACCATTATATTAGCAATGATTTTACCATTAATAACAGTTAATAAAGTAAACATAACAATTATTGGTAACACCAAAAATGCATATCCAAATCTACATGCCATTTATAGTTATGTGCATCTGTTTATAATGATACGGAAAACATGCAGACGCTGTGTTTTCACAATGTCCTCTATTGCATCGTCTGAAAGAGATGCGAGAATTAAGTCATGGAGCAGGGGAAATGGCAGCTGGCGTTTACCTTGACTTTGATAAGTCTGAGTTCAGGACTGTAGTGAAATAATACCATCTTCATCGAGGTGACGGGAGCTGTGCTTGAAGCTTATTTAATCATGTTATATGGTGGTGACCTAGTGCAATGCACTGGATATGGCGAGGCAGTGTTTAGATAAGTCACTTTCCTACAGTATAATTACTGCCATTCATCTGAGAGTGGCATTAGGTTCATGATAAAGGCAGTGAAACTGCCTATCCGTCTTCGATGAAATGACTATGTAGATGCACAACAGTGACAGTCAATTAAAAATGAAAGATAATACTACTCTCTTCACTTTTAATGGAGTATTCATGCGGCACTTCAAATATGTAAATCCTTGGCGGCAATTCAGAGGCGTTTTCCCATTTTATGTTTCAATAATGGCTATTTTTAAAGCAAAAACACTATAAACACTAAATATTTACCTGCCGTATACTATCTCCAGTTGTGCTTCATTGATGATTGCGGCATAACCAAATTTAGTATTCCTTAGGGATCCATTCTTCCATATGGGTCTATAAAGGGAGATTGCAAAGAGGAGAGCAAACATGTTAGATCAGATGGTAACTGCGTGAGGATATTTTCTTCCAAAATGCCTTTTAAATGATAAGTGGTTTTGTATCGCTCTACAAAGACAAACATTTACATGCCCTTTAATTACAATGTCCTCCCATCCTCTCGATAGCCAAGCACTTAAAAAAGACTCAACTAACAAATATGCCTTTACATAATTCAATTGGAACAACACAAACAGAGCTGGAATGCTCCCTGTAACAACATGTAAAGGTATCACATTTGCTTGTAAATTTACTTAAGGAATAATAATAACAACAACAATAATAATAATAGTAATATGTAGCAGTACACAAGATTTCAAATGCCATTATATTAATAAAATGTTTAGTCCATGAATATTTATCTTAACACTCAGAATGTACTTAAATTGTACTAAATAGTATTTATATCCATTTTATACATAGATTTGTCCACTGTCGCTGAAAGACATCTGTGTTTTCTGGCACAACATGATTGTGACTCCTGGGAATGACACTTATTAGCTTTGTTCATTTATTTCTCTCATTTGATCACTTTAAATCGTTTAAATATATAGGGAGGAGAGCTTTGTTTCCGTTGATTTAATTGCATCATTTTCATTACTACTTTTTGCAAATTCTCAGACGGGGACAGAAAATGTTGCAGAGTCACATGTATATGGTTCAGAGATACAGTCTGTGTTTAAATCTTCACCACAGATACCCTCATTAATCCACTTTGGTTGTATTTCTTGAGGCAGTGGAATTCAGGATGCTACGCTCCCACATGTATTAAGCAGTCTGTAAATTATTACATCAAATTTAAGCTCACATGCCCTGGCCTTCTCGTCCCGAACACATTAGTCGGGAAATGTACCAAAACATATATTTTCTGAATGGTTATGGAAAAGTTACTTTCTTTGGCTTCTGTCCGAGAGACAAAGGTATTTTCAAAACAAAATGTACAGAATCTAACCAAGCAGAAATTTTTGGGCCATCCTGGTTCGTGTTAGGATGCTAATCATTTTCACACATTTTACGTTGACCTTCCACTGTACGGGCAGCAGTATCTGTCCTTTCAGGCAAGTGAAATAGCTACAGATCCTGAAATGCTACCAGTGTAAGGGAAGATGGGCAATTAACAAAAACTTCTGAAATGGAACTTAGTGTCCCTGCTCTCCTG
Organism: Gymnothorax javanicus; assembly: GCA_029692085.1. Classification (NCBI taxonomy): domain Eukaryota; kingdom Metazoa; phylum Chordata; class Actinopteri; order Anguilliformes; family Muraenidae; genus Gymnothorax; species Gymnothorax javanicus. The sequence continues at coordinate 65,691,942 of CM056204.1, forward strand.
TACAAGGCCTCGTCTGGGAAACTGTGTGCCCTAATTATGCATTTCAGTCTGTCTGCTTCACGTCACCTGCACTCTCTCATTAGCCTACGGTCACACTGCAGTCTGCCTGCTGCTACATTAGTAGAATAGTGCCTTTGATTTGTTCCCAACGGCGAAGACATTGGGAGAAAAGAGGGAAACGAAGAGGAGCCCTTGGTAATCTGGGGAGTGCTTGACATGTCGATCGCTCCGGTTCTACACTGAGGGGATGATGATATAGTCTTCACCAAATGCCGAGATTTTTCTGTTTGTGTGCCGTATTCTATCCAAAAATCTGAGGTAGTCAAACAGGATATTTACTGATGAATTCAGACTATATCATATCACGCATCTTCTCACACCCCATATTTCAGCCTTGCAGTATTATTTCTGTCTGCTGTTAAATTGGTTTTGAAGATGCTAATATCAAGTAAGATTTAGCACTGACTTACAGCTTGAAATTAGGAAATTTAGGAGATAACCAAAATGACCATTTAGCCTGCCTCAGGTTGCATAAATTTATTATATTGTCCTGACGTGGATTTTTTTTTTTAAACTGTTGGAAGCAAACTCATCTTCAAGGTTTGCTTTTCTCATAGAACGATCCTAAGTGCCTTTGAAAAGATGTCATTAATCATCATGGATGTAGTCCTGACAAAGGAGGATTCACGATTCTTCCTTAATGTAAAAACACAGCGCTAAGAGCAGGGGAAAGGCTGTGCGATAGTATTCAGTCCATTAAAAGTGTCTACACAGGCTGTCCGAATACTGCTTATACAAGCATCACATCTGCCTTATTAAAGCTCCGTAGGGTTCTGGCTCCTCGGCCGTAATTCAGCTCAAATGTGGCAGGAATAAGAACATGATCATGTTGGGTCACTTTCCCTGTGAGCTGCTCCAGCCACCGCCGGCCTTAATTAAAGCCACACGGCCCTCTTTTATCTCTGCATATTCCACCGGCAGGACATTGATACTCATTATTTCTTAAGTCCAAACACCACGACTGTGTCAAGAATGCATCCATCACCGAAGGGGCCGCTCACACTCAGCACTTTCTTCTTCTTGTTCTTTTTTTTTCAATGGCGTCAGCAAATTTGCCAATTTGCAATTTTCTGCCGGGGTCTGACATGTTTTTATTGGCTGAGATCACTTTCAAACGGCAGCATCATGAGGGCGATGCCTTGTTAGTCCCCTCACTCGTCCCCGGCTCTAATGACGGTAATTAACAGCCCCTCCCCTCTCCCCCTCGTCCCGCCCTATTAGGGAGCCACTTCAGGAAACGTCCCCGCGTTCATTTGCATCCCGATAATGCCGAGCACTGCTGTGCGATGCGGAGGCGACCGTGAGCACTGAGCTCTGTTCATTTGGCAAGAGCTTTCGGCTCTTTACTGCACCCGGACCTCTCCCTGTCCATCCATTATTTGCCTAAAGCTTGAGATTTCCCCTACCTGCTGCCGAAATTAACGTATGATACATCGCTGTTGAACACCATGGTAATGAAAAGCAACATATTTCTGAGGGTTACAACAGCGACCAGCTCAAATTGGGCTCGTTTATTTTTTGTCCACCCTTGCACACTGCCTCGCAATTGTCACCTCCAGGTTTCTATGAAGAGTTTGTTTCCAAAACTCAATATATCCATTTTACTCATTTTGAGTAAATCAGCTTTTTCTATGTTGGCGCCTATTTCATTTTATAGAAAAACGCAAACTTTGACCATGAAAAAATACACCTTATAGTATGAATTTCTAAAACTGGATTTTTGCACCATGTGTAAGAAGCACAGGGCTATTGCTCTATGGTATTATCTCAATTTTTGTAATTTTGGCATTTCCTGCATTTTGGAAACAAACTCTTCATATTATATACTATTGTAAAGGCACTGGGAGTCTGGGCACGCTGGCCTCCTCATAAACATGTCTTTTGTTGCTGGGTTTCCGTTTCTGTGGCTGAAAAACCTCGAATAGTGAGAGAGGAATGAAACAAAATATAGAACGGCATTTCAGTGTTTGGTTTAGGTTCCTGGTGCAATAAACCTAGGGTGTGGAGGCCGCTCAGAATGACCACCCCCCCACCCAACGGCTGTACAGTCACTCAACCTCCGCTCAGTCCTTTAAAACTGCCCCCCCCTCCAGTCCACAGGCCCACCTTGGAGAGCAGGGCACCTCTGAGTGCCTGTTTGCAGTGTTATTACTTTTACTGCCATTTCATTTTCTCTTATTTCTCTTTGTTTTCATCCTTAAAAGTAACCATAAACCTAGGTGGCCGAGCCTGCCTGCTGTAGCAGTGCCATAAAGGTTGAGTTTGAAGAGTTTGGAGCCAGTTTGTAAATGTACAGATTAAAGGTGCACTATGCAAGTTTGTTTACCTTCGGCGCGATTATATTTTTGCCTCAATTCGCCGAAATCTCTCCACGATCCGCTAGCTGCCTGCCCCTAAATTCACTGTAAAAAAAACCCGGGCTCAGGAGACCACACAGGCATCACAAACTGCAAATAAACACAAGGAGCACAGGCTGTGCCCCATAACATAACAAACCGTCCCGACCAATCACCGACAAGAGTTGACAGTTATGGAAGCAAGGGAAGGGGGGGCTACCTCAGGTTCGAATGTCAACAGAAGTGAAAGTAAACAAACTTGCATAGTGCACCTTTAATGCTTTTCGTTCCTTTGTAGCCTCTCAGTTAAGATGGATTGTTTGGCTACCAGTAGCTGCATTCAGTATAACACATTCCACAGCTCTGTTAGCCTTTCTTATGTTTCATACACCTCATGTATGTGCAAGTTGAAATTTGAAATGGATATATCAGGATTTAAGCTGCTTTCACACCGAACGCGCAACGAATCTTTCGCACGACAGATTACATTCAAATCAATGCAAAGACGCGAAAACACGCGTAATCTGTCGTGCAAAAAATTCGTCTCGCGTCCGGTGAGAAAGCAGCTTTACTCGGGTAAATGAGTCTGCATAATCAACGCCACCCTGCTGCTACAGTGCAAATATTTTTTTTTTATTATTTCATTGGGTTAAATTGAGGATACTTCTGGAACAAACTGTGCTTTCAGCAAACATGAGCTTAGTCTATCTGCCCAAATCATCTAAGATGTGTCACATGGACACCACTACTGACAAAGGAAAAATGATCAGGTGGGGTTCCTCACGAGTGATTTACATCCCTGTGAGTGTGTGTGTGTGTGTGTGTGTGTGTGTTCATGTTTTTGTTACTTATTAAAGATCTTTACCAGTGTAAACACTGACCTTGTCGGGAGCAGTAGTCCTTATGGGGACCAAAGCCTGGTCCTAATACGGCGAAACGTCATTTCTGGGGTCCTGGTTAGGGGTCAGATGTGAACTGAGGTTTGGTTAAGGTTAAGGTTAGGCAAGATTTGGTTATGGTTCGGGTAGGTTTAGGCTGTCCATAATGAATAGAAGTCAATGCAATGTCCCAGTAAGGATAGCTGTGTGTGCGTGTGTGTGTGTCTGTGTGTGTGACCAATTCGTAGTGAACAAGCTAGCCAGCATCATAAACTCAAAATCCACAGAATCCTATCAGGATGTAAAATTCCTCTCTTTCAATGTCACCCTCAGCCACCTGAGTTTCTGTTACTGCTGTGGCCCTCGAGCAACACACAGAGCAACATCCCGCCGGAGACTCAGGGCCGCATTACAGAGGCCTGAGTAAGTGGCCGGGAGACTGAGATCCCGAGGTGATTGGAGCACATTTCCAGTCCTCATCACCCTGTCGGCGGATCTGTCTAATAAGCAACAGACCTTAAACACAGCTGTTCTGGGGTCAGGTGCTGAGACCTGTGAGGTTGGCCTAACAGTTCTCCTTGGGCATAAATCACTGCTGACAAAACACCAAAAACCCCCTCATGCCTGAGACTGTCCCTCCTGTCTGTGTGCCTGCAGTACTGACCCAGGATCCTATTACTGAAATCCACTCAGTGGGACAGTACGTACGTCCTTGTTCCAATCTCTGCAGTAGACAGGGCGAACTCCTTTTCGAACATCACCGAGTTTGAATAAGCAAATTACATTTGAAAAATATACAGCGGAAACCAATGTTCTATTACCTATTATCGGTCACATGACTTGCAGCCTATTGGGGTCCACAATGGTACCCGAAGCTCCTGAAATCTTGAAACTTCAGGGTGTGGCAGCAGTGTTGTTGCCTTTACATAGTTATATTTCTGCAGAGTACCTACAACTGGCCAACCCAACCTGTGTGGCTTGTGAGGTTTTGTTCCTGTAACCATAACCTCCGCTTGCCAGCTTACGTATTCTATGATTTTCACACACTATACTTCAATAGTGGTGGCAATAGCTATTTTTCACTACCAGAGGGAAGCTGCTTTTACATGTTTTGCAATATTGGGAGTATATATGAGAGTATTTAAACCAGTGATGGCTGGTCAGCTTAAATTAGAAGAGGCACAAAAATCCCTTTTAACTAATAAATAGTTTTGACCTGTTTTCCATCATTTGCCTTGATTAACAGGTTTTCCAATGATTAGAAAAATCCATCTGCAATCAAACTTGCAGCCTTCTTCTTAATGGAATGTCGCAGCGATCAAATAGTACTTTCAGTTCAGAAAAAAATGTTTCATTCACATCACAAAAAATAAATAAATAAAATACTCTGAAAACTTCCATTTTTGCTTTTAGCATATCCTGTAATGCAGGGTATCTAACCTGCGCGTCACGATTGTTTAAATTACAACAAAGAAAATGAAGATTGGCAACAATTATCCACAATTAAATACCATTAATTGAAATGCAATTTCACGTCAAAGTCACACATTTAATTTCTCGTCTTACTAAACTGAGGAGAACTGGCCACACCTTATTGTGTTGAGTGTTTTCAAAGTTCATACAATGTCAATTATTTAAAAACAATATTGAAAATTGGTCAAGACTAGTCAATGGTTGAAAGGGATGTTTTGTGCCTCGTACATTTTCAGCCCACCAGCCCCTGCTGATGTTCAGTGTTACCCGGACATATGCAAATATATTTGTCATATGTTGGTATTATAGCATATTACATATAAATTAAATTGGATGATGTTGGCCAGTTAAAAACATAATAAAAAAGGTACTTCATTGAAGCCTTGTTGTAGAACATGCCTAAAAAATCTATTCTTTGTGAAAATGAAAAACACCTCCCCCAGCATTTGCACACGAAAAGAGAATACCTATTATTAATAGTTTTACACCTTCATGTGTCCTTTCACCGAGCATTATTAATCGTTAAATTTCTGCTGCTCTCAGCCACTCATGAGAGAGCCTTCCAGTTTGCGTTAGAACCCGTAACAAAATGCTGCGCTAGCCGGTTCGAGTGTGTTTGAGGGCTGCGTTTTGCCCAAAGTCTCTTAATAATGTGTTTAATATGGACAATATTGTTTGCATGCGGGCTCTTATTAGCAAGATGGAGGAGGATCCTGAGGCGGGAGCCGAGGTCCTTCGGGAGAGCCACCGAAGGTAAGATGAAACAAATGCATGTGAAAAACACTGCGTGAGGCCTGCTCAAAGACACAGACCAGTTCTGACTGGATTAACATTTATTGACTGCTTAAGCCTGCCTTTTTTTTTTTTGCTCCAGGACAAAGATACATAGTTAATTGCAGCGGTTGTTCCACCAACTGATCACCGGTGTGGCAACAAAAGCTTTACTAATAGGCCACTTCATTAAGGATTAGAAAGCTCTATTACAAAACAAATTAAGCATGCTCTGATCTTAACCTATAGGTCGAATGGTATTACAGCAAAGTTTAAGCTGTTAGATAGCTGAAAAACTTATTAAGGCTTTGCGCTGAGGTAGCACTTTGGTATTGATTTTACGATAGCTAGGTATTATGATTTATGGAGTGCTTGTGTCAGTATAACAAGCTGAAGGACACACAATATCATCTCCAACATCATTAAAATTCAGAAGTCTCCTGAGCTGGCTCATCAAGCACTGTGGACCATCACAGAATTTGATATAGATAGATATATAAGGACATACAGTATATTCCATAGGTAGTACGTACTCATATATTGCATTCTGTTCTGATGAAACAACTGATTTCATTTTCTGGTGGAGTTTGGCACACAGGAATACATGTAGAGTATAAATAATTATTACAATCTGTACATACTGCACATCAAAATGTTTTGTTTGTTAATTTCCTAAGTCACCTATCTGTTTATGATATGATAGTTACAGTTCTTCGTGTGGCAATGGTGAGGGGATTTAAAGTGGAAGGGCTTTCCACAACAATTGTCTGTGCAGTTTTTTAATCCTGCTCCAGCCATAGGCTTGCGAAGGCGGAATTTGTGGAACATTAGAGCCCCCTGTAGGCAAGGAAAATTACTGCATACTGATTGCATGGAGTGGTCTGCATCCTGAACACAAGCTAAACCCGTGCGACTTTGTCAATGATGGAGCATAACAGTGAAGCCAGAACTATCACAGTCTAGATAACATATGTCAGATCATTTTTTAGTTAGAGTTTGAAATGTATTAATAATTACTGAGTAAGCTATTTAGGAAAATGCAGCCCATCATTTCTGCAGTACATTTGTCTTGGAGCTTCGTGAAAACACACATAATTTTTTGATTACATTTTTGCAAGGTATTGATTCAGGAATTCAGTTTTTTTTTATATATTGGAAACAAATGTGGAGTTTTTAAAATTGAAGATTTAGATGAGTATATTCAATCTTTGTCCATCACGTAAACAAAGGAACAGATTTATACTGTCTTCTGTTACAATTTTTGAAACCTATACGCATGTCTATGCAAAAATTTCTTCTACCTCCATGTGATATATGACTGAGTATACATTAGGCAATGAAGTACTGCAGAAAATTTAAAAACATTCAATCTATGAAGAGTATGAGATTGATCCATTCAATTGGCACATTTATAAAAGAATATAGGATTAATGGATCCATTATAATTTACAAAAAATATTATTATTATTATTATTATTATTGCTTCAAAATATGAAAGTGCATCAGAAACATTTTCACAGGTTTTCCTGCATGCTGACCTGTGTTGTCCCTGCCGAGAAATAACATTAATTTTTAAATTAAAGATTTGATATTCATCTGTATACTCAACCAGAAATAAATGATTCAACAAAATACACAACTGAATCAATAATTTTTCATTTCTGTTGTACAAATAAACAAAAAAATCCACATGACAATGCAATTAAATAAAAAAGCTATCAGTTGGTTAAGATTAATGATGCCCCTCTCATTACACTCTTAATTTGACTCAGATTTCAGTCATGACCCAGATCAGCCCTGCTGCACAAACACACACACACACACACACACACACTTACACAAGTACACACAGAGATAACAGGCTAACCCTGATGACACAGCACGAGACGCGAGGCGAACCGCGGAGAGAGAGTACCATGTAGTCCAGGAAGGGAAGAGGCCGGGCCTTTCTCTCGGAGTCCCCCGGATCCTTTCCTCCAGCTGAGGGGTGTGACCGCTGGGGCAGGGGTGCCAGGGTGGACCTGCGGGGCGCTGGCAGCTCCACTCCGTCTGCCAGTGAGTAACGCCGGGCGGGACGAGCCCTCGCGCCACAGACGGAGGCTGCATCTCCTGCTGTGACTTGGCGCACCCCACTGGACAGCTGGAGACTCGGGGAGCGCATTCACTGCCAAACATGGCTGGGGGAGCGGGGAGAAGAGGGTGCATGTGTGTGAGTGTGTGTGTGTGTGAATGTGAGTGTGACAGTGTGTATGTGTGTGTGTGCGTGTGTGAGTTTGAGTGTGAGAATGTGATGGTGCGTATGTGTGTGTGAGTGTGTGTTTCTGAGAGTTTATGCCTGTATGTGAGAGTGGATGTATGAATGTGTGAGTTATTCAGTGTGTATATGCGTGCACGTGTGTGTGTGAGTGTGTGTACATGTGGGCATGTAGGTTTTTCTGTTCATGAGGCTGTCTGTATACCAGTGTATGTTTTTTTGTATGCACATTTGTCCGTGAGTGCATCTGTGTGTGCACATATGCGCAAGTATTTGTTTATAATTGTGTGTGCATGTGGATGAATGTGTTTTCATGCGTGTAAGTGCAAATCTGGGCCCGTATGCGTGTGTGCGCGTGTGTGTATTTGCATCTGAGGGCCATATCTGCTCATTCATATATGATCATTCATACAGCTGGATATTGGCAAGAGAAAGCCCTATACCACATCACCTGCTCAATTACATGCAGTTTATATTCAGTTCTACCTTTATAGAGCAGTGCTTTGTGTCTAAAATGGTCATTTTCATGCAATCAGAGCGATCAGACTCAATACTGGGCAGAAAATGGCTTCATAGAATTTTTGGATCTTCCATTTTACATGAGTTACTTGACCTACAATGGCCAAAGTGTGCCGTAGATATACACGGAATGGATGTGCACTTTGCACTAAAAACTGTCCAACACTTTGAGAAAAACAACAGTCGCTAATGCAGATTTATTCATACCGAAGCCCAATTACAGACAGGCCATGAATAATGCAACATACGTAGATCAGCGCTGCTCTTTCAGAACGGATTTTACTTTTTTACTGAGGGAAGCCTGTGCCTCATGCTATGTGTGAATTATTATTACTTTGCAAGAAATTGTTGATAATCCATGCCTAAATAAATGCGGCAATATCTTAAAACCAAATTTTAAAATAAAGAAAAATAATCACATAAATTATGCATAAGTTCCTGTGATGAGAACAAACATTTTTTTATGTGCATACATTATTCATTTTTTGTGGACAGCTCATTATCATACCTTCAGGAGACTTTCAAAAACTTTTGATAGGTTCAGGAAAAAAGATTTGATATTTGGGGAAAACCGCTATATTTCGCAAGCGATTTTTTACATTTTTGTGCCTGGCATTGACATACGGGTCACAGAGATTTCCAGAATGCATATGACCCCAGCACGTGACATCAGAAGAGAAAAGGTTTTGCTGAAAAGTTCAGTCATGATGCCAGAGTCAACAAAGCTCTGTCTTTCACTGAGAAAAAAATTACTCTGCAGAAATAATTCAATATTAGTCGTGTCGATATTGAGATCAGCCTTTTCAGGTGCATTTGTGGCCTAATTTCATCCACTTCTATCCAATCTCTGCAAACCGAAACCTGCATTTATCCATTACCGTCCCCTGTTATAGAACGATGACAGCACACTCCGGCTTTTTGATGAATGATATTCCTCGTGCCAGATTTTAAATGTAAAGCTCACGTGCTAATTATTTGTACAGACCTAGTTAATAACAAGATTTCTTGTTAAATATCCAATCACAATACGGATGTCGTTTGTCAAGAATGCGCAGGTTTACCTCGGAGACCGGCTTTCCGGAGCTCTCCCCAGCCTAACATATGTAAAATTGGGATCTTTGTTTCTATAATAACCTTTTATTAGGTAGCTGACACAATGATTAAGCTCGCCTCTGATGCGCAGGATGAATTAGGCAATTACCCTTACCGCTTTTGAAACTGCTGCGGAATGCAGGCAGGGAGAATAATGAATATTGAATTTGAATTTGATCCATTCCACGCTGAAGGCACCGGCTGCAGACTCCACCTGGAGGGTTGCCGCAGTGAGATCGCGGCTCGCGCCGATGATGAAGGCCCCTGGCCTGCTCGGCCTCCTCAGCAGGGCCCATGTTTTTTCTCTCCATTAAAATGGGGAAAGAAATTACCCCAGCCTGAGTTTTATCTTCCAACACAACCCCCACTCCACCCCACATCCTACTCCTGCTAAAGCTACCGTTCACGCTACAGCTACAGAATGATCTGGTCCCACTGACCTACCCACTTCTGCATTGTAAGCCCCCTGCTGAAAACTGTGGGTTATGCCAGCCGTGACATTTTTAGCTGGTCAGATAGCGTTCATTAGCTGACCAGTTTATGGTATATAGTTTGCAACTCCACAAATTCACCAGCTGTTTACTCTACCAGCTAAACCAGCAGCAGCCAGACACGGGCCAGCTATTAAAGGCTGAATACACAGTACGCGAATACACAGCTAATACCGAATAATACATAGCTAATAATACATAGCGAATCGCTTCGTCTCCCAAGTGCAACACTTCTTTCCATATCGTATCTCTTGTAAAAGCATCAAAGCAAACAGTTGAAAGTTGCGCTGACCTTGACTCCAGCGAAATCTACTCTAGCCTCTTGCTTGCATGTGCATGAGTCATGCACCAGAGCGGCAATTTTCACGAAGACGAACTTTGCTAACTGCTTCACAAAGGCGGACCTGGTGGAAATTTGTTTTTGCTCTCCTTTCATTGAAAATGAATGACAGCCTCGCAAATTCGCATAATGCATATTCTGTCCTTATTCATGATAGAACAGCTCCAACCAGCGATAGAATAGCAGTGAAAGGCCTCGAACACCTCCAAAGAAATGTCAAAAACACAGCTTAAAACATTTTTAAAGCAGACATGTATTGAGAAATCAAAAAATGGGCAAATTATACCTCTACAGAAAGCGAATGTCATGGAGATGATGAATAAGACACTTTCTGGACTCTAACTCAAACAGGAAGAGGATAAGAGAGGCATTTTGAACACCCTTTCAACTCGTGCACATCCCCAAAAAACCCAAGCGAAAATAGCCCCTTTTTGATGGCGTAATTTGTGGGAAACAGGGACATGACCATCGTCTGCCTGTCCTAATTTGTTAATTTTTTGGTCTTGTCTCACTTTATATTTTTAGTGGATTGGATTTATGATTGTCAAAAAGTATGTTATTGTTGGGCTACCGGGTTAGCTCACCCGGTTATGGCGCCGCTTTGCGGAGTAGTACTGAGCACCCCGGCCCGGATTGGAGCCCGGGTCACGCCAGCTTTGCGCTGCAGAGATATAAATTGGGAGAGACTGCTGGCTTCGGATTATAAGATTATAGCGCTATTCATTACTTAAGGGCCTCCTTTTTTGCTCGTCAGTGCAATTCTAAGCTTGTACATGTTCGGATTCCCTCCGCCCTCGCTCAGGGGTAAATTTCTCAAAAGCACAGTCGCTAACTATGTTAGCAACTAACATAGCTAGGTCGACCATATACAGTCAATGATTCCAACTAAGTTCGCAAATATGATTTTGGGAAACGCACCCCAGAGCTCGCTTCTCGCTCGCTCGCCCATGCCCAAGGCTCCAGTTCCTGCTTGTATGCTTACGTTAGGTGTTGGTGTTCAGCTGCATCCCTATTCTCACTGATTTCTTCCTCACTTTCCATCTCTCCTACCACTCCGTCGTCATCATCACTGTCTCTAGTTGTTGAACTTGCACTTCAATCATCCTCTGCAACTTCGATGTCCGAGTCAAGCAAAAATCCTGTCACTTTTAGTGGATTTCGACGTCTTACTTGCAATGTAAAATACACACATGAAAGCCTATGTGTCACAATTGATCCCATGAGTGACGTCACGGCTCTTGGCCCGATTCACAGTGCTGTTCTAGGGCGATATTGGGGGTTGCTATAAGCCCGTTTTACATCCATGATTACTATATTCCGCTATCATCTCCAGGTGAAAAACGGTGATAGTTTGAGAGAATATTGCTTACCCTCACTCAGTTTCTTATTGTGGTTGTTCTTCTTCGTCTTCTTGGAATGGACACCAACTTTGAAGCTCTACTCCTCTGTTATTACTTAGCATATCATCATGAAACTTCACAAGCGTATTCCACTTGTCAGTGTGCAGCCATTAGCTGAGCCCGATTTTGCAAGAAAGGGCAAAGGAATCATGTACGTCCACCCTGCACAAGCACTCACTATTTACACGCCATTGTTCTGAGGACGAAGTTCATTTGAACTTTAATATTTATCGCATCGTCGTTTATTTACCCTCATCTAATCTCTAAGCACATTTAGATGGGAGAGACTGAGTCTCTTTCTCTCTCCCACTGACTGAAACTTTGCCCGGGTCTCTGGGCCTCTTGGTCTCGGAGCAATAAACACCTCCTGATGGCATGCTGTACAAACAGGCAGGTCTGTGGTCATGTGAGGCCCCCCTCAGCTCAGTCTGTGCATCTTTCGCACCAACCCTGAGGCAGCGTCCATGCAGTATTCTGGACACTTTAGCGCATTTTTTGCGTTATATAGGAGCTATCACCATCCCAGACAGAATTGTCGGAAATGCAGAGACGTGCTGCTCAACTCAGGACGCTGGCCGAGCAGCTTTGTTCTCTTTCCCTCTCATATTCTATACTGCGAATACGAAGCACTTCCTTCAGGGAGACGTTACAAAGTCTGCAAAACGAAGTACAATCGTTTCAAGCTCTCTTTCTTCCCCACTTCCATAGTTTTAGTGAACAAAAAATGGGCCTCTCGATAAGGGGTTTGCAGGAGGGTGCACCCTGTCTATTTATTGATGGATACTGATGCACTTTATAGGGGAGGAGCAATACTGAGTGAATGGGTGTTTGCTTTTCTTTGTCTAGTGGGGTTTTATGTTCACTGTCTGCAACCAAGTGGCATTGTTGTCCATAGCAAGTTTCCCTCTGGGATAATAAAGTTTATTTCATTCTATTCTATTCAGAGCTATCGTTGCGAGCTACCAGCACCAATAACTGCTGTGGCCAAGTGCAGTGGGTTCAACATGTCTGCCTGAGTCTTAATAATCTTTCTTATTAGACGAGTCTCCGTTTTTGATGCCAGGCGGGGTTATGGAAGGAAGTGTTATCTCTATAGCAGGTGGGATGCAGGCGGGAGTCTGATGACCTCTTCCTGCCTGTCCAAAGGACAGAGGAGGGCCTCCACAGCATCTGCTGGTAAAAATAACGGCCTCTGCCGCCCGCATGTAGAGAAAATGATTACCATAATATGCCTGCTTCTGTAAGGTGAAATGTATTGATAATTGGTTTGCCCTTTTCTGGCTCTGCTGTGGAACGGTTAGGAACTAATTACAGGATTACAGTGCAATTAATTCTAAATGCCAGTTAAAGTTGGCGCTGGGGCAGCTGGGGCGGAACTGCAAAGCCGTGAAAACAGTCGGAATGTGGACTCTGTCAGGGCTGGTCTTTAGCGGCAGAAATGCACACATGCTGTCATGGGCTTGGATGCTCTCATTAACCGCCAGCTAGCGAGGTTCCTAGAGAATCATCTATGGTCTGCATGACCCTCTGGCTTTTAATTCTCTGAACTCAGTTTAAAGCCTATTATCATGAGTATAAAGTATCCAAAACACAGAGGACACTCTGAAAAACCCATCATTCTTTTCACGTCTGGATGAATCTCCAACTAAAGTGAAAGTGTACCTCACTAACTCCCTGACTTCTTGGATGGTGATGGTGCTTCAAAGCCAAATGAATACATCATGTGTTATTTGAAGACAAAATATCAAGCAAATAAGTCAAACACCCTAAACAAGGAGAAGTCATGGAGGAATTTATTTCATTTCAGCTGATTCTGCTCAGACCAAACAAAAACATGGCTATTACACGCCATGAGGGACGAATGATATGGCTTTCCAGGTGTGTTCTGACAGCATTAGCTATTGGGCTAATTATATACATTTTTTGGCCTTTGATTCAAATTTAGTATCACTGACATGCACTTGAGAAAGGTGTAGCAGCAAATCTGTGCTTGATTTCCCCCTAACAGACCACTAATCTGCACAGATAAGCCCCCTACTTAAGAGCAACGTTAGACAGAGCCAAAAGGTAGGCGATAGTCATGAACATTCATTGCTGTTTACGCTGTGTATAGAAACATACTCCAGGTTCCACAGGCAGCTGTCTCCAGTAGTACTTAGTAGGTTGTACTCGCCCCTCTGCAGCTGTTCTTTAGGGTGGCACGGCGGGTAACACTGCCACCCCACTGCATAGAAGGTTGTGGGTTTGAATCTAGCTTGGGGCCTTTCTGTGTGGAGCTTGCATGTTTTCCCCGAGTTCATATGAGTTTCTTTTGAGCACTCCGGTTTCCTCCCACAGTCCAAAGACATGCATGCCAGGCTAATTGGAGACTCTGAACTGTCCATTGTTATGAATGAATTATATGTTGACGTGAGATATCTGAAAGTGTCATTAAACAACAAAGAATCAGTCAGTCTTTTTTTCTTTGCGTGTTTCTGAAGCCATGTGACCACAGGAATGCCACGGCTTTCTCATGCAGTAAACAGGCGATAGTTTTGAAAGCTTCTGCTGCCTGTGGATACTGGGACAGCAGTGAAAAGCCACAAGATCTCATTTTGATGCTAAACGGTCAATATGTGGCAGCCAAACACAGCAGCTATATTTCCTCAGATGCAGTGCACTTTCTCAGCAGCAATCACTCCCTGCATTTTATTTGTAGCTGTGTTGCTTGTATACCACAGCCAGGAAATGAACATAAAATCCTTCAAAACAAAAGCCAAGACTTCTCGCCAAAATTCCCGTAGTTTATTGTTCAATGTTTGATCAATAGTGGTCTCACTCTGTTTCTCTGCAGTTTTTCTTCTTAATCAATGGAGGCTTATGAAATCCAGCTGAGATCTTTGTGTAAGATCTTGCCGTTAAGCGTGGGGAGGGAAAGCAGCTCAGTGGCTGGGTTTTGGGGAGAGAAGAGTTGCTCTGCTGCAGAGCTACAGCTGAAGGGGGGGGGATGCTCCGATCCGAGGCTTTCCCATAATCCAGGTTTGATCTTCCTGTTTGATCTGCTGTGTAATCTTTGAGACACTGTGATCAGCAACTATTGCTGTAATGTAAAGTCAATCGTCATGATCCCCTTCCCCAGGCTAACCTGACAGCTGATCTCAGAGGGGAAGGAGTCATCTGGGCTGCCTAAAACAAATCTACAGTCCAAGAGGCTGGCGATCCTCTGTGCTTTCTGCGGAAAGAGAAAGGAAGGAAGGAAGGAAAAACACCGCTGCAACACATTTAAGGGCTGAATTCTTTTGATCTGGTGATAACAAGCTTGAGGAATATGATCCGTTGCACCACTGCAATCATTTGTTCCGATCAAAGTTCACTGGTTCTTATGGGACAAAGAATTAATATTGTAAGTGAAAGCGGAGGACAGCCATTCAAATCAGGTGGTGCTCCATGTTTCCATACAAATGTCTTTCAGAACACAGAATAACCCAGCCAGGTCTATAAATATTTGGACATTGACAAAATAAGTTCAGAATGAACATGAGCTCAAAGTGCAGCCTTAATTTGAGGGTATTTGCATCCGCAAATGGTGAACAGATAGGAATTTCAGCATGTTTAATGTGTGGTCCTCTCTTTTTGAAGGTACTGGAGAAACTGCCGGAACTGGCTGCTTAGCTGTTCCTTGGTGCGTATTATTTCCATACTATTTAATTCACGAGTTAGCAGATAAAGGATGGAAAGTTGATTTAAAGTTTGTCAGCTGCATTTGCAGTCTGTTGCCACTCATCACCAACCAGGCCTATCGCAATTTCTATGTCCCCGTGTGCTCTTAATCATTTACTAAACAGTTTATTTCAGTGAGTTTATACTTTGGTCTGTGTGTCTGATTTTTTTTTTTTTTTCCCCTCAAAGTTCACAGCCTTTAGCAGCTTCTGTGACTTCTATTCTTATAACTGCTGTTTCCATCTCAGAAATGGCGGATTCCAAATGTAATCACAAGTCATTGAATATACCTGATTAATCAGGCACACCTGCAAAGCCTAACAATAAATAGCGTGCTGTATGTAACATATATTTAAGTGCTGGAAGGCATCCCTGAACATAAAACAATGCTGAATCTTGAGGTGGATAGGTTACAGCAGCCAAAGGCAATGATGGCTTATAGCTGACGCTACAGAGGGCATGTGGTTACTAAAACTGGGCGCTCCAAGATTGTAAAAAATAGCCTCATCAGACAAAGGATGTTTCTGTCAGAGCATGTTGATGGTTGGGTCAGAATATAATGTAGACCCCATGAATCTGTGGATCCACCCTAGATCGCATCAATTTTAAATGTAGTGCCATTTATCAGATTTATACTGTATAAATTTCACTTATTTTTGCGATTCGCATCGCGATCGAATTCGCAGTAAGTCTTGCACTTTTTCAGGAATTATCAGGAAAATTAGGTGTGCGCTGTGTGTGTGAACAGAATTGAGAGTCGAAACTCGGTTTTTTCAATCCCATGATTCGAAGTGGAATGTCAACATCCGGTACGGTGTTCATTTACCCACTCAGCTGTTTGCTTTGCATACGAACGCGATACACGAACATTGGCTAGTGCATTTTATCACGGAACTGCGGTACTTTTCCCATAACTCAGTTCGTGACATATTTTTGATATTACCCTTGCTAGGGTAACGTCACCAATGCAAAAATTTCATTGGCTGAAAGCATGGGGAAAAAAATCGCTCTGTGTGACTGTGACCATACTGAATACCAAGTGTAACATTGGTTAAATTGTTATGGCTTAACGCTGTAGCGAGCTGGCAAAGTACCACTCTCATCACTAAGTTACTCAGCTAGCTAGCCAGCGAGCACGGCGTACCTTTCCATAACCTTTATGTAACATAAGTTTGCTAGTTAACTAGCTCCTCAGTCGACAGTGACTTAAAAAACCACGGCTGGTTCAACTGCGATTGTCCTTGACACAGGGACTGACGGAGTATCGCAGTGATGGAGTCAGCTAAGAGCTAACAATGGGAATTACGTTTGTTTTCTATTAAATTACACGTTTAGTTATGCTCGCTAAAGCTTGCAGCAATTGAAAAATTTACTCAGTTTGTTTCATAACTTTCATATGACATACCCACTTGTGTAACATCCTCTATATCTTTAGACTAATCCAAATAATTCTTCGATTTAAAGATAAATAGCCTCATGCCTGAGCATTAGATATCCTGTTATTGACTGATACAAGGGGGGATTGTGTTGTCGTCTGCACCTTTTGGACTCCTGGTATTTTAAACATCGGGTGTAACGTTTATCCGTATGTGGAAGGCTCTTTGCTGGCCACACTAGCTCCCAGGAGCACAAAATTTGTCCCTTTTATTTAAATCTTGTCCACATGTTTGTTTGGCAGTGCCCCTCCAGTGTTTTCGCTCCACGAGAGGCATAAGTTATCAGGTCCAAGCACAACATGCACAGGGCTTTTCCCTGAACCTCGACCCTCCATAAAAACTCGCCTAATGATGACCCTGTACTATTCACTGTGACCTCTCATTCCATCCAGGCCCATTTGAAACGGTTCTCCACATCTTTGTTGATCCGCGAACTCGATCGTCATCTTTCTGTTCCATTGTTTTAGCCATGTTTCAGGCCGAAATCTCTGCATGAACGATAGTACTTTTTTGCACATGGCTGCGCTTGGATGACATCGCGGTAGATGACTGTTTGCCTCTTTTGCGGTGATTTTCGGTGCTCTAAGCTCCTTTACCTTGCCAGTAACAGGCAAGCCCTGGACACACAAGTATTTCTGCAGTCTATCTCTTTACCAGAGACATATTGCTGTAAGACTGGTTTGCTGCCATCTTGTAAAGACCTGCGCGTGCTTCTGTTTATGTGCCTTGATCTCTGACACAATGTCTCCTGACATGCACACTCGGAACCGTGAGCTCGCTTATTCGGGCGCACGCCAAGACCGACGTTTGAGTCAATCTTCTGTCTAGTTTCAGGCATGTGCAGTTCGGACGTTGATAGTGCTTTGCTTACCGTCGAGTGAAAATTTTCCCTGTGTGTGAATGGGCGCAAAAAAGATTGACTTTTGGATCGCGATCCCAATTTCACATAATTCACGTTTGTGAACGCACCTAATGACTGACCCGCGTTCCAAAGAAATATCGCCTTACCCTCTCGGTAAAGCATGGGTAGATTAAAAAGTGGCAGTCATAAATTAATTATAATTTTGTTTTCCAAATTTAAATTTTCAATTATCACTTTTGTTATTAAGTGTAAGACTGCTGACTGCGGCGTGAGAACGTGATATGCTACTAAAAAGCGTCATTCAGCAAAACTCGGCCGATTCGTTCCTCGGCACCGTCCATTGCAATGATTAAATTGAGGCGTTACAAAAAAAAAAAAAAAAAAAACATTCCGGGAGTCATATTAATCAAATAACATTATTAGGTTTTATTTTATATTATTCCTCAACAGTACACAGCGTTTTCACCGTGATAGTATTCCTTTAAATTTTTACCTCTGGCCCATAGGCGTAGATTTGGATACGGAGAGTTAGGATATGTCCAGAGCAACTTCCAGACGTGGCAAGAATATCCCGGCTAATTTTTGATCAATGGGGAAAACAAAAGAAAAGCGGAATCACAAAAGTAACATGCTCCAGTACAATGCAATTTTAGTGCCTCGACAGTTTGCGGCTTTGTCCAATCCATAGACAGTCAATGGTCCAACCTGAAGTGTTTATCTCGGCTCCAGTCGCATAAGTAACGCTGTTACAAGAAAACATATCACACATGAAGATATTTGTATCTCCCCGATGACGGTAGTCGGGAGATACTATGGTTTAGTTCGGGGCCGCCGCCGCAGAGATTTTCTGTTCTGGGCTCTGGAAGCCACAATTATTACAGGCACTTCTCCAAATTTCACACAGGCGAACATATTGATTGGACGATGCTCAAGACCGATTTTCGCAAATTTTGGACGTCCAATATGGCTGCCAGCGGCCATTCTGTCCGAAATTTGGGGATTGGGGAGATACACGACTCGGCCCCTGTGGCGACCGAGTTATCTAGTTAACAGACAGGATTGTGAACTGGCCAGCTGACGTAGCTATATATGCACTCAATTGGTGTCAATGTCCACTCTACTAGAACTGAGCAAGTTTCGGCAGTGTGCAGAGGTCATCTGCAGTGCTCAATAAAAGTTGTAGAAACTAACATGAACAAATTTCAAACATTAACTGATATTCAAGTAGGCCTAATCAAAGCAGCATTACAACAGCAGATGCATGCAGTATACAGAAACAAACAGTCACAATCTAGAAAAAAAATATGCAAACTCGAAATGAACCAAAGTTCGAGGAAGGAAGTTGTCGAACTCTCACAAACAGGACCGAACACGATCTCGGCACTCGTTGTAATAGTGAGTTTAGTCGATTGCATGCCCATGCAGCTACGTACCGCATAAGAAAATGCTCTGATGTATTTGAATCATAAGGGAACCTATTCCATCAATATTCAGGTAATTTGCAAATCAACAAGCAAGGTAACACATGTTAGTATTCACGAATTATTCTGGATAAAGCCATGACTCCTTTATACTGGCAAACTGTCATTCCCTCAGTCTTCTAGAGAATCCCTCAGCATGAGTTTTTATTCAGACAGAAAAAACACATGATAACACATACTGTAATAGAAATAATGCTTTAAGGGACTTAATGTGCTTCATATGTTTGGATAAGACAGGTATACAGGAAGGTGGTCATAATGTTTTGGCCCATCCACATGTCACCTATGTAATACTTTTCTATGGTGGACCTTTGAACTGAGAATAAGGCCAGATCCCTGTGAATGATTCACCTACTATCTCTGTCATGAATGTCGCCTAAACATAATGTTTCATGCCACTGATATCTTATATTGTTCATCTCATAATCTCTGCGGTTATCAAAAGATTGGGTGCGAACCTGGAGGATTTTTATGGATGATATAAAAAAAAAATCTCTCTCAAAACTGTGTGAAAATACTCATAAATCACTTTTGTGAAATGGATCCCTAATTATAAAGACCATATAGACTAAAAGCACTTTTCTGCTTGCCAGTCAAATAAACTTGTGAGCAAAATCATTTAAGCACAAAATACCTATAGCGGCTGCAGAATGATTCCCATCATCACTATGCAAATGACTACCTCAAATTAATTTTTTATTTGCTGATTAAATGATAAGATGATTGGATGCATCCATTGTATTAACATACGTGAGCTATTCCATCATCAATTCCCAGGGTTGTCAGATTATGCACTGTAGTTGGCTTGAACAGAACACAGATGTTCCTTGTCATTTGCTGAGTGGACCATATATTTGTCCAGCATGAGTGATACAGTAGCTATGTGAGAGGAAGATTTTGCTCCAGGGCCCATTTAGTGTGGCTGCAACCTAACGTTTCTGTTTAACCCCCACAGCCTTCTTTAACTTATTTTAATGTGAAGAACAGTAGTGTGCAGTGATGATTATACATGTAACAAAATGAAGATAAATCAGAAACCAAGTACAATTCAAGCATTTATTTCATGTAATATTGGATCATAAAGATGAAAATAAGTAAACAGATAACAAAACATAGTAAAAACAAAAATAATAATGTCTTTTCGAGAGAAAAAGTCCATATCTAGTGTTGCCAGCCTTTGCTTGATCACAGTGTTTAATCTTTCAGGCATAGTTTCACATATTTTTTTATTTCCTCACTCACTAAACCATTCCATATGGTTTGAAGTTCATTCCAAAGAGATTCTTTCAATGTGACAACAGATTTGCTCAATCAGATTAAGGTCTGGATTTAGAGCAGGCCAAGTCATAATTTATATGTCACCAAATGTTTCTTTCCGACTGAGTTCATTTTTGCACAACTTAAAAATGTGTTTTGGGTCATTATTTTGTTGAAATAAAATCTCCAACCAATCAGTCTTTTTCCAGATGGCAATGCATTCCTCACAAGGATGTGGGATACTTCCTTTGATCCATGATTTCGTCGATTTTTATGAGATCACCGGCTCCTTTCCAGGCGACTGAACCCCAAACCATAATATAACTGCCTCCATGTTTTACTGAAGGTTAAAAAGTCATTTTTGAAACGTTCTCAGACTCTACGGCACGTATAAGTCCTACGTTTGAGTGAGAAAATAATGAATTTTGATTCATCAGTCCAAAGGACCATTGGTGTCCAATCCTTGAATTTCTTGACAAACTCGAGTCTCTTTTTGATGTTGCCAGCTCGTGGCAGCAACACGCCCAATCAGACCATTTTCACACAGGCATCTGGAAATAGTAGATCTTGATACTTTCATCTGTTCACTTCTGGTGCTATTAATATCATCACGCAGTTTTCATGCTGTCAACCGCTGATTTTTTTTTTTTTTTTTTTTTTTACATGTCATACACAGATAGCAAACATCAGAGGCGCTTAACTTCCGTTTTGCACCTCTATTGCCACTAGTTTTCAGCGAACCGGTCTCTTTGAGACACTTGATGATGTTTCTTACAGTGCCATGGCAGCATTTAACATCTTCAGCATCAAGTAAGGCCACAATGCGGCTACAAATTATCTCAGGGAGCTCCTTCTGTCGTGCCATCGTGTTTAACACTGTGACGCTGCTCAAAGTTCATGTGACCTTATATTCTGGAACAACTGACCATCAGAGGTAATTCTACAGAATAATGTTGCCTCAAACCAGTTTAAACAAATTTTTTAGCATCAATCATCATGGAATGAGCCTTCAAACATGCATTTTTCGAGAGAAAATTAAATTTGCGACACCTTTCAATTGTTATAAAAAATGGATGTCTTAAGTTTTTTGTTTTGTACCCATATTTTTATCTCAATATAATTGTGAGAAAAATTTTTTTTGTACTCACTGCCAATAGATTAGTAAATATAATAATATTTTTTTAATACATTTTCACCAAAAAATTATAGAGAAGTAATATACTGGGATCTGTTGTAGATGAAAGTGGTGGTGTATAATCAATACTGCACACCACTGTAGTCTACTAATATTTCACTCTGGGGGTGCATGTAAATTCCATTTTTTACTTTCATGTTACGGATGGGGTTTCTAAAGAGCTGAAGGAATTTTTCTCACCTTCCCAGAAGAGAATGTAAAAGTTCTCAGCTCACCATTGTCCTTGTTCCTCTTTCAGGCTATTAGATATACAGAGGCTGGGACAATACAACGGCATCTTCTTCCAGCTGTTCAAGGTGAGACAGAACTATGTTTAATGACTGTTTCTACTAACCCAAGGACTGAAGTGAAAAATTCTGTCTTCCCTTGCCCTTTCAAGTGCTTAAGCGCACTGCAGCACAAAATCAATGGCTGCTGTTGTAAAATCACTTTTTCAAGTCTTAAGCTGTTTAAAATTAACTTTCTCATCTCCATTATGGGCCTTTAGGGAATATCGGTGAAACGGGCACGTTCGTGCGTCCAACATGCTTGCGCTATTAAGAATAAATGCATATGACAAGAAGCCTTGATAAGCAAGGACAGTCTTTATTTGGGGGAAGCACATCTTTGCACCCTGAAAGCCGCGTGTCCTATTTTTAAGTATGGCACTGGCCCACTTATAACTTAAATGACTAGTTTAGTTAACCTTTCTGTTTAAATCTAACGTATCGTTATGGGCACAATGCTGCGCTGCATAATTTCTGCGGCATTTGCATTCGTCATGTCCTCCCCCCTCGGCTATAAATACACCTGACAGGAGAGCTCTTCTGTAAAAGTGTGTGCAGGGCTTCCTAGGTGAGGAACTTTGATATTCCTGCTCATGAAATATTTGCTGACTTCAATCACCAGGGGGACTAATGTTCAGATGAAGGCACTGATATGTGCCCCTATTAGTCTCTCAGGATTTTCCCCAGCCCACTTCTCACCCGATTCGTGCCAATTAAGCAGCAGAATTATGTATAATGGTGAAAGTCACTTGCGTTTCCGAGTCCTGGAATGCATTGGGAGAGATGACAGTGGGATACTGTTGAATAATTAGAGTGAATTTTCAAAGCCCTGGAAACTCAATCTTACTCTGCCATATGCTAACTATTTTTAACCTAATCCCTCTCCCTCACTCTCCTCTCTCTCTCTCTCTCTCTCTCTCTCTCTCTGTCTTTCTTTCTCTCTCTTACTCTGCATATATTCTTGCTGCTCTTTTCAGGGCATGGTTGCAGATTTTCTGCAGTTACAATTGTGCCTTGGAAATTTTAGGATAGGGAATCAATACAAAAATGAGTACGGTTTGTCTCGCTGAAACAAACAAAAAGCAATGCCATGGGCTCCTTAGCTCACCTGGACTGTTTATACTTGTACAGGCTGTTGAATCACGCCATGAACCAACTTTGGTGTCCTGATGGGTAGGAACATATGTGCCAAGTTTCAGTTTTATCAGTCCAGTGGTTTCAGAGAAGATGTTACGGACTACGCCGATGCCGATGACCATCACAACGATGACGGACAGATGGCCCATGACATGAGCCCACCGGCCCTTCGGTCCAGGGGAGCTAAAAACAATTTGTGCACCCACTTTCAAGAACTGGACAGGCAACCCACATCCGAGTCTGAAAACACATTTCATCCCTGTAAGCCAAATTATTGCAAGCAGTCTGTCCATTACCTTTGCCCATCTTTTGAGAGCGCGTAACTATGTCTCACTTTCTTTCATGTCGCGCAGATTAATTATTCATGTAATGTTGTGAAATGTGCTTGAATTCATAAGTGGTTAGATTAAGCAACGCAAGTAATTGACAGTAAAATAATGGCTCGTTGCCACATCTGTTTCAACCTCAAGAAGAAGTGGTAAAGAGCCTATTAGGGAAGCAGCAGGGTGTGTCTCGCGTTGCGTGAGGATCCACTGGGGCTCTCATTGTCACTAATGGGCCTGTGGTCAAATAGGAAATAAGTCCTCCTGGCTTCTGTCTCCCGTCCCCTTCCTGCTACCAGTGCTTATAACACTTTAATGATGCACACACCAGCCGCGCCATAATGTTTATTCTAAGTGCCCGGAAGATGGATGAGCCTCTCACATCATTCTTAACCACAAATTAATTCGCTAATTAGTATATCTAAATGAAAGCTGCCCTACTCCTTATTATAGCACAGCTGAGATGTGATGCGCGGCTCTTACTCAGTTCAGCATCGCACATTTCCCTTTGCTTGTGTGACAGCGTAATGAATCATCAGCAGAATTAGCAGAAGCCTACTATGTATTTATTCTTGGAGAACATACTGCAGCAGTACAACACAATATAGGCAACACACTCATTAATGGGTTGCCTCCCAGTTTTGGCAACAACAAAGTATGATGCAAACAGAAAATGGCACTCTCTTACAACAGAGGACTACAAAGTACTGAGCGTTCAATTCTGCTGATATGGTGCAGCCTGGAGTTTGTGCAGAATGTCCCATTCAAAGTATACATAAGTAGGGGAGACCGGGGACAATTGTAACACTTTTTTCCAAATTTGACATATCAACTTTATTATAGTTAAATACTTGCTTAAAGGTATATGAAATGAAAGATGCATATGTTGGCTTGAAATATGACTAGGTATGGGTTAAGTGAAACAATTTATTTTGAAGCCATTATCATTTCAAAACTGGAAGTCAAGGGTTACAATTGCCCCAGAACACGGGGCAATTGTAACACACCCATGGGGCAATTGTAACACATGAAATTGTACCAACAAATCTTATTTTTTCTTTAATAAAGGTGACGCGCTGGGGCGCCCCGGTGGCTCGTCGGTCTAAGTGCACGTACCATAAAGGCTGTGTCCTTCCCGCAGCGACCTGGGTTCGAATCTGGCGCGGGTCATTTGCTGCATGTCTTCCCCCATTCTTCTCCCCAACCTTCCTGTCTCTCTACACTGTATAACTATCGAATAAAGGAAAAAAATTCCCAAAAAAAAAAAAAAATCTTAATAAAGGTGACGCACTGGACAGATGCATGATTTTCAACAATTAAACAGCATTTGATACAATAAACTAATTATAATAAAACATGACAAATGCTTGACTCATTTACATTATATTTTTCCCAGTTATGTGGGAGAAAATTATACTACTTATTTTGCATATTGCTGTGGCTTGGCCCTTTAACTGTGGCAATAGAGAAAGTAACTACTCCCTTGGCAATTGTAACAGTCGATAAAATGCCCAGGGGCAATTGTACCACGTTGTTACATTTGCCCCCGAGGAGGGCGGCCATATTTTGGGGGATTTTTTTCTATCTTAGCATTAGTATTCGTCGTTGAAACATTCGCCAAATACAGGCCTAAAAATGTATTTTTGAAACATAAAAATAACAGCCATAGCTCAAACACATATTTGTCCAGAAAAAAAAAAAAACATTAGGTAATTTAAGATTTTACTTACCTGCTCAAAAAACGATTTTTTGGCTGTAAAAAGTTCCATGATCTGTTAAACCTGCCGACCCTCAGACAGCATATGGAGCAATAAAATGCGTATGCTCTGCACAGAGCGTACACGTGTAGCGTGTTTCTACTAGGGATGGGCGCCTCTGTTACATTTTCCCGTGTTACAATTGTCCCCGGTCTCCCCTACTATTATCTATTTATTAACTGTGAAATTCCTCTATATAGCAGAGGGGCTTACTGCGGAGCAAGTTCAACATTAGCCAGGCTTTCTTTGAGTGAGCTGCCTCAACTAACCCTAAATTCGCAATCAGAGATACCATAAGTTACCATGGCAGGTTAAAAGAGAGCCACCTCTGTGACATTGAAAACCCCAGCCTTGAGCTGCTTTCACACCGGACGTGAAACAAATTTTTCGCACGACAGATTACATTCGCGCATATTCGCGTCTTTGCATTGACTTTGAATGTAAACTGTCGTGCGAAAAATTCGTTTTGCGTCCGGTGTGAAAGCATCTTTAGGCGCAACATATATTGCTAACCCACTAATCTAGCTTTGAAGTACACCCTGTAATTCAGTTATTTTTATTATATTTGAAAAAATCATGCGATTTCGGCAAGCGTTATCAGTCGGTTGCATTAGATGTCTGTTTGTCTGTCAGTTTGTTAGTTCTGCACCCTTTTGCCATTTATCCTGCACCAATCTTAACAAAACTTGGAGATATGTTAGCATAGGTTACTCCCCGCACGTCTATACTTTTTGAAGTTTCTATGTCAAAGGTCAAGGTCACACAAAAGGTCGAAAATGCATTTTGATCCAAAACTTCATTTCTAATTCAGCTAGAGACTTGAAACTAACGCCATTCTTCTCGTCAACGCAATGCGGTTCTAGCGGTTAGGGGTCGTGATGACATCACTCTGACGTACGTGACATCATTTTTTCGATTTTTGCCAAAATGAATTTTTTTGATTCTACTCTGTAGACAAATTGATATATCTTTTCACCTTTTTAAATTTGATTTTAGCAAGTCATCATTCTAAGAACGACTTTTCATTGTTGTTGTTGCAGTTTTTCTTCTTCTTCGGATTCTTCTTCTACTACTATTATTGTTGTTGTTGTTATTGTTGTTATTATTATTATCATTATATAATGCAAAATTTAAAGATGTTATTTCTATAGCTTTGAAGCTAGAAAAGGCTCAGAAATTGTAGTGCAGCTTCGGTATACTCCTATTTGAGTTGCTTGGGCTTTTTGAATGGACAGCTCATTTTTATTCTTTCTTTTAATTACTTATTCATCTCATTTTATCCGTAAACTTATAATGGGACATCCGTTGAAACTACTTATACACGTTCTCAGTCAGAAGCATGATAATGTTATCACATTACATTGGCGTCAGATTTTTTTACATGCCACTGGTGTATTGCTCCCAGCTCGACCATTTTGCCTGCTCAAGGCAGTTGGCATCTGGCTGTAACATAATCCTTATAATTGGCATTAAACCATTTCCAGTTTGTAAAATATAATCCTATCCATTGCTATGGTGAAAAGTGCATGGATTCAAAGATCAGGAGAGGTTTGAGTTCAGGGGGGTCATGGTCGCTGATCTGAATCGCCTAATTTACACGATATCTCAAAAAACTACAGTAGATAGCCACTTGGTTACTGTGAAACACATATAGGAAATTATAAATGGAGATGAAAATGATATGATAACTTTTAGCCTTGAGTGATCTTAAAACGTCAAACAAAAGGGGTTGAGATTTTAAAAGGTTATATCTCAAAAAAACTACTATAGATAGCCACTTGGTTACTGTTTATCACATATGGGAACTCATGATATGGCGATTAAAATGACATTATGACTTTTCACCTTGAGTGACCTTGAATGGTCAAACCAAAGATGATGAGATTTCAGAAGGCTATATCTCAGTAACTAATGGCCACTTGGTTACTATTAATCACTGATAAGAACTCATGCTCGGGAATCTCAATCGTACCATGACATTTGACCTTGAAAGGTCAAATTTATGAGCGCATGTACCTGAAAAGTAGAACAAATCAGTGAACACCTGAAATTTGTGCGAGGGGGCATTCGTCGTGCCTGGCATTTCTTCTTCTTTTTCTTAATAATAATAATAATGATAATAATAATAATATTTTGAAGCAAATTTAGCAATGCAGCTCATCCTAGAGCTTTGAAGTTGCAAGCTCAGAAATTGAAAGGAAGCTTTGGGATACGCCCATTTGAGTTGTTTTGTGCTTTTTAAAATTTTTTAATGGTAGCTCACTTTTACTCTTTCTTTTTCTTGTTTCTTTTTATCTCGTTTCCCCAGAGACCTATAATGGAACATTTAGAAAAACTCAAACACATACAATTTCAGTGTTAGAAACATCAAACTCGGTGTACAGCTTCATGTTGGGTTGGATACATCATTTTCATGTATTGATGAACATTCACACTTTCTTCACTCCTTCTAATCTCTTCTTTTTCAACTCAACACACTGCTTTTTCAAAAGCTCTTATACTCCCACAATTTCATGGCTAGAGCCTCTGAATTTCCTGTCTGGATTCAGACTGTCCCAAAGAATGGATGTCGATGAGTTTGTAGCCCTGCTCCCCTTTTTTTCTCTTTCGTCACTTCATCCTTCTTTAAACTTCATTCATTCACCATGTCTGCAACATTCTACTTGGAGTTTTCAAAATCGCAACACAACTTCAGTCTTTCCCAAAGGATGGATGTTGATGTGTCAGACCGTCAAACACAATACACACACGTAGCTCTCTTCTCTTTTCTTCATCTCTCCATCCCACATATGACCCAAACAATCCTTGACCCTTCATAACCGTTTGTCAGGGCATTGGGGACTGGGATGTTGGACTCAGGAAAGGGTTGTATGTAAACTGACGGAGGTCTGTCCCCTTTTCAGATTGGTTTTGGTTTAATATGTCATAACTATTGAGCCATACATCGTAGAGAGTTGGGGACTGTTTTATTCGACTCAGGAAAGGGTCAAATATTAACAGCCGAAGCCCTGCCCCTTTTTGTCACGGGTGATATTTGCCCCATTTTAACTATTGAACCTCTCATCATAGAGAGTTTGAGGAGAGCTTGTTGGAAGTCACTCCTGTTAGCATCACTCTCATTCCCACGCTTTTGGCATCCTTATTTGACGCCAGTTTAAAACGAACCCTACCCCCAGAACCCTAACCCTTAGCGTCAAATATAGACACCAAAAGCTTCCTTTTGCATCGTATTTCCACGCTTGGTCAGGTAGCGTCACTATTTGACGAGTTGGGATGAGAATGTGTTGTTCCATTTGAAAAACCCTGAAAAGAACACAGATGGAGTCACTCTTTACAGTTTATTCACAAATTACGCCTTCTTGATTCATTTTATAATTGTTAATTTCTGGCTTAAATGGCTGTATTAAATGCTGCAAATAAACGGTGTAGTGCATTACACAAAAGAAGTGAAATATATTATCATTATTATTATTATTATTATTATTATTATTATTATTAGTTATAGTAGAGGTAGTAGTTGTATTATTGCTGTTCCCAATGGAAATAATTTTAATAATCTATTGTTATTCTTTGGTAACATAAAGTGATTAACATGAAGACTTGTAATGTGTATTAGGAAGGAATGAAAATCAAAGATATTACACTGTGGTCTGTTCTAACAAATGCCACAGCAATTCAGATCTTCAGTCCCTAGATGCTCTTTTGTATGCAGGTTTGATGTCCCCTGAGTACAATATGCATAGACCTCAGTTAATGCTCTTAGTGTAAATGACTGTTGGTGACGATCACACCAAAAATGTTGCAGTCACCCCCCCAGCCCTCGGTCCTCTGCATCACAGACCATGTCCCCACCAGTATATAAGGTTATATTATATACTCTGGTGCTTTGAATATATTTTGTGGTGCCAGGCCTAGTGATTTCAAGCAATGTGGAGTCATTGTTTCCATTCACAAAAATTTTATTTCACAGCCATTTTATATGTCCGCCGATCTTTCTCTCTATCATTCACAAGATTAACAAAGTTTATTATAAATGGAATTATTCACGGAATTAGTTATCTGTTTCTCTTTCTTCACGTTGCCATTCATGAAGCAGTGTGAAAGACCATTAGCTTCAAACTACAAGTGAGTCTACAGGCTACAGTCCTCCTGGTTGAATTATGCCATTCGGTTGACGTCAGTGCTGCTGTTCTTCCTGATCGCCTCAGAGCGAAATCTTTCTCAGCTCATCAGTCACGACACATTCTCTCTGGATTGACACTAATGTTACCGGGTGTAATCCCACATTGCTACATCCTAAAGGTTAATAATCCTTTTAATTAAAGTGTAAGCTTTCTATTGAACATAGAGACTAATCTCAGAAGGATTAGCGGGGAAATGAATATAGCCGGAGCAATTAGTCTGATAATTAAGGTTTAAGTGCTGGACAGAGATCGGAGCTCTCATGATGTGTCATAAAATTCATAGAGTTGTTAGGGGTTCTGGAAATGTTAGTTAGCGCTTTATTGCGGCACGGATTTGCACACGCACCCAGGGTAGCTGTGAAACACAGCCTCCCAGTGGGCGGAGGCACGTGTAGCAGCAACAGCTGTTCCTCCGCGAGCACGCTGTTCCACACAATATGATCGCTCCATCAACAGAGCCTCCCCGCACCCCCGCATCCCCTGCACCTCCTCTGCCCCTCCCCCGGTACAGCTGCACTCATCCAACACAGTTATCAATAAATAGCCATGCTACAATTAGCGATCTCCGAGGATGAACATAACAACAGCAGGGGAGAAGAAATGTCAGCTGTACACTTTAATTACTAATGCTGTTAATCAATAAAACGCGTTCATATCTTTTGATTAAAGTTTTATTTCTGGCAAATGTTTTGAGAATCTGTTTGAATCTTTTTTTTTTTTTTTCGCCATTAATGGAAACCGTTGTGTCGGGGAAAAGGAGGTGGCAGATGCTGATGGTCAGTCTCACTGGGGCACTTCATGCTCTGTAATTGCATTTTGTCACCTACAGAGGGTGTTAAGAATCCTTGTTAAAAGCAGCACAGATAGTTGGAAGACATCTCACAGTAACCATTATTGTAGAGCAAATTACCAGGTAGGCAATATCGAAGCTGTCAAGAAAGGTTAGCAAGAGAGAGAGCTGGGAAATGGACCATTCAGCAATTCATCATGGCCCTAGTCGCCGGTTCCAAATTGAAAATTGTAAAAAAAGGTCATTCATTTTCCACGAATTAGAGGATGTTAGTTTTGCTTACCACAGTGACTGACGAGAAAAATAAAACACTTTGGGAATTTAAATTTGTTTGGTCGTTTTCAAGTGAACATTTGAAAGTTGAAGAATACAATTATGAAAACCCAACAAATATGTGAAGCAATAGAAGTCATTGTTGCATTTTGGGGCAAAATGATCATTTTTAACCCCAAGTCATCTGTTCCTCACTGCTCTGCGTGTTGCACACACTCCTCTTTGTAATGTATGAGACGCTTTTAATCAGAAAAATAAACTGCAATTATTTTTTTACATTTATACTCATGAGCTAGTGTTTCGATTGGACCCAAAGACTCCTCGCAGCGCACCAGCAGAGTTATGTTGCCCTTCTGGATTCCATTTAAACCCCTACAGAAAATTAAATTATTGGAAATCCATTTTTGTGGCACAGAAGCGCTGGAGCAGTATAAGCTTTTAAGTCAGAGCGCCATAAAGCATAAACATCTGCCGAAAATGAAGTTCCTCAATCACGTTTGTAACAGCAGCCTGCTTCGGCATAACCCAGTTTACACACCTTGTGGTACACACTCTTTGAATATCAATTTTAACCCGTAGAGCGCTAAATGCAGCCATTGCTGCTCAGTGATGCAATTTATCAAAAATCAAAGCTGTCGAAAACCTATCATGTGGCAACTTGCTTAAAAGAGCTCCCGCAGGAGAGCTCTTTTAAACAAGTTGCCACATGGTAGGTTTTCAACAGCACAAGATAATTAAATTTATATTTAAAAAAAAAAAATATATATATATATATATATATTTCAGCGTTCTAAGGGTTACATATGAAACGTGGTGAATGCTCTCCCATGCAGCTTCATGCAGTGTTCAGTCTCATTGACTGGTTAAAGATTTTATTTCATATTACAGACACTTTTCACATGCTGAAACAAACAATGCAATCTACTACCTAATGTAACACTGTGACTGAAGAACTGCACCAGAAAGTTTATGAAAATGAATCCTGGGATTAATTATTTGTCAAGGGATATTACCCAATATTGCAGCAGTATTACAGTGTATTATAGTAGTAATTATTATAAGTATTATTTACATTACATGCAAACCATGCTTACAGCTGGATGTTTTAAATGAGGCGATTCAGGTTAAGGACCTTTCTCATGTGTGCAGTGGCATAACTCCAGCTGGGGCCCTATGATTTACACTTCAATTTCTCAAACCATTATATTGTACTGTCACCCATAAAAGTATATAATAAAAATAATATTTGCAGCTTTCAACTCCAATCTTAACTGTTAATGCTGAAATGGTGAATTCAATGAAATGATGATGAACTTATTTCAAATGAAAATGCTCAAATCTATCTGTTTACGGTTAAATAAAAGCAAGAATGATCTTTGGACTATTTTGCGGTTAAAACTGTTTGCGGTTAAAACTCAGAAATAAGCATACTCAACATGATTTTAACATCATAAAATGTATTTTGACAAAAATTTACATGGTTGCCATGGAAAGGGAACTTTAATGACAAAATCTGAAAATATTTTGTGGCACTAATATTTCAATAACCCTTGGTCAGATTTTACTCAAATTAGTCTCATATGAAAGGTTTAAGCTAGTTCTATGAAATTACATAGGATTTTTTTTTTTGTTTGGAACATTTATCAATATTTAATGAGCTCTGTTATGTAACTATAATGAAAATCGCTATCATCAACTTGCTTCATTTTCAAAATTAACCCCCTAGGGATGCACCTATCTAAAAAATCCTACGTCATTTCATAGATCTCCAACAGATACAGCTTCAGTCCAAATTTCAAGTCAATCAGATAAATATCAATTATTTTATGAATGCCACAATGTTAAAAATCAGTCAAAATTGTGATTTTCGGTAATTTGCATTTAAAGTCACAAGTAACAATTGAGGCAGAGGAAAAACATAGATTCTTGGTGTTTACTGGCATCTCACTGCATTCCTTTATTTATTTTATGTGAAAATCAAAAATATTGAAATTTTCAAAGAAAAAAAATAGCAATTTTTACCCTGAAGACCCCTTAAATGATCGTGTGCTGCTGAAAACCTATCATGAGGCAACTTCTTTGAAAGAGCTCCCCTGTTGGAGGTCTTTTAAACAAGTCGCCACATGATAGGTTTTGAACAGCTTTGATTTTGATATCTGACATCATTGAGCAGCAATAGCTGCATTTAGCGCTCTAAGGGGTAAGAGTAAACGGGAGTAAGGACACAGAGAGAGGAGAAGGGAAATGTGAGGATGTGTGGCGTGAAAGATAAGGCAGTGATTTGAACCTTGACTCAGTGAGGCCATGAAGGATCAGTATGGTGAGCCTCTACCTTTATCATACCACAGACTGGCAGATTATCATAAAGATCTTCACCTCAAACTCCAAAGTACGTTCTCCTGTTCACCCATTTTCAAGCACCGAACATTCAGTAGAATACAAACTGGAGATGGTCTATCAGTTACAGTGCACATTCAGTAGCAATCACAAAGACCACAAACAATGATAAGGTAACGCACACAGGAATGAACTTCCTTCTCACACATTGTGAAGAGGTCTATTTTTGGTGGAACATTTGCCCAGTGTCAAGGGGTCAGTGTGTTCATGCTTCACAGTCATAGTTTTCAGCTTGAAAGGACATGATTCACATGTGAAGCTGCGGGTCCTCTCAGCGAGGCACTTTCTCAGATCTTGGGCTGCAGGAAAGCTCGCTCTCACCCTCTCCAGATAAGGTTTATGTTCAATAATGTACATAATCAGACCGACTCATTGTGGACTCAAAGTGGGGCCACACGTTATTTCCTGTTCAGGTTTTTATGGCTGTTTTGAAGATTCTCCCCCATCCCATTTTGTTATTTAATTGAGGCTCATGGGTTTGCCGGTGAAACGGCACGTCGGGGAATCTCAAGTCTCCTCAGCCATTAACCAGTCTCCACTCAATTAGAATGCATAGAATCCTGACATTTCATAACTTACGAGTCTCCAGGCCAATATAAAATACGGCTGTGTAGCAACTCCTACATTATCTAAACGTGTTTCGGTTAAATGAATCTGACACATACTTAAACACAATGCTAATTATTTTTCATATTCTAATTTAAAAAATAAACCTCGATAGATGGTGCACCTGATGGGGAAGGAAAAGCAGAATCCTTGCATTTTTTGTAGCAGGGGAAAAAACTGTAGAAGAAGAAGAAGAGCCCCTCCGTCAAAGACTGGGGTTGGGATCCATCATGCTAAAGAGCTAGTGGCCCTCCTGCCATGAATTAAATTCAGTTTCTCATATTTTCATGTCAAATAAATTATGTTACACATCAAAAATAGAGTGGATACCTATTTTAAAAAACAAGATTGTGACTGAGGGCACCATAAAAATGAAATAGGAGACATAACAAATAAGACAGTCACTAAAACCTAAGATTTGTTATGCTGCTAAACTCCATATGCGGAGAGGTGATGTTGACAATCAGAAATTATGGTGGAAGAAATGTATTTTGATTGGTGTTTAATTTTTTCCCAAGGTACTTTGCAGGTAGGGTAACACAAGCGAACAGCAGACAGTTTCGATTCGCGATGCAATTAATAAAAGCTGCCACTGCTCGATGCAGCCATTATTTCTAATCTGTATACTATTCTGAAATGCTCCTTTTTCAATTAAAAAATGAATTTATTCAAACCTTAATATCCTTTAAAACATTTACAAGAATTTAATTTGAAAGAAGGTAGGACATTTTCACACCACTCGTCTCCCAGTATTAACCATGTGTGAAGCTGTGCTGTTTGCGATCATTAAAAGAAGAAAAAAGATTCTGGATGGAATTAATTAGTCATGCAGAAAATCATATTTTAGCAAACTGCCTTTGCTGGGATATAATTGATTGCTATCATGTACTTAAATTTATAGAAATTGGTTGGAGATTTTTTTTGTCTCATTTATATGCTTATAATACAATAATAATAATAATAATAATAATAATAATAATTTTCAAACTTATTGCATGCAAATTAACATATAAATATGATATATGTGCGAATAAAAAAAGCATACCAAATACCAAGGCATTACCAAATAATGTCTATGTATGTGATACAATAAGTGAAGAGTACTGAGGTATTGAAACTGGACGCTGCCCGGGAAGTAAAAATCACTTCCCTCATGAACACCATTGGATCATTTTTGCTGTATCTTTGTGACAGTGGGGTGGGAATGTTCTTGCTCATGGGCCAGGCTCGAGTCATGGTGGCCCACCACTGGGTTTAGGCAGAACAGCCTAAAGATCCCATGTGGGAGTCACCGGTGAAGCCTTTA
Source organism: Gymnothorax javanicus (assembly GCA_029692085.1). Taxonomy (NCBI): domain Eukaryota; kingdom Metazoa; phylum Chordata; class Actinopteri; order Anguilliformes; family Muraenidae; genus Gymnothorax; species Gymnothorax javanicus. The sequence goes on from CM056204.1 coordinate 65,726,525, forward strand.
AAGTACGATGACCCAGGAGGCCACAGTCGCCCTAACACCTGATGATATGATGGATAAATGGAGATGCGTTGGGCTCCCCTACTAGCATAATCACGATAACAGATGTCTTCCGACTAACCATACATCTGAAAGCTATGCTAACAGGCTAAACACATCAACAGGAAGCAGTTCCAAGCGAATAAGTGAATCATTCAGGAGGACCTGCACTACACTGGTTTATTGCGCTGGACGAGTAAAACTAGCGTGGTGCTGATTCAATTGCTGCTTGAGTGGTATTGGTGCTAGTACCTTTCTCGATTTCTCGAGAACCTCTCAGTCATACAACTTCAAACTCGACGCTGCACATCCTTGGGTCCTCGGTAATACACCCACCAAGTTTGAAATTGATGGAGTGAACGGCTGTCAAGACTTCCGAAGGAAACACGTAATACATACATAAGCACACACACCCACATACGCATGCACTCAAACACACACAAACACACACACAGTTGTTGGTTTATAGTACAACTCTGTTTCCAAACGAGGTGTGATGCTGTGTAAAATGTAAATAGAAACAGAATGCAATGATTTGCAAATCATTTAAACTCTATATTTAATCAAAAATTGTACAAAGACAAGATATCAGATGTTGAAACAGAAATTGTATTTTTTTTTTTTAGAATTATCTGCTAATTTAAATTTTATGCCATCAATACATTTCAAAAAAGTTGGGAGGGGGCATGTTTACCTCTGTGTTGCATCATCTCCTATTTTTACAATGCTCTGTGCTGGGAAACTGAGGACACCAACTGCTGAAGTTTTGAAGGCCAAATGTTTTCCCATTCTAGTTTCATGCAGAAATTTGGCTGCTCACCACTCTGTGGCCTCCTATGTCATATTATTCATTTCATAATGCACCAAATATTTTCAGGGGGTGACAGGTTTGGACTGCAGGCAGGCCAGTTTTGCACCCAGACTCTTTTACTATGGAGTCATATTGTTGAATTGAGTGCAGAGCGGATGGGGTTTTTTAACTATGTGCTGTTAACAGGCTGGCTTGTCCCTCGCCTCTTTAGCCCGGGGGGGCGCAGTATCTGTGATTTCCAAAAAATTTCATATTTTGATTGATCTGACCACAGAATAGTTTTGAACTGCACCACAGTCCATCTTAAATGAGCTTGAGCCCAGAGGAGGCACCAGTGTTTTTAGGTCTTGTCAATAGATGATTTTATCTTTACGTGGTAGAGTTTTAACTTGCTTTTGCAGATGCAGCGAAAGACTGTGTCAACTGACAATGGTTTTCAGAAGTATCCCTGAGCCAGTGCAGTGATTTCCACGACTGAATCCTGTCTGTTTCATATGGAGTACTGCCTGAGGGCCCGAAGATCACGGATGTTCAATTTTGGTTTTTGGCCTTGTCCGGTGCCTCAAAAGATTTCTCTGAATCTTTAAATGCAAGTATGTATTACATACTTAAAGTATAAATTTCATTAATTATTTAAATAATGAAAGAATGAAATCGCTAAATTCTTTGAAATTTTACATTTAGAAACGTTATTCATAAATTGCTATTCACAGTCTTGCATAGAGTGGTGAAGTCCTTGTCATCTTTACTTCTAAAAGACTCAGAAATCTTAGATACAAACCATTTGGCTTATTCTCATTCTATGGATTTTCTCCCGTCATGCGCCTCCATGCTGCCGGCTCCATTTCACAGCTCGTTCCTCTTAGATGAGGCTGGGGGCTCCAGGGTTATTTCTCATTGTTCTGTCTGGCCCCTCATACTTTGTTTACAATGCTGTCAAAACTAAACTCTCCCTTCATTTCTACATAATGCACTCGGGAGGATGGTCACATGACTTTCTGCCATTTGTGGCCTCACTTTCCCTTATTTTTTTGTTGAGACAAAACCCCTTGTCGTTTCTCACTCAAGCCTTTGAGCTATAAATAACAGTTTGCCGAAACTCCCATAATTAACATCAGTGATGTGTACAACACAAATTTTCTGCCATGTCGCTCCAGATGTGTGGAATTTGTAAGTGATATTAACATCTATCGTGGAATCAGGGCTTCCCAGCATACCTTTCATAAACAAGGCAGATTGTTAACACTATGACTTTTTTGGAATCGTTGCCACTTCAAGGTCTTTCCACTCAAATAAAGTACAACTTCTCTTGTTCCACCAGATGTCCGCAATGTGTCCTAACTATACTGGTCATAGACACTGAAGTCACAGTATGCAATAAACAAAATTCAAACAGATTATGGTACTTTCTGGTGTCTGAGTAAGAAAATGAATATTATACAACAGTTAGTTGTGTAGTTAGAGGGTGACATCTGTTAGTGACATAGTGCAGTATCAGGAACCACAGCAATGGAACATTATTATTCTTTACTCAAGGTATTTTAAATGAAACTGTCAGGCGTGGATATTTATTCCAATGTAAATTAAATAAATACAACCAAAATTACACCATATATACTTTTACAACACGGTCTTTTACAATAACTATAGCCTGTCAAGCTCTTGAATTCACTTCAAATGTGCCCCCTTCCTTAAATGATCCAGCATTCCATACAGGCCCACTGAAATGCAAATTTCACTGCCTTACTTACAGTAATGCGCCGTATATCGCCTGTCTTACACCCATCAACATATCTCGCAGATGCCTGCACGCATAGCTGCCTCGCCACCCGTCTGTTTATGAATTACACACCGTATGTGCACGCCTGTATTATTTGTCATGCGGTAATATATTCAGATATTGCATAGTTGAGAACAAAAAAGGTCAAGCAAATTCCATTAACGAAGGCCCATTCCCAGATTTTTTAATCAGCCTCAGACAACCCGCTATTAAAGAGCCATAAGCGCTTTGATTGTAAATCAGCGCGACCTTGAAGACGACGAAGGAAGCGCGCATCTGTAAGCCAATCATCGCGCGGCTGCCCCTGTCAGCCGCGCTCCTCCTCAGACGCAGCCGCGGACCGCCAACCCTGACGCCGAGCACGGGGAGGGCTCAGAAGGGACGTGAATGGGGGAGTACGGCAGTTTTTAATCTTTTGTACAATGAGAGCATTTCTCTCTCTCTCCCTTTCTTGACAGCCCACTTGATACTAATTTTGCGCAATGGAGGTACATTTGAAGGTAGTGAAATGTCGAGCAAATTGGAGTGATTAGACACATGCTGGCCCCAGGGTGATCAAGACTCCCATTGGCAGGGTGATGCAGTCATTTGTGAATTTTTTTTTAAATCATGAGATCTAAAACCTAATTAGTATGTGACATTGCTTGCTGTGGTGATTTAGTTGCTGTTAGAACCATCATTATAAGTAACCAAATCCATTTCACAGATAAAAAGACACTTTTATTGGCACCAGTCTTGGTTCCGGCAATCAGAAACAAATCAGACCTCCCACAAGTCAACATTTCATTAGAGATCGGTAGAGGACTACCTTGTCCAGTGGGCAAGAGAAAAGAGGACATCGGGGAAGAGGTATGGAATTTTAGATGAGCAATTGAAATCAGCCACATTCAAACATTTTCTTTGTTGATTCGTTGCAAATTTCACTGTTGACACTTACAGGCTTTTCCTTTTGATATCTTTGTTTAAGCCTTGTGGGTAAACTTGCGGACAGCTTTATGTACAGAAAGAGGAGTGTAAAAAAATAACATCTGATTGTTGTTCTTCAGAAAAAAAAAAACTTTTCAATTGTGGTAACAAGCCTTTCGGCAATATTCTGCCATACTCGAAAGTATTATTTGACTTCATTGCGAAGCACACAGCTTCACAAGTGAAGCAGTTCCCATCTTTTTCCCGAACAGCTCACTATAGCAAAAGTTGACAAGCAAATGGTCGGAGAAAAGGTCTCTGGAGTACCTTTCTTTAATCCTTCCTATTTTTCTGACTACTGATTCATTTTCGAGACCTATAAAAGCTTAATATCATGCCCGGTTGGGATTGGCCTTTTTTCTTGCCCAGGAATGTGTGTCAACAAACCTTAAGCAATAATAAACCAGAAGCTGGCATGCTACCCAGCTGAAGTGATTAGTGATAAACATTTTCATGAATAATTAACGTTCCACAGTTGTAAAGATAAAGAAATGCTGTGCTCCCTCCTGTTTGGCTCTTGTCAATTGTTTAGTCGAGAAATCCATCTTGTTTAGGAGAGGACCATTATTGTCCTCAGCCTTGCCCATTTGGTTAACCTGTGCCAATTGCAGCAAATAACAGATTATTATTGGATATCTGCTGTCATTTCTGAAATAAATCTAGAGCAAATATGACAGTATGCTGTTGAATGCTTCAATTATGTCCTTCTTTTATTGTTCTTTGATGACATGATAAAATGAGCAGCAGATGTAGCGTGAATAGCTGAATTAAGGTTAATAAGGCTATGGTAACATACAACTCAATCCAGGCCTTGCATGATGTTGAAGACATTAAATGCTGCCATGGCACTGTAAGAAAGACCATGAAGCATTTCAAAGAGACCGGTTAGCTGAAGACCTAGTGGCAAAAGAGGTGCAAAATGGAAGTTAAATGCCTTTGATGTTTGTTATCTGTGTATGAGAAGAAAACAATAAATTAAAATAAAAAATTGGCGGTTGACAGCAGGACAATTCTGTAACGGCACCAGGAGGGAAGAGATAAAAGTATTAAGATCTACTTTTTCCAGATGCCTGTGTGAAAATGGTCTGATTGGTCATGTTGCTCCCAGGAGCTGGCAACATCAAACAAAGATTTGAGTTTGGTGAGAAATTCAAGGATTAGACACCATTGGACTGGGAACAAGTCCTTTGGACCGATGAATCAAAATTAGAAATTTTTTCACCCAAATGCAGAACTTGTGTGCACTGTAGAGTTGGAGAACTTTTTTAAAAATGACTGTTTAACCCCTTCAGTAAAAGCATGGAGGTGGTAATATTATGGTCTGGGGTTCAGTGTACTTGAGAGGAGTCAGTGATCTCATAAAAATTGTGGATCAAAAGAAGTATCACAGCATCCTTGAGAGGCACGCATTGCCATCTGGAAAGAGGCTGATTGGTCGGGGATTTTATTTTCAACAAGATAATGACCCTAAACACACTTCTAAGTTGTTTAAGAATTATCTCAGTCGGAAAGAAACATCTGGTGACATTAAAGTTGTTCAACGTCCAGAGCTTAATTCGACTGAGCAAATCTGTTCTAACATCAAAAGAATCTCTTTGGAATGAACTTCAAGCCATATGGAATGCTTTAGCGAGTGAAGAAATAAAAGGATTTGACTGCTGGTTCAAAGTATTGACATAATCCATTTTAGGGTTCAAAATCCTCACATTCAAGAGCTGTAGCCTAAGTTCATGTCTAGATTTAAACAAGAGCAATGCAGAGCGATGCATATGCCTCCGCCTGTGTATTGATGGTAGATATGGTAAATTTTTTGACTTATCAATAAAGAATGAGTTGAATGGCGCATTTAAGGGTTAACTATCTGTAATGATAATTTTGACAGTGTATCTGTAGTGCAGTTACTGGGTTTTATTGAAATGACAAATAAGGTTGTTTGGATATTTCTATAGCGAGAGAGGCCCGCTTTAAAACGAATGGGTTGGTCTATTTCTATAGCAAAAAGAACCTTCCCCTACATGCACCCAACACACCACCAAAAGATGAGGTCGATCAGTGAATGCATTTTCAAGTTATTGGGTGGAAATGAAAAACAAGATGGCAGCAGTGGTGGCCATATTAATTTTCCAGTTGTGCCGGTCGTCGACAGGAACTTTCCCCAACCCACACCCAACAAACCACCAGAAGATGAGATTGATCGGTGAAGGCGTTTTCAAGTTATTGGGCGGAAACGAAAAATAAGATGGCAGCAGTGGTGGCCATATTGAATTTCCAGTCGTGCTCCTCAACGAAATGAACCTTCCCCTGCCCGCATCCTACACGCCACCAGGAGATGAGATCGATCAGAGAAGGCATTCTTAAGTTAGTGAGCGGAAACAAAAAAGTTTACAACTAGACGGACGGACGGATGGGGTGTCAACATAATGCCCCCTTTTCATTCAAGGTGGGGGCTTAAAAAACTGATGGAGAATCTAAAATAAAAAGAAAAGTATCAGTGGATACAAGGCAGAGGAGGACTTTGCCATTAGGCAAGGAAGGCAATTGCCAGGGGCCCCCAACATCCAAGGGGCCCCCTGTAAACCTAAAAAAAAAAGAATAAATATATATGGTTTCGCTTATTTTGACTCTTTCTTTATTAATCATGTCATTTTAAAATCTATACGCTAAAATTGCATCAGAGAATTTCAATTATTCACGAATTGCTGGGCTAAACACCCCCGTCTTATAACAATGCACTATTCCAAGAGCGCGTCTAAGGAATTACACCGGTGAAAACCATGGGCTGGAAGCTGTGTATGACGACCGACTGAGTTTGTTCACACATTCAGCAGCAAACCTAGCGCCGATCAAAAGCGATGTCATTCACAAAGAAGTTGGTTGCGACATCTGTGAAATTGGCTTTTGTAACGAGAGATCATACAAACATTCTGAGAGAGTGAAGGTTTACCTCATGAAACATGTACTAGAGCCGCTGAAAACAGCCTGGAAAAAGACCCAGCCAGTATCGATATGTAACCAGGGTTCTTACGTTAGCCTCGAACGGCTACGGCAGCCAAGAGAAATTAGAGGAGCGAAGAAGCTCTCCAGTTAGCGTTGCTCTTTAATAAATACAACCTGCCCGATTTCGCCATTCACTTAAATGTTTTCCCAATAACTAAACATGAGATTCCATATCCCTCCTCAAAAATGGTAGCGGTAGCAATCTCATGTCCGCTAACTAACAACGAACAGCTGCGATGATCATCTAGAGAAACCGGAGAAGAGTAAGAGCACCCTGGTGAACATTGGCTTTTAATTATTACATCTAAACCGAATGAACGACTCACTTCCCCGACTTCACAATCCCGTATTAGAAGGCTGTTATGCTTTGCCGGTTTCTCTTGGCTGTAATGGCTGCCTTGGCTGGGTACCTAGCTGGCTTCCGCCAGAGTTCTGGGATAACGTGATTATAAATCAGGGGAAGTGAGTCGTTCATTCCGCTCGGTACTATTAATTTAAGACTAATGTTCATAAACAGGGGGCTTTTATCTTTCTCCGGTTTCTCTTAGTAGTCGTAGCTGTTCGTTGTTAGTAACCTAGATAACTACCGCTACCATTTTTGAAGAGGGATATGGGATCTTGTGTTGAGTTAAAAGGGTAACATTTAAGTGAGCTAATTCGGGCAGGTTGTGGGGCTAGTTTAACTGTGTTTTCGGTGTGGAGGCTGGCCTGACCGCAATTATTTACTTCAGAGTAATGTTAACTAGAGAGCTTCTTCTTTCCTCTGATTTCTCTAGGCTGCCATAGCCGTTCGAGGCTTACGTTAGAACCCTGGGAACATATCGATACTGACGGTTCTGGTACATGTTTCACGCGGTAAAACTCTTTCCGAATGTTTGTATGATCTCCCGTTAACAAGCTAGTTGCACCGCTGTAACAACCCATTTCTTGTGGAGCGATACCTGGTAAATGGGGTTAATGATGGGGTGGTGGGGGAGGGGGCTTTATCAAGTCATAATGGTTCAGAAATTAAAATGTGTTATGTTGCTATGCATCTTTTTGTATTATTTTGATGAAAAGGTAAATAAGACTTACTGTAGTTACTTTACTGTGTTTTATTGCTGTCTGTATTTACAAAAAAAAAAAAGAATTTAAAAACTAGGAGTGATATTTGTTTTTTAGTTTGTTTGTTAAATGAAATTTGAAAAAGGTGGAGGGCCCCATGCTTCCGTTTGCCTAGGGCCCCTAAATAGCTAAATCCGCCCCTGATACAACGCAGTTGCATTTAGTCACATGCACATATATCAAATTGTTAAACATAAAAAGAAAACATTTGTTTCAGTTCTTACCCAATAAAAGTATGTTCTTCTCATTCCATAAATATTTTTTGCGAATTTTTGCAATTTTTATGTACCGGGTATTCAAACCTCAAACCTCTGAAACACAACCCATATGCTTAAGTTCATGAATGTATGTGTATATGTATATTCTGTATGTTTTCAGCCAATCAAAAAATACTTTGTGTGGCAATGTCCCGGATGTTATGATGCGCTTGGACACCAAGAAATTAGCTGATCTATATAAAGGTTAAACAGATTAGTCTTGATAATCGCTCGTGCTGCAACTTAATTTTATACCGAATGATCAAGGTTCGATATTACCAATCATTATTAGAACCTGAGCAACAAAATCAGTCAAAATTCTGCTGTGTGCAGCTGTTGGTTGCGCCAACAAAACGAAACTCGGACCTATCCGTGGGCATAAGCTTGCACTGATTTCCCTCAGCGAAGCCTGACTTGTTACGACAGTCAGTGGTTGCACAACATCGAACAACGGGACTGTATCCCAACGAAGAGTCACCGGTTATGTTCTGCATACTTATTACCCAGTTGTTTCAAGAAGTACGATCATGCAAAATATGGAATTGAATCGCCCAGTTAATATCAGAAGATTTTGAAAGATGATGCCATGCCAACAGAATTCAGTCACCAGCAGGCTTCCAAACCTTACAGCACCTGTCAAATTTAGCTAGGCTGGAAAAACAACAGCATCAGTCACAGATTGAACAGGTAGGCTTTCCCGATCTTATGCCAGCTTATGATTTGTCATTGTTGTTATACCGATTCACAAATGATTCATTGGACAAACTCTTACCCACAGTAGCCATGTTGTATTTTATTAATAACCTCCGCCCGCTCAAGAGTACTGGTGTCCGGGTGATGCAGCCAGCTACCCCGATTCTAACAAACATGGCGCACCACCAAAAACATTTAAATCTGACCTTCTTGAACTCATTTAGTTATTAAAATTTTTTTTTTTTAATTACCCAATAATATATTTGAAAAGTAAGGGCAGTGTACTTTTATTGGGTATCCGCTGTACCAAGCGTTTTCTTTGCCTTTAAAGGATATCCCATTTGGTCTGTTGCTTTATTGTCATTGTAGTGGCAAAATGGTCCTCTTCTCCACCGCTTCTAAAACATAGATATGATTTTATGCTTCTCTGTTCATCAATGATAGATCCTACTACAGACCCATTCACCCTGGCAGACCAGCGTGGGCCCATATTTTCCTGCAGTTCACCAGCACCGAGATTAGCGTGTTAGTGGTCGGCACTGCTGGAGACTGTCACTGTCAGCCTGGCTCCAACAGGCCTGACAAGGGCTCCGCAGAGGAACAGCAAAAACCTTTTTCTCTCTCCCTTAACAGCGGCCGAAACAACACATGCGAACGCACCCGAGTGGAAGTGCTGGATTCCTGAAGCCTCTGACAGGACGCAGTGCTGGCACAAATTGTAATTCATAAAGGTTATGCAGGTCAGAGCCTTTTATTATGAGTCTGAATGCATCCTGTGAGGACGGGGCGAGCATGCAAATCGAACGTCTCCGCCTGTAATGTGTAGCCCTTCAGACAGGGGGAGCGGGGAGCAGGCTGCTGGGGGAGGGGAGGCGAGTAGGAGATGAAGGGCTTGAGTTTTACCATCTTCAGCAGCAAGGCAGAAATATATCTATCTCTTGATCCATCTATCCGCGTACAATGAGCTCCAAAATATTAGGGACAAAGACATTTTTTTCAGATCTGGCTACATGCTTCACAATTTCATTTGGAAATTCTGAACCTCAACAGCTTTTATATTTAACTGCATTTTTGAACATTTAGGTGGCATTTTTGTATATAGCCTTCCCGTGATCGACGCCAAAATACTTGGGGCATCAATGTGTTGTAAAAGAAGGAATTACACCGATCGGCCGCAACATTAAAACCAAGTTAATATTGTCTAGGTCCCCCTCGTGCCGACAGAAAAGAACTTGGTCAAATGTCCATGTGAATTCTCAAACTCAGACTTTCTCAGCAGAACATTTCCCAGAGCACAACATTCCCTCCATTGGCTTGTCCTCTTAACCTCATGCATCTTGGTAGCATCTCAGCCCCAGGTAACTGGTGCACATATACCTGGCTGATGAGCACTGACGGAAAACAAAACAAGACTCACTGGTCTGCAGCTACAAAGCACTATACAGTAGTGTGCAGTGACATCTTTAGCATCACGTAAGGCCATGATGCGGCCACAAATTATCTTAGAGAGCGTTTTCCGTTGTGCCATCATGTTTAACACGATGACATTACTCACAGTTCATGTCACCTTATATACTGGAACAACTGATCACCGGGGGTAAATTTCCGAAATAATGTTGCCACTTGAACCCCTTAGCACAAAATACTGATATTGAATATTTTTACTGTTGTGCATGAGCCTATTTAAGGCTTTTTAAGTCATTGTTTGTGTCACAGATACAGTGGAAAATTATTCCAGTGAAGCAAGATGTTTGAAAATCTAATTACAGAATTATTTAGCTATTAAATTTCAGAATTTATGGACGCCGGCGTCTTAATCTGTCAGAAGGTTTAAACAAATTTTTTTGTACCAATAATCATGGAATGAGCCTTCAAACAAGCATGCAGGCTATGCAAGAGTCAAAAAAATAAAATTTGCGACGCGACACCTTTCAATTGTTATAAAAAATGGATGTTTTCGGTGTTTTTTTTTATTAAACATATTTTTTACTTCAATATACTTGTGGGCATGATTTTTTTTGTTCTCATTGTCTACTTTAGTATTTTTCCATACATTTTCACCAAAAAAATATAGAGAAGTAATATATTAATTCCCCTTTTAAATGAAAGTGGCGGAGTATAATCATCACTGCACACTACTGCACTCAAGATTCTCTTATAATTAACTCATAATTTCAATTATATCATGATCAGCTAGGCCCAAATGATATGTGCACCAAAAATGAACTAATTCTACAGAGGGAATCTTGGGTTATGTCCCTTGAAGTTCATTATTGCTGGATGTTTGTGCTTATTCGGCAATGCTCTATTCGACAGGCAATAAAACAGGTTTTTCCCAAAAGTTGTTCAAAATTTCAACTGATTTGTTTGCACCAGGGCCGACACTATATGAACACAAAATATGAAGAAATTTTGCTGCGAGGATTTTGAGATTTTTCCCTTTATTATAACTATACTCAGTCAAAAAAGAAACTTCACACTCGTTTGGAGGTTGATAAGTTGCACATACAAGAAAAGTGGTTTTAAATAATGATTTAATTCCATTCTGTACCCATTAAGGACGGTGTACCATAAAAATCATGTTCATAATGTAACCAGTTCCACCGGAAATGCTACGGAAATGTAAGAGTAAAAATGGTAAGTTAAAACTTGATGAAAGCATGTCAATAGCGCGTATGCCCTCCATGAGCGTTCACAACTGCGACGCAACGTCTCCTCATGGATTGAATGATGTGTCTGAACACAGCTTGGGGGATGCGTCGCCATAATTGAACCAACATGGCACCAAGTTCCTGCAAATTCTGTGGAGGGTTCCTTACTTGATGGAGTCTTCTGCCCAACACATCCCATACATGTTCTATGGGATTAAGGTCGGGAGACCTTGAGGGCCACTCCATGACATTGATGCCAGCATTCCTAAGAAAATTCCGCGCTAAATTGGCCGTATGAGGTCTGGCATTATCGTGTTGGAATGTCAGACCTGGGCCATGAGCTGCCATGAATGGCAAAAGTTCTGGAATGAGCACTTGATCTCTGTATCCTGCAGCAGTTAGGTTTCCTTGAACGACCATCAGTCGGGAACGGGCAGGACCATTAAAGGCACCCCAAACCATAACACTACCGCCCCCAAAACGGTCCACTTCCTGCACACAACACTGGGCGTTGCGTTCACCACGTCTCCTCAAAACTCTAACTCTCCCATCAGCGAAGTGCAAAGTGAATCTGGATTCGTCACTAAAACGACCCTATTCCAATCACGCTGAGTCCATCTCAGATGTCGTTGTGCCCAGAGAAGCCGTTGACGTCGGTGTAACTGGGTTAAAATTGGTCCACGATATGGCCGACGTGCATGGAGACGAGCAGTGCGCAGGCGATTACGTATGGTTTGGGCAGACACACGACCTCTAAACAATTCATTCCTAGTGGACGTTGCAGTGAGAAATCGATTACGCAAATGATGTAAGACGATTTGTCGGTCTTCTGCTTGTGTCGTCACACGTGGTCTACCCGAACGAGGTCGGTCTGCTGTGGTGCCAGTTTGTTGGAGACGTGTCCGAAGATCATGGATAGTCCGTCGACTGCATCCCATAACCCTGGCAACGTCAGTGACCGACGTTCCCATATTCAGCATGCCAATGGCACGTTCACGTTGAATGTTTGACAGTCGTGGCATTGCAAATCAACGGATAATTGACTGTAAGAACTTGTTTTTCCGAGATGTCACTCTACCGTGCTAATGTGGGCTCAACTGCACGTGTCTCATAAGGTCACGTGACTAGGAACACGAGGAAACATGCTTTTACCTTGATGTATGCTCGCACGTGCTGCATGCTTGTGCACGTCGGAGTTGCTGTGTGTCATGATGTCTTTGACAATGCATTTACCCCTAATAATAATAATAATATCTCTTGTATTAATTTTCAAGAAAATAATTAGAAATTTATGAGTGTGAAGTTTCTTTTTTGACTGAGTATATATATGAGCTAATTATCACAGCTAGGCACTAAAATTTGAGTTGAGTTCCATTTTAAGTTATTATGCAGCCAACCAATCAGCAGGTCAGTCCACTGCAAGTATACTCCAAGTGCATTCTGAGAACTACTCACAAATTCAAACCATCTATATTCCAACAGAACACACCTAAACTACTCGTGCCACACTGACCTGAAATGATACCACCATCTATCAACAAGTGAACCTCCAGTGCACAAGCCACTCAAGTGACTGAAGGCCAACAATAATCACAACACTAAACAATTAGAAGAATATATTAACATAATAAATTAATAAAAAACAAGGTAAAATTGAAGATCTGTGTGCAAGAAGTACCTACGTCACAAAAGTTTTGAGATTTTGAGGGTCAAAGTTTTCAAAACATGATGCTGATCATGACCATGGACAATGGAAACCCACCAGTACACAAGACTTGAGTACTTCTTTGCAGAAATCTTTGGCATCAGATGATGCTCTGGCCATTGTGGCTTTTAATACTGGTGTCAGCTCATTTTTTGCAAAATGTGACTGAAGTAACTCTTGCACACAGGTCTTCAATTTAAAGACAACCTGAGCTATGCCTTTGTCACTGAACCTGCCACCTACCCTTGAGGTGATACAACCCAAGAGGCCATGTGCACATAATGACCTCAGAGCAGGAATATAATGGCACAGCTAAGCTACATGAGCCTCCTCATGGCTAAAGTGCCCTCACTTCAACTGGCTATTTCTTCCTTGGGTCCATAAATCCCCCTTCCACATACAGTTATAGTGAACGTCCAGTGATGCATCATAAGATATTCACTGAAGAATTGCTTCATATTTGGCTTAAATATAGCCTGGGCCCAGCTAATCATAATTCAATTGAAAATTTGCACAAATTATGTGAAAATCCTGTGTAACAGTCATTCAGATTTAGTGCTACCAAATGAGTGGATATAAAGCTATCATAAACTTACAGGGACCAATCACAAAATCTTTTTCAATAAAATTACATGATACTTGGAGAGCATATAAAGTCGATCTAGCGGATTAAAAATTATTTGAAGTTTTCAACTACTTCCTGGAAACTCGTTTAGTACCGTCTCAGAGAGAGTGTTTCCTGTCACAACCCTTGCATCAATCCGACCGGCACATCCGGGTACTTCGGCAAAAGTCAAGGCCGCGCCCCTTTTTGGGGGATAGAAAACCTCAGATCCCATCGATCATAATGTAATTTGATGTGTTTTTAGGTGTAAAATTTATCAGATTTATTTAACTTAATTTACTGTTTACATTCATTTCTTGATTTATTGATATGTCTAGCGATTATTTTGCTACCTTGCCCGAATCTGAGCGTTCGCGATACCTTAATAAATGAAGTGTTTCCCACACACATTAACATGGGAAGACAATGGATCCCATAGCTTCCCCTGCTTATCTTCTCTCCGGATAGCTTGAAGCCATAAAGATCTCCTTTTCAGGTTTTTCTATTTTCCAGGTAGGAGAAGAAACCTGAGGTCCGGACTGGTCATGTTATTCGAGGTGCAACCCGGCACACAACAACATTTGGGCATTTTACTGCTCAATTTTCGCGCGTATTAGGGGCCGGGCAGCCTAAGTTGCTAGGACCCTATTGTTTTTTTTATTTTTTAAAGGTAACTTTTTTGGGAATTTTTCCTTTATTTGATAGTTATACAGTGTAGAGAGACAGGAAAGTTGGGGAGAAGAATGGGGGATGACATGCAACAAATGACCCAAGCCGGATTCGAACCCAGGTCGCTGCAGGAAGGACACAGCCTTTATGGTACACGCACTTAGACCAATGAGCCACCGGAGCGCCCCAGGACCCTATTGTTACCCTGCATGTTCTTCTTTCTTCGACTTCTTCTGAGGAAATCCTACTTCCCATACGCAAAAAAAATCACCAAACTTTGCACAAAGGTCCAGTCCCACGCCAGATTGCCTCAGCTGCAAAAACAGGCCAATAGACCTGATGGTGGCGCTACAGCAGGCCTCTAAAGTTCAAAATTTTGAAAATTCACAACAAATCACCATGTGTGCTACAGATTTGCAACTTTCACCAATACTGAAGAAACTTTTGTACATTTAAACCTTTTGCATTATGAAGTCCATTACTCTGTTTTTTTCCAAAACTGTAAAACTTATTAAACCCATCTCCTCCCACAATTTTTGCTCAATTGACACCAAACTTGCAACAGAGCATCTTCAGACTGTCCTACACAAACGATCCACACAGATTTCTGATTTATCGAATATTGAGCCTACAGTGCATCAAAATGTTTGACTGTAAATGGTAATGTAAACATATACTTGCAAATTCTTGCTAAATACATTCAATGTTCATTAAAAAAAATGACAAAATTTTGGAGTCATGGTAGATGATGTTTGGAAAATATCAGAATTTTATCTCAAAAACCGCATTTTGAATTTCGCTCTCATGCGAACAATTGGAGTCAATGCAAAAATGGCATTTTTAAACATCAGTTTTTCACTTATGGAGCGAATAATTCATTGTTAAAAACGAATTACCAACATCTCCATGCTGTCTAGATGCAATTTGTGTATTTTCGGATTTTTGTCTTAATAACTGAATTTTTGACAACCGTTTGAAATCTGCCTTTACACACTAACAGCTGCTGTCTTGCACACAGGTGACTGGCTTAGTCAATTTGTGAAGTTACATGTGACATTTCCATTTGCCAATTAGTTCAGTGAGATAGAGCATAGTCTCTTGTGCCAGAAATTTCGAGTTCAAGCCTCAACTGATGTGAAAATGCACATTAGAATGCCACCTTTTTTTCATCTTCCTACACTCTGCTTGTTGCTCAGAATTGCCTAATTTTGCCTAAAATTGCCCGGCCCTGACCATTGCTGCGCAGCAGCTATAATTTCTCATTGATTTCAATGCATAAGCGCAATTGTTTTCCCCCAAAAAGGGGCGCGGCCTTTGCACTGAGCTCTTGATGACGTTGAACCGGTCGGGTCTATGGTTTCCTCCTGTGACTCCACCCAACCAGCAGCTTGCGTGTCTATTACAGAGCCGTTGAAAAACAGAGTTATGACACTTCCATAGACTCCTATAGGAATCGAGGAATGCGGAAGTAATGCATATCATGGGCTTGGGCCTATAAGGAGAACTGGACAAACAACAAAGGCTGGAACGCACGCCGATATGGGCTTAGCGGTCAAGCTGATATTGCAAGTCATGTGATGCCATGGGGGCCAAAAAGAAATTTCTCCATAGGGAATAATTGAAAAAGACATGCTGATAAATCCATGAATAAATTTTTTTGACAGTCACAAATTATCGATACCGAAACTCTTTATTTTTCTCTTTTAAATCATTGATGCCTCGTTCCTTGGCAACGACAAAAAATTTTATTTATATTCAGGCTATGTGAACACCAACGGGTCCTCATATATAAGCGCGTTCTCGTCTCATTTAGTACTGCAGCAGGTGTGAGTGGGTGGAGTAATGGGCATTCCTTGCCATCCGTCTGTGATCAACATTATAGAAGTAGCCAAGTCGGTAAAGTGAGCTGGCATTACAGAGCTAATATACTGAGCAACAAAAGACACGCAAGTTAATTAAAGACAGACCGGGAAATAAGTTTGCACATAATTATTATAGAAAATCAAATTTATTACTAGCGTGTGCACATTTACACTCCTTTCACCCAACTTTTCTTTGTTTTGCGGTCACTTTGACTGAGTAACCATTAGAGTACATTAACTAACTAGCTAACTTGCGTTTCTTTTGTTGCTCAGTATATTTTAGCCAGTTTATTTTAATTGATGAATGGCCGTAATATGTAGCAACTCGATTGCCACACTTCATTATGTAGAGCGGCAAAATGTACCGTAAGCTAAGGCCACTGTTGTGACCATGTACGCTGAACCAACACTCACCTTACTTTTATCATTTTAAAATGATATGGATATATCCATAAACTGAGTTGTATATTTCCATTACTTTGAATAGCACCAATTCACATAACTGTATTTTGATGCATTTTTGTGTTTTGTCAGTTTTTGTTTTTGTCAGCTCTGCTGAACATTTGAAGATGAACTCAAGTACTCAAAATCAAAAGGGTCATGGGTTTAATGCTTAGCCTAAATTACGCAGAGCTGGCCATTATCATAAAATTGAGTACCACAACTGCAATCAATGTTAACTCGCACTTAGAAATGTAATGAGACAGTATTCAAATTATAATCAAGACAGACTTTATTGGAAAGGGAATTGTGGGGGGAAAAATAGAAAGGCACAGCCTCCAGTTCGCTGACATGCAGAACTTCATGGATGAACTGTTCAATGCACTCCAAGAGGCTTGGATATCTCTGGGGAATGACAGACAAAAGGAGCGTTAAAACAAAGGTAAAAATAACGCATACATAATGCAGTACATAATGCAGTAATGTGCGTAACATTTCAGGGTAGACCCACATTTTACAATACTCCACGGAATGGTTATGAGTCTAGCGCGAAGCTAAGTTACGTTAGCTAAAAGTAAATTAGCTTGCCAGAATCGGCAAAAGTTTGAGGCTCTTGACTTTAAAACATATCGGTTTATAAGGCACGTGCAGTGCGTTGTATTTCGGTTTATCGTCTTGAATCTGGAGAAGATAATGGAGTTCGCACGCAGACAAGCAAGAATTGTCTGACTCAATAAATGTAGTTACTCGTCGTTGAACTAAAGAGGACACGAGCCTGAGCAATGTCATGTTACACAACAGCAAGTCAACTATTTTGCCGACATATTTGCGTTGAAATCAATCGTATTACTTCCCTGCTAAATAACAATCATTTTAAACATTTGATATAGCATTTGGGTTTTAAAATTGTATTTCAAACTATGCTTAAGCCTTAACCGGTGGCTATGTTTTTTCCGTTCCGCTCATAGTTACATCAGGGGTTTCCAACGCAAGGTTCTGCAGTCTGCAGTGGTAAATATTCCATTTCCGGAGAAAAGTGATCGTGAACACGCACCCTGGGTAGGAGTTCCACGAGCGCGGCCTGTTGTCATTGGACACCTCGGATACCAGCGTGTTCATGAGCCCCACACTACGCATGTGTGAGCAAAAGTCACACAGCGCATGTCCGCGTGGCTCCGGAAATAAGGCCCCCACATCGGCGTGCTGCGCCATTGAGCAATTTCCATTGAAATGAATGGGCGGCCATTTTCCAATCGTATATCCAGTGAAATATAAAACATCCTTGATCATGGGGCAAGAAATAGTTCATGAATACTAGTTCCTGCACTGACCTCCATTCATTTTCATTGGAACACGCTTGCGGGTAAGTTGATCAAATGACTGCATTTTTGGGTAATTTGACGCATTAGCTGACCCCTCATGAATTTTGTCGATAGCATTATTTTCTGTACCCAGCTTTAGTCTATGTTGATTGTGAGATAACAACCTGTTAAATTCTTACTTAAGTTAGCTTAGATGACGTGAGCAGCTCTTAACGATCTAGCATAATCAGAAGTCATTTGTCCTTCATTTAGCTACCTTAAATTAATTGCAGTTATTGGTGTTCGTTTGTGTACAAAGTTTATATTCGCTTATTAGATTTGCTGATAGTTTTGACCGCAATAGCGTACCCAATTTCAATAAATGGCAGCTAGTTTGTATATAGCTAAGTTTTTCTTTGGTTTAGTCATTCATTGCACACGTCATTTATGAGACACTGCACCAGTGACAGGAGATGAGATCAGTAGCATGCATATCAACAATCAACGTGAAAAAGTAAAACAGGAGTGTAAATGCTGATAGCTTAATCACTTAACATTTTTTTCCGTTGAAGAGCTGACGTGAGCCACTGGAGGCTGACATCGATAACCTGGAAAGCCGGGTATGTACTAAGTATCCAAATATGCATTTGCCAGTTATAAGGTATGAAGCTAATTGTCAGAAACAACTTACTAGCTCTCTATTCTCCAAAATAATCAGAGTTGAATCAACGCCTCTAAACAACGATTGAACATTATAAACTGCATGAAGGTAGGGTTTATTGCAGGACTATTTGAATGAACAAGTTTTAGCTCTGTGTACCTCATATTCTGGCAACCATATCTACAGTTGCATCTCAATAAATTAGAATATTATCATAAAGTTAATTTCAGTAATTTGATTCATAAGTGAAACTAATATTTTATATAGATTCATTATACACAGACTGATAGATTTAAAGTGTTTATTTCTTTTAATTTTGATGAAAATAACTGACAGCTAATTAAAACCCAAAATTCAGTATCTCAGAAAGTTTGAATATTACTTAAGACTAATAAAAAAAAAAAGGATTTCTAACACTGAAATATTGGACTACTGAAAAGTATGAACATGTACAGCACTCAATACCTGGTCGGGGCTCCTTTTGCATGAATTACTGCAGCAATGCGGTGTTGCATGGAGGCGATCAGCCTGTGGCACTGCTGAGGTGTTATGGAAGCCCAGGTTGCTCTGATAGCGGCCTTCAGCTCTTCTACATTGTTGGGTCTGGTGTCTCCCATCTTCCTCTTCACAATACCCCATAGACTCTCTACAGGGTTTAGGTCAGGCGAGTTTGCTGGCCAATCAAGCGCAGGGATACCATGGTCTTTAACTCATTCCCTACGGAATACTTTTATATGAAATTGTCGCGTTTGTACGGAATACTTTTCCCGAAAATTACACAATATAAAGTATTGAAGTACAGGTGGCCCAGGACCGCGATCGTCAACTGATTTCGTGTTTTCATAGGACTGCGAATGGTCATCCACGCCGCTGGCACTGGCTTACCGTAGGGAGTCGTAGAATGTTGGGACAGCAAACAAACTCTGAAGCCATTTTTTACCATTTAAATTATTTTGCAGTTACTGCACTTCGCCTTTGTAGGGTAGCATACTTTGGAAAGATTTTTAATGCTGGACTTCTATTTGTAAAGGAATGTTTTGAGTGTGGTATTAGTACTTTCCCTTTGTTAAAGCATCTGAATACATCTTCCACCACTGTGTGCTTTAAATGCCCTGTCCAAAAAATTTAAACTGTAGCATTACTTGAGTCATGGAGTTTGCCATTATTTTATAAATAAGCATTTGACTCAAGATTCTTGCACCTGTACCTGGACGTGTTTTGAGCGATGATCATCCTGTGAAGTTTATGGAGTGTTCAAGGCCAGGTGTCCAGATCTCCTTTTCTTTGCATTGTTGTGGTGGAAGAATAAAATGTCTATTTAAAACACTTGTATGTCTTTCCTGGCTTGCTTTCTGACACCCTGACACCCTGTTTTTTGTTCCCTGTAGGACCTCAAATGAGTTTCTTTGAAGACTGCTCATTCAAGGAAAAATGTATCTACCCCTTCCTCTGGGTATAATGTATAATAATGTATAATAAAATGGTTTGATTAATGCAATGGGTCGCCTTGTTTATTTTGTACTATTGACAAAACTCTTTTATCGGCATAAATTGAGCAGTTGCTGGCATCCATTGATATCCACATGCTGTACATGTTTACGTGAACGTCTTGACATAATATTTAGATGTGAGTAATAATGATCATAGAGACACGAAAAATATAAGTTCATCCAATCTAAACATCATCTGCATTATAGTAGCAATCCTTTCCCTCCAAAATGAAATGGAGAAAAAGCGATTAATTCTGTAAAACAACACTCCCCAGAAAAAAATCCTACTATAATAGAAACCAGCATCGTGATCAATGAACATTATGCGTATATACTAAGCCAACCGAAAATTTCTACGAATACAGTCGCCGCTGTCTACGTATTCTATGTCATTGGAGAAATCTCCCTTTTCTTCCAAAATCTTAGCAGTCTAACTGAAAAATGCTGAGCAGAAGTGTAGCCAATGTGGTCAGTACACATTTTACGTTATCATTTTCCAAAAACTGCCGCAAACGTAATCACTGCTTCTATTTGTCCCGCTCGGAACCATTCAAACTAGTTGACAGCGTGGGTCTATATGGAACTATTTGGAGCTACGTGGACCATGTGACCACGTACTGAAGACATCAAAGCGTGTCGTAACTCTGTTTTTCAACAGCCTTGGTCTATAGAGTACTAAAGTGATGACATCACAGCTACTTAGCTTCTGGTGTCAGAAGTAAAATCCCTATGGGAATTTATAATGGGGTTTGAACACTTTCTGGCATTGCTCGAACTCGTACTAATTTTATGAGCTGCCTCGCTCCGAGAGTAGCCTAAGGGGTATTGTTTATTGCCAAAAATTATATGCTTTTGCACTTGTAGTCCAGTTTGTAGTCCACTTCTGCGAACTACATATCCATTGCATAAGAGGGCGAGTAACCCGCGATTTGTTCCCATCCAATGGGGTACCTCAGTTTCAGCAAACGTTCTCAAAGTACAACGACGGTAGCCGATCTGTTCGTCAAGGCAGAGAAATGCGAGTTCTCTGTTACCACCACCACCTTCCTTGGATTCATCATCTCTGCCGGCTCTATAAGCATGGATCCTGCCAAAGTGAATGCAGTCACGGAGTGGCCCAAACCCACGGACCATAAGTCCTTACAACGCTTTTTGGGTTTAGCTAATTTTTACAGACGGTTCATATGCAATTACAGTTCAGTTGCTGCTCCTCTCACGGCCCTAACATCCAGCAAGCGGAAGTTCCAATGGAACACTGAGGCGGAGGACGCCTTTAAGGATCTAAAGACACGTTTCACCACAGCTCCCATTTTAACTCTTCCTGACCCTGATGCCCAGTTCATTGTCGAGGTGAATGCCTCTAACATTGGCGTCGGAGCTATTCTGTCCCAGAGATCCGCAAAAGATAACAAGACTCACCCATGTGCCTTTTACTCTCATCGTTAAAGCCCCACAGAACAGAACTACGACATTGGCAACCGGGAGCTGTTGGCGGTCGAGCTGGCATTGGAGGAATGGAGACAGTGGCTAGAGGGCGCCAAACTCCCGTTCCTCGTCTGGACGGACCATAAGAACCCGAATACCTTCGAACTGCCAAGAGACTGAACCCGTCAGGCCAGGTGAGCTCTGTTCTTTTCAAGATTTAATTTCCATCTCGCTTATCGCCCAGGCAAAAAGAACCTTAAACCGGATGCACTATCTCAACTCTTTGAGAGTCACGACAAGGAACCCCACACTGACACCATCCTCCCAAAGGAAGTCTTTGCTAATGCCATCGCCTTGGACATTGAGAAAAAGGTGTGAAACACTCAGGAAGATTCTGCTGCTCCCAGTAATTGTCCTACCAATTATCTGTTTGTCCCCATCACCATGCGCCCCCAAGTTTTGGAATGGGGACACACGTCTAACCTGTCCTGCCACCCAGGGGTTAACCGGACTCTTGACTTTATCGCACATCGCTTCTGGTGGCCTGACATGAGGAAGGACGTCCGGGACTATGTCTCCGCCTGCTCGGTCTGTGCCCAGTCCAAGGTATCTCACCAGCCCCCTCACGGCCTACTCCAACCCTTACCCACACCCCATCGCCCCTGGTCACACATTTCCCTAGATTTCATCACAGGCTTACCTCCCTCCAATCATCATAACACCATCCTTACCATTGTTGACAGATTTTCCAAGGCTGTTCACTTAATTCCCCTCACCAAACAACCCACTGCACAAGAAACCGCCACCCTACACATCATTCGACTCCATGGTATCCCCACTGACAGTCTCTGATCGTAGTCCACAGTTCAGAGTCAGATTTTGGAAAGCATTTTGCACTTCACTTGGCACTTCAGTCAGTCTCACCTCAGGTTTTCACCCACAATCTAATGGCCAGACCGAGTGGGCTAACCAGTGTATTGAGACTGTGCTTAGGTGTCTCTGTGCTAAAAACCCAGCATCCTGGAGTCACCAGTTGCCGTGGGCCGAGTACGCCATCAACAGCCACACCACCTCCTCCTCCAAGCTGTCTCCATTCGAGTGCTGCATGGGATATCACCCCCCATTGTTCCCCAGTCAGGAGGAGGAGGTAGCCGTCCCGTCGGCCCAGGCCTTCATCCGCCGATACAAACGCACTTGGAAGACCACGCGCATCGCCCTGCTTAAATCGGCGGCCAGAGTGAAGCGGCTGGCGGACAAGAGGCGTACTCCGGCCCCGAATTACCGGGTGGGGCAGTGGGTATGGCTTTCGTCCAGAGACATTCCCATAAGGGGAAGTAACCGCAATCTGTTTCCCAAGTTTATTGGCCCCTTTACCATTGATCGAGTTATTAGTCCCACTGCTGTTCATCTTAGATTGCCTTTGTCCATGCGTAAGCTTCATCCCACTTTCCATGTGTCCCAAGTTAAACCTGCTGTTACCCACCCCCTGTGTTCTGGTCCTGATCCCCCACCACCCCCCCGTGTCATCGATGGTGGCGAGACCTACACGGTCCGCGCCATTCTGGACTGTCGTCGTTGGGGCCGTGGCCTCCAGTACCTCATTGACTGGGAAGGATACGGTCCTGAGCGAAGGAACTGGATCCCATCACGTTTCGTACCGGACAAGCAACTAATCAGAGACTTTCATGTTCACCATCCCAGACCTAGCCGTTAAACGCCAGGAGGCGTTTCCTTGGGGGGGTACTGTTATGGTTCTGTGTTTTGATGTTATGCCATGTGTTCATCGTTATGCCTTTTCTTTATTCTTTTTGTTTATTATACATTCCGGTTTTCTGTTCATGCCATTTCAGGTTTCATTGCACTTGTCTCCCCTGTCTTGTGATCAGTTGGTTCAGTCCGTCTTCCCAGTCTGTGTGCCTACTTGTTTCGGGTGATTTCAATGGTTTCTGGTGTTTCATATTATTACTTCAATTCTCGTTTACTTCCTTCGCCTTGTTTTCCTAGATTATTAATAATGCTAACATTTATATTGTGTATCATAATCTACTAGCTTAACTAATCCATGTATATATTACTAACTTACTAATGAACACTTGGGTTAATTTGTAAAGCTGCACCTCTACTAATTATCACTAATTCAATCTCAGCTATCGCCCTGTTCTAGTCTCCGCCTCTTGCATTGCTTTCTCTGTCTCTCCCTGCGTTTCCGCGAGATCTCTCGCACTTGCTTAACTGCTATCCTGCACTCTTTGTCTGTGCACTTAGAACTCCTTGACCGGAGCTGTTTATCTGTCATAGGTTGTCTGCGTTGATCCTGTCCGTGTTTTGGCTTTTGCCAATTGTTGTGGTTTAGGACTTCCCCATGTGTGCTTACCTCTCTAATTAATTCTTATCCAATTCACCTGTTCCTACATAGCATGTGACTTCCCTCTTGTCTATTTAATGTCTTCACTGCAGTTCATTTTCTGTCAGAATGTTGATCAATTTTCATCTGTGCAGAGCTCCTCATATGCCTTTTGTTTATTGCTTCTTCACGACTGTTT
The DNA here is from genome assembly GCA_029692085.1 of Gymnothorax javanicus. NCBI lineage: Eukaryota > Metazoa > Chordata > Actinopteri > Anguilliformes > Muraenidae > Gymnothorax > Gymnothorax javanicus. The sequence continues at coordinate 65,750,521 of CM056204.1, forward strand.
TGCCCGACCTCGAGATTGCCTTGCCCTACTATTCCTATTTTGTCTTTTTGGATTTTGACCTGTTTTTGTATGACCACGATTTTAAACATTTTAAACGGACATTAGAAAAGTACCCACTCCTTCAGCAAGTCAAACTTCAGCGTTGAGTGACCTGAAAAGAGTGCTTTGGCATAAAACCACTCTGCATTATCAGCAGCCAAATTAATCTCCAGCAACTTGCGGTACGTAGACGAAGAACGGTCTCAGATATTTAATTTGTGAATATTGCTATAAATTGCCCCCGAGAGTGAAAAACCACTACCTCCATAGCTGATGGGCCAGATTAGCTTCAATTAAAAGGGGAAGTGGAAAAAAGCCTCTCTCTGCCCCATAATGGCGACAAAGGTTTACCTTGGGAGCAATCGTCCTCGCAAAAACCAAAAAATATTGTCGCACTGCTTAGAGACGCGAAGCAGATGAGAAAAACAGTCTTTTTTTTTTTTTAGTGGACCGGAGTTGGAGCGGTGTAGAGGGCACGGAGCTGGAGAAATGAAGGAACGCTGCCTTGGTTATAAAAGCCCGCCAATTGGGTGGGAGAAGCTTGTGACCAGCATGCCTGAACTAACGCAAAAATCAATAAGGCCAGACCGAGTTAATTTTTCAAAGCACGAACCCGACCGTCCCTATTTCATGTGGATTGAAAATGAAATAGGAAAGGTGTTTTTCAGCAAAAATATAAAATATTTAGTTTTAGCTTTAGTTTTCAGAATTTCTTGAGAAATTAAAAATTCCGCTGTTTATTAAATCCGTATTCTCCAATGCAGTAAAAAAAAAAAAACCTGCATTGCAAACAATCAACACCCTCAGTAAATTGCAATACTAATCGACACATCTGCCAGCATTTCAGGCCGTCAAAAATTCTTGTCCGTTCTTCGGGTTTGCTTGTGTTTCGACTTCTCGTCTATTTTTCTTTTACATAGCTGCATGTCACTGTGTCCTAAATTTTCTGAACAAACTTTAAACTGAGGTTTATTCAAATACATTTGTTTTTTTCGCATTCAAAATAGTTCTTTGACATGCCTCAGTTTTACTCATGTCTCTATTGTGGAAAATTATGTTTCTGCACGACCGCTAAAATTTCATAATTGTTTTGTCGGGCGGCTCTTAAATGCTCATATGTACATGAAATATTTTTGTTAGATTGCTTAAATTTCCCGCTTCAATCCATAATTTATAGCAATCTGGTTTCAAAGCCAATTTTTTTGTTGCTCTCCCGCTTACCTCACAAACACAGATGGACTGGGGCGGTAAAGCTGCAATCTATAGTGCCATAAATCACATTTACTTAACGGTAACAAAAATTTCAGCTATTTCAGCTATCCGTAATTATTTGTTATTGTAATCACTAACTTACTTAAGTCTGTCTTAAATTGCTTAAATCACATGCATAATTGTCATCCCTACAATATCGCAAGCACATCAGCTTGCGCCCCCAGCATCAGCCCGGCCCCGGCCCTCCCCATCAGCCCAACCCCTGCCCCCCCATCAGCCCTGGCCTGGCCCCCCAGCCCCCGGCCCCCCATCCCAAACCCCCCCCATCAGCCCGACCCGGCCCGGCCCCCCCCCCATCAGCCCGGCCCCGGCCCCCCGCATCAGCCCGACCCCTGCCCCCCGCATCAGCCCGACCCCTGCCCCCCCCCATCAGCCCGGCCCCGGCCCTTCCCATCAACACGCCCCAGCCCGTCCCCATCAACACGGACCTGGCCCCCCATCAGCCCGCCCCGCCCCGCATCAGCCCAGGCTCGGCCCCCCCATCAGCCCGACCCCGGCGGCCCCCATCAGCCCGGCCCGCCCTTCCCATCAAACGGCCCCAGCCCATCCCATCAACACGGACCTGGCCCCCCCATCAGCCCGCCCGGCCCGCCCCCCCCAGGCTCGATCAGCCCAGGCTCGCCCCCCCATCAGCCCGGCCCCAGCTCCCCGAATCAGCCCGACCCCCCCGGCCCGACCCTGGCCCCAAGCCCAACCCTGCCCCCTGCATCAGCCCGACCCGGCCCCCGCATCAGCCCGACCCGGACCCCCGCATCAGCCCGACCCCTGCCCCCCCATCAGCCCGCCCCAGCCCCCCTGCATCAGCCCAACCCCCCCTGCATCAGCCCGACCCCCCGCATGCCCCCCTGATCAGCCCGACCCCCTGCCCCCCATCAGCCCGACCCCTGCCCCCCCGATCAGCCCGACCCCTGCCCCCCATCAGCCCGCCCCCCCCCATCAGCCCCCCCTCAGATCAGCCCGAGCCCTGGGCCCCGATCAGCCCGACCCCTGCCCCCCAGATCAGCCCGACCCTGCCCCCCCCATCAGCCCGACCCCTGCCCCCCCCCATCAGCCCCTGCCCCTCAGCCCCCCGCATCAGCCCGACCCCTGCCCTCGGTCATCAGCCGGCCCGGCCCGCCCCTGCCCGCATCAGCCCAGCCCGGCCCCCGCATCAGCCCGGCCCCGCCCCTGCCCCCGCATCAGCCCGCCCCGCCCCCCGCCTCAGCCCAGCCCGGCCCCCGCCTCAGCCCAGCCCCGGGCCCCCGCTTCAGCCCAGCCCGTCTGGAAGCCAGGCCTCGGCCGACTGTTGTTTGCTGTGTATCCACTGATGAGGAGGCGATCAGCCTGTGAAAAGGTGAAAAATCAACAATCAGCCAATTGATGCAGCCAGTACTACAAGCCAATTCACAGTCTAAGGCCCAGGAAAACATCATCCCCATCTCCCCGTACTGTAGAAACCCTCCGACAGAGATCTGCTGCCATCGGACAAACCTGAGGCTACCAGATAAGTAAATGGGTCTTTCGAGGCTGTACTTACTGTAGCATTTGAGCGATAACTCTTGACCTCAGTGTGTCCTCGTCCTGTTCCGAGTCTCTCAGCTGGGGAAAAAGAAGAGTTAAATTTAATATCAAAGAAAAACATTTGAAATATGCTAATGGGACTATTTCATATTCACCTGACCCTGAGGTTCCAGAAACTCCATCCAGACACACAAACAAGACAATCAGAGATTGCAAACCCTCGCTCCTTTGACACTTGTCTGCAACTTTGATTTTTTGACTGAGCCACAGATAGAACCTTTCTGCTGTCAAAGTTTTATGTAAATTATGCGAATAGTTTTTAAGATATGCATCTGGACAGACAGACAGACAGACAGACAGACAGGCAACAGATGGACCCGATCACAATACCCTCGCTCCCTCTTTGCGACGAGGGTAATAACAGCATAAGCACAGGATCTGATCTAAACATTAGAACATGTAGCTTAATGCAGCTCTTTAAAGGAATGATTCCTTCAGGGGTCGTGTGAGAGGAGCACACAGTGGGCCTGTAAGCTTGACTCTCTCACCTCAGCCTGACAGTAACTCTGGCTTCTCTTAAGCACGTCCTCCAGCTCACAGATCTTGTGGGTCAGATCCTGTATCACTTCCTCTGCGGCCTCCATCTCGATGGAGCTCCTGCAGCACAGAGAACACAGCAGCTGCTAGCACAGGGTTACAGAAACACAGCTGCTAGCACAGGGCTACAGAAACACAGCTGTCCACTGCAGGGGGCACAGCACACAGCTGCAGTGCTCATTTAGCCTGATAGCAGTTTTCAACTTCAAATTTCACATTTTCATCTTGGGGGCCTCACAGAGTTTCACTCATTTAGCTCCTCCAGCTACAGTTGTCATGGTTTGTGAGGTGTGCGTGTTGTTTGGACTTTTCTTTGCGGCTCTCGTCCCGGGACGATATCGAATTCCTGGGCCATCTAATTCTTTACCCAGCAGGTTGATTGAGCTGGGGCGGCGCTTTCCCAGAATCTATATAAGCAGGAAGTCCGGCACGCCTCCTTCGCTAGAGTGTCTGTGTTTAGCTTCGCACTATAGCCGTAGATATCTGTAGTCAGGTTTTGTATGACTTTCTATCTTCTAATTATTGGAGTTTCTTCTCCCTTTTTCTATCTCGCTTTGCTTCCGTGGTTCGGACTATTATACGTCCTTTGGAAGCGCAAGTACTTGCGTTTGGTCTGTATTATTCTACTGTGTTCGTGCTACTCTCTTTCTCTCTGTCGTTGCGCTTGGCCTCCATATTCTACCGGCCATTACAACAGTAGCTGCATAAATAAAGAGCCCAGGAAGAGTCTGAGGTTTATTACAGGATCAAAGCTAAAGTAATTCAGCATTATAATTAATCATTGAAGCTTATGTCATAATAAAGATTATTTGGTGTCATTTTCTAACGTCGGTGTTTGCAGAAATGTAGCTTAAGTGCTAACAAAATCAGACCCTGGATCAGCGTCGGCGGCCGGTGGAGAGAAAGTAGGAAGGGCATAAAACACGCCTTTAACCCTTTGAGCGCCAAAGGCAACTACAGTTGCCCAATGGTGTCAGATATCAAAACCAGATGCTGTTGAAAACCTATCATGTGTCAACTTGTTTCTTTTAAACAAGCTGCCACATGATAGGTTTTCAACAGCTCAGGATAACTACATTTTTAATTCCTTGAAAATTTATTCGGCGCTCAAAGGGTTAAATTGAGAATTAGTCTTGATCTGTTTTCAGTCATTTTTCTTGATTAAAGATAGTTAAACGCACCTCTTTCAGGTGTTGCCAAGTCTCTTTGTAAAGAAGAGAAATAAAGCGCCTCATTTGGATGCAAAAATGTGCGCATTTCAATCTTCGTTTTCATTTAAACAATCATCAAGCATAGGTTTGATGGCCTGCTTTGCAGGGTACGACAAAAGTCAACGCGAAAATTGCAGAGTAGCTTTTGTTTTGTGAGGGGTAATCTATTACTAAAGGTAAGAGAACAAAACATTTTTGTTGAATTTTTGGTTTACTCGCCTTATGATTTCATTAAAAAGGAAGCCATATATTTAACTTCAAATGGATAATTCATATTGTTGAAAAACGTGTTAATCAAGAAGAATGATTGAAAACAGGTGAACTATCATCCGTTTCAAGGGATGTCTTTCGCCCTTCCTGTTTTCTGTTCAGCAGGCACCGCTGCCCTGGATTCCTGCAGTCACCTCATAAGGAATACCAAGCGCACACAAACCCATCCCTCCCCAATCTACAGCTGTTTACTTACTGTTGGACATCCTGGTCTTTTTTCTGGCACCTCATCATCCACGTGCACAGTTCACTCAGTATGGCTGAAATTTCAGTCCTTAGACCATCTCCATCTTGCTCCAGACTTTGGACTTTTTCTGAGGCGCAAGCAATACCATTTTAAGTACAGAGAACTTAAATAAATCACGAGCTGAGTCGAAAATATTCCCAAAGAAACAAACCTTCCAGACACTGAGACTTCTTATACTCCATCTGAAGCGTCTCCTGGAGACGATTTCGCTCTTCTGCAGTCGCATTTGAGCGCTTTACCTGTGCGAGGAAAAGCATCAGTGACGCCCTTCACATGCACAAAATACTGCAGTTTTTCTCTCATTCTAAAAAAGACAGGATTCCTACAAAGCTGTTTAGGTGGATAATGCAAATGAATATTCCACTTATATTCTGCTCATGCCGTCATGCGTACTCCGAGTAACATTTTTCAGATTTTCTCTGAAGTTTTCCATTGGCGGTGGACTTTTTCAGCTGTGCAAGTACAACCTCCCTCTCATTTGTCCAACAAGCTTCTCAAAAAGGTTGGCGTGGGGGTATTTGCTCATATCCAAAAACCTGTTGATATCCAAGTCTTTCACAGTGTTTAAATTTAATAGGTGTGTTTCTCCATCCAATCAAAAGTGTGAGTTTTTCTTTGTCGCATGCATCTCTACCCCAGCCTTGGAAACTGTTGGCTGTTTGGTTTCTCTTCGAAGCGCCGAAATGAGCCATAACAGACGAGTGGCGGAGTGTCGCAAACTGCAGCAAAAACTCCAATTCAGACACATATGTGAATGCACCGTATACATGTCCCAAAAATACTCCTAAAACCCAAATAATGTTGGCATATCCCACCTGTCTTAAATGGAAAATAGTACATTCAGAATAAGGCTTTATTCAGAATTTCCATATGGAATATTCTGTTTACATGACCTGTGTCAAATTCTAAATATTGTCATATTCAAAATAATCGCGAAAAATAACTGTGCTTGTTAGCAGAGTTTGTGGATCACAAATGTCTAACGTCAGTGGTCATTCGGTTTAGCGGTACAGTCCGAGCAGGTACAGGGGAGCAGGTTTTAATCTTGTGGAGAGAAAGATAATATAACCATTCAGATTCAAAGGATAGCCAAGACTCTGAGTAAACAAAAACTTCACAGCTTCCTTACCAATACATCCCGTGACTTTTTAAGAGATGCAATCTGTGGAGAAAGATGTATCAATTAGTAACATCTCTGATAAAATAACAAAAAAAGAGTTAAACCTATCTGATGTACTATACTACACACAGAGGACCTAGACAACATAACCAGTATAATCAATTTACCATTCAATAGCTAGGACACATTTTACTCCTGCTGCAGTACACTGGTTTTAACTTCTGTAAATAACCTCAACAAACCTATAATACCAGCAATCTTTTTATTTTATTTTTTTCTCTTCACAGAATAATGTCAAGAATTTTGGTTTCCCTAATGAAGTCATGTCTGGCAAAATAAACAGACAAATTCTTCCTTTTCCAACAAATGAATTAATAGCAAGAAGAAACCACACAAGAAGTACATCTATGGGAACTATAGAAAAAAAATTAATGTTATTATTAGACATCATAGTCTGGAAAAATTTGTAGATATTTTACAAATCGGCGTTAGTCTAGATTAATTTAAACTTCAGGTTTTTTTGTAAAATGAAAGGTGCTCATTCCTTTATTCATGGAAAAATGTGGGCGCCCAAACTTTTGAGTGGTAAACTTTTGGGTTTCTTTAGACTAACCAGAGCAACATTCTTTAACTAGAAAAGTGCAGTACCAGGGGAAACTGCGTGGGCAAGCTAGAAGCAGGCGATAACGTGAAGTTCGGATTGCTGACAATGTGAGGTTAAAGCTGCTGGAAATGAGTTTAAAGCTTCTTAAAATTAAAATTATTTATGACAGTGGGGTATTGTATCGTTTAAAGGGATAGTTCAGATTTTTTGACATGAAGTTGTATGAAAGCACTTATTTAGGAAGACCTCCCCAAGATGCAACGTTACGACACATCAAACCTACTTCATGTATTTATTCGACATAAATTGTTGATGTTGCATCCTTGAACATTGCCATAAATATACACCTGCTCCATAAGAAAAATGTTACATGAGAGCGAAGTAGTCTATTTATCGCAAAATTGCATCAAAATTATATTTACACATATTGCTGAAGATTATGGGAATTATTCAGGCGCGACATAAAAAAAAAGGAAGTGGCTATTCACCCCGCTACGGGTGAATTGAGGGAAAGACATTGGCTATCTGCCCCGCAGCGGGGCCGTCAAGAGAAGCAGTTCTGCCATTTTCCCAGCAGCTGGGCCAATAAGAGATTTAATTTTGTAATCCGCCCACTCTTTGAAGTTTCGCGCGGAAGCACTGCAGGGCCAATAGCCTCTTCCTAAAAAGAAAAAACAAAAAAAAAACCCGCTAAATAAAAGGCCACACGTTTTTCAGCTTTTCCAACGAGTTAATTAATTTTCCATCCAATAAGAAGCAGAACTCCTTTTAAGATCAAAAGCACATTTTAAATTGAAGAAAGGTTTACAGCTACAGAATCATCACGCCCAATAAATGTTTTGACCAATGTCATTAACTGGCATATATTTATATATAAATTATTACATCAATTTATTTTAGGTAAAGTTATAGCTTAGGTAGGCAAGATGCCAAGAACAACGAGCAGCACTGTAAATTGGGGTGTGTAATGTGGTAAATAGCCACTAGATGGCAGTATTGACTTTTTTTTGTGAAGCCCAGTCTGAAGCTAGGTTGGGCATGTCCAGGGCATGCCCAGAGGGAAAGTCCCAGAAATGGGAGGGGCTGGACAAGAGTATATAAAGAGAAAAATCGAGAGTGTGTGGTAGTAGGAGAAATTGCAAGAAGGATACATTTGACCAGACCTGTCACTCTTTTCAAGACCTGTTAAGCTTTTTGTGGATTTTTGCCTGTGTTGGAGCATTTTCCTGTCCCAGGACATCACAACAGATTAGCCCATCTCCATTACAGGGAATTGTAAATATCTCCTTTTTTTATTTTTTTTCAATCTTGGTCAGTAGATGTAGATTGTAAATTAGTTCTAAGTGTTTGTTTAATTAAATCTGTTGAACTTAAAGGATTTTGTCAGTCATCCCTTGCTGTCCGTGACGCCAAAACAAATTGGGGCCATAACAAATTGGGGGCTCGGGTCCGGATAGACCATTGTGCGAGTCATTTATTGAAAATCTAAAATTTCAAATAGTGAAATTGGTTTTGAATTTTCCTAGATATATATTGACAGATCAACAGCAATGGATGATTTCTTGGCATCACCAACCGTAGAGGTTTTGAAGTCTTTTAAAAAGACAGAACTGCTAGAAATATGCAGACAGTTAGAGCTGACAGATGTAAAACCAGCCATGCGAAAAGCAAGACTGTCTAGAGAGATTGTTGAATATTACATTGATGAAAATGTGTTTGCACCAGGAGATGTGGAACAGTTTCCAGTGGAAAATCCAAATGTAGAAATGGAACTTAAATTAAAAATGCTAGAGATTGAAGAAAAAGAAAAGAGCAAAAGGCAGTTTGAGTTAGAAAAATTAGCAAAAGAAAGAGGAAAAAAGAGAGAGAGAAAGAGAGAAAAGAAAGGCAGTTTGAAAAGAAAAAAAGACAATTTGAAAGAGAGAGAGGAAAGAGCAGAAAGAGAGAGACAGACACAGAGAAATTTTGATTTAGAAAAATTAGATAGAGAAGAGAGGCTCCAAATGGAGCTACTAAAAAAATCAAAATAGAAGGTGAAAACAAATTTCGGCCAGCCAGGAGGTAAAGCTGGTGCCTCCATTTTCAGAGAAGGAGGTTGATAAGTGCTTTGAGAAGGTAGCTAAGAGTTGTCAGTGGCTAAAGGAACACTGGCCTCTGATGTTGCAAACTGTCCTCAAGGGTAAAGCTCAACAAGCCTATTCGGCTTTGTCTGCAGATGATTCTCTGATTATGAGGTTGTCAAAAGGTTATTTTTTGACAGCTTATGAGTTGGTTCCAGAGGCTCACCGACAGAAATTCAGAGGTCTGAAGAAATCTGACAATCAGACTTATGTTGAATTTGCTAACGAGAAGAAGGTTTGCTTTGAGCGCTGGTGTACTTCTATGGAGGTCAAGGATGATTTCAACTCTCTAAAAGAGATGGTGTTAGTTGAAGAATTCAAGAACTGTGTCAAGGATGATATTAAGACCTACCTTAATGAGAAGCAAGCACTGAATTTGCAATCAGCTGCCAAGTTTGCAGACGAATATGTTCTCACACATAAGTCCAAATTTCAGTCTAGCAGTAAAAATAGATGGTCCCAATTTCAGAAGAAAGGTAACGGTGATACCCAAGATTCCTCACCCAAAGACAAAGACAAATCTGGTGATGGTGCTCAGAAATCCAGTCAAAAGGTCTGAACAAAGTGTGAAAGCTGACAGTGACAAAAAGTGGTCTAGTTTGCAATTATTGCAAGAAATCTGGTCATGTTACAACTAACTGTTGGTTCCTTAAAGCTAAGAAAGAACAAGAAAAGGATACCAAACCCAATGCCTTTTGTGAAGACAAGGTTAGAAACCCTTGTAGTAGATGACCCGATCTGCTAAATTGCCTGCTCCTTGAGGCTAAGAAGCCTGATACTGCTGACTTTGTGAGGGAGGAATTTCTTCCATTTGTGTCAGAGGGATTTGTGGCTCTGAATGAGCATTCTCCTCCTGTCCCCATATATATCCTAAGGGATACCAGAGCTTCTCAGTCACTTTTTGTTGATGGACTTCTTGGAGTTCGTGATGAGACCGCTTCTGGGGATTTCATGCTTGTACAAGGTATTGAAGGGAGGACTGTATCTGTACCCCCGCGCTCTGTATTCTTGAAGTCAGATTTAGTTACAGGACAGGTAAAGGTGGGACTTATGTCAAGTCTATCAAGGGTGTTTCTCTGTTGCTAGGCAATGACCTGGCTGGGGGCAATGTAGTTCCCCTGTTCATCTTACTTCACAGCCGAGCACTGAAGATGGCGATGAAGACCCATCTCTGTATCCTTCCTGTGCAGTGACTCGTGCTATGGCCAAGAAGGCTCAAGAAGAAGATGATGTGGTGCCGTCCAGCACCTTGAATAGTCATGACTCAGGTGGTTTGCCTCATGACTCTGTTCAGCCTACTATGGTTTCTCCGTTTGAGGACTTATCAGACACTTTTATCAGTTCTCTATTCAGCCAGCCAGATGGGTCTGGTGATTCTGATGTGTCTGGAGACTTGTCTCTGTCCAGAAAGCAGTTGATTCAGGGCAAACCAATGATCCTGAAATTTGTGTACTAAAGAAGAGAGCCCTTCCTGATGAAGAAATAGACACAGTTCCAGTTGGGTATTATCTCAAGGATGGAGTGTTGATGCGAAGTGGCGCCTCCTGATATCCCTGCCAATGCAGATTGGGCAGTGGTCAAGCAAATTGTTGTTCCAAGGTCTACCGGAATGAGATCTTAACAATGGCTCATAGTTTGCCTTTAGGAGGTCATCTTGGTGTTAACAAGACTGTTGACAAGATCATGAAACACTTCTTCTGGCCTGGACTTCGGAAAGATGTTTCCAACTTTTGCAAAACCTGTCACACTTGTCAGGTAGTTGGAAAACACCAGTTAGACCCACCTGTAGCTCCATTGCAGCCTATCCCAGCATTTGGGGAGCCCTTCTCCAAGGTCATTGTTAATTGTGTTGGTCCATTACCCAAGACTAGATCTGGAAATCAGTACTTGTTGACAATCATGTGTGCATCTACCAGATTCCTGAAGCCATCCCTCTACGCAACATCAAGGCAACTGCAATTTCAAGGCTTTGATAAAGTTCTTCACGTTGTTTGGCCTTCCCAGGGAAATTCAGTCAGATCAAGGTAGCAATTTTACTTTCGGATTGTTTCAGCAGGTTGTGTATGAACTAGGTGCGAAGCAGATTCTTTCCAGTGCCTATCATCCAGAGAGTCAGGGTGCCTTAGAGCAGTTTCATTCCACTCTCAAGACAAGGATGAGGACTTATTGTAATGACCATGAGAAAGACTGGGATGAAGGTGTTCATTTGCTGTTGTTTGCAGCTAGAGAAGCAGTGCAGGAGTCTACTGGATTCAGTCTGTTTGAGCTAGTGTTTGGCCATGAAGTGAGAGGACCTTTGCTATTGTTGAGTGAATAATGGCAAGAGAAAGAGCCGCATATCAGTCTGTTAGACTATGTTAGCAAGTTCAAGGAAAGACTGCGTGCAGCTTGTGACCTAGCCAAAGAGAACTTGAAATCAAGTCAGGGAAAAATGAAAACTTGGTATGATCATAAGGCTAGAAGCCGTGAGTTTAAACCAGGAGACAAGGTCCTTGTGTTGTTTCCCTTGCAGTCCAATCCATTGCAGGCTAGATTTCATGGTCCTTATGAAATTCTGACAAAACTCAATGATCTCAATTACATTGTAAAGACTCCAGATAGGAGAAAGCCAAAACAGTTGTGTCACATTAATATGCTGAAGCCTTATCATGATAGGAATGCTAGGGTTGCAGCTGTCACTTCAGATCCTCCTATGGCCGAGACTTGTGAAGATGAGGGGGAGTTTCAAGATGATGAACCTAGAATTAAAGCTGAAGTTCTTTCATTTAAATTGTCAAATTCTGAAGTGTTGCAAAATCTTGATGTAAAACTCCAGCACTTAGAACCCTCACAGAAAGATCAGTTTGAGAGGTTGATCAAGAAATATAAAGATCTATTTCCTGATGTTCCAAAGAGAGTTTCTATAGCCTCTCATGATGTAAATGTTGGTGATGCCAAACCAATAAAACAGCATCCGTACCGGATGAATCCTGAAAAGAGAAAGATTGCTGAGAAAGAGGTTGAGTACATGTTAGAACATGATATTATCAGACCCTCTAACTCCGATTGGAGTTCACCCTGTGTTCTAGTTCCAAACCTGATGGAAGTACTAGATTCTGTACAGATTATCACAAAGTCAATGCTGTAACTAGAACTGATGTGTTTCCAATACCTGATTGATGATTGTATCGATAGAGTAGGGCAAGCAAAGTTTCTGACCAAGATTGATTTATTGAAGGGTTATTAGTGTGTGCCTTTAAGTGAGAGGGCCAAGAGCATCTCTGCTTTTGCCACACCATCTGTGTTATACCAGTATGAAGTCCTGCCCTTTGGCATGAAAAATGCCCCAGCCACGTTCCAAAGGATGATACAGTCTACAATTGCCGGATTGCCACAAACAGGTGCGTACATCTACGACCTGATCACATGGAGTGACTCCTGGGAAGAACATCTGAAAGAGGTAGAGACGTTGTTCCAGCGCTTGACCCAGGCTAACCTGACTGTTAACCCGAACAAGAGTGACTTTGGTTGTGCTACTGTCACGTATCTTGGCTACGTCATAGGCTAGGGTAAGGTGGCACCCATAGATGCTAAAGTCCAAGCCATCATGGACTTTCCAGTGCCTGACAACAAAAAGGCTTTGCGCCATTTCCTTGGAATGATCGGGTACTACCACAAGTTCTGCAAGAACTTTGCTGAGATGGCTCTCAGTCTCACCAACCAACTGAAGAAAGGCGTAAAGTTCACTTGGGATGAAGCATGCCAAAGAGCCTTCGATCGCCTGAAGTCTCTGCTGTGTTACTTCCCCGTGCTCAAATCTCCTGACTTCAACAAACCGTTCTCCATGGCGGTCGATGCTAGCGACCAAGCTTGTGGATCTGTGCTCCTACAGAGAAGTGACTCTGATGACATTGAGCATCCCGTGGCATACTTCTCCAGGAAGTTCAATCGCCACCAAAAGAACTATTCCACAATTGAGAAGGAGCTGTTGGCTCTGGTTCTATCCTTACAACACTTTGAGGTTTATGTTTGTACAGGGCAAAAGCCAATGATTGTATATACTGACCACAATCCGTTAATCTTTTTGAGTAAGATGAAAAACAAGAATCGGAGATTGTTGAATTGGAGTTTGATTTTACAGGAGTTTGACTTGGAAATTAAGCATGTAAAGGGTACTGACAATGTAATTGCTGATTGCTTATCCCGTGTTTGAGTATGTGTATATATATCATATGTGTTTATTAGCATATTGTATTATATGTATATATATACAAGTGTCTACTTAACCATTTTTGTATTGAAAAGAAAAATTTTGCCTTTATAAGTCAAAATTTTTCCCTTTTGGAATGGAGGTGTAATGTGGTAAAAAGCCACTAGATGGCAGTATTGACATTTTTTTTGTTAAGCAATCTAAAGCTAGGTTTGGGCATGTCCCGGGCATGCCTCAGAGGGGGCTGGACAAGAGTATATAAGGAGAAAAATCGAGAGAGTGGAGTAGTTGGAGAAATTGCAAGGAGAAATAGTGGAAGGATACATTTGACCAGACCTGTCACTCTTTTCAAGACCTGTGAAGCTTTTTGTGGATTTTTGCCTGTGTTGGAGCATTTTCCTGTCCCAGGACATTGCAACATAGCAGCCCATCTCCATTTCAAAGGAACTGTAAATATCTCATTTTTTTTTTTATTTCAATCTTGGTCAGTAGATGTAGATTGTAGATTAGTTCAAAGTGTGTGTTTAATTAAATCTGTTGAAGTTCAAGAATTTTGTCTGTCATCCCTTGCTGTCCGTGACGCCATAACAAATTGGGGCCACAACAAAGCAAATGGTAAAGAGTCAAACCAGTTTTGTGTTATGTTAATCTAATGAAGTTCACCTGGAGTTTTTTGAAAGAACTTGAAACAGTTGTGTCCAGCAGCCTAATTTGGGGTTTACGGATTTCCTCCGTGTCTAATTTGATCTGTTTGAAATGTTATATTACTTGAAATTTCTTGCAGTATAGAAATAAATGCACTAGGGTATTTTCTTCTTCATAACACATATGGATGTTTCTAAGAGAGTAAGTAAAAAGAGTAATTAACAACTCTAAACATGAAAAACACCTAATTAAGACATTAACAGCTTGTTAAAATCCTGCGATTACAATTGTGGTTGGAACAAAAACCAGCATACACAGTGGGTCCCCAGGAACGACGCTGAAGACCACTGCTCTAAATGAAATTTACTCAAACAATATCTTTAATACAGAATATAATTTATAATTCTGATTTTACTTGCAACATGTTCCTACCAAATTCTCCTCTGTCTGTTTTTTGTGAAATTCCGTCAGTATCGGGAGAGGGAAAAGTGAACTAAGTAAAAAAATTTCTCGTTATCGTAACTGTATTAGCTAGCCAACATGCCTGAAGTACCTTTCCATAGCCATTAAATAACATTAGTTTAGTTAGCTGGCTAACTACTTAGTTGACGGCGAACATGGAAACCATGGCTAATTCAACCGCGAATGTCCGTGACTCAGTGACTTACGGAGTATCGGAGTGAGGCTTCAGTGCTAACATGATGGGAATTAGCTACCATTACGGCGCGATCTGAAACCAAAGCTGTTTTCTATTAAATTACGTGATTGTCACCCCATCAGCCGTTACCATGTCCCAGTCAGTTTTCTGTGGATTCCACCCCGTGTTTTGTTTCATGCCCTAAGTTTTTAGTCTGTTTCAGTTTCCATGTATGTATTTAGATTCAGTTCATTCTCTGTTTACACTTGGTCATTTATTACAGTCCATACATCATTATGTTTGTTGCCTTATGAACTTTGTAGTCGCCAGGTTCGTTTTTGAATATTTATTATTGTTTTCGTTATTTTTATGTTTATTGTATTGCTGATTGATTACCCTTAACCACGTCCCCATAGTCCTTCCCAGTTACCTTCCTGATGTTCTCAACTTGTGTGTCATTACCCTCTGTGTACTTATAGAGATCCCTGTGCAGCCATTCTTGGCTAGGTTGTCCATGATTCTACTCTTACGACCCTGTATTCCTCATCAAGTTTATCTCCTCGTGTATTACCTCTCTTTGTCGATATCTGAGTTTGCATTGTCTGTATATTATCTACGGCCGGTGTTCTGACCCTCTTTGTTTTTTGGATTGCCTAGTGACTTATTTTCTGGTTATGACTGGGCTATGCTCTGGATTTTTGATTTTTGCATTCTCCCTGGCACTTTTGCCCCTCTGACTGATCTCCTGTGTATTTTTGACTTCTGGTTCTGTCCCCTGGATTTTTTGAGATCTGTGTAGCCAATTTATACCGTCACTTCTCGAACTGAGTTCTTGTTACCGAACCCTTGCCTGGTACTACGGATTCTGATTCTGCCAGTCGTGTTCACGCCTGTCAAACTCTGGAGTGTCATGCAATTGGTTCTTCGTTCCAAGTCTTCATGTACCCTTGACAATGGTTTAGTTATGTGATAAAGTCTTGTCTTGATTGTGTCATACGAAAGGTATGAAACTTGTTGAGTAAATTTTGATTTTGTTGCTCGCAGCTTGCAACAAGCACAAAATTTACTCAACTCGTTTCATAACTTTCATATGACACTCACTTGTGTAAAGTCCTTTTACAGAGTGGGTTTTTTTATTTTTGGAATTCACTTTTTCATAAGTCCACCACGCAACAACAAAATTGGACTCCAAACATTTGCAGAAAACCCGAACTAACAGTTACAGAGATTACGGCAACCACCTCGTACTTCCAGAGGCCACAAAGTAGGGCCATGGTAACCACTTAGTAACGCGCTAGCAATGGTCATTACACCTTAACAACCACCTAACACCGCTGTTTAGTAGATTTTTTTTGAAGCACGGGTTTCAACAGGATCTGGTAACAGCCTAGTTCTGGGCATTTCCTTTCATTGTACTGATTTATAGTACATCTGCCTGAATTGTAAGCTGTTGTCATTACATTGTTATTTAGTTGTTTCACTGGAAATATGACTTGATAGCGCCAGCCCCAGCAAATTCTTCAAAAATTGTACTAGTACTATTTTTTTTTTTTTTTTTTTTTACCTCAATCTTCAAGATGGGATTTGAATTACTGCACTCCGGCTCCTCTTCCTTGTGATACTCAGAGTCTGAGCTTCTGAAATATAGATGGGACGCAATTATTTACATTTATAACTTGCCAGTATGACAGTCTTATATGATATAACACCAGAAATCACACAATACAATGAATGCTGAAGGCCCATTCCTCCTTTACAGTGTGTTTGCCTGCTACTCACAGTGAAGTGTCTGTGATCTCACGCAGGTTGCTGTTGTTTGCATCCAATTTCTCCTGCATGATTGGTAATTGCAGTTCAGGATCCTTTTTTCCTTGCGGGAAATACATTTTGATTTTTCCTGCGACAGTAAACAACAGTTTCAGGGACAGGTGGCCAATAAGTCGATAAAGCATTTATGACATTGGCCTCCATCTTTAGCTCCCCGGCCGATAGGCAGTGAGCTATTGTGATCGTGCAGACTCTGACGTCGTAGTTGTGATCGTGATCCATTAGCAAAATCTTTAAAGGTCGTCTTCTTCGAAACTACTGGCTGGATTTCATTCAAATTTGGTATAGAGCTTCCTGAGACAATGTCCGCCAAGATTGTTTGCAGTTTTGTAAAAAAAAAAAAAAAAAAAACACTTTTTTGTATTTTTTATTAACTTTTTGTGTTCTTTCACCTTGCTCTTCTCTGAGCCTCAAATTTGGTATGGAGCTTCCTTAGGAGAATCTCTACCAAGACTGTTTGCGGTTTTGAAAAATTTCATTATTTCTATTTTTAACAAATTTTTTTCTAATTAAGTTTTCCCCATTTACTTACAATGGGAAAATCCTTTACAATCATCTGCTATGAAACAGGAGGCCAGAGTCACTTCCTCTGTAGCCTGGAGCTTTCTAGGCACCACATCACTTATGCTTGTTTGGAGTTCATTATAATCTGGATCTTGATCCGGAATCTGTGCGACTTTGAAATTTTGGCCCATGCTAAATGATTG
Source organism: Gymnothorax javanicus (assembly GCA_029692085.1). Classification (NCBI taxonomy): domain Eukaryota; kingdom Metazoa; phylum Chordata; class Actinopteri; order Anguilliformes; family Muraenidae; genus Gymnothorax; species Gymnothorax javanicus. The sequence continues at coordinate 65,767,506 of CM056204.1, forward strand.
GAAGTGGATCGAAGCTCTGTCAGGAATTTGAACGGAGCAATGTCTTCCAAATTTGGTGCATATGAATCTATCATCAATTCAAATTGCTGGTACAAATTTTGTTGTGTTAGGTCAACTCTTCTGGATAACAGGACAGATTTTCATTTAACATGGGAGTTGATCGCAAAAAATTGATGTAATGCCAAAATGGCTTTGAGTAGGGGATACCAGGAGCATTTAATTATTGAAGCTGATTAAATAACATGTTTGACTCTACATGCTATGAAATTACTGTAATCTGGATCTTGATCCGGAATTGGTGCAACTTTGAAATTTCGGCCTATGCTCAATGATAGGAAGTGGATCGAAGCTCTATGAACAATTTGAATGGAGCAATGTCTTCCAAATTTGGTGCGTATGAATCTATCATCAATTCAAATTGCTGGTACAAATTTTGTTGTGTTAGGTCAACTCTTCTGGATAACAGGACAGATTTTCATTTAACATGGGAGTTGATCGCAAAAAATTGATGTAATGCCAAAATGGCTTTGAGTAGGGGATACCAGAAGCATTTAATTATTGAAGCTGATTAAATAACATGTTTGACTCTACATGCTATGAAATTACTGTAATCTGGATCTTGATCCGGAATTGGTGCAACTTTGAAATTTCGGCCTATGCTCAATGATAGGAAGTGGATCGAAGCTCTATGGACAATTTGAATGGAGCAATTTCTTCCAAATTTGGTGAGTTTGTGTCTGTCATCATTGCTGATTGATGGTATAAGTTTTATCCTGTTAGGTCAGTTCTTCTGGATTACAGGACACATCTTCATTTGACAAGGGGGGAAATGGCAAAAAATAATACGATGCCAAAATGGCTTCAATTAGGGGACACTGTGTGAAAATAATTACTCAAACTGACTGAATATTACATGTTTGCAATAAATTATGAAATTACTATGATCAGGATCTTGATTGGAAATTGTTTCACCTTTGAGACGTGCATTTTCTTGGGTGTATGATATTTAAAACTATTAATCCTTTAACCCTTCAACTTTATCTGGTTGGCCGGTGAGCAACAGGGCCATTGATCCTATATTTTAAGCATTGTGATCAACATTAACAAATAAATGAAACCCTGGACAGGTCTGCAGGTTTTACAGGATTAAAACCTCAGTCCAACATGACAGAATTCAAAGTTCAATGTAAGTTAATTTTCCACAAGCCACAGATAATTTAGAGGCTCTGTTTGGGGGAACCATATTTGTTTCCTAACTGTACTATTTCCACCCTTCATTGCTGGCACTGATAAATCCCATAAAGAGTTATGATGATTAGTGTAACTATGACAGGAAGAGTAAAGCTAAGTAAAATCAGGGTCTCACCTTGGTTCACAGGAGGCAGAAAAATAGGGCTCAGAAATTCTGCCAGCTGTGTGTTCAGCTCATTGTCCCTGGAAAAAGAACATGCTATTCAGACAAGATGGTTCTCTCTAAAATCGCTCACTTAGCCAGCTAGCATCGCCTTGAAAACAAAACACACAGAACAAGACTTCACACCCTCAGCATTGGTGGTGAGGTCATGACTGTTTTGCCAAGTCTGAGGCCGAACCACCCGTACCACTGCTGGCCAATCACTGAAGCTGCCAACATGGGCAAAATAAACTCACTTCTGTTCGAGATTTGCAGTCTCTTCCCCATCAGCAGCCAGTGCCTGCTCAGCAATGCCAGCGCTCATCTGATGACCACAAGAAGAGACACATCATAATTCCTCTAAATGAAATTTGCTCACACAATAACTTTAAAACAAGATGTAATTTATCATTCTGATTTTAATTGCAAGATGTTCCTACCAAATTCTCATCCGTCTGTTTTTTGTGAAATTCAATCAATATAGAAAGAGGGAAAAGTGAATGAAGTAAAAAATTTCTCATTATCGTAACTGTGTTAGCTCGCCAATGTGCATGGAGTACCTTTCCATAACCATCAAGTAACATTAGTTTGTTAGCTAGCTAACTATTCAGTTGACGGCAAATTTAAAAACCATAACTAAATCAATCGCGAATGTCCGTGACTCAGTGACTTACGGAGTATCGGAGTGAGGCGTTAGCTCAGTGCTAACATGATGGGAATTAGCTACCATCTGAAACAGAATCTGTTTTTTATTAAATTATGTGATTGTCACCCCATCAGCCATTACCTAGTCCCCGTCAGTTTTCTGTAGATTCCACCCCGTGTTTTGTTTCATGCCCTTAGTTTTTAGTCTGTTTCAGTTTCCATGTATTTATTTAGTTTCAGTTCATTCTCTGTTTACACTTGGTCATTTACTACAATCCATACATCGCTGTTTTTATTGCATTATGTACTTTGTAGTCGCCGGGTTCGTTTTTGTATACTTATTGTTATCGATATTTTTATGTTTATTGTATTAGAGCGTGTTCACAATGCCGGTCATCATATATGTAACACCAGGAGAGAAAAATAGACCTTCCTATATTCCAAAAACTTCTGATTTTTTAACATAACCTATGCAACTGAGAACAAGAGGTGTGGAAACAATCTTTTCACTGGAACTAACAATTTATGCTTCATGTTTATTGAAAACAGGCTTAAAATTGATATTCCTGCCACATTAGTCATCACTGAACCACAAAGCTGAACGTTCACACAGAGGAAGAAGACCAACTTTTTAAGTTAGTTTAGGGTATGGGCGATTCTATAGGAGATAATTAAATGAAGGGTTCTTTCTCAACATTGGGTAGTCGGCATTGACAACGCCATCATTTTGTCATTTGCAAGCAGCTGCATCATTTCATTTTATGTTCCAACTAACTACTGTGCAGAAAAAAAGTCATTCAGGTTACTATAACTTAGTAGTGCTAAAGCCCCATGGAAAACCATTTTGCCAGGAAGTCAACCATAAAGCAGGCAAAATGGATTAAATATGTGTGACGGACAGACATTGTGGGACAGTGGACATGCGATGGACAGACACTGTGGGACAGTTTTATGATCAGCAGTGAAATCCACAACAAACAAAAACTATTATTGTATGAAATGGATATTTTATTCAGAAGAACAACAACTTGAACACTGTGCATACATCTGGCATACATCTATTCTGAATAAACACTAAGATACAAATGAGGAAATAAGAACTACTACTCTGCTGACTTCAATGACCACATTAACAGCAAACAGGTTAAATGGCTCAGGTGGATCAAAATACATCTATTAATATGCCACACACATTATACAGCATTGTTCATGCCACTGTGATGGATAGACACTGTGGGACATTCCCACATTGGGAATTTGTCATTTCTGGTCTTAAAGGGGACCTATTATGCTGATCCTTCTTAACAAGTAATGTTATAATGTTGGATGTCCGTACTCAACCTCAGTAAAGTTTCTAAACATAAGATACAGAGGTTTTGCTGTAATCCGAGAACGTGATTTCCTGAACGTGATTTCCTCTCTGAACAGCTCGTCCCGAGATCTTCACGAGATCTGGGCAAAACCTGACGTCAGGTTGTGCCGTCCAATTAGTACAGACCTAGCCTGAGCCAATCACGGCGCTGGACCTGCCCACCCAGGAAACTATTATAGCAGGCACAAACAACCACGGATCATATTATGCCTTAGTAGCGTCTACACAGTTTTGCAGTTTTGTCAGTATCTCTCCCAAAGCTGCTCGTTTGTGTTTTTTTGGATGCAAAAAAAAAAAAGCACAACCATTTTCTCTTCCAAAAGACGATGCCACCAGAGATCAGTGGGTAGCTTTTTTGTTTGTTGGCAGCAAACGGCCACACTCAAAGGGAATGTTAGCTGTTTGTGCTCGGCATTTCACTGAAGATAGCTTTGTCAATAAAGGATAATTCAACGCTAGTGATGGGATCAGCAGTTCTTTTGACGGTGCTGAATCACTAGAATCCGTTCATTATCAAAATTCGATCAAAAAATTCGTTCACTGGATCGTTCAGTGCTTAGCAGGAGCCCTGACTGCATAGTGCATAGTTCTCCAACTCCCTGAACTGGTAAACAGCCAAACGATCCGTCATTCAGTTCATGATTCAGCCCTGAGGTTCACATTCACTCTTTGTAACACGTTCACCGCACGTACTGAGGGACGGTGCGTTCATGGACTATAGTACAGTCATTGGCGGGAGACGCAGCGCTACTTTGAGAGGTATACATGCATTAAACTTACTACACGGTGAACGGAGTCCTCAGCTCTGTGCGCATTACATTCACTTAACATGCTACACGGGTGTTAGCAAGATGACACAGCACTAATTTTAGCAGTAGGCTACGGTAATGAATGTGAATGCGCAGTACGTGAACATGAATCACGTTCTCAGAGACAGTTCTCTGTGTGCGAGTGAGTGACACAAAGCGCTACTGTCGGCAGTTCGTTCAGTGAACGAGAATCATTCCCCCGCCCTGACAGACTCCCCTCTCTGTGTGCAGCTCGTTCAGTGAACAAGAATCACTCCCCCGCCCTGACAGACTCCCCTCTCTGTGCGCAGTTCGTTCAGTGAACGAGAATCACTCCCCCGCCCTGACAGACTCCCTCTCTGTGTGCAGTTCGTTCAGTGAACGAGAATCACTCCCCCGCCCTGACAGACTCCCCTCTCTGTGTGCAGTTCGTTCAGTGAACGAGAATCACTCCCACCCCCCTTACAGACTCCCCACTGTGTGCAGTTCGTTCAGTGAAGGAGAATCACTCTCCCGCCCTGACAGACTCACCTCTCTGTGCGCAGTTCGTTCAGGGAACGAGAATCACTCCCCCGGCCTGACAGACTCCCCTCTCTGTGTGCAGTTTGTTCGCGAGTGACACAACACTACTCTCAGCAGTACGTTCACTGACCGAATCAGCGCTGACTGGTGGTGCATTCACTGTGTGTAGTACATTCAGTGGTTTAACGGATCCCTCGCAATGAGAGGATCAGTCTCCACCACCCGTTTTCCTCGCGAGTGATTCATTGTATGCTTGGACAGAATAGTTCCACTGCCGGCCTGGTGGCCTCGCTGCTGAGCTCAACTGAACTGAGAAATGAACGAATCAATCCAAGAAAGTGATTTAGTTCAGTCCCACATTGGGAATTTGTCACACGACGAATTGAAATCCAATCCTGACTGAACATCTGAGAAAAATTATGATACCAGTTAGTACTAGTATCAGTTCATCTTAGTAGCAAATAGTCTGATAAAACTAAGAACCGAGTAATTATGTAATCTTGAAATGCAATAAAAATTGTTGAAAGAATTGTTTTTGGCTTCAAAATTTCATCAATCCCAACTGTTTTATGGACATCAACACATTTTAAGAAATTGGAAAACATGCTGCCGGGGTGCTGCCCCAGCCTATTTGTCATATATATAAAGAAATAAGTAAAAGTTTTCACATGTACTAATTTTTGCAATGATTGTACATGTAGATGGATTTGTGATGGACGGACATTGTGGAACCCTTGCATTCCCTGGATCCATCAATTCAATTGGCAGCCGATCGATTAGAATTGCATGGCATTTATAAGTGAAGAATATCTGATTCTGATTCTTTGACACACTTGAGTTGATCAGTAGGTTGGATTAATTAGGGCCTGAATCACTGCTGATCATCTGATGCAGTCGAAGGTGAACACGATTGTCTGCGCAATGCTCATTTTACTCCAACCATTAATGAATTTATCCTAAAACCTCTTATAACCATTAGGAAATTGTTTAAATCATTTTAGTACCAAGAGATATTGCATAAAAATAAGGTATATAAGCACAAGTGAAAGTGTCCCGCAGCATGTCTGTCCATCACGCAGGTGACGGACGGACATTTTGTGGGACGGAAAGAGTAAAACTTCTGTGGTTCAGGGGCCAGTTAGAGTTTCGGGGCAAACCTTGTGTACACATTCCATATTAGTAGATATTTCTCCCACTGTGGTATAATTACGATAGCACTCTCCAATAAGGAGAAATTTGCAGTGTTATAAACAGACACTGTGGGACGGAAAAATTAAGTTGTTATCTTCAGGGTGGTTACAAAGAAAAAAAGACGTGAGAATGGGAAAATGTACGATTCTACAAAATCTATGATGAACAAAGTGGTATTCTAAGCAATTATAAGCAGGTAATTTCATTAATTTTATTGAATTGAATGCTCAGTTCCCAAGGTGGGGTCAAATTCTGCAATTTTTTCAGATTAGTAAAATTTCATTCAAGCATCCTGAGTACTTGAAATCTCAGCATAGATATATATCACTGGAAAGTAGAGATCATTACGGATCCACTGGTATCAAAATTAACACTATTGCTCACTTGTAGATAAGGTTTTTACACAGGTAAACTGATGCTCTTTTTCAAATGTTACATTTTTTTTGTCAGAAAATGGTCATATTTGGGACGATAAATGGTTGCTGTAGGTAGACGGGACATGCACTATACCTAGAATTGTCTTTGCTGCTTGATGGCATTGGGTATGAAATAAATTGACCCATATCTGTCACAAGAAGTGGATTTTAACTTCCCTAAAGCTTCAAAAAGTTGTAAACTGGAATTGATGCCCAGCATTGTGAACGCGCTCATTATTGCTTGATTACCCTTAACCACGCCCTGTAGTCCTTCCCAGTTAAGTTCCCGATGTTCACCACCTGTGTGTCATTACCCTCTGCGTACTTATAGAGACCCCTGTGAAGCCATTCTTGGCTAGGTTGTCCAAGATTCAACTCTTATGACCCCACAGTCCTCTTCAAATTTACTGTATATCCTCGTGTATTACCTCTCTTTGTCGATATCTGAGTTTACATTGCCTGTATTTTATCCACAGCCGGCATCCTGACCGGTGTTTAGATCACCATTCTGAATCGCCTAGGACTAATTTTCTGGTTATGACTGGACTGTGCTCTGGATTTTTGATTTTTTTATTCTCCCTGGTACTTTTGCCCCTCTGACTGATCTCCCGTGTATTTTTGATCTCTGGTTCTGTCCCTGGATTTTTAGAGATCTTTATAGCCACTTTATACTTTCACTCTCTAACTGATATTTCTCGTTACCAAACCCTTGCCTGGTACAACGGATTCTGAGTCTGCCTGTCGATTTCACGCCTGTCAATAGACTCTGGAGTGTAATGCAATTGGTTCTTCATTCCGAGTCTTCAAGTGCCCTTCCCAGACCAGACAGTGGTTCAGTTATGTGATAAATAGAATACTCTTGGTTGTGTCATATGAAAGGTATGAAACTCGTTGAGTAAATTTTGGTTTTGTTGCTCGCAGCTTGCAACAAATGCAAAATTTATTCAACTTTTTTCATAACTTTCATATTACATACCTACTCGTGTAAAATCCTCTATTTAGTCCTTTGCAGAGTGGGTTTTTTTGGAATGTACTTTTTCATAAGTCCACCAAGCAACAACAAAATTGGACACCAACAATTTGCACAAATCCTAACAGTTCCAGAGATTATGGCCACCACCTCGTACTTCCAGGGGCAACAAAGCAGGGCCATAACAACCACTTAGTAACACACTAGCAACGATCATTACACCTGAACAACCATCTAACACATCGCTGTTTGGACAATTTTTGAGGCACAGTTTCAACAGGATCCGGTAACAGCCTAACTCTGGGAATTTCCTTTCATGGTACCGATTTAGACATCTGCCCAAATTGTAAGCGTTGTTATTTAGTTGTTTCGCTGGAAATATGACTGTTGATGGCCAGCCCCAGCAAATTCTTCAAAAATTGTACTAGTACTGTTTTTTAATTTTTTCACCTTAATCTTGAAGATGGGATTTGAATCACTGCACTCCTGCTCCTCTTCCTCGTCATACTCAGAGTCTGAGCTCCTGAAATATAGATGGGACGCAATTATTTACATTTATAACTTGCCTGTATGACAGTTGTATTTGATACAACACCAGAAATCACACAATTCAATGACAGCTAAAGGCCCATTCATCCTTTACAACATGATGCTGATACTCACAGTAAAGTGTTTGTGTTCTCAGTCAGGTTGTTCGCATCCAATATCTCCCTCGTGGCCACTGATTGCAGTTCTAGATCCTCAATCATATTTTGCAGGAAAATCTTTTCCAGCTCCTGCTTTTTCATTTCGCCTGTGACAGTAAACAACTCGGTTTCAGGGATAGGTGACCAGCATTAGATAAAGCCTTCATGAAATTGGCCTCCATTTTCTTTTTTATGCGTAGTGATCAACATATTGACAAATAAAAACAAAAAAAAAAAAAAAAAAAAATCCATAAATGAATCTTTGAGTTTCCAATGGGCCCAACTCCTAGGAACACTGTTTTCCAGCAAAGGGAATGTTTTATTTTTTACCCATATATTATAACTCATATATTTCTACTTAATTTCCTTTCAAGAGGGTGTCATTGGGATACTTTCTGCTGAAATTACAAGACAGCAACCTTGTTTATTATCAGATATCCAGACCTTCCAGTCATTGGAGTTGGGCCCTTTGGAAACTCAATGATTCAAATGAAACCCTGGACAAGTCATTATTTTGACTTGTCCAGGCTTTCAGATATTTGTTTACACTGTGTCAAAGGCATTCCTAAACTTCCCTGTGCATCTGTGCTGACGGGTTTATATAAATAGACGTGAAATATGCACTGTGTCACAGACCTTCCAGCTGCTGGACCTTCGACTGTTTAGCCAGCAGCATCTCCGATTTGCGATTCCCTTCCACCCTCAACCGGGATACAGTCCTCTGCAACTGTTGGAAAGACATCACTGAAACCTCAAATCCTCACTGAACATGCAAAGCATCTTTCACAGTTCATATGCAACTAATCTCTTTGCTTGTGACGAGGCTGTAACTCCTTTTTTCTTGGCCTTCTCTGTGATTGTGAAAGTTGCGCATTCAGATGTCGCTAGAATACAGTTCATTTGGATACTGCTGTGCGCCACAGTTGTGCAGCTACAGGCTAAGAGTCCTTGAGCGAAGTTTTGTGCGCTCGTCCTGGGTCCGCGTGTGTTTCCACCAGGATCTCCAGCTTTCTATCATTCACACAACTCTCTCAAGGTCAAAGGGCACAGTCCCAGCTATAAGTATGATGGAATTCACTACATTTTGGTTTCAATAAATGAGCGCCATAATGAATAGAACAAAAGGCTTCGCATGTTTATGATTGGTTAGCTGCTTCCTTTGTTCAGGATTCCCCTGGCCCATTTTTGCTCATACTTTAAATATTTTTACTTTTGTCAGGCATACTCAGTAAGAAAAGTCTAGCAACACCCGGTATAATGCAAAATAAATGAGCTTACAAAAGTGAAATTTGTATTTAATTGTCTTGACCGTTACAAGGAACAATTAGACATCCATGAATGCTCGACACAGTTGCGACTCAAATTGGTGAGAAGAATGAAAGTCACCCAGAATGCATGGGGGTGGGCTGACCACTTTCCCACGAGACTGTTCCTATCCCTCAGTAGCGAATCTGATGCCACCCGACCCGTTGTGCCGCATGTCATTCGATGATGTGGTGAGGACTTCATGATGAAGCGACCTTCACGTGCTGTTGTTTTACTGGGCCTAACGTTGCAGGGTCAGTCTTTGACAGTCCCAGTCTGTGCCACACGTTAGAAGACGTGAAATGGTTCTGAGGTGGACGTTAAACTGCTGCCCAACTTATCGCAAGCTCATTCCTGCCGTTAACATGCCAACGGCTTCACGTCTGGCATTTTCAGACATTCCTCTACAACGCTCCATAATTTTGATTTCGCTCTTTACAGTGTTTTACATTCTACAAAGAGTATCCCCAACATTTCACCCAGGTCTTAAAGAGATTCGAGTGATATGATTCATGTGGGCAACACATCGAACAAAATCACGTGCAGAGCACGCGTAAACGAACTTGTGACCAGGATTCAGTGTAACTTGGCGTGTTGGTGCAACACGTTTTGTTTAGAATGTCTACATAGTTCGCCATTTCATTATATTTTCTTTTTTTCAACAAAGGTTACAATGTGGGTCTTTACTACATTTTCATTGCTGAGTATAATTACATCCATCCATTCTCTATACCCACTTCTTCCTCTCTAGGGTCACAGGGGAGCTGGAGCCTATCCCGGCTGACTCTGGGCAAAAGGCATGGACCCACCCCGGACAGCTCGCCAATCCATCACAGGGCGCACACACCATTCACACACCATTCGCTCTCACACCTACGGCCAAGTTAGCGCCTCCGATTAACCTTGACATGCATGCCTTTGGACTGTGGAAGGAATCCCATGCAAACACGGGGAGGGGAGAACTTGCAAACTCCACAAAGAAAGGCCCCAGGCCGGATTATAACCCACACCTTCTTGCTGAGAGGCAGCAGAGCTAACCGCTGCCCCACCATGCCACCCGAGTATAACCACATCAAATCCAAAAAGCCCCCAATCGAATGGAATCACAATGATTAGAAGAAGCCAAGGAAGAACAATACTGTAGTGATTCTCGGCGGCGAGTGACATAGTGTGGCGCAAACAATTGTCCATGTGATTAGTAATGATTGAATGATGAGAGACACCTGAGGGGTAGGTTTTTTAAGGATTGTGCATGGCTCCCTCTGGTCGATGGGGTGCAGACAGCTTGAGGCATTGGAAGAGCGTGAACATGGTGAGAACGCTCGGCAGGGCACGTACTTTGCGAACTCAAGATGCAAATGGATTTGTAACTGAACTGGATGCCCAGTTGTGTAATAAAAGCTGTGCTCCATCCGCTGGAAACAAAACACAGAGAATCACACAGACACCAGAAAGTACTCGCGCTTCCAAAGGACGTATAATAGTCCGAAAAAACGGAAGCAACGCGAGAGAGAACAAAAGTAGAAAAGGGAAAATTCCTAAAGCGGAAGGAACTCCAATAATAACTGGAAGATATAAAGTCACACAAATCCTGACTAGAGATATCTTCGGCTATAGTGCTTAGCTGCAAACAGACACTCTAGCAAAGGAGGCGTGGCGGACTTCCGGCTTATATAGAGTGCAGGGAAGCACCGCTCCAGTTCAATCAGCTAGCTGGGAAAGGAATCCGATTGAAAAGGAATTCGATCTCGTCCCAGGACGAGAGCCACAAAGAAAAGTCCAAAACACACGCACGCCTCACAAACCATGACAGCCGGTGCCTTCAGACTGAACGTGCCCACGGGAGGGTCTTGACGGCTGCTGGACGGAGGAAAGTGTGGACAATTGTTTTAATGCTGTTATTAATTGTGTGTGTGTGCATGTGTGTGTATTGGGGAGTGTGGGGAGGGGAACTGCAGTGGTTAAGTGTGTAAATTGCGGGTGAATTTACACACTTAAATTGGGAAGAGTGTTTTAAAATGTGTTGTGAATAAACCACCTTATGTCGGTTGTTGTGCCTTGCTTGTAGGGGTGTGTGCCTTCTTAGCCTATAGCCTTGCTTGTGTGTAGTATTCTCTTTTGAGATCTTATCATGTGTGAGCAATATCTTGTTTAGGTGCTGTGGTTTGTGGTTTAAATCAACACGTTTTGGAACTGCCCAAATCCCCCGTAATTCATCTTAACCGAACATTTTATGAATTTATGTAACTAATAAAACAACCGTTTATATGTGAACTGTGTGCTGGTCTTGTGTGGAATTCGGTTAAAGATGACCGGACCGGTTAAAAAAAGGTGGTGGCAGTCAGAATCAGTCGGTACATTACAATACAATGCATTGCTTTGCATGCGCTGTAATTATGAATCCCAATTTTTCCCACAGCCCAGACATGTTTGAGGAGACTAAAATGCACATGTGACACAAATGGAAAGAAGCGTTAATCACGGTAGTCCTTACTGTGCTCGATGTTCGCCAATTATAGATCGTAAGAATCATAAGCAGAATCAAAAGGACTGCCACAATCAACAGAATGACCGGCAGTCCATGGAATTCTGGACCTGACAGCACTAGGTCAAGCATGCTGTCCAGGAGCTGGAAGAAAATTCATCCAAAACCACCAAGGTGGGTTAAAACTCATTCCCTGGCGCCACTCCAGGTTAATCAGCCATAAATAACCAGTTACCATCCATCAGATGCGATACTACATATGTGCAGTAGATCAAACTAGATACTGACTTTTTCCCACAGAAGACTTATTGTATCCCCGGATGGAGTGTCCGGGGGTACTATGGATTTGCGGTGGTCGCGCGTTTGCGTCCTGGCCCAGAACTACCCCTGCATGAGGGAAACAATAGAAGGTAGACGATAGTGATAGAAGAATAACAGCATGAATATCATGTCAAATTTTTGCTTCAGAAAACCGATTTTTCTTAACTACTTATTTGAATAGCACTGGCTCTCTTTAGATGAAGTGGTTGCTACAGAGTACAACGATTTTTTCTGTCACAAGAGAGCGTTTTCGGAATTGCTGGATAGATAGTATGGGCAAGTATATTGAGCAGTTTGCGCATGAGGCTAAGCTGAGGAGTTTAATTCATACAACTCTTGAAAAACAGGGATGGGAATGAAATTGCCAATATTTTAAATTGGGTTCGAGGTCGGCTTGCTGGTGAATATTCAATAACTGGTCCGGGTGTGCCATCTAGTGAGAGAATAGTGTAACTGCGTGCATAAATAGAGCAGCTCCGTGTCCGCTGGCATCAACATCTGCACAGACGGGTTATGCATCGGACCGGAACGTGTGTGTGTGTGTGTGTGTGTGTGTGTGTATATATATATATATATATATATATATATATATATATAAACACTCGCAAGTACGAACTAACCACAGTTGAAACCAGTGACCACAAAAATCGCGAAACAGAGCAAATCTTATTTCAATTGTATTTCATTGTGATTCCACATTAGTTCTTTGTAAGTTTTCTTGATGCAAATAAAATTACTTACAGTTCATTTATTCATTCACTCATTACTCTTCATAAATTACGTACGGCACGACAGGGTATTTGATTTGTTTAAATGATTTTTTTTTTTTTACAAGAATAGAACACAGTTAACAAAACACAAGATATGAGACAGAGTTGTGATAGATTGAGAATATTTCAAATATATATTTTACGGAATGAACAGAGTAAATACATATCCGCGTTTGCTGATGCGCTATGCAAAGAGCTACGGGGAATAGAGCTCCTATCGCTGGCAGTGGCGGCCGGTGGGCAGAGAGCCTTACAGTTATCTACGCGAATATTCCTCGGAGGTTTAGCTTATCTTAATGGTAACGCTGGCAAACAGATGCTAATGACACACGGAATGCACACTCACTCGCTGTCTTTATATTGTTTTCAATATAGAACATTCACAACATAATGCCCTACATAGTGGGTGAGTGAACATTTCGAACGCGGCCCTATTCTAACCAAATCATCTCCATGGAAACTCAGCTGAGCTGTCAGATATCAAATCAGCCAATCAAAGAGGGCCATGCCAGGACTGATTCCCCACGCACAGACAATCGCTGAGTCACTTATAGTGACAGAAATCCTTGCTCGCGCACACCTCAAACTCCTGCTTCTCACGCAAAAAACAGGCCTATATCCTGTCACAAATGCAACCACATCATTCAAGGCACGAGACTGCTGAGTGTGCGGATGTCTTTATTATTTCTCTGAGTGATATAATGTTGGAATTACAGCGATCTAAAAACTCTGTTTGCTGTTCTCCCAAAAATTTTTGGGTGATTTTTGAATGGAAAAGATAGAGAAATTCGACGTGCTTCATGTCCTTTGGCTGTTCCCTGAGCCAAAACTATGTACTTCTGTGCTACGAAAACTATACTGCTGTGACAACAACAAATTTTCCTCCGTTTTTGTGAAATTTCATGAAGAGGGATTCAAATTTGTGGAAGTTATGCCGATATGGAAAGCATTTTTTTCAGCCTCTGTGCTCCCAGCTTCCACTTCAGATGTGACATCACGCACTCTAGCAATGAGAACCCAACTCCCATTCTTTCCAATGGGAATTTTTTTTTTTTTTTTGGAATATTCCGGAGATCGCCCAACGAAACTCAACCAAAATCGATAGGCTTCATCCTCTAACCACTATCAACGTGCAAGTGAAATATCAAAAGGATCGGAGAAGAATTGCAGTCCAGCGTGCACAAGAAAATCTCTACGGACGCGGACGCGCGACGACCGCAAATCCATAGTAGACTACTCTCGGACACTCCGTCCAGGGATACAATAAAACATAGCATCTTCAAATCGTAACGCTTATCCATTTGTCCAGTTTGGAATGCCTGTATTCCGTTTGCAGTCAGAAAATCTGTCGTAATGAATACATGCATTTACGTTGCAACACCATTTACCTCACTGTGCAAGACACAGTCTTGACTATTTTATAAGTTATGTAATGCAGGTTAATATTCCTGATTTATTTTTGACTCACCGATTTACTACTTCCGCTCATGCGCTCCTGCCAAAGGGCCCTGACATCTGAGGTTCCAAATGTGTGATCTGGATCAACACGCATAGTTTCAGATAACGAGGAATTGCCATATTTGCATACTGATACATCGAATTAAAATTACATTATAAATCCATTTAACTGCTTCTGTCATGAGCGAATTGATAGTTCAAATTTTCTGGAGGCGTGTAACCAAGTGGCCTATTATTCACGTATGGTTCTTAAAGGCTACATTTAGAAGGCTTTATCTTCGTGCATTTACTGCCAGTTGCCCCACTCCTAAGCTTAATTTACCCGCCACCAACAGGTAGCGGGTAAATAGGCCCTTAGCAAGTCAGCCTCGTTGCATTCTACAATCGGCGCTGACCGTATCCTCTTTTCCTTAGGTTCCGATAATTAGCGGCAGCGCTCACCAGTTGCTTGAGCGGCCATCGGTATTGTGGGCTCAGATGAAAGAAATCGAGAAATATACGTTCCCAAATGTCGTAGTTGTTGCATGTTCTGTTGCACTGTGTGCTGGCAGAGGTTCGTCTCTGCCAGATTTACAAACGCAAACTGAAGTTCTGTTATGATTCTATGTGTGTTCTAAATTTCAGAAAACGTCATCTTTTTATTAGGACGTCACAAATAAATCAGCTGTAACCGTCGGAGGTCTGTTTGTGGGTGTTCTATGATCCATTGCTTCTAAACCTAGTCCACTCAAGCGACAGTAAATTATATTGGTGGCATGTCCAAGTCTGAATAACATCCAGATTTTACGCTATCATTATCTTAGTGGTTATTTTGTTGAGCAATCCAGTAACTTCGTCTTCTAAAAAGAAAAAAAGGCTCTTATTAGCGCCATTCGTATTTAAACCTCAGGCGGCAACTTTTGTTGCATTTCAAATTAAGTGACGCATGACGTGCACAAAGACGTCCGATGTTTGCAGTGCAGCTATTGTTAAGCCGAGTTGCACATTTCAGTTTTTGAGAAATTAATCACATTTACACCTACATGTATTTTTTATTGCCAATATTTTAATAAATCATGACAAAAAAACATCAAGTTTCAACCGGAAAAGTGGAAATTTCACGGGATAGGCTCCGGTGTAAGTTGTCATCCAGCAAAATGATGAAGGGAACACCCATTTAGACACAAAAAGAGGAGGGAAAAAAGATACCAGGACAGTGATACAAATATAAAAACAAAATGGAAGTTAAGTTATATTTCCAAATGATACAAGTGTTTTGCATCATTGAAATTATATGTCCAAGCTATTTGACACTCAAATTGATAGACTGCATTTCTTAGGGGGCCGATGGCCTTCTTTGCTTAGGGCTCCCCGAAGAGTGTGGGATCGCCACTGAAAATATGGACGGAGCCACCACGTCATCACCTATCGGTTCATTTTGGCATTTTGACTAGTGCCATCTTGTCTTTTTGGAACCGGATGTGATTCCTTATCGGAAATATGTCGAGAGTTTACCTGCATTATGGTAATGTCACAGTTTGTAGACCGACTTCTATTTCTACAGGAGGAAACTTAAGACACGGACCTGAGTCAGCAAAACAACATTTTAAAAAACTTTTTCTTAGGCACGTCAAGGCACCACTGACGCAAAAAAGAAAAAATGTAAATACCGTTTTGTAAGCTACGAAAGCTTCGAAAGTCATTGACGTTTTATGTCACCAAAAATAGGGATTGGAAAATTCTTGTTAGCTCTTGCAAGAAACAACAATCCAAGCCAAGGGAAATGGAGAGTAATTCTATTGATTGATCCTCGCAACTGAATGAATTACCACGTAGTTGCTAATTAGGAAACGTAAATGGGAATGAGTTTGGAGAAATAAATAATGCACTTTGAAGCCTTTACATTTCTTTCAAATTTTTTTGAGAACTGTTCATCCGATTGCCTGCAAATTTTGGCAGCCTGCAATCTAAAACAATAAATCAGTCTGGCCTAAGGGAATTGGATTTTTTCAATGTGGAGCTGTCAATGATGCTGCAAGCACACATAATGCATTCAAAAATTTTAGCTGAAGTCTGCAAATAAGCCATTATTGATGCAAATGAACTTGAATCTTCACTTTTTCGCTCTTATGTTTTTTAGGGCCCCACATTAGCTTTTGAAACGGACCCCCAGTTGCTTAAGGCCGCCACTGTCTATGACGTCACACATACAGTCGGGACCGTTTGTTTTCTTGGATCCAATGTATTCCCATGCTTGTGAAAAACTAGACAGTTTTTCATTTGTGTTGCATAAACCCGGTTTTCAATATATTTTGTTGCTGACAAGTACTACTCTTGCAGCAACCACATCTGCGGTGATTCCCTTCATAAATTTGCTCCCAATGCAAGCAGAGTGCCATTCATTTTTTTATTATGTTAATTTTATTTGTTTTCTTGCTTGTTTGTTTTTGCTTGAACACATCATGTCCTAGTGTGAGGATTACACCAGGAACCAGAAGCGAGAACCAGTGAATGCAAAAATGGAGGCTTTATTTCTGAAGGGGGGAAACCCCCAACAGAGCAGGCAACGGTACAATGTCCACAATCCAAAAATCAGAATCCAAAGGGCGAAATCCAGAACCGTAAACAGGGCACCAATAACAAAAATTGTAGTCAGACAAAAAAAGGTTCGATACACTGAGAATGTGGCAAAGTACAGGGAATAGGCAAAAATCGAAAAAGAAGGACGGTCCAGTCAGAAAGGTAATCACAATGAAAACAAGGCAAGAGAAGCGTGGCACAAGCAGACAAAGGAGAACGTTCTGACAAGGAAGTGCTGAGAGAAGACTCCTAATATACACTCATGGGAAGTCACATGCTTAACAAGACACAAGTGCAAGAAGTCAGACTGATTACAAAGGAGGGAACATGAGGGAGAACCTAATCACATGAAATAGGCAACTGCCAAAACGCGGACAGGCATCACGAGACAATCCTATGACAAAACATACAGCTCCGGTGAGGGAGTTCTAATGTGCACAGATAATGAGAAGCAGGAGTGGAGCAGGTGCGAAGGATCCGCTGAATTGCAGCAAAGACTAAGAGAAGGCAAGAGGCGGAGACTAGAACAGGGCGAGTGCTGAGAGCTTGTTAATCAATTAGTAAGTGCAGCTATACAATCCCTAGTGCTCGTTAGTAAGTTAGTATTACATACAATGTTAGTCTGGGTTAGTAACTATAACAAAAACAAACTGTTAGTATTGGTTAGTAAGAGAAAAGAGAGGCGAAGGAAGCAAACGAGATTGGAAGGAATGTTTGAAACCCAGAAACCATGAAATCACCTAAGCATGTGACACGCGGGACTGGGGAGAAGCTGTAACGTAAGAGACCAGACAAGGGAGACAAAGTGCAATGAAGGGCATGGCAAAACATGGACCAGACAACAGAAAAGTGGATCGGGAATGGCAAAAACGAAAACATGGCAAAGTACAAAAACTAAACAGAACATGGCAAAACCTGACATAATCATAAACATAACAGGACATGGCAGAAACATAATGAACATGGCAGAAACAAGACAGACAGAGCAGAATCATAACACCTAGTCCTACTTTTTAATTGTACTTTCATGATATATTTGGGAAATTCACACAACCAAGTTATACATTTAAAAATTTTACAAAAGTTGCGAACACTGAGCGCTGCTTGCTGTGGTAAACCATCGATTGGGTCAAACCCAGTACAGAGTGAGTCTGTCCCTCAAATGACATTCAATTTAAAATGGTAAAGTTAAGTTTGTCACAGAAACTTGATTGACATGTAATCAAGCAGCATTAATGCTCATTAAATAATTATCATCTTAAGGTTGGATGAGTTCATATGAGATTCCTCAGGTCTAAAGGCAGATACTGTGAGCAAATTGATCTGTGAATACTGTCTTGATGTACTGTGTCCCATAAAAACATGGCTGAAACCAGATGAGAACCTTTCCTTGAATTTATCCTCCTCTCTGCCTGGTTTTATGTAGCTAAACTGAAAATTCCCCTCTCGGGCGAAAAGGGGATGGGACAGCTGTCATCTACTATGTCTTCCTCTAATATCAGCAGCCTAATAACAAACATGGTCATGAATAAATGCCATTGGCCACGTTTCCCAGATTTATTTAAGAAGATCTTAGCATTAAGAGCTTCTTTAGATCCTTCTTAAGGCTCCAATAAGAAGCAAACGCGTTTCCCAGATTCCCTCTTAGCCTAAGATGGTTCCCTCTTAGCAGAACTCTTCTTTGGAGCCTTCTTAACTCCTTAAGAATGCTCTTAACTGGGAAACGCGGCCATTATTGTTTATTCTCTTGCCATTTGATTCAAAATATGAACAAAAATACAAGTTTTTTGATTTAAATACAGTGATAATTACCACCATGGCACAAATGTTTTTCTTAAGAATGTGCACTACAGTTCCTGGATGTCCCTGATTTTGTACTTGGTGCAGCCCCTTCCCAGAGTAACAGCTCTTCATTAGAGTGTAATGAGGTTGGGGAAGACATGCCCAGGAGCCCAGGACCATTCCTCCAAGCAGAGTCTCTAGATCCATCAAATTCTGGGGTCTAAGAATGTGAGCGCCCATCTTTAGCTTATTTTACAAGTTTTGTATGGTATGTACCTCAGGTAACTGGGAGGGCAATGTCAAAACCTTGATTCTGTAGTCAGTGAACCAATTTGGTTTGATTTCGATACATACTTCGGGCTGTTGTCCCTATGGAAACTAAACCATGGCCCAGTTTAAGCTTCTTAGCAGAAATAGTCAGGTTTTCATAAAATTACTGCTGGTACTTGGTGGAATCCATGATACCATTAAGTTGTCCAAGGCTTTTGGAAGAAAAAAAGCCCAGAAAAATCAAAGATCCTCCACCATACCTCCCGGTGGACATGAGGTTCTTTGTGGAATGGCTATTCTTGTTTTTATGGCACAGGCGTCTCCAGCATTATTTTGCCAAAGAGCTCTATTTTGGTCTCGTTTGATGATTAAACACAGTCCCACTGGAGGTTTTATACTGTTTGTTAAACTGGGTGCATCAGTTTGTTTTTTGATGACAATAGAAGTTCATTTATTGTCAGCCCACCCAAATATCTTGAAGTTGTGTAAATCGTTTCTGATTACAATCTTCAAGGCTTGTTGACCCCAAGATTTAATTAATGTTTGCAATTCTCCAACAGTGATCTTTGGAGTTTTGTTTACCACTTTAACAATCATCCTCACAGTTCGCGTGTGGCAGGCAGAATTTTAAAATTTCCATATGCCTTCATGGTGTATTGAAAAAGATTTAAAAAGTATTCTGACTCAGAAAAATAATCCCTCTCAATCATTTCTTCACTAGATGCACCCCCAGCCCTTACTGCACCAGGCCAGCTTAGAATTTATTCTGTAATAATTTGTCTTGAGGTTTTGCTTTTAATTCACCTTTTATTGTAACCAGCATCACTGGGAGTATTTTTTTGCATTTGCCATTTCCGTGATTTGCAAAAACTTTACAAAGAAAGGAGCCGGTAAGAATCTACACTTTCAAGAGTTGTTAAAAAAAAAGCAAACAAGCCAGTGAGAGACTGCAAAAGTTCCCTGCTATAGGACGCACTCACGGACAGACAGATGGACAGACCATTGTACGGATAGACTGATGGACACGGCCAAAATCTGCAGTCCCTCAGCCTATCTGTTGGGTGACAGGGGACTAAAAAATAATTTAGGATAGCCACTGCATGTAGTTTGGGAGATATTACCCAGAAACCGAAGTGAAGTTAAGGCAATAGTTCTCAAACTCAGTCCTTGTGCCCCACTGTGTGTGTTTGTTTTTGTTTTGACCACAACTGCAATGTTAGGATTTTAACAAGCTGTTGATTTGGCTTAATTAGGTGCATTTATGCTAAGAGCAGTTATTTGTCCTCTTAAGCCACATTTGACAAATCTACACATGCCATGAAGAGTTAAAATTTCATATCCACAATGAGATATGTTAGAAACCAGTATAAATAACTGCAGAGGGAAATTTGACCGAACCCTTAATCAACGTAAACAATCAATAGGTTCCTCATTGGTGAAACTGTCAACACATGGTTGCAAAAACCAACAATTTATTTGGCAAGTCACACCTGTTTCGTTTCATGTTCATTTTATTAAGTTCAGACAAATTATTTTGAAAGAATTCAAAACACCTGCGTTCAGCAACTCAATTTGGAGCTTACTGATTTTCTCAGAGTCTAATTTGATCTGTTTAGAAATGTTTTTACCTGAAAATCCCCACAATATGGAAAAATAAGCTTAACATGTTTGAGGGTTTTTGTTCTTCATGGCACAGTGGATACGTCCATAAAAATGCAGCTAAAGGTGGTAAATAACTGCTCTAAACATGGATTGCAGCTAATTAAGACAAATCAACAACTTGTTAAAAGTCTAAGATTGCAGTTGTGGTTGGAACAAAGACCAGCATACCCAGTGGGGCGCCAGGAATGATTTTGAGAAGCACTGACTTAAGGATACAGGTCAGTGATCACATAAAATGCCCTGTGGAGGTATTAAGTCAGTTTTGATACTTGTATTGGTTTCCTTGACCTAAACTTGGTTGGTCTGAGGAGCCACATTAAAAGATTGGATGAATTTTCAGAAAGTTGAAAAATGTCAGAGAAAAGGTCAAGGTCAGAGGGAAAAAGGTCACAGGTCAACAGAACATCCAGAAAGTACAACCAGAGGACACAGCTGACTTACACAAGCAATTTCGCAAGCCTGCTGTCAACGGTGATGCTCTGAAAAAAAAAAAAAACAGGTGGAGGTTTTTGCTCACAGGTCTGAGGTCACTAAAAAGGTACCAGATGTGAAGTTTTGGTGAGGATAATGGAGTCTGTGTAAAATGGTAAGGCGGCTACACATAGTCTCAGAGTAATGGATCCAGACTGACGCTTGGAGTCCACCAACCTGCCCTTCTGGAGGCGGGGGACTAATCAAATGTATGCGCTGAAATTAAAAAAAATGTGAAAAACATGCATCATAGGAACACTCCTACCAGTGCCCCTGACCAAGGCTCTGGCTTTAGAACTGGAGTCGGTCCCCGGGCGCTGCTCTGTGGCTGCCCCACTGTTCCTACCTATGGGATGGGTTACATGCAGAGGACAAATTACCCCACAGGGCTCAATAAAGTACAACCCCAATCCCAAAATGTGTTGCTGCCATCAAATTTAAAAAGGAGCTAATATTTTTCATGAAATGGTAAAATGTCCCACTTTCAACATCTGGTATGTTGTTTATGTTCTATTGTGAATAAAATGTGGGTTTATGAGATTTGCGAATCAGTGCATTCTGTTTTTATTTACAATTAGAGCATCCCAATTTTTTTGGAATTTGGGTTGTTTATCTTAAACTGTTGCATTGCACATATGCATGCAGATTGGCTTTTTTTTTTTTTTTTTGAATATTTCATGCAAGTGAAAGAAAGGAGAAATGAAATATTTAATAATTCAAAAATTCACTCAGAGATTTCCTTTTTCTTTTGGTCTGTGGTTCAAAAAAGTGAAAGAAACAAAATAAGTCTCATATTCCACGAATGTGCAATAATATTTTTGGTATATTTATCATATGCAATTAAAGGGAAGGTCTTGGCTGATTTCTTTGGATTTTCACATAATGTCTGGCAAAGAGGCAGAAAGTCTGAAGATAGCCCTTTAAATACATCCACAGGTTCACCAGCAGTTTACTCAGATGATATCATTGAACCTATCAGAAGCTTCTAAAGCCATGACGTAAATTTCAGGAATTTTCTAAGCTGTGTGCAGGTACAGTCAACATAGCGTAAGTAAACCTCTGACCAGGGCTGGACTGGGACAAAAAAACGGCCCTGGCATTTTCGGCCATGGCGGCCCACCCTGATCATGACACTACGGCCCACCATACGCGCACACTATGCTGTGACCAAAAGTTAAAATTAGGCTCAGTCAGGAGCCTACATGCCCTGGAACTCCACATAGAAAGGCCCCAGCCAGGATTCGAACCTACAACCTTCTTGCTGTGTGGTAGCAGTGCTAATAACTGCACCACCATGACAAAGGAGAAGTTGACACACACTTGTTCAGTGCTTTGTTGCCGACAGCCCCCGATCGGATCCAGCACCTTACCATCATCAGGAGGAACCACTTCACAGTTTCAGCCCTTCTTCCTCAACTATTCCTCTGAAGTGGCGGAGCCCCTCCATCTGGAGGTGCTGTTGTGGTGCTGGTGTCAACTGCTAACTTTCAAGCCAAGTCTGGTCACCTCTCTTCAGCCAGATCCGGTATGATGTTTTTTATGCTGCTGAGGCTGAGGAGGGAGGGCTCAGAGATTTCATTGGGCCAGCCCTGTGTCAGTGTAGAAAATGAACCAATGGGCTGCTTTCCGTGTTTTAAAGGCTGGCGCAGTCGTTCAAAATTATCTATATTATTACAATTTTATAAACTATGATTTTATCGCCCAAAATGTGCGTCAGCCCACCGGGCATTGCCCAGTACGCCAGATTACCACTCCAGCCTTGCCTCTTACCCACTGGAGTTGTGTTATAATAAATTATTGGAGAAATAATCTATGATAAATTTTTAGAAAAATTACTTGTGTCATGCACACAGTAGATGTCCTAACTGACTTTCCAAAACTGTAGTGGAGTGGGGGGAAAATGTGTTTTAATGATTTCAACCAAAGTGTTCGTAAAATTTTCACTTCAACTGTGGGTTTTTGGCCATGGCTCGCCCCTAACTCCCAGGAAACTCAAACTTAGCCCCAAGTGGATCATCCTACGAGCCAAAGAATCTCAGGAATATCACAAAACTGACAATGATATGGCAAGGCCATTTGCGTCACCGAACTTGAGCAATAGCTTTATGGCCTTTCATTGTGTCTGGAATGACTCCAGGATGAGACCTTAATTACCTTAATTAACTTGTTGATAAAGAGGTGACTGGGCATTTTTGGCTGGTATGTTAGTAGTGACGAGAGCTGAATTTGATGTTTAATAAGGATGAATGAAGGTTGATCTTGACATGGAACTCGGAGAAAAGAACCATTCACCAACGAGAGTACAAACCGCATACTCCCACATTGAGATGTTTATGCATTTGTCAAAAAGTGTGTATTGACGGTTTTGTCAACTGTGTCCCATAGAGAACTCCACTAAGCAGGATAACAACCTGGGTGGGATGCACAAACCACTCATTATGCCAGGTATTGCACATTTGCAAGCACAGAGGCATAAAGACATCTGGGAATTTATTACGAGGCAGTGGAGAAATGCAATCGGCAAAGAAGAATCAGCTTTCACCTCGTTCATGAATGCATGTAACACACACGCGTGTGCCAGTGTACGCATGTGCAGGACACGAGCACTGATGTAGCTACATCTCAGGAAAGTGAGTCTCTTGTGAAAAATACGAGAATGTACTCTCATTAAAAAGATGTATGCCTAATTATTATCAATGAATCCACTTTGTTCTCAACCATAATTATGTGTCTTTGTTGATACAGTTTAGTCCAATGTTTGGGCACAACTTCATTTTTAACAGTAAATTCCACAAAAAGAAATAAACATCTCTATACAAAAATTCTTCATCTTTAATTCATCAAACTTACCTCCATGTGTAATAGCGTCTGAGGATACTCAGATTATTTATTTTCTACTAGTGTGGTCATACATGGGACTTCACACCAGCCAACTGTACAAGCTCCAACGGATGTGCTGTACTTAATGTTTGTTTTCTTATTTTCCCTTTTGTCCAAAAAATCCAAAACCAGCTTGCTTTAAATTCAGTTTTCTGACTATGTACCCGACTGTGTGCCATTTGAAGTATTCAGAGGAAAAACCACTTAAATTACTCTAAAATCAGAGCACTATATCATAAGTACAGTGCTCTCAAACTTTTGATTGGTATTGTGTCAAAAAAATAAGTTACAGCGACCTTAGGTGCCTGCCGGTGTCAGCCACATGGCCCATTGGTCGCAATCGCCCCAACACTTCCCTCTGCTGGACATTATTGTTATACGTCAGGATGTCTCTCTACTTGCAGCTGGTCATCATATCAAAAAGATGGTTATTAGCAGCATTTCAGTTCAAATAGTTTCACTAGTTTGTACTCCTGCGCACTATTTTGTAATGAATAGTCAGCCAGTGTTATATATGACTTAGACCAAAGATCTCCCAGTCAGGTTGATGGCAGTGTTGGCTGTGTTTTGATATTATGGCAGGCAGTAGCCTTACTGTAATAACTTTGGCAGAACAGATCAAACACATTCGCTCCAAATCCTAAACATTCAGCGGATTCAGAAAGCTGCAAATCCTGCGGATACTTCAGCTCTCCAGGGCTGGAACTCCCCATTCATTCTAAAGAGAACAACGCCAAGCTGACCATGATTGGATAAATGTAATCAGGATTCTCTATCATCATATAGCCACATAATTTTTGTATCTGAATTTTAAAATATATAAACTGGTCACAAACAGACTCAACAAGTATGCAGTACATTGCATATTATACTTGAGCGTTTCTTGTAATCCTAATTCAAATGTGTCTTTTCCTTCACTGATGTACTCCCAGCAGAGTCCTTCATAACGATTGAACCCGCCATTTCACTTTGGCACATGGGAAATGGAAGACTTCAGCCCTGGGTGGATTCAAGGAGAAAAAGAAATACCTTGAGTGAGATCATGACGCCATGGCGAAAACCCCCGTGTGCACCTGTGTTATGTCTCCTATCTCAGGACCTGGTGGGGTAGGCTTCAATTACAGCAGCCAGCGGTAAGAGAGCCATCTCTCACCACTCATTACCTTAGCCTCCCCGACCCAGCTGCAGGTGAGCCATTCATCAACATTATAAATTCTGCTACAGAGTGTCTACACCTCCCGTCTGAGGGGTGCGTGAGCCGGTCCACAGGACACGCCCTGTGAGAGGCGCCTAATTCACACCTCAACAGGTGCAGCGGTAAGGTGTGTGACACCAGCTACCAGAGGAGTACTGCAGTGGTGTATCTGCTTGCACCAGTCTCCACTTCAAGTTTGCCATCTTAAGGGTAGTGCAGCCAAGCCCATAAATATTTGGACGTTAGCAAAGAAAGTTAATTTATGTCAACCACAGCACATTGGAGAAGAAATTAAATAATGAATGCAAGCTGGAGGTGCAGACGTTCAGCCTTAATCTGAAGGTTTTAACATCCAAATTCGGCGAACGGCGTAGGAACTACAGCATATTTAATGCGTAGATCGCTAAATGTAGCTCTTGTTGCTCAATGATTTAAAACGAAAGATATCAAAATCAAATCTGTTGAAAACCTATCATGTGGCGACTTGTTTAAAAGAGCTCCGGGCTCTTTTACACAAGTTGTCACATGATAGGTTTTCAACAGCACAAGATAATTAAATTTATAGTTTTAAAACATTTATTTCACTACTCTAAGGGTTAATACATGGTCCCTCTCTTTTTAAGGAACCGAAAGTAATTAGACACTGGGCTGCACAGCTGTTCCATGACCAGGTCTGGTCTCGTCCTTCATTATTCTATTGATAAGTAAGCAGACAGAATGTGTAATGTTGACTTCATGCAAAGTATTTGCATCTGGAATCTGCTGCTGCTGAATTTCAATCTGAAGTGCGAAGAGCTGTCGCTGCCGGTGAAGCTGGTCATTATCAGGCGGAAAAATCGAGAGAAACCCATCAAAGAAATTTAAAATAAGTTGCGGCTCAGTCAACTATTTTGTACATTCATAGAAATTAAGACTGCACTGTTGAGCTTAGGAACAATAAAAGGCCTGGAACACCACATATAACAACTATTGGATGACAGAAGAATTATTTCCATGGTGAGGAAAAACCCCTAAGTCAGATCAATAGGACTCCTGAGGTGGCAGGTGCATTTGTGTCAATGTCAACAATGAAGAGAAGACTTGACCGGATTGAATGCAGAGGATTTACTACAAGGTGGAATCCATTGGTTAGCCTGAAAATGTAGTATGCCAAAAACATTTTAAAAAGGGAGGTGGACGAACTTCTTGATATTCAAAGCACACCACCTCGTATGTGAAGCGTGCTCATGTGTGGGCATGTATAGCTGCCGGTGTACCTGGTTCCTTTGTATTAATTTAGGCAAGGGCCATTCCCCCAACCGTTGAGCGACATCTTTTGGTGAAACTTTTTGGCACCATTTGAATGGAGTCTTAGATTTACCGGGAGAATAAGAGCAACCCCCCCGTTCCACCAATGGTTGGGGGAATGAGGGCAACTGTCCTTTCCTGTAAAACCTAAGAGAGTGAATAGCCACTTTGATTTATTTATGACTGTTGACAAAAGCAGTAGGATAAATCCTGAATTGTATGGGGCTGTATCATCAGATTCATCCAAATGCCTCAAAACTCACTGGACAGTTCACAGTGCGGATTCTCAATGACCTCAACCCTTACTTTTTTCAGGCAGAGAAGTGGACTGTTATACAATGTCCAATCGCAAGACCAAAATTAAATTGAGCGCGCAATTCACTCGCTGAGGGCAAAATATCGCAAGAGCAAGCAGGAGCTGTAGACAGCTGCAGAGAAGGGCTGGCAGATGTCTGTGAACATTTGCAATCAAGTATTAAAAATGTACATCTAAATCACTTTTCATACCCTGAAAATTCGGGTGGTGTGCTATATGATAAATTTTTTTATTCTGAATTCCCACATGAAATTGAAATCTCGTTTGTTTGTGCCAGCATACATCGCCAAAATTATGAAATTTCCTTCACTGTGCAAATACAGTCCTGACTGCGCATGTCGTTTGGGACCGAAGCGTGAAAATTAGTGACCTTAAAGAAATATTCAGTTTTTAAGTGACAACATTATAATTCGGATTAATAATGCATTCCCTGTATGGCATAATTACGTAAATAATTTCAAACATTAACCGCAATTTGAGCGGTAGTTTGCAGAAGGCGCAGAGAATATAAAAAAATTGTGATCCTATTGCATCAGTATGAAATTGTATGTGGCTAACTGAAGATGAGGTAAGCAGGCTCTCAAGAGTTAAAAAAGAATGGAAAATTATCTAAGTCGGAGGCATAATATTAACTTCTTATTTGGCTATCGCAAAGCAAACGCTGTTGTTGTCCGCTTTTTCAATAAAGTTAGAATGAAATGACCTTGAGCGTCAAGTTGAGAAGCCATCATCCGGGATTCTAAACGCGCATGCGCAGTGCTTCTCCCGTGCTTCGACCTCTGTTGCCGGTAAGAGAACTGAAGGTAAATGGGGAGCCTGAGATATTCATGTGTATAATCGTGCGACATCTTCCTTAAAAAATGGTTGCAGCACCAGATCTATCGCATGCTTGTACATTGTGGGAAACAAGCATGCGCTGAGTCTTTATTTTAAATTTTTTAATTCAGAATTACTGCGGTTAAATCACTGTTGACCTTCGCTAGCTAACATCTGCTAATATTTCCTTGTTTCCCCAGTCAGACCCGGGTTTGAATCAGATCGGAACGGCCCGGTTACATACATTAACATGTATGCGTGTGCGAAGTTCGTCTCCACGCCTGCACTGGTAAGTGCATTGATTGAAATGCAAATTGTCACACTACCGGTGCTAACAGTATTTTGGGATTATCTGCACGGCCTATAGAGCTTCAGTGCGACTGGCGAACCCGATTGCGATGAGCTTGTTTGCCAGCCATGGATCGATTATTCACGACTTCGTGCAAAGTGTAGTATGCGAATAATGAAAATCCAGTTTGCATCTTTAGCTTTTTCTTGCAGTTTAAAGGAGTCTATGATACTCAGATGATTTTCTTTGCTCAAAATCTGCGAAGATAATGTAACCAGCTAACTAATTCCAAGGTCATTCTACACTGTAATCTAATGCTATGTACGAACTTTTGTTAAGGCTGACACACACACATGAATTACGAAGTGTATGTGCTTACTTCTGACTATGTTATGTTGCTAAGCTGGCTTGACTGTAATAACTTGGGGCGTGCTGGTCGTACGGTGGGGTAATAACAGAGACTCTGATGGTACTGCTGTGCTATTTGGATCTGGGCAGGTGCACATACTGTTAGTATCTTGCACACTTGGCCATAACTGCTTCTTTCAGAAAAATCCTGCCCCAGTAATACTGAACTTTCCTCTCATTTGACATCAGATGTATCACTTAAGTCACAGGGCACTGACATTGTGCCTCGCCTTATTTTCTTGTAACTGCGGTAGTGGACACTGGGCGGATATGCCTAATTTTAGAAGGGCTGCATAGATGTTACTGAACATGTGAGTCCTTTGTGCTCTTCTTTACCCTCGCCGAGGAAGGCCGTGCTTCTGCTGGGGTTGTATTTCAGGGGCACGTGTGCTGACCTTTTCTTTGTTTTGGGTGCAGGTGCGTGCGGGCTCCCGGGCTCTGAGCCGACCTCTCTCTGCGGCTGTGATGTCTGGACCTCAGACCAGAACAGGAGAGGTGAGGAGCCTCACTTTTCACCTGCAACACCTTGTGCCACAGATGTTATCGCCTGTGCTTTGGGCCCCTGGACAACGTGATGTCACTTTACTGCAGAAGCTCTAGTGTTGACCTGCATTTTTACTGCATTATGCAAGTTGACTCATTGAGCGAGTTCCTGGAACTTTTTGCTGTCAAATGCAGAAGAATGACCTAGTTTAGTTTGTTATTGTTAACTTGAGGTGTTGAAGGTACTGATGAATTGATTTGCTGTAATCTATAGAGTTCTGCAGTCCCCCTGCCACAGAGCGGGATGTCTCAGGTCGCTGTGAGAGGCTTCCAGACCAGCGCTGTGAGCCGGGACATCGACACTGCGGCCAAATTCATCGGTGCTGGAGCTGCTACAGTTGGAGTGGCTGGATCTGGCGCTGGAATTGGGACGGTGTTCGGCAGCCTTATCATTGGCTATGCCAGGTGAGAGATCAGTCTGCTGCTAGCATCAGAATGGTTATTGTGTTCATCGCTTGTTCTGGGTTGAGTCCATTGAGTTGCAACAACTGCAGAATAGGAGCCATTTTGTTCCCACCACTCAGAACTTAGTAGTTTCGCACTATGAAAATTGTTGAATTTTTTTGTTCTTTTCTCGGAAGGGAAACCTATTACTTTTTGGAGGTAAGCAATAGACCGGCCAGTAATGGTTTGGACAAACGTAAGAGAAGAAATGATAGAAACTTAGAAAATGGAAAAGTGGTGGGGGGAAAAAAACTCATTCACTTTGAGATGGTGCCTGATAACGTGATGGGGGGGAAAAAATGGCTTCCATATCCTGATTTCCTGGAGCCCTCATGTCACAACTCTGTCTGGGAGCTGTAGTTCCTGGCTCATCATGGCTTTGGTATAGTTGTGTAACTTTGGGCACTGTTTCTTTAGGTTTGCCTGCTGTCCTACCTCAAATAATGCAAAGTTTATCGGGTCTGTTTTGGTTTCCCTGAAGTGCAGAGATGCTACACGATACCGAAATGAACTAACGCTTCAGATGAACTATGGGAAAAACTACGACTAGGAAAAGAATTATAATCTGCAGTTGATTAATAACTTGTGCCAAGGAATATCCCACCTCGTTCTAATGGAGAAGGAAACAGACTTGCATTAATAGCTAAAGTAAGTGCGTGTTGCGACTCAGATAATGGATATAGTATGGAAGTGTGGACATTTTGCTCTCAAATTGAGGTGGGAATATGAGCCTAATTGTAGAAACGTAAGAAATCACAGGTAAATTGTGTGCTACGTCACGTGCATAACTGTTTTTCTGTCACAGGTGGTCACCTCTGTTCCGATATCGTGCTTGCGTATGTATTGAAATTCAGCGTTATTTTTGATGCCGAGGAGACTTTTGATTATGGGCTAATGTACATGCTCATGACCTGGTGCTGTTTTTTTCTCTCTCTCTCTCTCTTTTACACAGAAACCCATCTCTAAAGCAGCAGCTGTTTTCCTACGCCATCCTGGGGTTCGCCTTGTCTGAAGCCATGGGTCTATTTTGTTTGATGGTCGCTTTCTTAATCTTATTTGCCATGTAGAAAAATCTCTGATGGGTGTAAAAATGCATCTAAGTATAGCTGTAATGGCATTTTTCAGTGACGACCAAAAACTGTCCCGTGTTGTCCAAAAATTATTTTTGCTGGTTGCTCACTGTCAGAATAGACCTGTACAAATGTAACCGAATGCGGAATTGAGATTTGCATTTGATTATTTGGGGGGAAAAGGCGCAGTTAACTTTTGTATTGTGCAGTCCTGTCTTTCTTTTATCAGCTTTCAACTGTCAGCTGGCTGTCGACTCTGGACAAGAGCCTTGCATTTATGCTGTGTATGAATTCAGTCTGAATTCAGAACATTAAATACATTTTGAATGTATTTGTTTGAAAGCGTTGAAGACGAGCAGGATGGATCCTATATAAAGGTTTTAACTGCGGGCCAGTTGCAGTATGTGGGATGAAATGGCATAAAGGCCAGTGATTACCACATCATGCTTTTGTAAATTGCATAAATAAATTTAGACCACCATCATTCACTGGTGTTGAATTGTCTTTCATTAATCAATTTTGAACCATTAATTATGTTTTGACCACCTGCCTTGGCTCTTTTTTTAATTTGTATGAAGTAATACTCTAGGTAGAGTTGACACTGTGATGTGGGCTGTTTTTAGATGTGGAATGCAAAATGTTCTTTCCTGAGTGATACTGATGTAGGTTCTGGCATTGGATAGGATAGTTTTTTTGCCCATGAGAATGAGTCGTCAAGTATTAGGGAATTTGCTGGTCAGTCAGTCCTAGGATTGCATTCAAAACTGGGAAATGCAGCTCTTTCAAAACATCTCAAGGACAGTGAAGATGTCTGGGGTTTTTACTGTTTTAAACAACAAATAGGGATGGCAAATTTGAAGCTTCAAAACATTCAAACCATTCTTTCGAAATGTTTTGAAACGTTTCAAAACTTGCTTACTCAACATTGGCATCCACTGGCAGAAGTTGTCATTGCAGCCATTAATTATTATTGTTGGTGTTGATGTATTGAAGTCCCCTTTTTCACCAATCCAAAAATATGAATAGCTTTGACACACGCATAGGCTAATCAGAAAATAATTTAGTTTGTGTAAGATTTGACTATATCTTATTGTATGGCACTGTTTGTTTATTCTGCCATTAAATGTTCACATTCATTGAGAATGATCATGTCAGGTCAGCCTTTTATGCATGTTGTATAAATGGACTTGACAATTGCAATTATTCTGATTCTGCTTAGTTGGTATTGCACCTCATTGTGATTATACACCTCAATAAAATGTGGTATAAAAATTTAGATTCAGAAACATTTTGCTCAAAGATATTTATTCAGAAATAATATTTCCTGCACATTCTTTGGATTCAGTTGGCTTCCCTGCTTCTCTACCATCTGAAATCAAATAAGTTTATTTGTTTGTGTTTGTTTAAATAAACAAACATGCTTTAACTTATTGACACTTTGGAAAGAGTACCCGGCAAGCTTTAGAAAATCTATCTATATTGTATATTGAACAAACTGAAGCAAAATCCAAAATCTCTCAACGCAACAAAACACCTCAAACACCTGTATTTTTCCTGCAGCTTTTTAAAGCGTCTCGCTGCGGTCTTTACCGATCGCGTGATGTTTCGAAACATCTCTCGAACAGTGTGTCGGAACCGGAAGTGATAAAACGTTTTGAAACCGTTTGAACTGCAGTGCCGAAATTGCCATCTCTAACAACAAATCTGTCCTTAAAATCACAATTTTGCCACTCAGTGCACCACCTAATTTCCCAGAATTTCGGGAAGCAGTCAGATTTTGGGCTGAGTCAGAGATTTTTTCCTCCGCATAACAGAATTTGTGGAGGCGTTTGAGACGTGGAGCAGCGATTCTCGAATTCTGTCCTTGGGGACCTCTCTACTTTACATGCTGGTTTTGGTTCCAACCACTGTCGTAATCTCAGAATCATAAGTTGTGATTTTTTTGGTTACCCTGTTTTTTAAGGAACCCAGACCCATCATTGAACAAGAATTATGAAGGGTAGAAAACAGCCCAAAACACCACAAGAAACACATTTTTGAAGAGTGTTTGACATAACCGCGTCACCATGGTTTCTTACTCGGTGATCGACATCGTCAAAAATGGCACTGAATGCCGTGAACACTAGAAAGTTCCATATACGCATAGTGCTGTATCGGAGACCACTCAATATAAAGAGAGGAACAAAACTGGAAATGTGACTGATCAATTTCAAAAAAATCCTCTCAAATCTTTTGACACCCAGCTTTTACAAAACAAAACATGACTGCTCTGCCCAAGTTAACTTAGTCCAGATATCAGACATGCTCAAAGTTTTTATTAAAATTCTAATTTAATGATAGCATTTCATGGTATGTAATAGAAAATTTCAATGTTACTTGTATATTTCAGCGCAAGTTAGATGCATGTATTTGCAGCAGAATGCAGCCGATTTTACGAATGGAGAGCAATTATTCAGAGATACATGATCAGTTCGAATTTGAATCATTGTTGAAGACCTTGATTAGTATAATCTGGTGTATAACTGCTTTTGTTGGAATGAAGGCCTGTAACCATATTAATCGATTTGGTGTCAGGAAGCCTCCAAACCTATGATCACCCTTCATCTACACAAGGCCCTGAAACACAACTGCCAGAAAAAAATGCCTCGTCATCAAAAAAACTCAGGCGCCTACAGTTTGCTAAACGTTCCTGCTTCTCCAGTGGGACTAGGTTCTATGCTCAGATGAGGCAAAAATAGACCTCTTTAGCAAATAACACCTGTGTTGAGCATTAAAACTAAAATTATATAAGGAAGCATATCCTCACAGAGAAGTTTGGTGGTGCAGCTTTGATGTGTGGGGCTGTTTTTCTTAAAAGATGCAACAAATCTTGACAGGATTCATGGTAAAATGTGTCCTATCAAGCACCAGAGGATATTACAAGAACACCTGACTGCCTCTGCCTGAAAGCTGATGCTGGGCCAAGATTTTTTCTTCCAATAATGATCCACAGTGTGCATCAAAAACAGAAATTGTTCACCTGTTTCAGAATCGAGGTTTTGTCCTGGCCATCCCAGTCCCTTGACTTGAGCCTGATAGAAACCCCGTGGTACAAGCTGAAGAGGACAGTACCCAACTGTGGACCTTCGAATCTGAGGGATCTTGAGCAGTTCTGCTCGGAGGAACGGTCCAAGATCTTTTGCCACGTCTTCTCCAATCTCAATGCTCACCACAGAAATCGACTCAAAACTGTTATTTTTTGCAAAGATAGGCTGGGCAAAGTGTTAAATGAAGGCAATCCAATAATTCTGAAACTTTTTTGAGAAAAATATCTTTCATGAAATCATGATAATACTTTTTATTTTAATCATTGAATTTCAATTACAAGTTAGGTTTTGTTAATATTTTGACATAAGTATCAAGAGGATGAACAATAAAGACATGAATTCATAACCACTTATGAAAATTTTTACCAAGCGCACCAATGTTAGAGCAGGGTACTGTAAGTTACCTGCATGTCAGTATCATATTTTTCAAAAGCATTTTGTCATTTATCTCTTTAAAAATATATTTATCATGTTTTTAAGTTTTTTTATTTATCTGAGAAGGGCATTGGGAGGCAGGATGAATGGGAAGCTAAAGCGAGAGAGAGATGCGACAAGGGTCAGTGGCCGCAATTTACCCAACTATGCCACGACTTCTTGTAAGTACAGTACTGTATGTGCGTACTGCTCAACAGGCTTATTATTCCATACATATTTCTTATTTTTATGTATGAATTTAATATTTTTAGTAAAATAAGAATGAAATAAGATTCTACGTAATTATTTGGAGGATAGCGCTGATCCCCAGCGTCAGTGCTCAGCTCCCAGCTTTGTGAGTTGTGTTTATGTGAGTTCACTGCAAAGCGATCAGGGCAGAGAGGACCTGTCAGCATGTTTCCCTGCCTTTACTTGTGTGAGTGACTCCCTGGACTGATCATTCACCAGCTGTGTGAACTTGGCAGTCGAATGTTGTAATAAATGTACAGCTCAGCTGCTGGATCAGAGAGTGGACGGACGAGGCCTACAATGACCGTTGGGAGCCCCAGACTGTGAGAAGGAGACCATACTGGAATAAAAATTTCTTAATGTTAGATTAAATCCATTCTCAATAATTATGTGACTGGCATATCCTTATCTATGTCTAGACCTGTATCTAAAACCTTCCCAGTAGTCATACAGCGACCTGAAGCGCAGACAGTGCCCTCTACCATCCCAGTGATCATCGCAACCTCGAGCAGACATATCTCCCCCGGTATTTCTGTGAGTTTGCCTCGCTTTTGCTTTCCTTGCTTTTGTTGTGTTCAGTATTTATCCTGCATGTGCTGTTCATACACTCCATGTGTGGCTTCATTGTGCAAACATTACTATGTCACTGCAGTGACTGATTGGAGGTACACAGTCTATTTTTCAGACATTTCATCATTATTCCTCCAAGAGCATGTTCAGTATCACTTGTTTTCTTTCTACACAAAAGCTTGTGTAAGTATTGTAAGCTTGTGCTTTTGTTTATTAACATGTCTTTGCATACACCAGTTGTTCAGAAATATGTGTGTGTGTGAGTGTGTGTGTGCAAGTTTGTCATTGGAAAGCATGTATGTGACTGCATGTTTGTCAGTGTGTGTCTGTATGTGTTTGTGAGATCTTACTTGTGTCTCCGTCTGCATGTGCATTTGCATGCGTCTGTATGCCAGTGTGTGAAACAGACAGGTGCAGTGGATTATATTCTCAAAATATGACAGCATAATTTTTACGTCAAAGCCTGCTGTTATATTCTATCTCAAAATAGAATCATTTCTGTGTGCGCTGTCATTGAGGGATTGCTGTGTGTGTGTAGGTGTGTGTGTGCGTGCACACGCGTTTTTGTGCCAGTGATGTGTCTGTCTGCTGTTTGGATGTGTGTGTGTGTGTGTGTGCATGTGTCTGTGTAGTGTGTTTGGAGGTGTGTGTGTCTGTGTGTGTGTGTGTGTGTGTGTGTGTGTGTTTCTGTGTCTGTGTGTGTGCATGTGCGTGTTTTCATGTGAGTGATGTGTGTTTGTGTCTGTCTACTGTGATTGCATGTGTGTGTATAGCGTATTTGAATGTGTGTGTGTGTGTGTGTGTGTGTGTGCACACGTTGTCGTGCTACTGATGCGAGCTTGTGTCTGTCTGCTGTGGTTGGATGTTTGTGTTTCTGTGTGTGTGTGTGTGTGTGTGTGTGTGTGTGTGTTCTGGTCAGCCGGCGCATCTGTCTGGATCTCTCACAGTGGTAGTATGTGTCCATATGCTCTGCACACAGGTAGACAGCAGCAGCAGCAGCGGTGTTCATTAGTGATGTGTGATGCTTCTCCACGTGGTGCTGCCACCACAGAATAACAGCGCATCCCGCCTAATGAGGCTCCGATGAAGGCGCCGCTCTGTGGACGGGGCTGGGTGAGAGGCTGGGTGAGAGAGGGGGAGGGGCCAGGGGCCAGGGGAGGGCCCGCCCTCACTGTGAGAGAGCAATGTGCTATGTGCCTCTGTCTTCCTGCCTCTCCACTGTCAGCTTCTCAGGGCCGCTGGCGTCATGCCCAATGTGCCAGCAATACCAGGCCCCTCCTCCCCATCACAAGTCCAATCAGAGGCCAGAATGGTTATTTGCTCTCCCTCTATATGAGCCACGTGCCCAGGGTGCCCACATCACAGTAAATCTCTCCGTGGTTCCCAGTCAGGCATTCCTGCAGTGTGTAAACTCAGCTGTTAAAATTTCAGCAGGGTCTGGACTGATCAGAATCTTGGCTTGTCTTGTCCCCATTTAACCAGTAGAGAGAAATATCTTTTATTAGTAATATATATTATCATAGTGTCAGCATAATCAATGTGTCTCTCTGCTGGTCATCAGGTCTCTGTACCCACGGTATCTCCTGAGAACATACTGGTCTCTACTTTAATACATTAATTGATAACAAGCTATATTGGTTATGTTTTATTGTCTAGAATTGACAAGAAATGGCATAATAGGAACATTTTTGCAATTACACCATACGTTATTTAGTGTGCACCGTATAAATAAAAGAATCTTGCAGTATTTTTCGTTTAGAGGAATTATCAAGGTTTTCTGAAACCTTGTATTCAGGGGAATCTTTTGTGTAATTTTCCAGTCTTGCTGGATTTAGTATCATCCTGTGGTTACTGCCAGTCACAGATATTTGTTTTCTTCTCCAAAATCCCAGAATTCCATTCTAAAAAGAGCTATTGGATGGCCAGTAACCTTCAAAGATAGACCAATAGTAGCATATCTGGAGAAACATGGGTCCCTAGAAGCAACCAGCAATTTTGTCTGACACGGTAATCTCAAAGTCATTATTTGAAAATTGGTTTTTGGACTGTACACACTTGTGTTTATGTTTCATCATGAGATGTTCTGTGCATGTATTGGACCTTGCCAAATCACTTGCGAGAAATCAAATTTTTTAATGCAGGAATGTCATACCTAAATCGACCCATTGAAAACGGCTTAGAAAGGACTGATTTTCAAAAGCAAACACTTTGCCATTACAGGAGCACAGATGTAGAAGTTACTTTTATGTAGTTTTTGCTATTTTATTCAATCAAAGTGTTTTTATGATATCAAAATATTTGAAACAATTGCTAATATGTCTCTAATATGTTTTATCATAGTCTTTAAAGAATTTCGGCACAAATCAAATTTAAAGAATGCATTAAAATGATAGATTTGGGCTCACGTCACAAAACTTCATAATCAAAGTGAATCCTTAACTGCTCTACGGGGTCAAAGTCAGGTGACTGAGATGGTCACTCAGTTTTTTCTGTATTGTGTTTCCCAGGAAGTCCTTTCAGAGTTTGGATTTATGTTTTCAGTCTTTTTTTCACTATATCACAAAGGTTTTTTTAATATAACTTAATCTCACTGCAAACCACTGATCAGTCCAAACTTGTGAACGGTATTGTATGTAATTTATTTCTACAATAAAATTAGGGATTGAAACTTTAAAAATGAGAAAAGCCACAGGTTGTTGTGTTTATTTGTTCTTTGCGCACATTATGTTTTACCCCTGTAAATGTCTGTCGCTGGCTCCTCTTACAGACCTCAAGTAAGGGACAAAAATGGCCTTTTTTCTATTATGCAGAAATATTGCATTTACTCTTGTAATATTTATTTATTAATTTATTTACACCATAATAGTAGGTATCATTACATTGTTATTTAGATAAAGTATCTTTGCCTTAAAATCAAGATATGAGGCATTGTCTTAAGGCAGTTAGTTTTTGGAATCGTCATTGCTCAATGGTTCTTCATTCAGTTGCTGATATAATTACGAACATAGATTACCCTACTACAATCAGGTCCATAAGTATTTGCACTGTTGTAAATTGACTGAATTTAACAGTTAAATTAACACATTGTTTCCTTGTTATTTTAATAAGTAGATTCCTGCGTGCATTTAACTGCGGTTTACAGTTAACATACATGGAACCTCTGTTATAAACTGACTGTAAAATTACAGTGAAAATAACTGGCAAAAAAGGTGCAAGTTTATAACAGTGTGGACTGAGACAGTTTTCATAATATTGGCTCTGTATGACACTATAATGGATTTGAAATGAATCTATTAAAATACACATGAAATGTAGCCTTTCTGCTTAAATTTAAATGTTTGGTCAAAAACATTTTTGAAAGAATTTTAACCCTTTTTACACATACTTTTGTACTTTCATCCCCCATTTGAGGGGCCCAAAAAGTAATTGGACAAACAATCATAAATTAATTTGCCAATTTTAATATTTGGATGAAAATCCTTTGCAGTCAATGGCTGCCAGGCATTCACTGCAGTCTTCAGTACCTGCTTGTGCTTGGGTCATTTTGCCTGAAGTAAGTGAAAGGCAAACAATTTTCATCTGCAGCATGAGTCTGTGACGCTCCTTCCAAAGAGTTTAGAAGCATTTAGCTGATTATGAGCAGGTAAAATTGCCTGACAATTCACAGTTCGCCCTGCTGCTTTTGTCAGAAGTTACAGCATCACTAAATACCAGAGAACCAGCTTCATCACAAGCCACACATGCCCACATCATAACACTAACCCCACCACGCTTCACCAATGTATTGACATGGATTTGGATCATGAACAGTAACTTCCCATCTAAATACTCTTCTCTTCCCATCATTTGATTACTAGTTGATCCTTGCCTCTTCTCTCCACATTATGTTGCTCTAGAAATTCAACGCATACTGCATTCGCCAATGGCAAACTTTCTGTTTTTGTGGGTTACCAGTGGTTGAAATCCTGTGATAAACCCATTGTATTCACTCTGATGAAGTCTTCTCTTGAATGTTGACTTTGACCCTGATACACTTACCTCCTATTGGGTGTTCTTGATCTAGCCAGTTGCTGCGAGGGCGCTGTCTTCACCATGGAAAGACTTCTTTCTTTACTTCCAACAACTGTTTTCCAGAGTCTTCCGGGCCTTGTGGCATTCATAAGCTCAGCAGTGCATACTTTATCTTTAACAATGTGCCAAATGGATGATTTTGCCAAACATAATGTTTTTGCCATCCCTCTGATGGACTTGTTTTGATTTTTCAGCTGGATGGCTAGCATCACTGGCAGTGATAGCTCTGTGCAGTACATATTGAGAGTTAATAGCTGCAGATTCCAAGCGCAAATGTTACATCTGAAATCAAATCTTTACCTTTTATCTGCAGACTCATAAATGAAATAATGTGGGTTAACAGACACCTGGCCTTGGAGGAGCAAATTGTCCAATTATTTTTGGGGGAAAGCATATAAAATAATGCGATTCCTGCTCTGTTCACCTGCGGTTTGTAGATAATTAAAGTTTAAAGTCTGTTGAGCTCATATTTACTTATCTAACCTTGAGAGTGCTGAAATAAATTTTTTAAAAATATTAATTTAATTATCTTGTGCTGTTGAAAACCTATCATGTGGTGACTTGTTTAAAAGAGCTCCCAAGTTGCCACATGATAGGTTTTCAACAGCTTTGATTTTGATATCTTACATCATGGAGCAACAATAGTTGCATTTAGCGCTCTAAGGGTTAATATTAATTCCAGCATACTTTGGTAGACGTCTACAATAGCATTAACTTTTTCGAGATCCAAATATTTATGGATCTGACCATATTTGCATTATCGAAACTGCAAACTGGCTCTATTAAATAGCTCCAGAGTTGTTTTTGCCACTAGATAAACCAGCATATTATGTATGCTTGAGGTGGCGAGGTCGCGGCCTCAGCGCTTGGACATGGTAACAACAGTGATGGCTGAGGGTCGGGAATATGGAGAGGCGTGTTGAAATTCGGTGGCACGGTGATGGACTACGTACTACAGATCCTGTAAGTGTTCGCAGCACGACGCTTCTGTGAAATTAACAGGTAAACCGACGTGAGGAGGGGCTGGGGGGGATGAAAAGTGGGAAGGGGGGGGGGACGGTTGCCGGGAGCGAGGGGCACAGAGATGACAAACGCGGAGACAGCGGCGTGCTCAGCAGGCCGTCGCCGGGGGCAACCGGAGGGGCGCTTCCGCGGAGAGCTGACTGGGGCATGTTGGCACGCGCTCAGAAAGGCACATTAAGTCGGCCCCGCCGATGCGGAAGCTTTTGTTCAGCAGAATCCC
The DNA here is from genome assembly GCA_029692085.1 of Gymnothorax javanicus. Classification (NCBI taxonomy): domain Eukaryota; kingdom Metazoa; phylum Chordata; class Actinopteri; order Anguilliformes; family Muraenidae; genus Gymnothorax; species Gymnothorax javanicus. The sequence continues at coordinate 65,807,453 of CM056204.1, forward strand.
TCCCTGACCTGTGCACGCCCGCCCGTACCCGTCCCCTCACGTGCACGCAGCTCATCAGCAAACACCTAATGAGCCCACGTCAAGAAAACACCCCCCCCACACACGCACACACACCCATCCTCCCTCGCATACACACCCCCCCTTCCTTCCCCGCATCTCCCCGCCTCTCTCCAGGGTGCACAGGCGCCAGTTTACAAGGACTGATGATGCTGCAAAGACCACAATAATGATAATTAACTTGCTGAATTTAGAAGATTATGCTGTTAATTAGTTGCAAAATAAAGATAAGTAATATAGCAGCAGATGGCGAAATAACACCCTGGAGAAGGAGGGTTATTACACTGATGAGGTTTCCGTGGCAGATATGAAATATGGATCCGACTGTTTCCTCCCCTCCCTTCCCAGGCCGTTCCAGGAGAATAATATCTCGTTTCAGCCAGAGGAGAATCTGGATGGGTACGACGCGGCAAACAAATTTGGTAGACAGATTGGTCTGGCACAGGGAGCCGTTATAATATGCCCGTGTTTTTTTCTCCAGGTTTTTTTTTTTAATGTCTTCCCACTCGCTTCGATAGGATAGTTTGCACGTACTTTCATGCTTCTGATTTTGGCAGCTTCGACACTGTCAGCTGTATTATTCCTTGGTGACAGCATACAAAGCGTGTGACACCGGCTATATATTTCAGTAACCTAATGATAATTCTTAACGTTCATTAGGACATTTTTTCCACATTCGCGCGACAAATAATTAGAGCTAAAACAATTAAATCAGTTGCGCTTGTCCATCTATAGTCACTAGTGGGACCGGTGTCTGTATGTGTCTGTAGATTTTCCATGTAGTCTCTTTGGCAGCCTGTCTGTGCTTGATGACATTACTGTATTGCTCTTATTTCTAGCCTTAGTATACTCATTACTCACATTATAAATCCCAGCCAAACGATCAAAAAATGCTTGATCGAGCTTATTTTCTTGCAGATTACACCTGCGATGATGCACTCTCCAGCCAAGTTTCTCCTGCAGTTACTTGACCATTCACTTTTCATGGATGGAACCACTGCATCAAACTCTGGTTAAATGACCTACAAAGTGGCATTAGGCAATAAAGTTTCCCTCCCTGAGAAGATCAGTGTGCAAAGCGGACCTTGAAGACTCAGCTGCTCCTTACCGTGCTGGCTGCTCGACCCAGTATTCAGACCAGGATGAGACCATTTCATTCTGGAGAACTACAAACGTCTTCCATCAGGACTACAATGTCCATCTCTGCCAGGGTCACTGGACTTGCCACTGCTCCAGAATCCGGCCACAAACCTCATCAGTTCCCTCTCCTGACTATGTCAAGTCACCCTCATTTTTTTCATTCCTTCACTGGCCAACAGAATCATCTAACATAAAGTTAGAGACCTTGGCAGCTATAAGACCCTCTGTACTTCATCTTCAAAGGACAACCAATGCCTACTCACCAGCCACACCTCTCTGTTCTGCAAGTCCCTGGCCCCTGCCACCTCCTGTTCAGCCACTTCCTGGTCACATCTCTACTGTGGCCCTCTAGTGGTGGAATGAGCTTCCGCATGTGGTCAGAACAGCAGAGTCTTATGAAGTTAACAAAACTAAAGTTTCATGAAGTGCTCTTGATGAGACAGCAACTACTGGAACACTCATTGACCTCTGCACTGGCAGAATCTTGTGAATTCAGATCAGTTTTGGATTTGGGTTACGTAGGGTAAACAAATGATTCAGTCATATTACTGAGTCGCTCAGATTCACTTTAATGGAGGCACACGCTTGTATAATGGTTGTATACTTTGCCTGCATGATGCAGGTTTAGCATTTGGGTATTTCTTACATAGATTACTTATGACAGGCTATTTTTGTATTAATAAACTCCGTACGTCCGTCCGTGCGTCCGCGTGCCCGTCCGGAGCCATAACTCAAGAACCAATTGTCGGATTTTAAGGAAATTTCACAGGCAGATACATTTCGACATCACAGTGTATCTTGCCGAAAAGATGGTCACTAGGTCAAATGTCCATCTGTCTGTTGTCATTTGTCAAAGTTTCCAGTGCTATTCTGTTATATGTTCCTGTCCGGGCTGAAACTCTCTCATTATTTGGCCGATCGTTTTCAAACTAAGGTAAAGCGTCGCGTTGCGAAGCAGAAATGACTATCACGTCGCGGGTTCGATCCCCGCCTCGTACCAGCCGGCAGTGGTCGGCAGCTTTTTCAGAGTAGCGCACAACTGGCTATTGCGCTACAGGGTTGCAAACTGGGAAGGGACTGCCGGGGAGGGAAAATAATAGTTGCATTGTTTGTTGCTCAAGCGCCTCCTGTTGGCCAGACGGGTGCTCGTCAGGAAGATTCTAAGCCTGTTCATGTCCGGGTATCCTCTGCCCTCGTTCTGAACTTGCGAAGATTCAAGCAATGAGTGTATGAGAAGCAGTGGCTGACAGGCACGTGCTTCGGAGGAGAGCCGTGAACTGTCTACACTCTCCTGAGTTGGCAGCAAGGGGTCGCATACAAGCAAGCCTTGTACATAGTTCACCAATTGGGCATTCCAGAGTCGGGTGGGATTGGAGATGCCAAATAAAAAAAAAAATAAATAAAAAAAAATAAAAAACTTGGTCACTAGGTCAAATGTCCGTTTGTCTGCATGCAATTGGTCTTATTTAGCCGTGTCGCGATGCAATGTATTCCTGTATGGGCTGTAACACTCTTATTATTTGGCTGATTGTTTTCAAACTTGGCAGGTGAAACATCATGACCTTAATGCCTGTCATGACCCAAAATAATAATAATAGTATGCGGTTGCGGGAGATATGGATGACTATGTCAGCTTGTTATCATTTGCTGTGCTCTCTATCAATTCCTTAGCGGCTACACGATGCGCTGAGCCAGCAGCACCCTCAGTTAACCGAAGTGTAGACCAGTGAGGCCCAGAGTCACAGTATCACTTACACTCTGGCCCCATCCCAACAGAAAGAACCCTGTCTTCAGCAACGTACTACCTCCACCACAGATAGTTATCAGTGTGTGTGTGGGTGCACCTGTGTGTGCGAGTACATGCGTGTTTGTGTGCTAATCCTTGGCATAGGTTTAACTATGGGCAGCATTGACTCATTCAACTAATGTTGAGACACAGCCAAATTGTCCCAACCAATATTTTCAGGGATCTGCTCAAAACTTGTGAAAGGTGTCTCTGAAAGTCATTCGGGTTCTGCCCTCAAAAAATTGCTAATTTGACTGGCTTAATTCAGGAGCCCAGTCTCATCCCAAGGCGTCATATAGTGACGCTACCTGACCAAGCATCGATATACAACAACAAAGGAGGCTTTTGGCGTCCTTATTTGATGCCAGGTTAAAACGAACCCTACCCCCGAACCCCGAACCCTCAAGCTGAACCCCAACCCTCAGCATCGAATAAGAACATCAAAAGCATCCTTTTGCGTTGTATATCGATGCTAGGTCAGCTACCGACAACATATGATGAGTCAGGATGAGAATGTATTGGGTTCAGAGCTCACTGAAGGCCAGTTGGCTGCAGTCATGTTTTCATGGATATTCTTGACCAAATGTTTTTACAAACACTCAATTTGCGTGCTCTTTGGTGCGTTTCCCAAAAACATAGTTGCTAACAAAGTTAGCAGCTTAAATAGTTCGTCCATTCACAGTCAGTGGTTCCGACTATGTAAGTTAGCATCTGTGCGTTCGGGAAACGCATCCCTGCTTGAGCTGGGCCTTCTGATTCAAGGCCAGATCTAAAAACCAACCCCTAAAAATATCCACATCAGCCCTGGCCAGGAACATTTTTCCTGAGGACATTGACACAGCACCAGACTGCTTGTTAGGCTGCTGAATAGCATGTATCAATTCGTCACGTGGTTTTCATGAATATGCGATCATAACCTCAGAACAATATGACAACTGGAGATGGCTAAAGTGTCAATTTTGAGCCTCAGTGCTGCACGACATTAAGCAACTTAATTTTCGAGTTTTAACTAAACTGAATCATTACCATTGCTTACCAGGCACAATGTGTGTCTTTACTAGCTAGCTAACATTATTTTGAGCCAACTGAAGTTGTGTCCTACAATGAAAGGAACAAAGTGGACATGCAGACCTTGTGCTCTCATATTCAAAGTGTTGGTAAAGTTGAAACTAGAGCCACACTAGGAACGGATAAAATCACTGGTAACCATCTGGCAAAAATTCAAAAACAGGAAGATAATTTTCTAGTTGGCTAACTGCATTTGTCATCACAACCTCAACTTTGAATTTGGCAGTGCAGTATTAAGACATACAATCATGAGAGACAACATATTTTTCCCTGTATTGAATCCGTAAAATTACATTACAGCCAAATCAACATTTTGACATGGACATGCAAATTTTTTCTGAAAACCATCCGTGCATAGTCTTGTCAAGAGATTATTGGTACCAGTGAAAGTATATTACCTCTTCAGAACAGACTAAAGCTGCCAACACTGGGTCTTAGAGTTGAGGTGTTTTAATGGGTTAGCAATTTCAAAAATCCATGAAAGTCCACAACTTAATTTCAAGATAAGATTTATGTGTATTTGGATCATTATATTACCAGCAGGATACACTGCAGCCAAATAGCAGTCGACCTGAGAGACAAAGAGAGACAGATCAGGACAGGTAGATTGTACCTGAGGTCTCAAGCCGTGTACATACTCTCACTGAAACTTCATGCCAGACTTTGCTCATTTTCTGTGAGTAAACTAGGGGATATTTAGGTGATGGTCGGGGAGGTGACTCGTGAAAGGTTATAACTTTGGGCAGTGTTAGCTATTAATGGTAGAAACATTGCCGATTAGATTCAAGCATTTCACTTCTGTTACATTATGTTGAGACAACAAACCTAATTTTGGATACTACTCACCAGACATCAAAAAAGACACCTGCTAAACTATTGTGAGCACATGAGCGCTATTTAGAAGTAAAATGAAACAAAGCGTACTTGCCTAGAAAGAAGCAAAAAGGTAATATACACTGCCAACACCATTAATTTCAGTAACTCTTTTACCCAAGTATGATTGAGGCATTAAAATGGCCTCAAAAGTTTCGTTAACAGTGGAAGCACATGACTGAGTTTTAACCCTAAATGCAGCTATTGTTGCTCAATGATGTAAGATATCAAATCAAAGCTGTTGAAAACCCATCATGTAGCGCCTTGTTTAAAAGAGTTCCCCTGGTTTTCAACAGCTCGGGATAATGACATTCTTTATTCCGTGAAAATTTATTTAGCGATCAAAGGGTCAATATAAAATTGAGTCTTAATCATGACTGTCTTTTGTCTGTACTCATAAAAGATAATCATATTTAATTATGTGATGAGATAGATACACGAGCTGTTGATGAGATTCATGATTGCGACACAACGGAAGCGCGCCAGTCTTTGTTGTACAACGTTGTTTCAGGTGAACAGTGATTGGCTGTGCCTGTCGGATCCTCGAGTCCAGTCTGTAGCAGGCCTCTCCAGCCCTTTCCACCAACCTCACCCAAAGCATTAGAGGCAGGCGTCACCAGGTGACGAGCGTGGAAGAGGTGCAAGTTCCTGGAGTGAGTCTGAATGGCTGCTACATGATGGTAGTAGAAAGGAAAGGTAAGGGTGGGAAAGGCTGAGGACCTGGGCTTCTCAAATGAACAAAAAGTAAGGTGAGTTAAGGCCTCCTGCCTCCTACTGAGGCTTTATAGTGGAGCCCATTCTCATCCCGACTCGTCATACAGTTATGTTACCTGACTAAGCGTTGATGTACGACAAAAAGAGAGGCTTTTGGCATCCTTATTTGACGCCATAGGTAAAACGAACCCTACCCCCTAACAACAAACCCTTAATCCAAACCCTAACCCTAAACATCAAGCTAAGGACACCAAAAGCCTCTCTTTTCATTGTATATCGACGCTTAGTCAGATAGCGCCGCTGTATGACGAGTCGGGATGAGGATGTGTTGCATAATAGGCAGTGACATTGCAAGGACTTCTGGGCCCAGTTGAAAGAATATTACTGAACCCCTCGTCTTTCAAAATTCTGCACAAATTTTTGAGGGCCTGCTCCAGCTGTCGGGTGAGAATCGTCACCACCTTTCACCCCATTAGTAACGGCCCTGATTGCGCGTAACAATGACGAGAGAGCGACACTTTAGCACTGCGTGGGTATGGTGCGAGAGTCTTTGTTTTTCAGTTTTTTTCTGTGCGCTGTGATGAAGTCATTAATGGCAATTAAGAAGTGCTTCGGCGTGACAGCGGCAGTGCGCCAGCCCCATACATTGACGCCTTGCTGTCAATAAAGACGTATCACCAGATGTCAGCCATGCGCTCGCTCGTCTCCGCTCGCCTCGTCTCTCCGCCTCACAGGATGGCCCTAAAAAATCTCCCAGGGAAACTTGTCTTTTTGAACCTTCATTTCGCAGAAAGCAATTAGGATCTAATACTGACAAGTTCGAAACAGTTCACGTAACCGTTGTCTCTGTTGATAAGTGTGAGCCGGGTTGTGCTGCATTGGCGTTCCAGACAATTTAATGAGATGTGCTGTTTATTTTTGTGCTGTCATCTTTGTCCATTAAACTCGGGAAGAGACATAACACAGAAGGGGCACGAGGGGGATGGGCGTAAGGAGGTTGGAATATATCGCCTTAAAATACAAATGGCCTTCTTTCTGCAGCCCACACATGAGCGAAGGGTTAAAGCCGTGGTACTAGGGAACGAATGCGCCGTGGTGAGGGGCTTGGAGGGCGGGGATATCGAAAACAAAGCTGTTAAGTGTGAAGGATGTAATGACTGGTGGCAAAAATTGAAAGCCAGGGAAGGGAAGGGTTGGATGTATGAAAACATTAATCAGCGTCGAGCCTGGCATGGTAACTGCTGCCCCAGCACAATGGACCCGGCCGATCTGCAGAGTGGGCCATAATGATCCGCGATTACTTCGGCATCATCCTTAACTGGCTTTTTAATGAGCTGTCAGGACAGGCGAAGGCTCCTGGGCTCATGGGATGCCCACATTCACAGAAAACTGAGGAACTATTCCAAGGCTTTTGGTCTGCGGAGTCAAGCTATGAGACAGCATAGCCAGTGAGTCCAGAAAGCTGTGTGGCGTACGGGTCACACACTTTCTCATATTTAGCAAACTATGATTCAGAAATTCAGTCAGGCCAGTGAGATAATATGGCTGAGGTACAACCCCAAACTGGAAAAGTTGGGACGGTCTGTTAAATCTAAATTAAATCTGAAATCCGTGATTTGTAAATTATGCTTGACCACTATTACACTTAAAACAATACAATAGCACATTATTTGACGTTTTACTACATAAATTTTCTTGACTTTACAAAATAAGCGCATTTTAATTTTGGGACAGTAAAGTATTTACCACTTTTTAATGTTGCTATTGCTTTTCACCATTCTTTACAAACATTTATGAACTAAAGACATCATTAAGTGTCTCAGGGGTAATTTTGTCCCATTTTTTCCTGCAAACTAGTCTTAAAGTGTGCGACAGAGAAGGGGTCTTCATTGTAGCATTTTGTGTTTCAAAATGTGCCACACGCTTTCTATTGGGGACAAGTCAGGACTGCTGGCAGACTCAAGGCTGCTTTCACACCGGACGCGAAACGAATTATTCGCACGACAGAGTACATTCAAAGTCAATGCAAAGACGCGAATACACAACGCGTGTATTCGCGTCTTTGCATTGACTTTGAATGTACTCTGTCGTGCGAATAATTCGTTTCGCGTCCGGTGTGAAAGCGGCTTAATCTAGCACCTGCGCCTTCTCCTTTCGGAGCCCCGCCTCTGTAATGTATGCAGAATACAAGTTGTCGTTCTCTCATTGAAATATGCATGGGCATCCCTGGGAAAGATGTTGTCTTAAAGGCAGAATATTATGTCACTCCAAAATCTCAGTGTACTTTTCAGCATTAATGGCGCCCTCACAGAAGTGCAAGTTACCCTTTCCAAGGGCACTGACAGAAACCCAAGCCATGTCAGAGCATGGCATTTGGACTTGTTGCTGGTAACAGTCTGAATAGTCCCTTTTTTGGTCCAGCATTGTTGGTAATCTGATGGCAAGCACACTTCAGGTTGGCAGGTTATGTAAATGCATGTGATTAACTGCGAGGCCTGTGTTTTCTGAATTGTTTCATTACACGGATGGGATGTCTCTGCGAGGCTGCGGAAAGCACATCCCATACAGATAAAGCAAAGAAACTTCAACCATATTCTTTCATGAGAGATGTCACCTGCAAGACGGGCAATTAACCGGAACAGAAGTGGCCGTGCCAACGAGTGTCTAAAATGGCCCGCCTGCAGCACCCCTGCAGGCCAGTGCAGCTATCTGTGTCCAGTCGAATTAGACTAGTACATGTATTGTATTCCAAAGATTTAAGGACTTTATTCCTGTAAAGATGTTAACGTTTCAGCAGATAATGTCTTCGTCATAGCATCTGATATTTTGAGGGCATTGTCTACTGAAACATTAACATATATTTAGAGAGTTGCTGGGTTAGCTCACTCGGTTAAGGCACCGCGTTGCGGACTAACATCAGGAGTGGTACCAGTAGTGACAACCACGGCGTGGGTTCGATCCCCGGTCATACCAGCCAGCAGTGTTCGGCAGCTTTTTCAGAGCAGCGCACGATTGGCTTTCGTGCTGCAGGGAAAACAAATTGGGAAGGCACTGCCGGGATGGGATAATAAAATAGTTGCTTTGTTCATTGCTCAAGCGCCTCCTGTTGGCCAGCCGGGCGCTCATCAGTAAGATTCTAAGCTTGCTCATGTCCGGGTATCCTCCGCCCTCATTCTGAACTTGCGAAGATTCAACCTATGAGTGTAAAGAAGCAGTAGCTGATAGGTGCTTCGGAGGAGAGCCGCAAACTGTCTTCGCTCTCCCGTGTTGGCAACAAGGGGTTGCATACGAGCAAGCCTTGAACATAGTTCTCGAATTAGGCATTCCAGATTAGGGTGGGATTGGGGATGCCAAATTTATGTATATTTAAAAAAAAACCATATATTTAGAGGCAAATTGACGTATTCAGCAAAGCGAAGTGTAAGGGTTTGTGCCTTACAGCCCCTCCCCTTCCACACTCTTTCACCTCCACCTTGACGGGCCACAGGTGCTACCCCTTAAGGTGGAGGTGATTGTAGAGTATTTAGGGCTGGCAGTTGCCAGCTCCAAGTTGCCTGTGCATTGCATTGTTTATGAGAATGTGTGCTGCTCCTGTCCTTTGTTTTTGGCTGCTGGCTTCTTGGAATTTAGTTTAATATTAAATTCAGTTTTTATTTCAGCCTTGGTATTTTGAGCCTCTCATTTTTTGGCCCATGGTCCTAGTGCCTGCCGTGCTCCTTTTGGCATCCAGCGGGGCACATGCCATGACACGAAGTTCCTAATCTTACCCCAGAATCAACTAAGATGTTTCTAACTGACCAAAACACTGCTCTTTTACGGTCTTCTGACTCTGTATACTTGAACCCTGATAGAAGCTTTGTGTTTTGAATTGAAGGGAGATGTTACCAAGCACAGACTGAGGGATCTTGAATTGTTCTTTATAGGGAAATAGCAATACCCTCCCATCAATGCTCACCAATTCCATATATACATTACCTGAACAAAAAAAGTCTCCATTTGGATTTAAATGTGCAAATACTTGAGAGCCTATGATTGAATCATTATTGCAGTGATTAATATGTTTCAGCTGGCAATAATTCTTTGAACCCTTACTGATGCTGTGAGTAGCTCAAGTAGCTCCTCATTTCTTAAACAACCATGTTGGAAGTTGTGGAAAAGATGTTATTGTGTTTCAAGAGGGGCAAATAATTGGCCTGCATCAAGTGAGGAAATTGACTGAGGAGATCACTGAAAGCACTGAAATTGAGGTAAGAACTGTCCAGTGCATTATAAAATCCTGGAAGGATAGTGGTGAACCATCAACTTTGCAAAGAAATGGGTCGTAAAAAAATTATGGGTGATCATAATCGGAGATCATAAAAATGCTTGATGAAGTCTCATCAAAAAACATTGATAACGGAACTCATAGCTATGTTTAATAATGAAAGTATGAGCATTTCCACACACACAGTGGGACAAGAATTTAAAGAATTGGGACTAAACAGCTGCGTTGCCAAAAGAAAGCCACTTTTTAGTGAGGCTGATCAGGAAAAAAACAACTTCAATTTGCTATGTAGCATAAAGATTGGACAGTGGAGCCATGGAAAAAGGTCATGAGGTCCGATAAATCCAGATTAACCCTGTTCCAGAGTGATGGGCGCGTCAGGGTAAGAAAGGAAGCCCGTGAAGCAATGCACCAGTCATGCACAGTGCCCACTATACAAGCCTCTGAGGGCAGTGTTATGATCCAGGGTTGCTTTAATTGGTCAGGTCTAGGCTCAGCATCACTATGCACCAATAAAATGAAGCCAACAGTCTACCTGAATACACTGAGTGATCAGGTCATCTCATCAATGGATTTTTAAATCTCTGATGGCACATGCTTATTCCAGGATGACAATGCCAAGATTCATGCGGCTCAAATTGTGAAAGAGTGGTTCATCAAGCATGAGGAATCATTTTTACTCATGAATTGGCCACCACAAAGTCCTGCCTTAAACCAATTGAAAGTTTTTTGGGATGTGCTGGAGAGGGCATTACAGAGTGGTTCGGCTCTCCCGTCATCAATACAAAATCTTGCCCAAAAATTAATTGAAATCTGGACAAAAATAAACCTTGTAACATTGCTTAAAATTGTCAAAATAATGGCGTGATGAATGTGCACCGTGATGAAATCTTAAGGCGGTCCAGCAAAATATTATAGTGTGTGACTTTTTGGCGCTGCAGTGTATTTGGCTGTGGTAAGAAGTACAAAGTACTGGAATGGAAGGGTGAATACAAGATCTGCGGCACTGTATACAAGCTAAAACATTATGTATGCAAGATACACACAAGCATCAGGATATAAAAGGTTTTCAAGCAGCCTACTTTGTGTATTTGTACGACAATTTGTCTGGCAAACTTGGATTTAATGGGGGCTTTAGTGCATTCAGTCAAAGACTCGTTGATCGTTCTGGCTTCAGGTGCATCTGCAGAATATTCTGGTCGGGTGAATACCGGGCAAGGATGTTGTGGAATGCATGCAGGGCAAGTGCATCATGGGAGATGGCTGTGAGTTTGGTGTGGCGTTGAAATGCAGAGGGGCTTCGCCAGCTGTGTTCAAATGTATTTCACGAACCGTCTGACCGTGCCAAGAGAAGCAAGCCTAAACAGATGGATTCAGATAAATTGGCTGCTTTTAGACTAATAGATTAGGCTGCCATGGTCCTTTAAAGAGAACAGAGAGCGCTTAAATCTGCCACAGGATGTTCCAGCGGCTCTTGGCTGCGCTAAATCCCGCTAAAGTCACCTTCACAATAACACACCTCCTCTGCCTTCGTCTCCCCACCCCCACCTCTAACAGCATGCAGAATTCCTGACTCCCCAGAGGCCCGTAATGACAGTAGGGTGTAAATCTTTGCAGAATCCACAAAGTTACTCTGACAGTCCGCAGGACTCAACCCTGACAAATTTGCCAGTCCACATCTAATAAAAGGCCATAATTATATTGCAGGGACAACATAATTGAAGTGCGCTGTACTTAATTCTAACAGCATCTATTACGCTATTATACCTTCAAGGCTACTAAAAGAATGTGTCCCCTCCCCCCACAGTTGAAAATATGAATATGGTTTTATCGCTGGAGACATGTAATGATGTTCTGACCATGTCTCACTTAATTCTGAAAAGGAAGAGACAGAGTGAGTGAGGGAGAGGTTTTATACTGTACTTAGACATGACATTGAACACCACCTTAAGGACTCAGCAGTATGGATCTCCAGGAGCATTGCCGAGTAACTCCATCAGTGGTAAACTGTGCTCACCTGTGTAATAAAATGTTGCACCTGAAGTGCATTGGCCCTTTGATATTTAGGTGCAGAGTTATTTCTGCTTTTCATCGACAAAAATATACAAAAAATACACCCGGGCTTGTGCTGGAATGGGTCATGTGCGCAAGACCTTAAAGGAGATAAGAGTTGGCATCATATTCCAGAAGTTACATGCAGTCAATCCTTGATGCATGCAAATCGTCAACAGGGACGCATTGTGATCACTTTTGATCAGACTCACCGCATGGCGGGGCTCCACGCATTTTTGGTGGTCTGGTGATGATGCTACATAAATTGGAGTTCATCGAGTGATGACAGTAAAAACAGTCAGAATGGACAGTTCTTCTCAGAATAATCAGGTACCAGAAGCCTTTGAAGTGAGAATCTCTGTTCTCATTGAAAGTGGTTCCCAAACTTGGTCCGGGGGTTCCCCTGTGAATGCTGGTTTTTGTTCCAACCACAGTTGCAATCATAGGATTTCAACAAGCTGCTAATTTGTCTTAATTATAGCAGTTGTCTTTCCTCTTTCCTCTTAAGCCACAATTGACAGATATTTGTGCCATGAAGAAAGAATATTCACTATAAACATTGTGATAGAAACAACTGCATACTAAGAGGAAAAATTAGCACATCAGAGTCAACAATCAGTATGTTCTTAATTTGTGGAACTGTGGACGCGTGGTCAGAACAATGGACTGATTGTAAGAATTCTAAATACTTGAATTCAATAACCTGATTTGGAGCTCACTGATTTTTTTTCAGTTTTTAATTTGATCTGTTTAAATATGCTGTAACATGACATTGTTTTCTGTATAGAAAAATATACAGTATGTTCAAGGGTCTTTAATTCTTCATGGCACGAATAGGTATTTCTGCCAAAATGGGGCTTCAGAGGGCAAAAAACCGCTATAAACAGTAAATACTCCTAATTAGGACAAATCAATAGCTTATTGAAATGCTTCAATGACAACTGTGGCTGGAACAAAACCAGCAGTCATATGGGTGCTCCAGGACTGCGTTTGGGAAGGCACAGGTGGTGGGACTGCTGGGTCGCACCATCAAGGCCGAACAGGAAGCTTTATAAAGAAGTTAGCGGCTTGACCCGCGAGTGAGTCTGACAGTCCCGTCTCCGCTCTCCTCTCCCGCGGAGCGAAGTCACCCTGCTGAGAAATGAAGAGGAGCAGCTGAAGCAGCGTCTCCTGGCTCATAAAGATTGTCCTGCAACCGCCATGCAGAAGAGATCGGGCCATCACGGTGAGTAATGCTCCATTATCCCCACTCGCGCGCTCGCCGTGAAATACTGCCAAAATGAGCCCCGCGCAAACTGGCGGGACGAACACGTCTCGCTCGCGCCTCGGCCGTTCACGCAAACCGAGTGAGCGATGGCCGCATTACGGCTTTCTTTTTTTTTTTTTTTGTTGAAGGAAAAGTTTTGAAGGCTGTTGCAGCTGATGGATTTTCAAATACTCGGCAACTTTCCGTGGTTTGAAGGAATTGTGAGTTTGGATTACGTTCAGCGGACATTCTTGTCCGGGGTTACTTACACAGCTTACATCTCTTATCCATCGTCCATTTACACGTAACTGTATGCTCAAAAAGATCCTTCCTTCGAACAGGCAAATCCTTGTATTTTGAGGAAGAGATAGACTTTTAAAATGCCATTGAATGCAAGCAGTACTGGCCCAAAGACAGAAATGTTGTATTAATGAATTTAAAAATAAAGTATTTTACATCTTTTTTTTCCTCTTTAGCATGATATGGGTTTGTAATGAATGTTAATATTGGCATTAAAAAATAAAACTAAAAACTAATTAACTTTTGTGTTGAATGAGTGATAATTTTTGCAATTTACCAGATAGGGACCACTTCAAAGAATTATAGGTATAACTGACAGAAAGTGTCTGTTGAGGTGTTGGACCACCAGAGGCTGCTACAGTGTGCCTTGGTATAGATTCTACAGTCTCTATCAGAGGGATTGAACTCCTGTGTTATTCGCTGCTGTGATGATGGTGCTGGAGGAGAGCTCTGTCTATCAGGTTGGTCCTGAATCTCCTGTAGATCTTATGACTGAGAGGGTCGAAACATATGATTCAGATCATTGTCATTCTCATTAAACCATTCAATGACACCTCATGCCGTGTCGATGAGGACATCCTGCTCTTGGGTGAGACCACTGCCTTCAGGACAGAATTGCGTAATCAAAGGATAATAGTAATCACTCATAATAAAGTGCATTATACACACTGATAAGCCATAACATTATGATCAATAACAGATGAAGTGTACAACATAGATTATCTACCATTATAATGGCACGTTAGTGGGTGAGACATACTGTATTAGGCAGCGAGTGAATATTTTGTCCTTGAAGTTGATGTGTTGGAGGCAGGAAAATGGACAAGCGTAAGGATGTGAGTGACTTTGACAAGGGCAAAATTGTAATGGCTAGATGACTGGGTCAGAGCATCTCCAAAACTGCAGCTCTTGTTGGGTGTTCCCAGTCTGCAGTGGTCAGTATCTAACTAAAGTGGTCCAACGAAGGAAAACCGGTGAACTGGCAACAGGTTCTTGGGCGGCTAAGGCTCTGATGTCCTTTGGGAGTGAAGGCTGACCACATAGAGGAGCTACTGTAGCTCAAATTGCTGAAAAGTTCATGCTGCCCCTGATAGAGAGGCGTCAGATCACACAGGGAATCATATTTTGTTGTGTTTGGGGCTGTGTAGCCGCAAACTGGTCAGGATGCCCATGCTGACCCCTGTCCACCGCCGAAAGCGCCTACAATGGGCACATGAGCATCAGAACTGGACCACAGAGCAATGGAAGAGGGTGGCATGGTCTGATGAATCACATTTTCTTTTAAATCATGTGGATGACGGGGTGCATGTGCATCACTTACCTGGGAAAGACATGGCACCAGGATGCATTATGGGAAGAAGGCAAGCTGGTGGAGGCAGTGTGATGCTTTGGTCAATGTTCTGCTGGGAAACCTTGGGTCCTGCCATTCATGTGGCTGTCACTTTGACATTTACCTCCAACCTAAACTTTGTTACAAACCAAGTACATCTCTTCACAGAAACAGTATTCCCTAATTGCAATGACGTCTTTCAGCAGGATAATGCACCCTGTCACACTGCATAAATAGTTCAGGAATGGCTTGAGGAACAACAATGAGTTCATGGTGTTGACTTGACCTCCAAATTTCCCAGATCTCAATGCAGTGGAGCATCAGTGGGATGTGCTGGACAAACAAGTCCTTTCCATGGAGGCCCCACCTCGCAACTTAAAGGATCTGCTGCTTACGTCTTGGTGCCCGATGCCACAGCATGCCTTCAGAGATCTGGTGCAGTCCTTCACTTCACGGGTCAGGGCTGCCATGGCGGCAAGAGGGGGATCCATACAATATTAGGTAGGTGGTCAGAGTATTATGGCTGATCAGTGTATATTTCAGTACTGGTATCTATCCTTCAAAGGATACAATCCATTCCAAAGAAATCCCCCTCACGGCATCATGAAACCACTGTACCCTTGCAGCATGGGCCCAAGCATGAGCCATCTGACCGTTTCAGTTCATTTTCTCATCTATATGCAGCAGCCTTACTATTTTACACTGACTTTATGACCTCTACCAAAGCTTCATATCTGTCACCATATCTGTTACCTCTGACCTCTGAGTGGTGACCTTTGTCACTATTTATGTTGCCTGGAGCACATCTCCGGCACTGTTGACAATTGTCTTTCAAAAAATTGCTTTTGTAGTTCTGCCTTGTTCTCCAGTTGTGCCTTTTGAAAGTTTTAGTGGTCTGTGACCTTTGACCTTTTCCAATGACCTTGACCTTGTTGTGCAATTTTCAACTTTATTAAAATCATCCAGTCTTTAATGTAACGCATCAAAAACTACTAAGTTAAGGTCAAGCAAACCAATGCAAGTATTAAAATTGTCCGACAGCCACTGCAGGACATTTTGCGTGAATTATGACTTGTGACCTGGACCTCAATTTCGTTTCCAGAGAATATCTCCCAAACTACTTGCTGTGGCCTTTCGAAACTGCTTTTTAGTCCCCCACCAACAGACGCAGGTTGTCAAATCATTGGAAACACGACCATAAATACTAGTTTTGTGAAGCTCGTGATGTACTGTGTATGTTGATATTAGTTCAGATACAGATTGATTTAATTCTATGGTGATTTTTAGAGTTGCATTTCTGTGGTTATTATGTAGTAGTGTCACCACCTTATGTTGGTTTTCTGTGGAATTTTGAGCAGAGAAGTCACTGACACAGTTGACAGGACAAACATTGATTTTACTCTGCAGATCAAACGTCTGAACAGGTAGATGTCGCTGGTCTCTATACCAGTCATTCACCTGTTGGGTAAAAAAATGACAAAATGACACATCTTTGGTCCAATGTGAACATTTTGTACTGGGAGTACTGACGGAGGAAGTGAGAGAGCGTTTGTTTACGCAGGAGTGCAGGGCTGGACATCAGAAGCAGATGCTTTGAAATATTTTTTATGTTCCGTTTTACCCCCACATTAATTCCAATGGCGGGTTTATTGCGCGTTAAAGCTCATTGCGAACCCCGGCAGCGCTGGCGTGTCGACCCCTTGTCAGCGCTCTCTCCTGTTTTCCAGCTCTTGGTTGCGCTGACACTTGTTAGGCCTGCTTTTGGGTCATTTTCAGACCTCATCACATCTGCTGTTTTTCCTGGCTCACCGCGAGGAAACATGTCACGAGCGACTGAACCTCCGAGCGCAGACAGAGGGCACCTGGAATGTACAGAGCAACATCTTTCGCCGTTATGATTTAATGATGTTGTGCAATTTGCAAATCTGTGGATTGTTTCTGCCATATGCACCCACTTCATTTCAATTTGCCCCTGTCAGTGGAGCGAGAGGGGCGGAAAGTTAGAGGGGGGGGGAGGGTGGGTAGGCCTGCGAGTTACAGTTCCTCAGGTGCTCGCTGTAAAACTTAACGGCTACCAGGCGGAAACAGTGCATGTAAGCACTTTCGAAAGAACAAGCAGTACTTACTCTCCCTCAATGCCGCGGTGTCCCGCCTCGAACCCCCCATACCGCCCTCCCCCACCCCCCCACCCCACTCATTTCCATGGCGCATTTACAATATTGATTTTTGTCGGCTCAGCTTCACGTGTGCAACCTGGCACCCCGATTGGTTGATTCATAACGGCGTCTTGTCGTTGACTTTAACGCTTTCGGGAAGTTCGTCCATGACTCGCACTGACAATGATGGCTTCCAAAATAGGTCCATTATAGCGGCGCGTCTGACAAGCCCATGGCTCTCCCCTGGTGAGAGGTGGTTACAGGGCGGCTCCGTTCGTTACACGTGCCCGTCGTTAGCGGCAGGACTGACATGGCTCGCGCACGCCCCGGGACTGATGGCGTCTGAGCGAGACCGCGCTGTCACCGATACAGCTCATTTGACAGCAGCTCGATTGTTTTTGGAAGTGTTTGAGTTCCAATTGGGCCATACTTCACTTTGTTTGTGGGTTTTTTATGCCCTCTGTAAAAGATGGGCTCGGATTGTCTGCCGCCTGTAAACCATCTCTTTATGAAAAGTGGACCATTAAATCCCTTTGCTTTCCCATCTTTCAAATACTGTGCTCATGCAGCTCGATCCATGTAAATTAATGTGTCCGATTACAGAACTCTTTCGAATAAAAAGACTAATTGCTCACCTCTTGCCAAAGGATGAGGTTGACTTCTGATTGGGAGGTCTAATTGAATGGCCTCTATCTCTCGATGTGGGGCCTAAAATGAGGGTCCTCAACTCCTGTGAAGTGTTCTGGGCAAGAAGGGGCCCCCCGGGGGCCCCAAGCACTTGCAGCCTATCTGTTAACACACTTTATCATACAGCAGAGATTTCGCCATGGCAGGTGCGAGGGAATTACTGGGCCTGCCCTGCAAACAAGCAGGGGCGTGCTTTTGCTTGGCATGCCTGTGCCTCCATCTGCTTGTGCAGGAAAGTGGCAGGGAAATTAATAAAGGAAAAAAAGAGGTGTAAATCTGCCTTGGGAGCCTGAAAACTTGTGCATGATCATGTATCAGCTGTACTCTCATCCTCCTGTCTTACACTTAATGTAATGGGTAATTATGTGCATTTGAATACAGGACAAGGAAATTAGTCTGATTTACATGAAGACCGACCTTATGCGAGGATAAACGGCTGAATAATTTACAGCACTTAGACATACGTTGCGCTAAATCATTTGGTCAAAATCCAGTCAGTCAGAATGCACACAGAAGGCCTTTTAAATGAGATTTTATTGCAGCCCACAAAAAAGACTCCGTATCGCACATTCTCAAATACCAAACCCAATCATTAATTACTAAGTGCCATTTCAAGTGACTTTTTATCATTAGTGGTATTAATTATTGTGGTGGTCTGTATTGCTTTATGAGTCAGAGCGTTAAAAAGAGTGTTTTTTTTTCATCGGGATCCAATTAATTCAATGCAACTGCCTAACAGCTGGTGGCATTTCGACTCCAAGTCTTGCATATTCTCCAGTGTGAGCATCATTAAGATCAGGTGCTGTAATCATCTGTCGCTGCAGTAGTTGGCAAGGTAACAAGAAACAAATGGAAACACAATGAGCGATACTGAAACTCCACAGCGTGCCAAAGAATGTAATGTTGCCTTATGATGTTGGTTCAAATTGACATTGTAACTTTAATCAAGGATACTAAAAGAGCCAATGTGGTGAGGAACACGTGCACACGTTCACCCTCACAGATACACGTGCACACGCGTTCACCCTCACAGATACACGTGCACACGCGTTCACCCTCACAGATACACGTGCACACGCGTTCACCCTCACAGATACACGTGCACGCGTTCACCCTCACAGATACACGTGCACACGCGTTCACCCTCACAGATACACGTGCACACGCGCTCACCCTCACAGATACACGTGCACACGCACTCACATGTGCAAATGCACTCAGCACATGCACATGCACTCAGACTTGCACACGCACTCACACATGCACATGTGCTCACTCACACACATGCACACGCTTTCACACATGCACTCATTCACACACATGCACACTTTTTCACACATGCACATGCACTCACACACACGTGCACTCCTTCACACATGCACATGCCCTCACACACACACACACACACACACACACACATGTGCACTCTTTCATACATACACATTCACACACACACACACACACACACACGTGCACTCTTTCATACATACACATTCACACACACACACACACACACACACACACACACACGTGTGCACTCTTTCATACATACACATTCACACACACACACACACACACACACACACACACACGTGTGCACTCTTTCACACATGCACATGCACTCACACACACGTGTGCTCTCTTTCACACATACACATGCACTCACACACACGTGTGCTCTTTCACACATACACATGCACTCACACACACGTGTGCACTCTTTCACACATACACATGCACTCACACACACGTGTGCACTCTTTCACACATACACATGCAGTCACACATTAAAATCACAGAGCAGTGTTGTTTGTTTTCCATAGATCTGTAAACCTTGCTGAATGGGGTCATTTCACTGAATGCTGACTCTTGGAGTCACATTTGAGCTCACATTTAATTTATTTTATATTTATAAAATAAATTGTTTATATTTATCTTTGCCAGTAGCCTATCTTTCCCTTGTGTAATTTTTCTCCTTACATCATATATTTAGTGGCATCAGATAGGGTTGGTACATTGGACTGAAATCCAGAGCCCCACTGCTGTTCAGGCCTTTTAATAATGCGCTCTAACAGATCTCATCAAGTTATGATCCAGCTGTACGATGATCCATCTGTCAGATCGCTGTTCATTCCAAGCAAAAACTTCTATAACCAATATGGTTATGGTCAACATGTTTTAAAATGCGCTTCCAAAAACATAAGTACTTGTGTAGTTTAATCCCCAAACATAATGGGAAAGGGGAAATAAAACTATTTACTAAACCAGAGTTTGTCAGATGTCCATGACTCACGCAGGGCAGAGTTAACCTATGAGTGTCAGTGTACATGACAGCTTGGTAAACAATCACTCAGCCCTCTGCAGCGCAGGGTTACTGAACACACCACACCGCAGTTTGTCCACTTATACTCATTAAATACAGTACTGCACTAAAGTCTTGGGCACCTTAGATTTTTTTCATTTAAATTTGATGTTGGATGTTTATTTTTGTTTTCCATATTAGTGGTGCTGTAGATAAAAAGCACACTTGAAGCATCAAATGTTAATTAAGAAAGAAAAATCTTCCATAAGAACTTTGTATTTCTCTAAATATAGCTGATACAAATAATACACCATGATGGAGCCCTGATCTCAGCATCACCAGGGCTGTGTGGGAGTACATGGGGAGATCGGTGCTAGTGAGCCTGCAGAGGAACTGTGGCGTGTTCTCCAGTGTGCTTAGAACAACCAAACAGCCAATAATATCATAAAACTACAAAACTGTATGACTGTGTTCTAAATTTTTAGGCAAAGGATAGCCACACTAAATATTGATTGAGTCAGTTTTTAACAGTTCATATCAGTAAAACGTACGTTTTTCAGTATTTATAAACCTTTAATGAATTTTGAAAGCATCTTTACCTCACAGAATTGTGTTAAATGTGCCAACAACTTTAGCACAGAACTGTACAGATGATGATCCTTTTGGATACTGCAGAGCCAGCTAACGTGCTAATGCTGAGTCAGCTAACGTGCTAATGCAGTGTAGAGTCTGTGGTTAAGTCCTGACCAGGCAGGGGTCAGCTGGAGGTCACATGACTGGCACTGGGGTCACACAGGGATGCAGGGGTCAGCTGGAGGTCACATGACTGGCACTGGGGTCACACAGGGATGCAGGGGTCAGCTGGAGGGCACATGACTGGCACTGGGGTCACACAGGGATGCTTCAGTTGGCACAATGCTCCCCACTTTTCTCTGCTTCTTATTGTCTCTGGCAATGACTCTCGATCTAGGGTCTCACACTGATCCGTTAAACGGCCGAGGGGCTGCACGTTTTCATTCCAGCCGAGCAAAAGCGCACCGATCAACTGTGCAGGCTGAGATCAGGTGATTAAATCAGTTGTATCAGGTGTGCTTCTGCTCGGCTGGAAGGAAAACCTGCAGCCCCCTCGCCCTTTTACAGACCAGTTTCGCACCCCTGCTCTAGATGTTCAGACACCCACACATAGGAATCGATTCTTCAGCTCAATACCTGGGGATGTACTTCATGAGGAGGGATCACTGAGTTAGCTGCTTAATGACAGTGAGTGAGACCCGGATCAGCTCTTTGCTGTAATCCATGCGCCAGATGTGGGAGGACATCAGGCCCCAGTCAGAGCAGCTCATTCAGTAACGCTGCTTTGGAAAACAGGCTCCTGCGCAGTACTGCCAGTGAAATGCGACATAAGGACCGTTCGCGGCAGGCTGTACAAATTTTGGAATGAGTTTCTGCTACCGCACAAGCCTATTCAATGCAATGACGAAAGTGAAGAGAGAAGGGTGATTAGTTCATGGTTAAGTTTCGCAGTCACCACCTCCTGCAGGGTCAGCTCCTCCTCCAACTCCACCCACTTACCTCCAGAGGAGCAGGGCCCCACCCACTCCTGAAGCTGATCACATGAGCTTCAGGGTCACGCCCATCTCATGAAGACACACTATGTCTCATTCACTCATCTGCTCCTCTGTACTCACAGACAGGAGAAGGAGGAGAGAGAGAAACAGGAGATTGTGTTATTATTCAAGATTTATAATGCACCCCCTGACTGGGAAGAGGTTCTGGGGCGTCCCCTTACCACTTTGAGGAATACTCTACTTTTATTTGAATTTGTTTCATCACAGAATAAGCAATTAGGCCATATGAAACATTACCTGCACAGGGCTGGGCAGGAGGTTTTATTTTTTATTTTATTAATTATATGAGTTTGAGATCCAAATAGCTCAAAAAACCTAAATCACAATAAATACAGTATATCAACATAAAGAATGAAATCTGCTGAAATCGTTAGTGGCGCAGTGATTGAAAGCCGAACAGACTGTCCGCTGTATGGACAGGGATTCTGAGCAGTTCTCTCTTTCTTTATTGTGAAATTTTATCAGTTTTTTTTTTTTTTTCAAAATTAAATTTTAGTAATCTGTTACATATTTTGCTCTAGAGGTGAGAGGGTGTCTTGACTTTGCATAGTGTTTGTTTGCGCGAGTGTGTGTCTGTATGCAAGGTAGCGTTTGTGACCTAATAGATTGAGAATGCGAGCACTCTATAAAAAAGTAACAATGTCTCTTACCGGGTGCACAGTCAGGGCAGATGTATAGCAGAAAAATAATCCAGCACTCACGGATAAAAGTAAGGAATTTTTATTACGGCACGCGCAACAATACACGAACGTTTCGGCCTACTGGCTTTCTTCAGCGTGTCCGCGTTTGTGACCTGAAACACTCGCTCAGAGTGCTTTAATGGCAACAGAACTGCCAACTGAGAAATTTAATCTTTGTCTCTCTTAGTTCCTGCAGTGACATTCCATGTAGTTTGTGTCTGTGGATGACTAGTGATTGCGGCTTCGTGGAGCATGTTTTAATTTCTCTCTGTGTGGCATGTAAAGCGACCTTGGGTTTAAGAAAGGCGCTGTATAAATAAAAGTTATTATTATTATTATTAACAGCAGAATACCTTTTATAAATGTCTTATTTTTTAACCCTTAGAGCACTAAATACAAATATTGGTGCTCAATGATGTAAGAAATCCAATTCAAGGCTGTTGAAAACCTATCATGTTGCAACTTGTTTAAAAGAGCTCCCGCAAGGGGAGCAGGGGAGCTCTTTTAAACAAGTTGCAACATGATAGGTTTTCAACAGCACAAGAGAATTTAATTAATATTTTTTGAAATATTTTTTTAGCGCTCTAAGGGCCTGATTTACTAAGACCTTTAGAACATGCAAAATCTTTTTGCCCGCACAAAACCAATAACATTGCCCATAATTGGGCAGGGTACTTGCCTTGCACCAATCAGTGGCAATGTTATTGGTTTTGCATGGGCCAAAAGATTTTGCATGTGCTAAAGGTCTTAGTAAATCAGGCCCTTAGAGTTAATCAACTTGCTTCTCAGAATTGTAGGAGTGACAAAATAACTCAACCCTCATACTCAGGGCAAATATTTATGTTCACATAATTACTTTAAAACAGAAGTACATGTTAACACCTGCTTTCCAGCTGTGTTCAGGGGAATGGCCAAGATTGTATCCAGCTAAATCACAGTTTGTCTTTGTTTTCCATGACTAAGTCTGCCATTAAGAAACATTTCAACTGGCATCATAATGTTTTCGGAAAACCTGCATGAGTTTAAGCCCTGCAGTGGATTGGAGGCTGTCCACGATGTTTTCCTGCCTTTTACCCAATACAGTTTGAGCTCCCCCGTGATGCTGATGAGGAAGAGGCAGTTTAGATAATAGTTGGACGGATGTCTTTAATTTGACTGTTTGAAAACACAGTAATGAGCTGTATTCAATTTCAATGGAACATCACAACAGTCCGAAACCTTGGTGGTGGATATTTTAATCAACAATACGGCCTGTTCTGACCTACATCTGGACAGATAGAATTGGCAAGAGGTCTGCCGGTCAGTGGCGGCTGTTGAGCAGTAAATTGAAGCGGCACAGAACATCCCTTGAAACCAATGGTTGGCCCCGACCTGCGATCGATCATTCATTTAAATGCTGCAAGTTTTCCCTGTTAAGGTTCCATGAGAAGTAAAAGACATCATTTCAATGCCAAATTGCATTTCAGTCTACGTTATTTAGTTGAGGATGCTTGTCGTTGTTGCCAATCTTCGTCTCCCTTGTTGTAATTAAACAGGAAGCGAAGGTTTAATCGTGCAGGATGTGCAAAAAGTAAACAAGGAAGTTAACACTGTAGTTTATCTTTCTTTTTGTTGAGAGAATAAATAACTTTTTTTCTGAATAGAGTTTTCTATTTACTCGCTGTAACATCGGAATAAGGGGGAAGCTGTATCAAACTGCCAGTGACTCTGATGATGGCTAATAAGAGAAACGCGACTGTCCTATTGCCAGCATTAAATGTAAAGATTTTTTTGAGTGAGTGCTGGTGTACATTTTCTTTGCGTAGTTTCTAGGGCAGTGCACCCTTGCATATGATTGTGCTCTTGGAGTTGTGCGCGCTGCTGTTTTCTACTATCAAACTACCGATGCCTTATTCTAATCATTGGAGAACTAGTTAATCAAGGAAAATTATTGAAAACAGGTCCGGGCTACGCTACTTATTCCTTCTGTCCTCGTCCAGAAGTGGCTACACCTGATAGTGCTGAGTGTTTTCGAAGTTAATTTATGTAAATAAATGATTGATAACAAATCAAGACCAATCACTTTTTTAAAGGGATCGTCTACGCCCCTTCTGTGTTCCCCTCAGCAGCTGCCGCTGGCTGCCCGTGGGCCCTTAACTGAGCCCCTTCACCTCAGCTCCACTCCAGCAGCTTCATGCCTGATTCTCTCCATCTATTCCTGCTCGCATCGGCCCTCTGGAGATCCTCATTCCTCCCATTGAATCCCAGAAAAAGAGAAACTTCCCAGAATGATTTAAGGCAAAAAAAAAAAAAAAAAAAACATTGACTCCATAAATCTTGTATGGACAGTTCTCTTCAAATGCTGCAGTTTTGTTTTTTGTTTTTTGATATTTCCATTTGTAAATTATCCCTGAGTTTCATTCTGATGTGTCAGATCAATAAGCAATACTGGCCATATTTAGTCTCATGAGTAGTTTGCGGCTGGGTCCCTTTGAGGGTCATAACTGATTCCAAAAATCATTTCACCCTGATTTTACTCTCCAAATTGTGTGTAGCATTACTGTCATGGCAATAAAGTATTTTATGGCAGTAAACTGTTTTTAATGAATATAGATCAATACACATTTTAGGCCATGGCATAATCGATGTGAACCCGAATAAATTAATTTTCTCCATAACACATTTAAATTTAAAGCAAAATCGGCTCCCTATATAGAGAAATAATGGATATTTTAACGCTGGGTTCTGTTTAGTTCACCATTACTTTCATCATCATGATTTTTCATTATCTATTTGGGCAGCCTATGAGTTCGCTCTCAAAATGGAACAAGAACAGTTTTATTTGAGAAAACACTGCCATCTTGTGGCAAGTATTGTAGTAACAATAAAGAATGTGATACCTATGAGGAGGCTCCGGTTTCACACTACAAAATTCAATATTCATAAAATGCGATATCTTTATTTTCAGTGATCTATCGAAGCTGTGCATAATTAAACCTTTAAACTGGATTTCCGGCTCAATAACGCGCTCAGTTATACTCGTGAATGCCAATTTAGCACCATCAGAGGTTTTTCTGATGCACTATTCTCTTCAGCTTTAATCATCATTGTTTTACCTTTCACACCAGGCGCAGATTAACTGACGAAGCAAGTAGGCACTTTAATTAAGCCACAAAGGCACAAAAACTCAAACGAAGATTTCAGGAGGGCACAGGCTGGGGCGGTGAAGGTTCAGTCCGGGTCAGGCGATGCGAGAACAGGCATCTGGGGAGGAGATGCTGAGCTGTGGTCAGTGGTTAGTCCATAGTCAGTAGCTGGGTGGTCAAGCTGATAGGCAGTGCCTGCAGGACAGTGCATCCACTGTAGAACAGGACTGAGCATAAGAGGGGCCTGTCTCTGCTCTGGAGGCCGCTACAGGGCAGGGAGAGAGTGTCTGAATGAAGTCACAAGTTGCGTTTTCTTTCACACTGAAGATGGAGGAGAGTATATCTAGCCAGTAATAGTTCCGAACAATCCAGCAAAGGGCGACACAGAAAGGAAATTTATATACACACAACAATCATCAACATTAGGGCAGGAAGCACTAAAGGACACCAGGAGCAGGGAATGAAGTGAAACAAGAATCAAACAATTAAGGAAGGCCAGACTGCAAACTGACTAAGAGACTGGTGTAAAAGAGAAACAGTTAGGACGTGATGTAATAGTAAGCGCCAGTTTTCAGCTATTGGTGCGTACGCGTGAGTGAAAATGGAGAGTGGCAGCGGTACTGATGCTGTTGGACAGTTGTTCCTCCTTTGATGGTTTAACTGAGCATAAGAAGCATGTTGTGACTGATTAAACAGTCTCTCCAGCTCTTGGACGAACACATTTTTTCATCTGCTGGGCCAGAATATAGTTCACAAAAAGTTTTGGATACAAAATTGGCTTCTTATTTAGTATTGCCTCAATATTCTGGTGATTTTTATAACTTTTCTGGTGGAGCAATTCATGCAAATGCAAATTCGCTGGATGGGGGCATTTCAGGTGCCCAAGCCCCGGGGCAGGTAAAGAGTCTAACTCAGGCCGTGGTAACACATACATGGTTTTGGTAGTTTTATAATAATAATAATAATAATAATAATAGTAATAATACATTTTTTATATTAATATAGAGATAAACTGTTCACAACAACCAATGTTACTATGCACTCTTTTGCTAGCATTTAAAACCTTTAAAACCTGGAATTACATTTTCGGAATATTTGTGTGCAATCATCTCTGGAGTTACTGCTTATGTAATTTTCTCTTCATCGCTTTTTATGTTATCAGATCTGTTTTACTTTACCTTCCCTCATACTCATACAAGTAACACGGTATCGACTTTAAAAACCATGTCCTCAGCAATGGACAAGTACCATCATGGAAATCATTTTGGTCAGTCTTGGTTGGTTCATGCTGGTTTAATGCTGGTCAGTGTTGGTTTGTCGCTGGCCAAAGCTGGTCTCTGCTGGTCCACCAGCTTGGACCGGCATAGACCAGCATTATCTCCATGCTGGTTTGGTGCTGGTCCAAGCTGGTCTATGCTGGTGGCTGTCTTCTCGGGTGCAAATTTCATGTTGGCTCTTGCAACAAATTCACGCCATTTCCCTGTTTAGCCAGTAGATGGCATTGTCGCTATTGTTGCCATCAACAAAATTCAGACGCAAAACTAATGACATTTTCTTTCACCTGTCTGCATTTAGTATTTACCGTAATAATAAGATCGGCAGTCTTAAATGCATGATATTTAATTTACTTTATTTTTAGAGCGCAGTGGCTCCCCTGCTTTTCTGGTGGAGCCTCCTCCCCACATCTGCAAAGAACGTGAACATTTTAATGCTCTGTTGAGCAGGCTATCGATTGCAGTGAGTTAATTCATGTTCTACTGTCTCTACATTACTGCATTGTATACATGTTCCCGATGAGTGTTTCCTTATTCTATGAGGTGTAACTGAGCTCTTTTGTATCTTATTTTTAATAGGGTCATGATTTGTCCTTACTTTCGCCTTACTCCCCAGATCTTCTACTTTCAAAGTCCTTTCTGAATTATACATAAATTCCTTCCTGTGTAATATTCTCACCAGATTTTTAAATAGGTGGTTCAATGCTCGCCCTGCCCTTACTTTCACTTGTGGTATTTGTAAGTCTGCTCTTGTCACAACACTCGCGCGTCCTTAATTGGTTCCTTCTCTGTTCCAGCAGCCTGCATGTTTTGTCTCCTTTTATGGATTTATTGTCCTGTTCCCTCTCTTGCTCCTTGGTAATATCATTTGCATACCGCGCCCCTTTTGTGAATGTTTTGTCAGTATAAGTTCATCGTGAATTCATTATGGTTGCTGGATTGTCATGATTTATATGGATTAATTAACTAATAGAATGACTTGTCCACTGCTTTTTTAAGCCAGCTATGCAGTTTCACCACCAGCTCACATTACATTTGCATCTTATCTCCCTTTCCCACTTTTTTCAATTAATCATACTCTATTCTATTCTTTATCAAATTCTATCTACTCATTTTTACTTTCAGTTACCCATGCAGACTTTAACATGGTTATTCTGCATCTTTAAAAAAAATCTTGGAATCATAAATTTTTTTAAATCAGCTATTCAGTACAACATCAACTTTTCAACAAACCTCAAACAATTTCACATATTTTGAACATTATTATCATTCAACATTTACTGCCAGCAAGGGAGTTTAGCATCAGCCTTTCTATATTCACCATTCACACCATTATTTCTTCAGAAATTGCCTTGCTACCCATAATGTGCCGTGACGTCATGCCAATTTGTCGGCAAGTTGGCTACGTTCTGCAGCAAGACCTGCGGCTTTAAAAACACGGATGCTAGATTGTATACGAATCTGCTTACGATGGAAAGTGCCTGGCATTTTATCACTGTCTCATGCAACTAGCGAGCTAGCTTGCTAACTTAACAACTGCTTCTATAGCAAAGTTAGCCACAGCCTTATCCCTGCGTTGTCATTCACCCAAATAAAGGCTGGTTGTCTCCATGGCGACGAGACGTGGACAGCCTGCAGTCACCAGATGCGGTCACGTGGTATTTCAAAATGGCGTATGCAACTCTGGTGGATGCGGTGTAAGACTCGCTGGGTAAATTCAACATCTTTTCACACGCGTTCACTTGTGCAAACAGTTTGCAGCCTCTTGCAGCTCCAAGGTCTGTGTCTCCTCGTCCTTGTGTTGTGTCCATTACAGCAGCAGTGGCGTTTTGCGCTGCATTGATCGTTTTTTTGCTCGCTCGCTGATATCCCATTGAGTGTTTTCTCTGAGCTTGCATGATGCCGGGGATCGGGGATAGCTGAAGCTTAGCTCGCTAGCTTGCTTACTTGCTGGGTAACTGGCTGCAGTCTGCCAAGACGGCCAAAGCCGCTTTCACACTGGACGAGAAACGAATTTTCCGCACGACGGATTACATTCAAAGTCAATGCTAAGACGCGAATATTTGCACTGACTTGGAATGTAATCTGTCGTGCGAAAAATTCGTTTCGCGTCCGGTGTGAAAGCGGCTTAAGTTCGTGATGTTGTAACTCATTTGCATTATGGATGTTTTCATCTTGGCGTCTCACTTTAAAGTTTCAGGTGTCCTCAGCAAGGTGACAGACATCGAAAGGAGACACGTTGGGAAGTTGGATTCCATGCCAGCGCACTGTCCAGGAGGCTTTTGTCCCTCTCAATATCAGAATTAAAATGGCTCTAAATGTTTTTGGTAAGTTGAAAGTTTCAGATTTTCTGGACGGTTTTATTTTGGGTAAATCTACTCATGGTTTAATGGCTAGAAGACATAATTGTTTTTCATTGATGACTGAGCAAAATTTTGCTTGCTACATATTAAACTTGCTACACATGGATTGCTGTTAAAATCGCCTTTTCGGGCTACCTTTAGGTAAGATGTTGAAGCCGTAAGACCATGAGATGTGCAGCCTGGGGTGTGTGGAGGGTCTGGCACTTTTCCCGTCTTGACACTGCTTGTTGCACATTGGCAGCGACGAGCCACGTTTATGAAGTCATTCTTATTTTCTACTTGGCTGCTATTGCAGAGTAAATTGATGTGCTGCATCTTTGCGGTGCGATCGGTAGATACACGGAGTTGTACATTGATGTGAATATTGGCTGAACAGGCGCGCCGTTTCGCATCCACGGTATTGCGGGGTCTCCGGTCACCTGAAGCAGTTGGAATGGATGATTTTTCAAGTTTTCTGTTGGCGGCTACTGCATTGCCTGTAATGACAGTCATCTTTCGAACGACTTCAACGTAAAATAAAAATAAAAAAAAAATGAATACAAAAAATGTCGTTACATGTATGCCAATTTGAAATACGAGAAAATTTCAGCAGCAACTCAGACTGTTAAACAAGCGGAGTTCTGATGCGAGATTTAAATTTGACATCTTGGACAGTGGGAAACTTGCAGTTTTTAGTGAAGGTAATTGAAGTGTACATGCGAGAAAGACGAGGTATTCTCGCTCCTAGGCGGAAGACTGAAAACAAAAAGATTTGGGCTAGGAGCAGCCATTTTGTGCCAGTATTATAGCATGATGCTGAATCATAGGCAGAGCTCAGAACCGGCTGCGTGTGGGGGGTGGGTGGGTGGGGGTAGGGGGTCATCATTAGAACAGGAAACGGTTTAATCCAAGTTAGGACTGCGCTCTGCTGCCAAACTGCGAGGGTGAGGAAGCGCCGTGGCTGTTGACAATGGTATCTGATGTTCACATCCTTTCAGCTCCCCGCTCTTCTGAACAAATGGAGTTTGAAAGGGGCCCATTTGCCACAGCAGAGCCATAAATAAACATCTCTCATCTTGACTGTTTTAGGACGCTAGGGGAGGTGCTGTGTCCTCTCTGTGTCGCTCTGCGTGACTCCCAATTGTTTAAAGCTTCTGGTTAATTACTTTGCCCCATTCAGCTGATGGAGCTGGATTGATGGCGTGCTCAAACCTGAGTTTCTGAGTTTGCAGGAAAGGTCATTTCAGGAGATGTTTAAAACGTTGAGTCTTTGTGCTTCACCAGTGTGGTGTCTTTGTAAGACACTGATGTTTCTCTCTTTGCTGGGATTCACGATTAGAGCCCATCTGGTCTGCTTTTCTTCTCACTTCTGCATCAAGTTCTTTGCCTGCATTTGATGACCTTTTCCCAAGCAACATGTTGTACTGTTGTCCTAACTGTGAGCTCAGATGATCACTGAGCTCACAGTACAAGCAACATGTGTATCAGATTCATTGAAACCATTTTAGATCACAGGCATGTGACAGAATTTAAAAAAATTGTTCTAGGAGCTGTTGGCTTTTGGTGGGAAATACTTGAACTAAACTTCATAAAGTTTAATGACTTTTTTTTTTTTTTTGCATAGACTGGACTGTTCTATTTCAGAATGATAGTTTGCAGCATGCAAACATGGATTACTTCCCTCCATTGCATCTAGTATCTTTTGGACCAATAATCCAGGCTGTCTGTGTGCTGGTGTTTTGTATGGACAAGTTTTCATGTTACTTCATGTGTTGTCTGTTGCTTTCATCATATCTGTGCTGTTATTGTCTGGGCCAGATCTCCCTTGTAAAAGACATCCTTTATCTCAGTGGGACTAACCTGATTAAATAAAGGTTAAATAAATGGCTTTCGTTGAATTGGCTGTCTGACTTGGCAGCACCGTTTTGTGCGTACATCGCATGTCTTGTCTTTTCCAGCATAGATCTCTGCCAATGACCTAATTTCAAGAACCTCCCTGTGTGTTTTAGAGCTTTGTCCAGTGGTTTTATGCAGTGGTATGTGTGCAATCTCGTTGTGAGATGTGGTTCTGGAGGAGGATGGAAAAGATCAGTTGGACAGAGAAAGTAAGTAATGAAGAAGTACTGAAGAGAGTTGGTGAAGAGAGGTGCTGGACAGATACCATCTGGAAGAGAAAAGCGAGGTGGGTTGGCCATGTTCTAAGATCAGACAGGTTGCTGCGAGACACAATAGAAGGAAGGATGGAAGGGAGAAGATCTAGAGGTCGGAAAAGAGTTATGGTGTTGGATGATATCAGGAATGGAAGATTGTTCCATCAGATGAAAAAAATTGCGCAGGACAGAGAAGAATAGAGGAGGCTGACAGACGCTGGGCAGATCACTTGAGAGAGAGAGATGTGTTCAGTGTAGTTTGTACTGTGCTTATGCTGAGCCAGAGTTTGACACTAATCAGAGCTGCTTTATTGGAGTTTTCTGCTTATTTTGCCGTTTCACATTTCTGCTTTTTATTGGCAGGATATAGTCAATCAGACTCACTCTTTGTTGGGGTATTTAATGTGACATCACCTGAGGAACAGGCTTTCGACACCCTCCTGCACAGATGCTGCTGAAGCTCTTTCAGATGGTGTACACTGATGAAAGAAATTTTGTTCAAACATTTTCTTTTGTAAAAATATGTATTAGTTTCAGAAAATGGTAAAATTATAGGGGCCTAGAAGGCCATTTTGACTGCAGATGTTTTTACTCTCAATAAAACTTGAAAATTATGATTCAGTTTTGGACCAGTTTTGGCAGTATTGGGAGACGCGGTAGTGCAGTGGTCAAGTCAGCTTGACTTGAGATCGTAACGTCCTATGTTCAAGCCCCGGCCACGGCCTTTGCAGTGTGTTCTTGGGCAAAACTCTTTACTCCCACACTCCACGCCTCACTCCACCCAGGTGTATAAATGGGTACCAGCAAATAGTCAGGGAAACTTGACTAAGAGCTGGGGGAGTACCTGCGATGGACTGGCATCCCATGCAGGGGGAGTAGTAATACTCTAGTCACTTCATGCCATGGAAACCGGGGTTAAGCACCGGACTGATGGGCCACTAGGCTCGGAACAGGCTTACTCTTTGGCAGTATTACTGATGAAGGAACAACACCCTAACACCTCTGAACCCCTCATTTTAATATAAAACTAGGCTGTAGACAATACAAATGTTCCATATTGGACTAAACATGCAGAGCTGAACATGTCAGATTAATTTTTGCTTACTTGGTCTGTTCTAGTTGAAAATGGTGATATACAGTACCAGTCAAAAGTTTGGATACACTTTGCTAATGTCACAGCACTCTGTTCTGAGAGAAATTTCAACGGCTTAACTTCTCTATATAATCTCAAATGGAATCTTGTAAACGGTACACAGTCAGAAGTGAAAAGAGAATAATTTACTTGTTTGAATGGCGTCAAAAATTTTGGAATTCTCAAAGAAGCCATATTTTGCAAAGTAAACGACAAATAAGCTCCCTCTATTTTCCAACAGCCGAATTAAATTCAAGCGGTTTTGGGACTTATTGGGCGAAAAGGTTGATGGAAAGCACAACTCCAGTGCAGCACGTCTTTGGGAAGTTAGACAGCCGTGCAGCTGCAAATTCATTATAGTCATAAGACTGCCCTTGTTACAAAAAAAATGTGAGAATGCTCTGCAAATATGACAACAAATGATGGTTAGTTTGATGGATTTAAGAATTAGATCTTTGTTTTTCAAACTAAAGGCTGCTTATTTCTTTATTTAACATATATTGTAAGAAAAATGTGGGTATGTCCAAACTTTTGGCTGGTACTGTAAATGTATATATTTTTTCCTGTCTGGAGAATTGAATCTCCAAATATATCACATTATTATGACCATTATCATTACAACACCTGCATAGTCCACTTCATAGTCCATTGGTTTACACTTCTGTCATCAGTCTGATGAAGCCACATCTGACATGCTAGGGGTCAGGACTGGATGATGTCACAAAGAATTACCCGGTTACGCTTTGTCACCAAATACAGGGTCCCGTCAAGTTTGAAATGATTTGCTGTGGATTTTATCCACAGCTAAAAACTAGGCTACATGGTTAAAGTATCTATAATCATTTTTATGACAAAAATGTTAAACTGAAGCTCTCCACTTTAGGCACATCTTTATCATCTCATTTCGGATCCATTGTGGTGGCATACAGTCGAAATTTAAATATTGTATTGCAGTCCTAATTCTTTCGGACTTGACTGTATAGTAAAGATCATTGCACTGATCCAGGAAATTTCGGGCCTATCAGTTTAACATCACATGCTAAGGGGAATACAGAGACTCCCAGTCAAAACATTCATTCAGTTTGCCGTAACAAGATGGCCCACCACTGGGCCAGCTATCGCAAAAAAAAAAACAAGAGAGGCACTCGTAGAGCGCAAACCTCCGCCAAGGCAGCACAATCCAAATGTGCATGAATGGGAGCAAAGTTGAGTTATCGCGTGCAATAGGATTTCAAGATGGCTGCCGTGGTGGCCATATTGTTTCACTGATCGCGGTGAAAATCAATAGGGTCCATCCTTGATGTAATAGCAATCCACCCACAAAATTTCAGACAAATCCGTGCATTACTTTTTGAGTTATTGCGTGTGATAGGATTTCA
Organism: Gymnothorax javanicus; assembly: GCA_029692085.1. Classification (NCBI taxonomy): domain Eukaryota; kingdom Metazoa; phylum Chordata; class Actinopteri; order Anguilliformes; family Muraenidae; genus Gymnothorax; species Gymnothorax javanicus. Next base: position 65,841,138 of record CM056204.1, read on the forward strand.
ACTTGGCTGCTGTGGCGGCCATATTGTTTCAGTGATTGCGGTCAAAATCAATAGAGTCCATCCCTGATGTAATAGCAATCCACCCACAAAATTTCAGGCAAATCCGTGCATTACTTTTTGAGTTATGTTGTTCACAAACAGACAGACAAACAAACAAACAAACAGGCGAAAACATAACCTCCGCCCCAACTTTGTTGGCGGAGGTAAAAAAAATTATCACTCTAAATCAATTAACGTTTCTTAAACTGACAGCTTGGCTTGTGCTGTGAAGGAGGGGTCCGACATGGGAGCTACGATGTCAATAGTTAGTTTCTCAGTAAAGCTCCATTTCGAACACATTTTTCAGTGAAATGTTTATGACAGGCCAAATAGGTGTTCAGGTGAAAAGCAGCTGTATTTGATTGGAATTTGAGAAGCTCTATATGTATTATTAGATATGTCTTGTGCAGATGGCGTGCATTGCTCAGCAGTGAGAACAGCTGCATTGGAGCAACTGGAGGAATCATTAGCACGTCATGTGCAAATTTAGTGTACTTGTACGGAGCCTCTCCCGAAAACTAGCGTACGTCATTGGCAGGCTTGGCTTGAAGGGTTGGCTGTGATACTGTTTTGAAACCCATTCCTTAATCTCCACACGGCTGCCTAAAATTATCTTTGTAGTTCACTTGTTTTCCATTCGTTATGTAGAACTGGGTGATCTCTGAGATGAGTCAGCTAGTTTCATTGTATCCTGTATGTGTTGCTCGCTTCCATAATCTCGTGTGCGTCATGTTTGTCAGACTGGGTAATCTTCATTTTTCTTTGTGTGTGCACGCATTGTAGTGCCACATTTCCAGTTTTAAAATGAAACCTAATGATTAAAACTTTTATTCATGTTATATTTTGTCTAAATCTCATGTTATATTTAACTAAATATTGTTAGTTTTTTTTCCAAGCCATACGTTATGCCCTGTAATGAAATCTATATATTGTAAAGACCTGGTCATCACCATCTATGTGTCTTACCCAGTGAGACCCGCAGCTGTCCTAGTTCCCATCCCTTGCACGGGCTGATGATTTTGTTTATAGTCTTCAGTAAACGCTTTAAAATTAAAATGTAGTATTTGCCTCTGTAAACATAAAACCCATACTTATTGGCATTAAAAGCAGACAAAGTTATGTACCTCTTTTCTTTCTCCTCACCTTAACTTTAATGATGTCATGAGTAGTGTGTGACATGAGTGGAGAAGGGTAGCTATTCTAACGCATCGTTAATCCTCGTGCAAATGGCTATTTTGGTCCCCTTTTTTTTGTTGTGGCAGTGTGAGAGTGTCTGTGCTTATTAACTGCTGCAGATTCAGCTCTGAGACGTGGAAAGTGCTAGAAGCGCTGTGTGGGGTGACGGGCGGGGACGAAGCAACAGGAAAGTTTGCTGGCGGTTCGGAGAGGTCAGGTTGAAGTGCTCCTCAGTCCTCCTCTCAGGATGGCATTGTTCCTGGAGTTCTGGCGCTACGGTATTTTAATAGAGCTTTCCTGTAAACAGCCCTGTGGGGTTAGCGGAGGAGGGGCTGGGCCCTTTCCACAATTGTGCTGTCTTTCCTTTGGACACAGTTGTCTCCGCTCTTGATAACACCGCCCCCCCCAAGGATCTTTATTTTATCCTTTAGTCAGTGCCTGGAGTTGTTTCAGTGTGCAAGCACTTGTCTTTGCTAGAGACCAACTAACTCTGCAAGGACCTTCTATAGCAGATATTCTAATCATGCTGAAACCATGATAAACAGCTGCAGATTCTGCAACTCTCCTGATGTGCTGCTCGGAGTCTGTGATTAAATGGCACGTATTTGTACAGAACTTGGTCCGCCCAGAAGAGTGGTGATCTTTCAGTATTGGTCATTTAAATGTGTTGCACAATTGGCATGTTTTTAGTTGAAATGAAGACCTGAATGTATGGAAAAACTTGGGGTAAAATACACATGCTGAAGATGACTGTCAGTTAGTCCATGCTTTACAACTCATGACTGTCTGACATGTTTTTACTGGAAAACTCGCGTTCAAAATTCCAATTTCCCAACTGTACTCTTTTGCCTAAATACAACCCCAATTCCAAAATAGTTGGGACGAAGTGTAAATTGTGAATAAAATCAAAATGCAATGACTTTCTGATCACATGAGCCAATATGTTATTTACAATAGAACATGGATAACATTTCAAATGTTGAAACTGAGACATTTTACATTTTTATCCACAAAATGAGCTTATTTCAAATTTCCTGGCTGCAACAGGTCTCAAAAAAGTTGGGACCAGGCAAAAAAGGGCTGAAAAAGCAATTAATATATTAGAGAATCAGCTGAAAGAACATTAAGCAACTAATTAAGTTAACTGGAATCAGGTGTGTAACATGATTGGCTATAAAAGGGATGTCTTAGAGAGGCTGAGTCTCTCAGAAGTAAAAATGGCCAGAGGCTCTTCAACCTGTGAAGGCTTGCGTCAAAAAATTGTGGAATACTTTAAAAATAATGTTCCTTAACATCAAATTGCAAAGGCTTTGAAGGTCTCATCATCGACGGTGCATAACATCATCAAAAGATTCAGAGAAACTGGAAAAATCTCTGTGCGTAAGGGACAAGGCCGAAGACCTTTACTGGATGCCCGTGATCTTCGGGCCCTCAGACGCCACTGCATCACTCACCGGCATGATTCTGTCATTGACATTACTAAATGGGCCCAGGAATACTTCAAGAAACCACTGTCTGTAAACAGAGTCCGCCGTGCCATCCACAGATGCCACCTAAAACTCTATCATGCAAAAAGAAGCCATTGTTGAGCATGATCCAGAAGCGCCGCCGTGTTTTTTTGGGCCAAGGCTCATTTAAAATGGACTGTAGCAAAGTGTCCTGTGGTCAGGCGAGTCCAAATTTGACATTCTTGTTGGAAATCATGGGCGTTGTGTCCTTCGGGCTAAAGAGGAGAAAGACCACCCCTCCTGTTATCAGCGTTCAGTTCAAAAGCCAGCATCTCTGATGGTATGGGGATGCATTAGTGCATATGGTGTGGGACACTTGCATGTTTTAAAAAGCACCATGAATGCTGAAAGGTATATAAAGGTTTTAGAGCAACATATGCTCCCTTCCAGACGACATCTATTCCAGGGAAGGCCTTGTGTATTTCAGCAGGACGATGCAAAACCACATACTGCAGCTATTACAACAGCATGGCTTCCTAGTAGAAGAGTCCATGTGCTGAACTGGCCTGCCTGCCTTCCTGATCATTCACCGATTGAGAACATTTGGTGCATAATTAAACGAAAAGTCCATCAAAGGAGACCCAAAACTCTCCTTTTTTGAGACCTGTAGCAGCCGTCAAATTTGAAATGAGCTCATTTTGTGGATAAAATTGTAAAATTTCTCAGTTTCAACATTTGCTATGTTATCTCTGTTCTATTGTGAATAAAATACTGGCTGGTGTGATTTGAAAGTCATTGCGTTTTGATTTTATTCACTATTTACTCTTCGTCCCAACTATTTCGGAATTGGGGTTGTATAAAATATGTCATGAATGCTTTATATGGAGGTTGTGTTAACTCCTCATGTTAATTACTGTCTTAGGAAGACAAACTGAACCCAGGCAATGTCTCCACCTGGAACTATCTCTGTCTGTCTGCCTATTATCCAAAATGGCTTTCAATACCAAATGAATGGAGAATGTTCTGACGGCATTTTACGCTTACTGTTAACGCTACGTGGTAATTACTATTCTATTTTTAGAAGGCATGAATGTTGGAAGCATCCCAACCTGTAATTGTGTTCTCGCTCTAACTAACTTACGTGTCGTTATGATGGGTGGATATGCGGGTTTCTTGGTTATGACGTCATTGTGAACGGTCACTGGTGTTGACTCATGCTGGCGCTGCTGTTTTGCTTTGTGGACTCAGTATGCAATTGAATTGATGTCCATTAGAGGGCGCTGGACTGACAGGAATCATGGCTTCTCGAAAAGCTGTAATACTGGCTTACATGATGCCGCATTCTAATGCTCCTGTCGGCAAATTGATTTTTTTAATTATTACTTTTGAAAATGGTTGTGATTTTTTTAAAATTTTTTATTTTTAAATTTTTTTATGACCTTTTCTTGCATTTATTTGATGCTGCGTTTATTTGATGTTTTAGGCTGACCATAAGTTTCCCACTCGGGGTTACTGTTTAGTTTGTCCCTTTTTTTTTTTTTTTTCTTTATCCAAATATTTCATTTCTCAGTCCTGTAAGTGGTCATTCTTCAAACTAATGTAAAATTTAATGAGAACCGCGAGGACCATCGGATGTATTTAAGTATTCGTCGGTGGTATAATGAAGATGGGTAACTAACAGATTAAATTGGTAAGTGTAACCAGGTTTGGGGTTTAATCTGCTAGTAATTTGTTTAAGCAGTTCATTATTTATGCCATCAACTTGGGAATTTTACTCCTGTAACCCGTTCTGTGTCAGAGTGGATGTGCTTTAGCACTTGTTCATTAGTGCTAGTGAACACTCTTTGGGTCTCATCGTGATCGTGACAGAATGTCAGAGTGTGTACCTTGTCGCTGATGTTGTGTCTGGGGCTATAAAGTCCATGCAGACGTCCTTTCGACCTCTGGGTCATTCTCAAATGTAGAAATGACTGGAGAGTGATTCAAGAGGCCATTGGTCTTCCTCTCTGTCAGAACCACATTTATGTTATTATTAATGTTTCAGTACCTGGCAGGTGCTAACAGGGTCCGTGAAGGGTGGAGATACTAAAGGGCGTTGCCATGGCGACGGACTAGCTTGCTATCTGTAGCCACTGTAGACTCTGGGAGGTCCGAGCTAAGCTGTGAGGAAATGGCCTTTATCCTGGTCATGGTTGTCAGTGAAGGAGAAGCAGATTGCGTCCGACGCTCCGATCGGACTTCAGTGACCGTGTGTTGGGATTGAGATGGGGGACTGTGGCCCTCTTATTTCTGGGTGTCCGTACAACTGTGTAGTAGCAGAGCCATAGCTGTAAAGACGAAATAATAAGCGTCAACTGACCACTACCATATGTTGAGGGCTATTATAGTGGATGCCAGATTCCCAGAGCCTTTGTTTTGTACGAGACCGTTGCTCTCAGCATGCTGCAGCTGCTGTAATAATTGCCACTCTCCGCTCAGTGTCTTCTCCTGAGCTGGTCTTCAGTATTCGCACAGAGGCTGCAAAGCTTGCTCAGTGTGGCGTGGTTGAAAGCTTTAGTCCATGTTTAGCTAAGGTAGCCCAAAGGCTTGTTCTGACTGGCTCTGGTGCGGTAATTAGTTCAGCCGGCTCCATGCCCCAGCCCTCTCACTCACACTGTAGGACACTGTGGGCCCAAAGACGTGGCAGCCTTATCTGACCCCAGGAATAACGAAGCTGTAATGACGGACATCCTCACATGCTTTTATAACCCAGGACGCAAGGTGACAACTTGAAGTCCCTTGGAACTGAAGTCATTGCTTCTCTCATTTATCTTTCTTTGAGCATTATAGTCAATGTAACCAGAGTATGAGACACTGACTACTTTTCCCTGAATAGATTTACAAGCTTTTCTTTTCCCTGTGGCTGGGTTCTAACTGAGTGCGAACTGCGAACCTTTTTGTTCTGAGTTGACGTCAGCAGTGCTTCAGTAGTCTGCCTAACTTCATCAGTCAGGAGCTCAGTCCTGATTGGTTCTGAATCACCCTCCTCTCCCTAAACTTGCATTTACGACCACGGCCGTAGGGTCCATTCAGTTATGTGATCTCCATTTATATCATATTTATTTCATTTCCATTCAAACTTTGGTGGATGCTTCAGAACAAAGTTAACTTTGAAATTTGGGTCATTCCATGTCAAATCATCAGATATACAAAACATTTGTTACCATGTAGTCATAGATTGCTTCCATGTTTTCACATTAGATGAATGTGCATTAATGATGAACAAATCCGAAATTTCAGCTCATTCGGACCATTATTTAATAATTTTATATAATTATTTTCTAAGGGGACTGTCCATCAGTTTTTTTGTCAATTAACATTTTTTTTTTTGTATTTAACATGGCATAACTCTTTTATTATTACACCTGTAGCTTTGAAACTTTGCATATAAGCTAATGTTATATTGCTTAATCAGAAAATGCAGTCCATTTTACTTTATCTTTCTTGGTTGTGGAGTTATCAGGACCCCAAAAGCACCTTTTGTTCAGGCAGTTCTATGTTTAGGTCCCCAAAGCACCCCCAATATAAACCCTAGCATAGGCTCTCTGGCATTTTTAGCTCCCGCCGCTCGCGGTGCGGGGGCTATGGCATCGGGCTCCGTGCGTGCGTGCGTCCGTCAACACATTTTGCTTTATCTCATCAACAGTTTCAGTTACAGGCTCCTAATTTTAGCTGGACATGCATCTCAAAGCCCTACATATGACATGCCTAAAGGTGACCTTGGCCTATTCTACAAGGTCATTGGCCTAAAAATATCACCAAAAACTTCGACATTTTGCTGTATCTCATCAACTATTTCAGTTACAGGCTCCTAATTCTTACTTGACATGCATCTCATAAAGGCCTACAAATGACATGACTAAAGGTGACCTTGGCCTGTTTTTCAAGGTCACTGGCCTAAAAATATCACCAAAAATGTCGACATTTTGCTTTTTCTCATCTACTATCTCAGTTACAGGCTCATAATTCTTACTGGATATGCATCTCATAAAGGCCTACAAATGACATGCCTAAAGGTGACCTTGGCCTATTTTTTCAAGGTCACTGGCCTAAAAATATCACCAAAAACTTCGACATTTTGCTGTATCTCATCAACTATTTCAGTTCCAGGCTCCTCATTTTTACTGGACATGCATCTCATAAAGGCCTACAAATGATGTGCCTAAAGGTGACCTTGGCTGATTTTTTTTCAAGGTCAATGGCCTTAAAATATCATCAAAAACTTCGACATTTTGCTTTATCTCATCAACTATCTCAGTTACAGGCTCCTAATTTTTATTGGACATGCATTTCATACAGTCCTACAAATGACATGCCTAAAGGTGACCTTGGCCTATTTTTTCAAGGTCACTGGCCTAAAAATATCACCAAAAACTTCGACAATTTGCTTTATCTTATCAACATTTTCAGTTACAGGCTCCTAATTAGCTCCCGCCGCCCGAGTGGCACGGGAGCTATGGTATCAGGCTCCATCTGTGCGTGCGTCCGTCCATGCGTGCGTCCGTCAACAAAAACTTCGACATTTTGTTTTTCTTAACGGCGGTAGCTTCTGAGGCTGCCAGTGCCCTATATTTTCCATTCATTTGTGTCTGCTGAATATAAATCAGGCTGAATTCACCATGAATTCATCACCAACTGCAGTCAGGACCTTGCCAAATGTGAAAAAAATGCTAAAATGCCACCTGTTCAAACCCCCGTATCTCCAGGGGCACACCTTGGATTTTCTTCTATTTTTTTTTTTTTTTTTTTTTTTTTTTTTACTGATTCCTCTATTATAGTAGAAAGACCACTCCAAAAATTGTTGATGTGTTTTGACCAGTATAAATTTTGCAGGTTTCTGAACAGGGGTGGGGTAACCTCAAGAATCGCTTGGCATTTTTAGCTTCTTACACAATGTTAATGATTATTGAATCACAATAATAAGTTCTCAATTCATCAATGCATGACACATTCACAGAAAGGTCAGTATATGCAGGTTGGTAGATCATGTTGGCAAGTAGAAACCTGAACCAGTTATTGATCAATAATTTCTGATTATTGCTATTGTTTTTCATGAAGCGAAACAAGAGGACACAAGCATCAACATGGACTTCTTCTGAAAAATGCTGGGTGCCATTCAATAACATTCTCCGAACTGTTCCAACTCCGGATGTCACTGGACGCACAGCCCGGCAGTATAAGTTGGACAAAACTGGGACAGACAACACTGTTGTGCTCTTTGCTGCATTTAGGAAGCAATAACACTGCTAACAAAGCATGGAATACAAAGTTTTAATTTGACTGTCAGTTTACAAGCATTAGTCTCAGTAAATTTTATTGATGCAAAGTGGTGTGATTTTCAAAAATTGCCTGACCCCTATTTAGACAGTTCTGAAATGTATGTCGTTCAAGTCACATCAACAATTTTTGTTTCGTTATGTCTACTATAATACAGGAATTAGTACAATTTAGTATGTGATTGCCTAATGATTTAAAACATTTAAAACACTTAAAATGTTGCATAGTTAAATGTGTAAGAAGCTTAAAGTGCCAAGCGATTCTCAAGATTACCCCACCCCTGTTCAGACACCTGCAAAATTTATATTGGTCAAAACACATCAACAATTTTTGGAGTGGTCTTTCTAATATAATCGAAGAATCAGTTAAAAAAAAAAATAGAAGAAAATCCAAGGTGTGCCCCTGGAGATACGGGGGTTCGAACAGGTGGCATTTTAGCGTTTTTTTCACATTTGGCAAGGTACTGACTGCAGTTGGTGATGAATTCATGGTGAAATCAGCCTGATTTATATTCAGCAGATACAAAAGAATGGAAAAATTGCCAGAGAGCCTATGCTGGGGTTTATATTGGGGGTGCTTTGGGCCTAAACAAAAGGCACTTTTGGTGTCCTCATAGCTCCACAACCAAGAAAGATAAAGTATAATGGACTGCATTTTCTGATTAAGCAGTATAACATTAGCTCATATGCAAAGTTTCAAAGCTACAGGTGTAATAATAAAAAATTATGCCATGTTAAATACAAGAAAAATGTCAATTTACAAAAAAACTGACGGACAGTACCTTTAGAAAATAATTCACCAAAAATGAATTTTTGGTCCGAATGAGCTGAAATTTTGGATTTGTCAGTGATATATATTTATACAGCTGCATACAAAAAATTAGCAAAATTGAGAAGGTGGTGGTGAGATCCATATGATGATCTGACATGGAATGACCCATATGGCCTTAATTTTAAAGATTGATTTTGTGTTCTCTGGGACTTTAAGACTTCCAAATAGAATTGTATCATGAGCTAATGCTGAGGCGCTGTCGCTCGGCAGTCTGAGACGCCAGAAAATGAAATGGAATCTTCTCTGACCCTTTGAGGGTTAACATACTGCAGATTTTGGAGATGCCAGTCGAGAGAACTTTATTTGGAGTCCGCTCTTCATTCCAAAAATGAGATCTAATCTGCTCCGGGAGATCATTACACTGCTTACCACGATCTTGCTGTACAAAATAACGAGCAAATGTAGAGTCGTTTTAAATGCAGTTTAGATCTAAAAACATCCTTGTTGTTTCTTTGCCAAAAAAAAGAAAATTCATCATTTAAGCCATAAAACCTGCAGACCCATATATGTGTCTGTCAATGCAGCTGCTGTGTTCAAACCTGTGGAACTTCAGGCCTATTTTAAATTCTAGTGGAGATCCCGAGGTTTCCAACAATCCCAAAAATGTCTTTCTGAATTACAGGGAAATGTGTATAAAATGACGTACAAGATGTAACATAGATAATTTCCATTTGATGTAATGCTGTGGCCATAAAAACATGGCGTCCTGGGTTTGCATATTTCTCTCGTTAAAGTTTAAGTGTGATGTGGCTTCAATGAAGTGCGGCAAACAGCAGATACAGAATATGTGTGTGACATTGTCCTACACTGTGGGAAAAAAAAAAAAGACTTTTCTGCCTTTCAGCCTAAAACTTGTGTGGAAAAATTAGTTTCAGGGGTTTTAACCAGGTCCTCTGTTTATGTCTTTGACTTCTGCAGATAACGATGAATACAGACCTCCAGTGTGGAAGTCCTACTGTAAGTATTATTCAGCTCTGTGAATGTTACGTCCCCTTCTGAAGATCTGTGCTTGGCTAATGTGCAGCCTGTCCTAGCGGTTCATGTAACGCTCTGTCGTTGTGTGACTGCGTGTTTGTTTGTGTGTGTGTGTGACTGTTTGCGTGTGTGTGTGTGTGTGACTGTGTGTTTGTGTTTGTGTGCGTGCGTGTGTGTGTGTGTGTATGTGTTTGTGTGTGTGTGTGACTGTGCGTGTGTGTGTGTGTGTGTTTACAGTGTACCAGCTGCAGCAGGAGGCACCTCATCCGCGCCGGGTCACCTGCGTATGTGAGGTGAGCTGTAACGGGGAACCCAGTGCACCATGGGGGAGGGTTTGCGGTAGAATGGCCAGGCTAATGGTTTGCTCAGTAAATTGTACCAGTCCACATGCTGGAATTTCACTGTATTTTACTGGAGTGTAAATGGAGTGGGGGAGTGTTTTTGCTGTGGCGGGACTTCCTGTAAATATTACTCTCTACGACCTGGACTTTCATACTGTCCTTATTTTCCATAATTGCTTCCAAGCCTTTTGCTTTGTGCTGGTGTTTATTTCACCTGAGCTCTGCCAAGGCTCAAGTTTATAAATTCTTCCATCTTACGTACTTCCTCCTCATTAGCTCATTCTGAAGGAGCTTCCTGTCCGCTCGTTTTAGAGCCCCCCCCCCCCCTCCCTAACACTCTTCAGGGCTTCTCACAGTATTTCCCTGCTTGGCCACGGTGCCCTCTACCTGTTACTTGTTGCTGTTTTCATGGCTCCGCACTGGCGACGGCCGTCACTGTAGGCGTATCGTTATTTGGATTGTCCATTTGTCCATCTGCTCCAATCTTCTGAACGCAATATCTCAGGAATGCACGGAGGAAATTTATTCAAGTATGGCAAAACTCTTCAATAAGACACAAAGATGAACCGGTTCGATTTTGGCAGTCGAAGTCTAAGGGCGCTTTCACACTAGGTACGATTGTTCCGTACCGTGCCACAGTACAATTGTCCCCCCTCCCCTCTCCCCCCGCTGGTCAGCGTGCACACTAGTAATACCGCACCGTACCCGAGTACAGTTGCAGAGACTGTCAAAATTCAGATACAGCGCGTTGCAGGTGGTTTTAAATGGGGAACGATTTTCGAACGAGGCGCCAATTTATTTTGGGGGGTTTTACTATCAAGAAGGGAGTTTAGAATATTAATTCTGAATATGAATATTGCGAATGCATATGCTGCACGTGTGATAGCAACCCGGTAACATGGATTACCACGTATAGCAGCACAAGAAATTAAACTCGAAATTTTCTTGATTGGATGCTTGATGGTTTTACTCCCCCGAAATTTTCCCTGGGTCCCCAACCATGAAGATACGCCGAAGAAGAAAAGCACTGATTACTGTCGCTATCGGTGGTGGTTGAAAACGGAATTCTTTCGCCCTTGCGTTTTCGGCGGATTATGCTGTCCACTGCCTTATACCACGAAAATTTATCTGTCTCATAACTTGAGCTGCCAGACTTTCGCACTGCGTCCCGCACTTTGAAATTTCGCAGCCGCAGTTTCTTTCGTTTGTCACGGAACTGTTCTACTGTTCTGTGATAACCACGCGAATGTAACTACTCACAAATTATTCCATAAATCTCCAAGTTTTTGTGTTTGCCTCAATTTCGAGCTTGCATTGAATTTCTTCCTTTGAATGGAGAGATCCTTTCACCGCTGCGTTTGTAAGAACAAGAGAACCGTAGCACGTAACTGTAATCTTCCCTGCTCAAGTACAGTTGTTGTCACATTTGGTACGAGTACAGATGAACCGTGCATGAACCGAGTCCACCTCTTCCAACCGTACTCGCGTACCGTGCCCGAGCGCGGTAGGCTTGTGTTCACACTTGCCAAATGAACTGGACTTTGGGGTCAAGTGTACTCTGATCCGTGCCCGAGTCTCTGGTGTCAAAGCGCCCTAAAGGTCAAGGTTGCTATGACCTCAAGTCCACCTCATTGTCGTCAATGCGATTTCTCTGGAATGCCTGGAAGGAATTTTTTTTTAAAAATTGGCTAAAATGTTCACTTGGACTGGAGGATAAACACATGAAATTTTGGTGGTAAGAGGTAATTGATGCCCTCAAGTGCGTCCCATTCTCACTCTCCATAAACTTATTATGGGGCGTTATTAATACAGCTCATACTCGTGCATTTTCACAGCTGGGTTTCTCCACACTAAATTAGACAATTGCACGTGGTACTATTAAATCCTCAAAATATAACAAAAACAATAAAACAACATTTTTCCCCAATTGCTACCCTTTCATATTCAATATAAGACATGCATTACATAAAATTAGCCCTGTCAATGGAAATGGTGCTGAAAAGAAAAACATATTCAATTCCAATAGGCTCTCACTGAAGTCCTGAAATTGTTATCCAGGAAAAAACATAATTTTGCAACCGATTACACAGAAATGTTTCATGGAAAAAAAAAAAAAAAATTCCACCCGTGTGAACTGTTGGAGAAAGTGTTGAAGTTTTGTAATCTGCTGCCTTCAACATTTTTCCTGGTAATTTTTTTTCACTGCGCGCACAAAAACTTAATGTTGCGGGCGTAACGGCTGGTGTTCCATCAGGTTACATCCGAAACAACAGTAGTATCCAGAAATACAGAAACCACTCATTTTATAGCCTATTTTTATAAATATTCGCTTCCCTTTGATGTTTGTGTCAAAAGAAATTTTTTTTTTTTTTTTTGCATTGTTAGGTTGTCTTCTGAGAGAGGTTTAAATTTTTTTTATTTTTGTTGTGTTGTAATTCGTTCACTGCATACTAAGTCACTGGGGGAAAACCCGGATCTCATTTTGCGACATACTACCTCAAAAATGAAGGTTTTCTCTTCACAACCCTGATCTCGAGTGCCCTCTACCGTTTAGCCATTCAAAAAAATGTTTTGGGTGTTTTTTTTTTACATTTTTATTATTTTTTTTTTTAACTTTGATTGTCATTTGCATTTTTTGAATTTGCATTTTTTATATATATAATGCATATATATATATATATATATATATATATATATATTACATTTCAAATTGTATATGTGCAAAATACATTATTGTAATTATGCACTTGTTGTATTCCAATAAGGAAGACTGGGCGATCCTTGTGTGCTTTTAGGTTGAGTAATGGAAGCGCAGCGTTAATGATCATGCACTCGATTAGCTGTCGACAGATTTGTTCATGGTGTGAAGTAAGCTGATTTTTCACGCTGGCGGAACATTAATTATTTCGGTGGGGTGTGAGGAGCGAACATCAAAGCAGTTTAATTTATAAATGCTGTGATTGGGGTCACATCCAACCTGAACGCCAGTCCTTTCTTTGCTTTGGGACGAAGATTGTTTTTGTTCTATTCTCATATTGTGCGGGTTCGTTAGAAGCCGCTAATGAACAAATTCCAAATTGAATGTATTCCCTCCCTCACCCCCATCCCGCCTCCACCCCTCATGTAAAAGGATTATTTAAGCAGAGTCTGGCTTTAATTAAAAACCTTGAGGTAAAGGTTGTGCATAATTCATTAGAATTTATCATTAGTATGAGGAGCTGGATCTGCCGAGGGCTGGACCATTTATGCTTTGAGAGCCAGTAATTTTGCCCGTCCCTCTTTATTTGTGCCTCGCTAGATCTATACATTTGAAGCCCCCTATTGCCTGAAAAAGGCCAGTGTTTCCACATGACATGGTTTAGCTGTTCTTGAGCTCTGTGCAGTACGCTCGCTTGATAGTTTTCAGGTTCCTGGAAGACCCAAAGACCACTGAAAGCAGTGTAATTGCACAGGATGTTGACTTTGTGTGTGTGTGTGTGTGTGTGTGTGTGTGTGGATGCAGCTCTGTGCTCATTCAGTAATTGATATTAGCGGTGCGGTGATGGTTTGGGGGGGTGGGACAGTTGCCCTTTGTGTTCCACTCTGCCCCCCCGATGACTGGAATCTTAACCCTAAAGGCGCTGAAATATATTTTCAAACGCTTAAAAATTTTAACATCTTGAGCTTTTGAAAACCTATCGCGTGGCAAGTCACCACGTGATAGGTTTTCAAAAGCTTTGATTTTATTTAATTGTGTCAGCAAGCAGCCAATGCTGCATTTAGCACTTTAAGGGTTAATAAATGACTGCAGTGCTGACAGGGCAGATGCGCTGCCCCCCCTCTGTAATTCGACAGGAACTGCGACACAGTCTGTCTCAGCAGATTGGGCGCCTGCTAAATTAGGCCCGAGATTAAGAGTGAGAAAGAGTGTAAGGGATCAGTCGTGTGGACTGTATTCATCTCCCCCTCGTACCCTATTAATTTTTTAAGCATTTATTAAAATTCAAATGTGTTCCGTTGACTTTATTCGGGAATGGGGTTGTTGCTGTTTTGAGCCCGTGGGTTTTTGACGAATGTTGAGCTGTCTGGGGAGAGCTCTCTGATTACTGCAAGAGCTACTCATCTTCGCTTTTACACTTGGCTCTTAATTTGAAATGGGGCCTCGTTCGACCCTTCATTTGGAGTTCGGTAATTGGCCTTAGCTGGCTGCAGACTGAACCGGAGGACGTGTTAAATGCTCTCTTTAACTGTTAATTATGTAAATTCTCAACAGTGGTTGGAGTTCTCTATAGCGTATGTAGTGTTAATGTTTTCCTTCGTTTTTGATGTGTGTTTGTCAGGAAGGATGTTCAGGGCAGGGAACGTACCCCTCGGCGCTGTGAAATTATTTTCACCATTCCGCATTTTTCTCTATTTTTGCATATTTGTCACAATTTCAGATCGTCAAACTAATTTTAATATCAGACAAAGACAACTCAAGTAAATACTGGTTTTTAAATGCTGATTTCATTATCTGAAGGGAAAATCTACTCAACCTGCCCCGGCCATGTGTGGAGAGAGTAACTGCCCCCTTGGTTATTAAATCAACCAACTGAAAAACTTGGATTGATAATCAATTTCAGTTTCACTAGACACACCCAGGCACGATTACTGCCAGTCCTGTTGAATCTGAACATCATAAAACCTGTCTGGCGATGTGAAGTCGGCAAAAACATGGAACAATGCTGAACCAAACCCAGGAGTCTCTGGCCGACGGAGATTCCTCTCGGACCGACTCATCCTGGGGGTCACAAAAGAGCCCAGACAGTCAGTCAGAGGACTGCAGGCCTCGTTTGCCTCAGTTAAGGTCAGTGTTCTCAACTCCACAATTATTAAATGACAAAAATGGCATCCAAAGTAAAGCAGCGAGCCGAAAACCACGGCTGACCTAAATGAAAACAAAGGCTTGTCTCCCATCTGCCAAAAAACTTTGACCCCCCAAGACCTTTGGGGCTGTGGACTGAAGAGTCAAAAGTGGAACTTCTTGGGAGACATGGGTCCCATTACACCTGCCATAAAGCTAACACAGTATTTCACAATAAGAACATCATACCAACAGTCACACACGATAGCGGTAGTTTGCTTGGCTGGGCTGCTTTGCTGCTGCAGGACCTGAGCGACTTCCCATTATTGATGGAACCATGGATTCTGCTCTTACTAGAAGATCAGGAAGGAGGATCTCCAGCTGTCAGTTTGATCTAAAGCTCAAGCACGTTGGGCCGTGCAGTGGGACAATGACCCGAAGCGCACGAGCAAGTCCAAGTCTGACCAGGCCGCTCCCAATTCCTCCATTTTGTTTCTTTTGAGCCATTCAATATTTTGACTTAAATCCATCTGAGGTGCTGTGGCATGACCTTAAATGGGCAGTTCATGGTTGAAAATCAAAAATGGGGCTGATTTAAAACAATTCCGCAAAGAGGAGTGGGCCAAAATTCTTCCTCATCCAGTAAAAGACTCATTGTCATTTATCGCTAATTTTTGATTGCAGTTGTTACTGCCTCAGGTGGCGCAACCAGTTGCAGCGTTTTGGCTATTATTTTTTCATAAGGGCGATATAAGTTATGAATAACTGTTTACCGTCAATAAAATAAATGATTATGTTAAAGCTGGATTTTGTGTTTTCTTATCTCTTATATTAAAATTAGTTGGTTGATCTAAAACATCTGAGAAATGAGAGAAATGGGGAAGGGGGCAGTTACATTTCCACAGCGCTGCATAACGCACTAATACTGCCCATGATGTAGCATGATGCACTAACTGTAATACTCAAGTGTGCGCAGTAATCGTGACACAGCTCCTTTGATTTGTTGCCGAGTATAGTCCCAAGTGCCTGTAATAAGAAAATGATTTCAAGGAATATGTCACCGTTTCTGGGTTTTTTTTTTTTTTGTTAAATACAGTGAATTTTGAGAGTTGATTCAAAAGTAATATAAATGGCAGTGTGCTGAAATGAATTCAAAAGAATTGTAAATTCAAAGATTTTGAGCTGTTGAAAACCTATCGTGTGGCGACTTGATCTTGAGAATCGAGCAGGGGAGGCTCTCGTTACTTATTTCTTTATAATGACTTGGCCAGGACAGTTGCCTTTACTTTGAACTGTACAGGAGGAAGAGGAATATCCTCAGTTTTTCTGCGGCTCACTGGCATCGCTGTGCCGGTGCAAGCAGCACACGCCATGCAGCCCCCCCCCCCCCCCCGCTGCTGAGGCTTTGAAGCTGGGGGTCGTTTGAACATCGCCCTCATCACACCGCCCCTGACAGCACGTCCTGCCCTCTGTCCTGACCGCAAGCCGTGCTTCAAATGGGCCAGGCTGTTCGATGCAGCCTGGAGCCTGTCGAGAATCAGGAACCTTTAGCCTTTTGTTCCCTCTCTCATAAATTCTGGATGGTCGGATCAGTTATTTTTGGTGGAGATGATGTGCACATGTTTTAACCCTTAGAGCGCTAAATGCTGCTATTGTTGCTCAATGATGTAAGATGTCAAAATCAAAGCTGTTAAACCTGTACTGGGCAACAGCACAAGATCATTAAATTCATATTTTTAAAACATGTATTTCAGCGCTCTAAAGGTTAATGACCCACTCAGCCATCAGGAGCTGCTGAACGCCATAGAGGAGACTGACAGGATGTGATGGCTTTTGTTGGGCAGTTACACTGCAACACTAAGGGAAAATATGGCAGAGCTTTATCTCCACTGTACGACGTGAAAATTAAATTCTTCTACTGAGTTTCATTTTCATGAGAGAATTTCGCTTTTCTCAATCGTTGTATATTTCAGGAGGATAGTTGCTGCGGTAGAAAGGCAGTTGCCGCAGCAACCACCGCCGAGATTTTGGCGTCAACACAGAACAGCGAGAAACAATTCATGGATTTCTTGCATTTTTGGCACATGGCTAGAAGGGAACCTAAACCAGAACAAGTTTGATAAACTGGGAGATTCGAGCCTTTGTTAGATTTATGTAGGCCTCGATAGGCCCAGAAACGCTCAAAATAATTTCTCATTATTGCTGCTTCTTTTTTCCGAATACTTGCTGAAAAGGACGCCGCAAACAACAGCTTATCTCAGCGTGTCAGTTAGGCTGCTGGTTTGGCCCTTGGGTTGTGTTGGGTAAGGGGGGGGGCCGGAGTCGCTGAGGGGGAGAAGGGTGTGTGTTGGGGGGGGTACATTTGTGCTGCACGCTCCCCCGGCCAAGTGCTCTAGTTTTCATTGTGGTTTCATTCTGTTAATAACTGAAGTTTAAAAAGGGTTAAAGTTAAATGTCATTTTACATGGCATTCTGCGTTTTTCTCTCTGATCAGCGCAACTATTTGATTGGAAAAATGCATGTTCTTTAAACGGTAATGCTCAGATTTAAAAATTGTTTTTGCAAAGTATTGCCATCAGCAATGACCCTGACTTAAATCAAAACAAAATAATTACAGTCTCTTTTATACTCAGCTTTTGTGGTCTGACATTTGTGTTGTGTGTTGATGATAATAATACAAGCCTTCAGTACAGTTTCATAATTTTTCCACTGGTAGCTTTATCAGATTCGTAGAGGAAGTGCTTAATTTGGCTTGGAGGTTAAAAAAGGGATGCCACACCCTGGCTCACTTTCACGACATGAGTAAATGAGTAAAGTGCAGTTCCTGAGGAAACAGCATGAGGGCGCTGAAGGGCCTGAGGTCATGGCGGGTAAGCAGCGTGTGGATGGGGCTTTTAAAGGCTTCGTCATCAAGACACCCCTGAGCATTTTAAAACTTTAATGAAGCTGAGAGGAGCTGGAAGTATGATAAAAGCTGGAGGAGTTGAGCTTTCCTTGAGTTTGATGGTTCATCACTCCTCTGGTCGGCCTCGCTGTTATACGGAACGGATTGGAATCATCACAAAGGTGTGTATGAACACCAGATATAAAGCCTGCCGGTTATAGTGGCACAAATGGGTCACAGTGACCTTAACAGAGCAAAACATATTTTTGTGTATCATTACCACTTATACACAATCATGTCATTGCTCTGAATTAAAAAAAAATCTGAGATTTGTTTCTTGTGCAAGAGTGGAAAAGTATGGAGGGTCATAGTGTAAAGGTCAAATGTGGAACTTAACCAGATGATGCTCAGGTCCATCCAGTGTGCTTTATATGGGGCCAGTTTCACATTGCTGCTATTACTAATTGTTGAGAAACGGTCTGCACAAAATTTACATGATCAAGGTCACTGAATGTAGGTCAAAGGTCAAATCTCAAGAGAAGTCTGTTGTTGCACAACTATGGCCCAAGGTCCTTACATGTGGTGAGTATGAGGAGTTAACTGTTAAAAGCTGTGGAGTCCTGGCCTGCCCAAAATCTGGGACAGACATACAGACAGACGTAGAGACACCATCATGAAGACAATACTCCACCGGCCATAATAATGCCCATGGTGTAAAAAGACCATGAAAGGTGTAATATTTTTACCCCTGCCAACGAAGTTGGGGCGGAGGTTATGTTTTCGCCCCCGTTTGTTTGTTTGTTCATCTGTCTGTCTGTTTGTGAACAACGTAACTCAAAAAGTCATGCACGGATTTGTTTGAAATTTTGTTGGTGAATTGCTATTACATCAAGGATGGACCCTATTGATTTTCACCGCGATCACTGAAACAATATAGCTGCCACGGCAGCCATCTTGAAATCGTATGACACACGATAACTCAACTTTGCTCCCACTCATGAAGATTTGCACTGTGCTGCCTTGGTGGATATTTTCACTCTACAAGTGCCTCTAATTAAAAATATAACGGGCAAAAAAAGTTGAATAGGGGCATGGGTAATCACTTTAAGCTGAGCATGTTCAAGTTTTAATGAAATTTCTGTATCTGGAAGTAGTTGGGGGCCAAAAATAAATTGAGGATAATCGTGATGATAATAATTTGCGCAGAACACCTCAGGTGTAGCCTTTTTGTGACCTCTGACCTTGGAGCAATGATCCTCTATCACTGTTATGTTTCCGGTACAGATCTGTGATACTGCTGACTGTGGCCTTTCGAAATTGCATGCATACTTAGTCCTTATCCTTTATTTGTGCCTTTTCAATGTTTTATTTGCATGTGACTTATGACCTTGACCTTTTTGTGCAATTTTCCTCTTTCTTTGGGACCATTCAACCCTTTAAGGTAGTACATCAAAAAATACTACAGCGCCCTCCATAATTATTGGCACCCCTGGTTAAGATGTGTTCTTTAGCTTCTAATTCAGTTTTTTTCTAAATAATATAGGACCACAATGAAAAAAAGAGGAAAATCCAACCTTTAATTCAAGTGCATTTATTCAGTGGGAAAAAAATCCCACATTAAGAAATAATTCTTTTACATCAAATTATGTGTGCCACAATTATTAGCACCCCTGATGTTAATACTTTGTACAACCCCCTTTTGCCAACAAAACAGCACCTAATCTTCTCCTATAATGTTTCACAAGATGGGAGAATACAGAAAGAGGGATCTTCGACCATTCCTCTTTGCACAATCGCTCTAAATCATCCAGCGACCCGGGTCCTCTCCTCTGCACTCTCCTCTTCAGCTCACTCCACAGGTTTTCAATGGGGTTGAGGTCTTGGGACCGAGATGGCCATGGGAGGAGCTTGATTCTGTGTCTGGTGAACCATTTCTGTGTAGATTTGGCCACATGTTTAGGGTCATTATCTTGCTGAAAGACCCAGTGACGACCCATCTTCAGCTTTCGGGCAGAGGCCACCAGATTTTGATTTAAAATGTCCTGGTATTTCAAAGCATTCATGATGCCATGCACCCTAACAAGGTTCCCAGGGCCTCTGGAAGAGAAACAGGCCCACAGCATCACCGATCCTCCCTCATACTTCACAGTGGGCATGAGGTGCTTTGCTGCATACTCATATTTTGTGTTCCGCCAGACCCACTTGGAGTGTTTGTTGCCAAAAAGCTCTATCTTGGTCTCATCTGACCAAAGCACACGGTCCCAGTTGAAGTCCCAGTACCGCTTAGCGAACTCCAGACGTTTATGTTTATGATTGTGAGTGAGAAAAGGTTTTTCCGTGCATGCCTCTCAAACAGCTTGTTGGCATGTAGATAGCGCCTGATGGTTGTTTTGGAGACTTTGTGACCCCAAGATGCTACCATTTGTTGCAATTCGTTAACAGTGAGCTTTGGAGAACTTTTTATTTCTCTCACCATCCTCCTCCCTGTGCGTGGTGGCAAAATTAGCTTGCAACCTCGTCCAGGCTTGTTTACCACTGTTCCAGTTGTTTTAAACTTCTTAATGATTCCTCTGACAGTAGATATGGGCAGGTGCAGGCGAAGTGGCTATTTTCTTGTAGCCATTGCCTGACTTGTGAAGGCTCGACACACATCTGCCTTACTTGAATGGTGTGTTCCTTTGTCTTTCCCATGTTGAAGAGTGGATAAGAGAAATGGCCTCTGTGTCACGTCATATTTATACCCGAGGGAAACGAGAAGTGATGAATATCTAATTAAATGTTCCTAGATACTCTGATCAACTTTGTAAACTACTGTAGAAATGACAGAAATACTTCAATTACGTTTATTTCCTAGGAATTGTTAGAGGTGCCAATAATTGTGGAACAGGTGATTTTATGAAAAATAATTATTTCTAAGTCAGGGATTTTTTTTTCCCTTAAAATTCACTTGAGTTGAAGGTTACATTTTTCTACAATTTTCAGTGTGAGAGTGTGCTTCTGCAATAAAAATTGAATTTATTTTAAGGCTTTTAACACATCTTAACCAGGGGTGCCAATAATTATGGAGGGCGCTATAAGTCCAGATCAAGGAAACCAATGCAAGTGCTAAAAGTTGCCCACAACCAGGGTCCAAAATTAACACTCGCCACTCGCCAATGGCTGGTAAATTTTAGCTCTGGCGAGTATGTTCTGGGGAAAATGCGCTGGAGAAAGTTGCTTTGTGCCGTGACGAAACGCGTCAGTCATTTCAGCTTCCCAGATGATTCCTTGCGTGCTCTTAGCGCAAGGCTATGTAACAAAAAAAAAAAAAAAGTTCCGCTCCGAGAGCTCGGAAGGAAAGCCCACAGCTGACCTGTTTTGAGACCGCGGTTATGTTTTGTACCGTTTGTCGTCTCCACATGAAAGAAAAGGCCAGAGGCAATTCATTTGTCGTTGGGAATACTATTGTGAAGGTGCAGAACATCGTGTTTCACGAGAAATCAAAACTTCATCTCGAATATGCATCAGTCTCCATGGCTCAAGCTCTGCCCCTCCAGGCTACGCCATCGGTCAGGGCCCTCGTAAAATTGTCTGATGCTACCGATAGGAAGATGGCAGTGGCGGCTCGGGAACTGGTGATAGGGGCGGCTCAAAACAATCCCTTAAAATTAATGATTGGTCATGACCTTTTTTCAATCATTCATTTAAATACTATTACGGAAACTCAGAAAACTCAACATTATCAGATGTGGCCAGTTTTCATTTATAATGCATACCGATTACAACTCCGGACTTCTCACGCTTTTCTTTACTTAGGGGTTGGAAGTAATGCATGTGTGTCATGATCATTTAAATGAAATAAGATCATTTGAAACATCTTTACGCAATTCCATTGCTTCCAACCCCTCCATGCACAAGGACTTCAATTCTGCGCCAGAATCTCTTACGTTTGCGCTGATTGAATAATTGCTGACTACAGCAGAGGAACGGAATTATGCCACTTAAACTCACACCGAATACGTGAGAGTTGACAGGCATGCGTTGTTAATGAAAACTGGCCACACCTGATAATGTTGAGAGTTTTCGGAGTTTCTGTAATAGTAATTTAAATGAATGATTGAAAACAGGTTATGACCAATCATTAATTTTAAGGGATTGTTTGAGCTTCCCCTGTTGCCAGCTCACGAGCCGTCACTGGAAGATGGCTATCCTATTTCGGACTGCACCTGCTATTGGAAAGAAAGCAAGACCAGACTTCGTATGGATGTGTGAGTAAGTTGATTTAATACGCGTTTTATAATGTGCTAACGTTACTCACCAAAACGCTTTCCTCGCTAATTCCGTTTCGTTGTTTTGTTAGCTAGCTAGTTAACGACAACCGCTAAGATAACGAACTAGTTACGTTATCCAGCTGGTTTATTAGCCAGCTAGGTAACGTCCGCTAGCTAGCTACCATTCTTATCGGCTAATCATATCGTTAGCCAATTGCTTCTTTTTTATTTGCAGTTCTTCACCACAGAATACTGAAGTCTGAACTCACTCATTCTTCTGTAATTGTTTATAATTGTTGCACTTAAAGGCAAATACCACTGAATTCATTAATTCATATGTGTTATGTTTGCCAGGCTTGAAATCGTTGTATCAATATTTCTGTGTCGGCTACAGTTAAAGTTACTGCTATTACTACTTTACACCATAATGTTGATTGAGAATTGCATATGAGACCAGGATGACACTCCATACTGTAATAATAGCAAACTGCAATAGTGAAAACACATTTACATTCTTGCCTGGTAAAAAATCTGAGTGGCTGGTAATTTTTTTTCTTCTACCAGCCACTTGGCTGATAAGCCAAAAAGTTAATTTTGGACCCTGCCCACAACCTCTACAAAACATTTTTTGTGACGTTTGACTCGTGACCTAGACCTCCGTTTTGTTTCCAGAGAATATCTCCCGAATTCCTAGCAGTGACCTTTCAAAATTGCATTTTAGTCCCTCGCTAGTGATTAAGGCCGTGTCCGTCAGTACATCTGTCCGTGCATGCGTGCATCCCATCTTAGGCGGGTGACTTTTGCGGTCTCTGGCTGGCTTGTATGTAAATGGTCTTCTGTTTTTATGATGTCAGTAGTTCCCGTTAGACAGGTGAGTGCTAATACCCTTCAAATCCACACAGGATCGTCGTGTGACGCCACTGGAACTGTTCATAGGCTATAAAAGTGCAGTGTCTGCTTTATTAAATATAGCTCTCAGCGTTTGGGGATTGTCCAAACGTCCCTCACCTCGACAGTCTTTCATTAATCGTTTACTGTCCGTTCAGGAGCTGTCTGTGAGATGAAACTCAGTGCAGATGACCACCTCTCCCTCCACTGAATGAGCCGCTAATAATTATTACTAGTAGCATGCAGAGCATGTGTGGGTTGAGCGCAGCGAGTCCCTTATTGGTCAGGTCATTGGTCAGCTCAGTGCACCCTCTTTTGGCAATTTCGAGCAGAGCAGCCAGTCGGTTGATGACAAACATACATACAAACAGAGGGCGCATTGAGGTGACTAATAAGGGACTCACTGCGCTCGCCCCAATTAATATTTATGTCGTAATTATCCAGTTTGTGTTTATTTTATTGGCTGTACGCATTTCCTTTAATAAGTACATTTTTTCCCACTGTTTATGGAAAAATAGTTGATCGGTGCTGCCCAGGCAGAAAGCACTAGCTGAGATGCAGGCCTAGACTGTTCTGGGGGACCGTACGGAGGGTCCATGAACAGTGGGCTGCATTGTGCAGTAACGGTCGCACACCTCCTCACTGCAGTGTTCGTTACGTCTGCCTCAGCAGAGCGGGAGGGGAGAGAAGCTGCCTGGCTCTCCTGCCACTGAACACACGGCAGCCTCGCACCTCTGCGCCTCTCACTATCTCTGCAAATAACACGATGCCTTTTAATCTGCCCTTCACTTCTAATCAGAGCTTTACTCGCCTTCTACATTCATCCCTTGACCTCAAGGTTAAACACTCTTTCACATTGGTTTTCTGTGCTTTTCATTTGAAGATCTCCTTTTTATGAGGGTATTATTAATCAGCACAGAGCGCGGGCTTCCTGCAACGGCTCTTTAATGTCGCAAAGCTTTGAGAAGCGGGACACTGTGCTGTGGAGGTGAAGATTATTTGGAATGAGTTTATGATGAATACACCAGGTCAAATGCATTCATGCTCTTGTTAAAAGGCTAATTCAATGTGCAAGAGAAATATCGTTGTGTGCTTTAAATGTTATGAATATGCAGAGGACCATGAGGAGAATCAAGGGCTGCAGCTTCATGCGCTACTCTTTATGATCATCGAAATAAAACACTCCGGCTTAATTAACTGCTCGTATAACAGTATTCACATCGACTAATAGAGTAGATGGACAGTAATTGCATATAGAAGCCATGATATCGGTTATATAGGACGAAGAACTAGTTTAACGAAAGATAAAATTTTCTAGCAGGACTTGACTCTCCTTTTCATAGTTAACAGAGCTTTCTCACATTTGTCAAAGAGAAATAATTTTGATGCCCACCAAGACCTTGGGAATAATATTCAGTTCACTGATGAGTCAAAAGTGGAGCTTTTTGGAAGACATGGGTCCTGCTACATCTGGCGTAAAGCTAACACTCCATTCCCCGATAAGAGCATCACACCAACAGTCACATGATGGTGGTAATATGATGGTCTGGGGCTGCTTTGCTGCTTCAGGACATGGGTGACTTGCCACAGCTGATGGATCCATCACTTTTGCACTCTATCAGAAAATCCTAAGGGAGAATGTCTTCCATCTATTTGTGACCAAAAGCTGAAGTGCGGTTGGGTTATGATCCGAAGCACACAAACAAGTTCACCTCTGAATGGCTTAAAAGAAACAAAATGAAGGTTTTGAAGTGACTTAGTCAAAGTTCAGAATTCATTTTGATTAAGATTTTGATTAAGATGCTGTGGTATTCCTTTAAACATGCTTGAAAATGCTCCAATGTGACTGAATTAAAACAGTGCTCCAAAGAAGAGTAGGCCAAAATTCCTCCACAGCGACGTGAAAGACTCGTTGCCAGTTATTGCAAACATTTGATTGCACTTGTTGCCAGCAGGAATGGAAAAACCAGTCATTGGGTTCTGGGGGGCAATTAGTTTTTATTGTAGGTTTTTGAATAATTCTTTGCCTTCAATGAATGAAATGATCATTTATAAGCAGCGTTTCTGTGTACTTGCATTGTCTTCATCTTATCTAAAAATGGATTACCGGAGACATTTAAATATGCCAAATAAACAAAAAATGGAAGAAATTGGGAAGGATGCCAATTCTTTTTCTTAGCACTGTGCTTCATTTTATTTCTGGAAAATTCTGCATCAGGGGAGATGTTGGGCAGGGAATCTAGGAGAAACCAGGCCTATTTTTGCCTTTGATCCCTGGCGACTGACTGAGGGTTGAGCCTCAGGAGCATTTAAAGAGGACAAAACTGAGTCTGTGGGTTAAATAGTTTTTTTCAGTGTGGAAAACTATTGCTTTAATTTATTGCCAAAGAAAGAATGAAGAGGGTGGGAGGGTAAATCAGAAAAAATGTGAATATATGGAAGGCCGAATGTTTTCTACGAGGGCTCTGTGCAAAAATGCATTTAAAGAAATTATCAGCTGCCTGACAAGTGACTTTAGTCATCATTGGCTAACATGGTCCACTGGCCTCATATATGGCAGTTTTTGATCGGAATTTGAGGGTTTTAAATAAAGTTTTTAATTAATCATGGGTTTTAATCAGTGTGATTACATCTGTTTTTTCCACTGCATTTTAATCTGGGACAGAGGTCTTATAAAGATGAGATGTGAAGAACACTGGTTTCACCTTCTGTACTCTGTTTTAATCTGTCCTTCTTACATTCTCAGGTCGACAACAGGCCAAAATACTATGGAAGAGAGTGAGTTTTGTTTTTATCCAAACTTTGTCTGTCTATGGTAATGCTTAGTGTGCAATGTCATCATGAACCACCTCTATTGATATTCATGCCTTAATACGCAAATGAAAAACACACTCCATTTGTCGATAGAAGGTTGGTTTGCCCACGCAATGATGATGTTGATTTCGCCGCACAGGTATCATGGAATGATCTCCAGGGAAGAAGCGGACCAGCTGCTGAGTGTCGCTGAGGGCAGCTATCTGATCCGGGAGAGCCAGCGGCAGCCGGGGACCTACACTTTAGCGTTACGGTCAGTGGGGTCCCTCGTCTGATGCGTTAACACGGCTCTGTGAAATGCATGCAAGGGGAAGCACTTTCTCCTGCATCCTCCACTGTCTGCAGTGTTGGGTAGAAGTGAGAAATCTGTTTAAACCTGAATGTTGTGAGCGAATTCTCTCCCGACTTAAAACTAACTACATACTGTTTGAAGCAAAGGAGACCAGGAAGGAAAGGCTGGTTCATAACCATCTAGTGAACCTGGGAAGCAAACGACTGGCTCTCGTGTTCAAAACAAGCAGCCATAAACTGGGCTTCTCTTTTGAGGCTTATTTCTTGGTCTGGCTGTAGGACATTCACTCACTCGGGCTTCTGGGTTTGGCTTCAGTACTGCGGACACCATGTTCTCAATTCAAGAGGATGGTGACTTTAAAAAGGTCATAGCATGCCCTTTTTCCAGTTTAACAGTTTCATTTTTGCGGTCCTGTGTACAAACATTTGCATTTTTTTTTATTGCCTAAACATAACCAGCTGCATTTTTACAGGCTGTATGCTCAGCCTGTGACGGGTTGTTTTGGTTCCTGTCTCTTTAAGGCCCTCCCCCTTAAAGCCTGCTCTGTTGTGATTGGCCAGCTGTGGTTGAGGAAGCACAGCTCACTGAAATGAAAGGAGCTCAGTAAAAGGTTCTGGTTGTACACAGCTGAGGAATTGTCATAAAAATAAATTTAGATTTTTTGCGATTGGAGTAAATCGGGGCCGACTTATCCAGATTTAGTTTTACATGAATGGTATGGGCACCCTTTTTGGGTCTCCTGTTCTTGTGTTCTGGGTACTGCAGTGCTTGTATCCCAGAATACACCATAATGTCTCAGTGCTCCTTGGATTATTGGGTCTGTTTGCATTTGCTTTACTTTCAGGTTGTAAATACAGAAGCTAGAGGTGCAGCTGAACCCTCATTTGTTTTGAAGGTCGTCCCAACCTTCCATGCGTCATGAATGCTTTGCCCAATTAAAGATGAGGACATTTAGGAAACTGAGAATATGGGGAAACAGCCGAGGAATTTAAAACCTTAAACAGTCGTGACTTGTGCATATTAACCCTTAGAGCATTGAAATAAATTTTAAAAAATATATATAAATTAATTTATCTTAAAACCTATCATGTGGAGACTTGTTGAAAAGAGCTCCCCTGCTGTTTTCAGAAGCTTTGATTTTGATATCTTGCGTCATTGAGCAAAAATAGCTGTATTTAGGGCTCTAAGGGTTAAATCCGAGAGCAGCGCAGGTCCATAACGTTGAAGTTGCTGTGTTGCCTTTTAGGAGTGGCCCCTTTTGTCGAAAACATCTCAGCCTGTCCCTGGAATTCTGAGTAGGGAAGAGTCACAGTTTTGAGCTGTTGGGAGGGCTGAGGCTGTATGGCCTGTATTGTCAGATGCTTTAGGTTATGCATCGGTTGCGGTAAATTAAGTGAGCTATTTGTAGAATTGAGCATAAAGCACAAATTGTCCCTCTAAAATTGTTGTCTGCTGAGCTATGCCATAATCACCACCGCATCTGTCTCTCTGTCTGCAGCTCTGATTCGTTATGCAGCGCTGCAGATATTTGGTGATTTTTGGCTGTTCAAGAGCACAATTGAACTTTGGAGACTCATATATTTTAATGCTTTCGGAGGTGACATTGACAAAGTTTTCTCGACCGTGTTACCTTCGGGTCAATTCCGTGTCATTCACCGTCGCCTAATCCATGCCTTTATTTGCACGGAGGGACCGTGAGGTTGAAGTCTCCTGTTTCGGTTGGTGTCGAGTGGGCGTGGACTAGAAAATCCTCCAATGGGATGGGACTTCCTGATCTCTCCTTGACCGGAAGCAGGACGATGGAAGAGACGTTGTATAGGACGTGACGTGCCTGTTGGTTGCCATGGTCCCTACTCCTGTCCTCTAGTGAAGGAAGGCGAGGACATGCTTGAGTTATTTGGCAGGTATATTTGTGCCCAGCTGGTTGATGAATGGTGTTCTCCACAGTGAGTGAGACTTTACAGTGTTAAACTCAGCAGTGAAGTGTTTGTGGCCAGAGTGCAGTTTGGGAAAAGGCCTTTCGTTCACTTCTGGCTGTTGTTTGGACTCAGCTGTCGGGTAGCAAGTCTTTGCATTGGCATTTTGTACTGTGTTTTTACAGGGATTATATGGTGGTCCGGTCAAATGGTTTTTTGGTCAGGTGGTTAACAGAGCAAATCAAGATAAAACGGCTTGAGATTTTCAGCCTTTATACTCCCTGCCTAACCGTGTTACATCCCATGTGTTTTCTCTGGCGAATTTCTCATATAATTACTTTCTATAAATAAGATTATAATTGAGGGAGGTGCTGGCTTGCGTCTGAATTTGGACAAAAATATGCCTTTTGGGTTAATGAACTTGCATCAGATTTTTGATTTCTCCCAAGGGTCGAGATGGTCCCTTTAAGATTTTTTTAAAGATGTTTTTAACCCCTCCTTCCTCAGCGATCACTGCAGCACAGGCTTGTGTTCACATCCCGGCCTTAGCAGCCGTTAGCCACAGAAATACACTGTAGTGTCTCAGGCCGCGGCTCTGATTACTCTCCCTGTTTTAGACTGTTTGTCCTGCACTGTCGCGGTCTCCAGCCCCACCGCTGCACCGCTTTTCTCACTGAAGGTCTCTGTTCAGTCCGAGGTGACGCTGCGGACAGAAAGACCTCACAGAGGCACAACTGCTATCGATCAGCGCTAATAGAGAGCTCCATTATTTATGACCAGCAAGTGCAGCGGATGCATTTCCCAGTCTAACAGCGGCATCTGGACGCTGTTATAGTTCCTGTTTCCCACACAGCTGTCGGGTCAGCACCGAGGAGGTGGGAGAGGGAAGAACGAGCCGAGCCTTATAGGAGCGGCTAGTGCTCCTGGAGTCTGTTTTTATAGCGGAGGCTTCACCTCTCCCTGTCTCTATACTGCAGTCTTTTTTCACCTTAAACTTGCTGGGAACGACAGTGGGAAAACGGCGGGAAAACGTGTCCCTCCCGGCCCGCCCACCTCACGCCTGCGCCCCTTCTCTCTCCCCTGGACCCAGATTCGGAAACCAAACCCGAAACTTCCGCCTCTACTACGATGGGAAGCACTTTGTCGGGGAGAAGCGCTTCGAGTCCATCCACGACCTGGTGACCGACGGCCTGATCACGCTCTACATCGAGACCAAGGCCGCCGAGTACATCGCCAAGATGACCATCAACCCCATCTACGAGCACGTGGGCTACACCACGCTCAACCGCGAGCCGGCGCTCAAGAGGCATCTGCCAGTCCTGTCGGAGGACGTCCGGGACGGGAAGGAGCCCCTGGGAGACGAGGGCAGTCACGCCGACAGGGTGAGTACAGCGCTGCAGCGTGCGCAGTGATCTCCAGCAGGGCCATTTATTGTGTGTTTATTAACCCTTAGAGCGCCAAATGCAGCTATTATTGCTCAATGACGTACGATATCAAAATCAAAGCTGTTGAAAACCTATCGTGCGGTGACTTGTTTAAAAGAGCTCCCGCAGGGGAGCCCTTTTGAACGAGTTGCCACATGATAAGTTTTCAACAGCACAAGATAATTAAATGTATATTTTTTGAAAATGTATTTCCGTGCTCGAAGGGTTAATGCTTAGAACATTCACGGAGAGGGATGTTTACAATGTTTTGTCTGAGTATCTGTGTGCATGTATTTAGTGTCCATTCACTGTAGAGAAATGATTCAAGTAAATTTTTTTTATATATATATATATATATATATATATTACAGAAGTTGAAGCATATGAAATTAAAAAGCATACAGTGATCACAGGTTGCGTTCCTTCCTTTTTATTACAGTTCTTATCGTACATATGATTTTATGTTTTAGTTCTGAGCACTGGGTTGTGTGTTCTGGCTAAAACTAACCTGCCTTGTACAGTGGTTCATAGTAGAATTGTTCATGCTGTTGGCCAAAATAAATAAATAAGCTTTGTGCTTCCGTATTGATTCAGCAACATTATAATCATCAAATACCAGTGGAATTGAAGTAATTGTTTATTTATTGATAGGTTTTCAACTGCTTTGATTTTGATATCTTACATCATTGAGCAACACTATTTGTATTTAGCACTCTAAGGGTTAATATCGAGAGGTGGTCACTTAGTGATGACCCCTGTGATCATTAACGATTTTCCATTTCTTTTTTCATTTCACTGTGGGTCAGATTTGCACAATCTACAAGTATCCTGCTTGTTGACAGAAATAGATGGCAAAAATCTGGGAAAGAGATTGACAGCTGGGCGATGTAAACTGGGCGCTCGGTCAGCAGGTATGAATAACGGGGCAGGAGTTGTCCAAATGGTAAGAAAGGATGAGATGGTAAAACAAGCGTAGATTACTGCATATTTTATATTTTAAAAAAACAAATAAAGCTTTTTACATGATTATTCTCTTAGCCTGACCTTGCCTGTGTGGACTCAGGGCATGTGATGGAGTGATCTCTGGACTGCAAACTGGTATACAGGGATGGTCTCTGTGAGGAGCTGGTTTCATCTCCGAGAACCATTTTGGTTCTTGTTCAGGGACTTTCCCCTGTGAGGGGATTTTCACTGAAAAGTGTCCTTGATGAATGTGAAGTTTGTGAAGGAGACGATGAGGAATCAGCCCTTCTTTTTGAATCTGTGGTATTAATTTGAGCGCTTTCTCTGACGTGTTGTGAGCGGGCGAAGGTCCTCCTGCAGGCATCCAGTGCTGCTCAACATTAAGAATTACTGAGGAACCCAGGGACCAAAATTGGCACCAGCCACCAGCCAAATGCTAGAAAAACATACAAGTGGCTGGTAGATTGGCTTCACTCTCCAGCCAGTAAAACAATGGTAATCTACTGAGTGGCTAAAGTCTGAAAATTCACTAGCTGCTGGTGGACGGAAGTTTTTTCACCCTAAAAACTGTCTTTTTTTTAAATTAAAACGATCATTTTGTTCACTGAAGTAGCATTAAATTGATCAGGAAATATTGGCGTAACATTGAAAACGTAGTCCATAGCCGTCACTGTTCGAAATAAATGCATTTTTTAAATTCAGTTTTTGCATATGTCAAAGCCCCATTTCCTGCATTCATTACTCCACCGGACGAAGGACACGGGCGAGTGCGAGGGAGGCTTTACTGCCCAGACGACTGGCGCTTTAAAGCAAAATGGAAATGCAGTTGCAACGGTAGCAGCCTCGCCATCTGTCGTTTTGTTTATCCAGTTTGCGGATGGATAACTTGTGAGAATTGTTCGCAAGCCTTCTTTGTTCGCCCGATGCCCTTGATTCTCTCAGTTGGCCTTCGCTCATTATCAGAGAAATCACCTGACAGTAGTCGTGGGATTAAAAACGTCAAGGCAATATAAAAGTCCATGTGAAATACTCTGAAATAAGGGCGCTCAATTATTTAACCAGTGAGGCTAAAAATCAGGCAGTGACGCAGCCCTCCTTCTGGAAAGAGTCCAGCTCATTTCCACTAACAAGACAAGCGCCAGAGTTACACGGAAACAGACGGAAGCTTGGCTGTTCCCATGGGAACCACTTACTGTAGAAACATATGTAATTACACTCCATGAAGGCGACGCAAACGGCATGCCCCCCTCCACCCCAGTACCACCTATGCTCGCTCATTCCCTCGTTTAAAGTTGGATCCGGAAGCTGAAGTTCTTGAGCTGTAATGCATTAGTTTTCGGCGGTTTGTCTGAGCTCAAACTTTACAGGATCTTAGTCTTGAAAGTTGCCGATATGCTGGAAACTAGGACTGTCCAGTTCAGTGTAAAATTAGACACTGATTGGCTGTCCTTTGACTCGTCGCAAAACCCTTCAGTGTCTCTGGGATCCGAAGATGGCAAGAATGACGGGGCTGGAGGACTGAAGCGTTGCAGATGCATTTGCTGTGTCTGAAGTCGAAGGATTGCCGAGTAATGTGGGTAAAATTTACCACAGCGGACTCTGACGACCCTTGCATTAATATTTTAAAATTAAGACTTCGACATCCGTAGCCTGTTTATTTGCGAAAGACATCAATATAATGTATGTTGAATATTATGCCTGTAGGTGTACATTCTTCCTGGAAGTAAACAGTCTTGCGTGTGCACTGCTGACCAATCAGTCTTGCATAACAATTCGCACTGCAGCTTTGTGTCATAGCTAACGCATAAGGGTGGCATTTTTCCTGCTACTGCTCATTATGGATGGTAGTTCTACAGGTGTCAACATTCTTTTAATTCACCTGTTGGATTTGCGTTGTAGTTCTCGTACCCATTACACTCGTGTTTTATCGATTTCAGTTCAGCAATCAGTGCGACCTGCACTTCAGGATTATCTCTGGTCAAAATGTCCCGGTTTTAGTAGCTGGTGCTTCAGTCTCATACGGCTGCATCATTCCTGAGCAGAGAGGCATGACTAGAGATGAGAGCTGAAGCCTTTTGTTATGAAATTTCATTGATGGCAGGGAGTTGAGTGCTGTGGGTAGCTGGAGTACCTGCGGAGTGTTGTTTGTGTTGCGGGGGAGAGGTTGAAGAGGAGCAGCACAGTTACATAACCAAGCCGATCTGCCGTAGAGCTCCACTCACTTACCGCAGTACTAAAGGACGATGCGCACTGTACTGGCTGAGAGTGTTGCTGACTTCACCCGCTGACGCACGAGCCGGCCTCTCCTCCCCCCTGTGAGGAAATGTACTTACGTAAAGTTCTGAATCTCTCTCCGAAGGCCCAGTAATGAATGTAATCGTCCGATCCAATCGCCGCAGTGGCTCCACACGTCCTGCCCGTTAAGATGCCATCGCTACCTCGTTTGTTCCCCTTCAGTACTCTCCTGTAATTCCTGCCAGGCCCAGCGAAGAGCCGGAATGTTCTTTAGACTTCCTTACTGCTGCCGCAGTACTGCCCTGCATTAGAGAATGCAGCGTTTACCTGCTCCTCCTCGGTTGAGGAACGTTGACATTTATCTTCGTCCTGAATGCGAATCTGCTGCTAATAGAGATCAGTCTCTTCTTTATTTAAGTCCTCCTCTGGGGAGGGAGGTCTGGCGAGATCCTTTGGGATGATTTTGGATGTTATAGTATTTTTTTACTGTGATATATTGTTCTGAATGTCCTCCACAGATCATTGATCAATTTATTTAAAGAAGGAAAAGACTGAATAGAGATGAGCTGAGGGTCGACATGTCTGATTCAGATTTTGAGAAATCGAGCAGATAACAGACTGTCAGATTATAATATACGATGCCGTTATTCCCTCTTGGTTCCTTTCGGTTCCTATCGCAGTAGATATAAGCCAAGAATCATGATCTGTAGCTGGCCACCCAAATACTCCGTGCCTCTGAGCGAGTGCTGTAGCCCATGTAGGCGACTCAGCATTAGGGCTCTGGTGTCTCCGAGCCACTTCTAAGAAGTCTCTGCTATGTACGTTATATTGTTGAGGAAGCAATTCAGAAGCTGACTTATTACCTGTTCAGTATAAAATAACTAAAGCTGCAAATGCATACCTGATTAATTGTATTTCCCAAACGACGATAGTCAGGAGATACTATGGTTTAGTTCCGGGGCCGCCGCCGCTGCAGAGATTTTATGTTCCGGGCTCTGGAAGCCACAATTATTACAGGAATGTTTTCAGATTTTACACTGGCGAAGATATATATATATGACAATGCTCAAGACAGATTTTCGTTGATTTTGGATGTCCAATATGGCTGCCGGCGGCCATTTTGTCCAAAAATTTTTATGTTCCGGGCTCTGGAAGTCGCAATTATTGCAGGAATGTTTTCAAATTTTACACAGGCGAAGATATATATATGACAATGCTCGAGCGATTTTCGTCAATTTCAGTCGTCCAATATGGCTGCCTGCGGCCATTTTGTTCGAAATTTGGGGATCGGGGAGATGCACGACTCGGTCCCTGTGGCGACCGGGTTATCTAGTTTATAAATGTATTGGCCATTTATGTTTTTGAGGGCAATGTGGATGGGTGTCGAAGGAAGGCCGGAATAAATGATTGGAGAAACATCATGAATGCTGACACTTCTGTTGAGATGGACAGTATAATAACACAATGAAACAATCCTGTTGTGCTCTGTGGTGTTTAGAAGAATGTCGAGCCGCAGGCCCAGTTGACCTCCATTTTGGCTCACAGCTGCTAGAGGAAAAGATGGAAGTGACTGTGGAACAGTGTTTATGACTGCGGCTCATACGGCCAGAGCTTCAGCCACAGACTGCTCAGCTGATCAGTGCTTCTGTAGGGAAGGTGATTTCAATGACTGTCTGTATTTAGATCAGTGGGGAAGGCGCTGATGAATTTGGTTGGAAATGGTGGTTGAAGGTGCACAGTACAAGATCTCAAATCTTTTGTATTAGCGCAGTGTGTTATAAACGGCAGAAGAGAAATTCTTCATCGGGTGACAGAGAATGTAAATTCAACACGTATTCAGACTCGGTGAGAACAGTCTGTACACAACAGAATGGTGTTTTCATCTATAAACCTAATGAGCATTTGAGAGTTCTCTGTTGTGAAAATCGTGATCATCGTTGTACAGAAATGTGTTTATAAAAAAAAAAAAAAAAAAGAAGTGGCAACTTCAGATGAATCATCCTTCATCATGTTCTCGATGAGTGGGTAACGTGTGCTTACATGCGTGGTGAGCACCGAGAGAATGTCACAGGCCTATGCTTTACTTTACAGTAAGGGCTCTTATGTTATGAAGTTGATTTTCCAGCATTGTATAGGACCGCAAAGTTACTCTGCACGATTGCCTTCGTCCTTAATGAATCACTTCTGCGCTGAAGGAAGTTGTCACTGACAGGATTTCTGCCCACATACGCTGGCTATGAGGAGTCACTAAATGACTCGGTGAGAGTGAATGTGAATCGTGTGCTTTGGGTTTCTCAGGTCCTGTCCGCACGTACACGGGTGTTTTTGATATCGTAGTATTTTCAGGGCGTTTCGGCCTTTCATCCACTCGCAAACCGCGTTTTCGGTCACCGAAAACAGACCTTTTGGAAAACACCTTCCAGGATGACGATATGGGGGAAACTCTATTTTCAGTGTTTTCATGCAGGCAGGGAGAAAAGTCTTTTGCTTGTGACATCTGTGTGTGTGTGTGTGTGTGTGTGTGTATATGTGTGCGTGCACCTCATCTCTTGTGTTTACATGCTGCAGACTCTTGTGCAATGGTGGATCTGAAAAAATATTTCTTATTTTAACTGTCCTGAGCGGAGTTTATGCTTGTTTACGCATAAATGTACCGTTACTCAGTCACTATCTTAAGGAAGCAAGGCGTCACTGTTACACTGTCCAACACTACAGACCCCAATCCTGTATGTGCCATTACGCCGTCTCTGACCTCACTTTGTGATGTTCGGTCTGGTAGCCTTGGCTACCAGTCATAGCAGTTTTTTTTTTTTTTTTTTTTTTTAATGGCTTGTGACCGGCTCTACATGGTCTTGCAATAAGTTGCATCATGGCCGGCTGTTTGTTTGGCAAGCTCTTTAAAGTGTTTTAATTGTTTTTTTTTTTTTTAATTATAATTTATTTATATATTTCTTGTTTTTGTGTGAACAGGGATTTTTATGGATAATGAATGAGGAAAAATCCAAATTATTAGAGAATAGATGTGCGTTTGGACTGTGCCTCAGACACCAGATCTCAGCTCGGCCTCATGCGTAATCAGACATTTTGGACCCATGATTGTCAGCACACTCCACCCTCACAGAAACACCCAAATAAAGGAATATCTTTTGGAGGAATAGTATTTCCTCGCTTCAGTGGTGTTCCCGCACTCTCGTAGTTTCCTGGAGATTTGTGGACTCTGTACCGGTATATTTAATCGGATTGAGATTTGGGGAACTCTGAGGAATCACCGTGGTATCATCATGTTCCTGAAACCATTCCTCAGCAGTATGTGCAGTGTGGCGGGGTGCGTTATCCCGCTGAAGGAGGCCACTGCCATCTGAGAGTATCATCACCTTGATGGGCTGTACCAGGTCCAGAACAATGTACAGGTTGGTGGACCATGTGAAATTTGCATCCTCATGAATGCCCAGATACAGGGTTTCCCAGCAGAACATTGTCTCGACGAGCATCACATTCTCCACCTGTTTATTTATCTACGGTGCATCCAGGTGCCGTACCTGATTCAGATAAACGGCACACATATACTCGGCGATCCATATAACGTGGAAAACGGGACTCATCAGACCATGCAACCGTCTTCCATTGTTCCGCGGTCTAGTTCCAACATTTGCGTGCTGACTGTAGGCGCTTCTAACGGCGGAGAGGGGTCTGCATCGCCACTGAGTGGTCTGGGGCCACAAAGCCCCTCACACAGCAGGGCACAACGCACCATGTGACACATTCCTCCTGTAACCATCATTACACATGTTCTGTCAATGGGGCTCCTATAGCCCTTCTGTCGATGTGGACCAGGTGAGAATGTTTGCCCTCAGGCCCCCTGCACTTTCTGATGGTTTGTCCCTCCTCTGACCCTGTAGATAGTGACTCTCCTCTGTGGCCCAGGAGCAACACATGAGCTGCGCCGTTTGAGAGATACTGATGATTTAACACGTATGAGCCTCCAGTGGAGAACTGCCTTTATTTTCTCATCTTCATAAAACTCCAAATTTACCAAAAACACTATTGAATATTATTAATCTAAAATATCTATAAAAATTATTATCCACCACGGGGTTCAGTTTTTAAATATATTACAGCATTTAGATTTTCAGGTACATTCAATGTGTTTTATCTTACACAGTTAACAAGGATTGCTCATTTCCTGGACGCGCAACACTTCTTTGTCATAAAACATCCTATTGGCTGTTTCCGGCAGTGCTGACTAAATTTTCTTGTCATTTTTGCCCAAATCAATGTGGCTTTTTTTGTCTTTTTTTTATGAATCTACTCAAAATACCCGGATGTGGGGTTGTTTTTTTTTTTTTTAGTGACGGCATGCCATTGCTGTTTGGTTTCAATCACTGTGTTTATCTTATTGTTCAATTTTTCTCGCATCTGTACATTTCTGGCCATATAATGATCCATATTGACAGAGGTCACGTTGCAGTCATAGCAAAGCCGTTACAAGTGGAAACTTGTTCCCTGCCCGATTTAAAATATTTTCCCTGAACCCTGAATGTTATCATAACAGAGCAAGGGGTCCTTTTGCAGTAGCCTTGAAACATCAGATTACAATGATTGACTAGGGCAGGAATACAAGTCGCAGCACATTCTATAATAATAAAATGCTTAGCAGTATTTATAATGAGTCTGTCAATAATAACTGTGGGCTGTGTGGCGGTGAGCTGATTTCATCAGAAGCTGTTAAAAAATCAGGAAATTGCAGAATTGAGCAGCTCTTCAAAAATAATGTGAAAATATGAGCATCAATATTGCATTTTGTCAGCCTTTTGAATGGTTAACTTGGTTTTTCGGCTGTGGAGTTTCGGCTGTGGAGTGTGGTCTAGCTGGGCATTACTTATTGATTTGTCTGCAGAAATCCATCATGAGCAATGAATTATTCAAACACTTGAATTTGTAGATTGAGTTGAACTGCGTGACTTAAAGATGGGGTTGAACAAACAGTGATCTTTATTTGTGACTTATAATTTTTGACCTGTGAGGCAGAAATCCTGTTGTTTTAATGCATTACTGAATTAATGCAACTGTGGTGATGTAGTGTATAATTGTATGAGTCGTATAATTGTATAAAACTATACTTTTTCCTCTTTGCTTATGGTTTCTCTATCGAAATGAAAAGGCAGGTAATGCATTAGAAGTGCAGAAGGGAACTGGTCGTGAGAATGTGCACCATAAACTATTCAGAGTTAAATGAACTCTGAAAGTGTCTATTTGATTCCACTCTGGAAGGAGTGGAATCAAATAGACTCTGTGAGAGTTAATTTGACTGTAAGTTGTATTAACTTTTAGGGCACTGAAATACATTTTCAAAACATAGGTTTTCAACAGTCCAAGAAAATTTATCATGTGTCAACTTGTTTAAAAGAGCTCCCGCTGGAGAGCTCTTTTAAACAAGTCGACACATGATAGGTTTTCAACAGCTTTGAATTCGATATCTTACATCATTGTGCAACACTATTTGTATTTGGCTCTCAAAGGGTTAATGCTGAACATACTGCTGCTCAGAGCCTCACACACATGTAAATACCCGCTCTGTAACGCGTCATACGCAGCCTGTGTTCTTACATGACCTTGGCATGTGCACGGCAGCATGCGCTCGCCTACACAGCCTCATTCATCACTGTCGAGGCTGGTGGGGGGGGCGAGCCAGGTAATTTATTTGTCCTGAAGCACTATAATTTGTTTTGTTTCCCCTTTTTGCTGCGTAAGCAGATAGACTGACTCTCAGGTCCTGGAGTGGGCCTGCTTTATACGCATGGGGAAGCACGGCAGCCATCTTCCCAGAAAAAGCTATCGCTCGCCGCTAATGGAACTTTAATTCATCCACTTCCTCTGGCGTGATGCTGGGAGCAGAGGCTGCTGTCCCAGGGGGAGGAAAGCAGAATGAAGTGCCCACATGCTCTGTGCCTCACTGGAGGAAATTTAAGTTGCATAACTTGCAATCCAGTTTCCACCCTGCTGAGATCCATCATACTGATCTGCTCTTTTTTTTGGGGCTCTGCTCTGCTCTCACAGGTCTTTTCCGAGGCACTGTGTGTTATTAGTGCAACTGCAGGCCGAACATTCAGGGTGCATTCTGGGTAATGATCGTAACATAAATATGAGCAACCTGCCCCAGTTTTACTGCTTGGTCCCTGGCATAAAGTCCTGGCTGTTTTTTGCGGTAACGCAGTGGTTAAGTGTGCTTCACTTGGGCCCGAAAGGTCCTGAGTTCGAGTCCTTGCCACGGCTGTCACGGTGTGTTCTCGGGCAATGCACTTCACTCCTCCCCGGTGTGTTATTAGATACCGTAAGATTGCCAGGGAAATCTGACTAAGAGCTGAGGAGCAACCTGCGATGGACTGGCATCCTGTCCAGGTGTAGCAGCAATCCTCCGAGTCGCTTCATGCTACTGAAACCGGGGTGA
This sequence comes from Gymnothorax javanicus, assembly GCA_029692085.1. Lineage (NCBI taxonomy): Eukaryota > Metazoa > Chordata > Actinopteri > Anguilliformes > Muraenidae > Gymnothorax > Gymnothorax javanicus. The sequence continues at coordinate 65,880,200 of CM056204.1, forward strand.
AGCACCAGGTCTGGTGAGCCACGAGGCTCCGAACAGATTTACTGTCTCTTCAGACTATTCAGTGCTGCTCCACAAATGACAAATAATTTTTAAAAGATTTTTCCAGAGACCTCCCTGATTTTTCAGTTGAGGCTATTGGGGGCTTTAAAATGTTCAGGTTTCTCGGACTCCACAAGACCCCTAGTGTTTTAGCACCCTGCGTGTGTCCAAACTCTTTAATCCAAATATCTGATCGCCCAATCACGCGACAGCTGCTAAATGCATGAAAGAATGCAGATGTAGTGAGGAGGTTGTTGTTGTTCTGACCGAACACAGAATGGGCATTGAATGTGGTCAGGGCGACTCTGAATGTGGCATCACAGCACCGGATGTGGTATGTCGAGTATCTCCACATGCATGAGCTACAGCAGCAGGGAACCACATTTGGTTCCACCCCTGTCAGCCAAATACTGAAAACTGTGGCTACGATGGGCAAAAGCTCACCAACACTGGACAGCAGAAGACTTGATAAATGTCGCGGGGTCTGAAGAATATCTGCTGGGACGTGCAGATGTTGGAGTCAGCATTTGGATCCATCCTGCTTTGTGTCGACAGTACAGGCTGCTGATGGAGGTGTGATGGCATGGAGTCATATTTTCTCGGCACACATTATCGCCCGTGATGCCAATTTGGCACGTGCCGTACCTGAACATTGTTGTTGACCTTGTGCTTCCCTTGTGTGGCCACGGTCAAGCCACTTTCTAATTGCTACTTCCAGCTGTATAACGTTCCATGTCAAAAAGGCTCATCTCAAGCTGGTCCCTCAAACATGACAGACATCCATGTAATCCAGTGTCATAATATCACTCTTTAATGGAGCAAGTTCGGGATGGGGCAGAACAGGAGATTGGACGCACGAATCTGCCACTGCATGACTTAGCCATGGTGACGTGGACCAGAGTCTCAAAAGATGGCTTCCAGTACCTCGTTGAATCCATGCCATGAAGAATTCAGCCTGTTCTGGAGGCAAAGGGGCATCCTATCCTTTATCAAAAAGTTGTACCTAATGAAGTGGCCACTGAATGTATATTCGAGTTATCATTTATTCTTCTTGCCTTCTTATTCCCCCTCCCTTCCAGGGCTTGTTTTGACCACCTTACATAATCGCTAACCTGCAGTGCTACAGCACTGCAGCAGAGGAACGGTCTACCGCAATCCGAAGCCCAGCAGACCGTTCTCCCAGTGAGCATGCCCAGTCCCGGCCCTGTATTCATGAGCCGACCCCTCTGAATCTCTGCACTGATCTCCCGCAGGCAGCGGCGAGGATAATGCACGCGAACCGCCGGATCAAACGCAGGCCATTAGCGTCAGCGTGCTAATCTTGGGAATTGTAAAGCACCCTAGTTCCTGAGGTTCGTATCCGCTGGTTATTACGCATCTCCTCTTCAGCGTTATATAACATTACATAATGCCAGCCGCCTACATCCCTTTTGAGAGAAAATTGTGTTGCATCAGCTCCAAACGCGCTCCAATTTCTCCTCTCATTTTCCTGTGCTGCTGTGAAGAAGTTAACTTGGCCACTGACCTCTGTGATTTTCTAGTGCCAGCCTTATGTATTAAATTTTTCTCACTGCAGGCACTATTACTGTTGAAGCATAGTGATGCTGCACTTTAAGGTGATTTTTGCCACTCTTAATGAAGCTGATTCTTGCGCACGTTAATGGAATGTTAATTAGCCTGATAACTGTGCAGTGTGTGCATCTCTGTGCATACAGTGTGCACCTACCCTTCCGAGGACGTTATCACTTTACACATCCCCTGGATCACGAAGGGTTAAAGCCGTTTTTGTTGAAGGTCAGCGTGGACATTGCTGCGGCAGCTTCTTTCCATTTCCGTGGCATGAGCTGTCCTGCTTAATGAAAAACCAGGGTTGTTGTTCCCAAAACATCGCACATCGGCGTCAATTTTCATGAATCCACCATTCATGGCAAACATGTTTTATTGGTCACTGCCACATTAATGGTCGCTGACTGTCATTAAGGGAGCGGATTCCGCAGTTGTGTACACAGCATAGTTCCCTTACAGAGACTGCTGGGCCGAAGTGGCATTCTTATCTTCGCACAATGAATCCGGTTTATTTATGAGTGAATTAGTTGGAGAATTTAACTATTGAGTCTTGGATACTGCAGAGAAAAAGTGTATTTTTGCTGAATTATCAGAATAGTGATGGAATTAAATTTGGAGAAGTGATCGAGAATCAAATTCTAACTGAATTTGTGATATTGACAGTACCCTGCGGAACGTCCTCTCTTGTCATTACCATAAATACTTTGGAGCAGAAGGCGCACAGGGCTGTCGTTCCTGTTCTGTTATTGTCCTGTAGGTTTTCACTCCAACCCCAGCAAAGCTCATCTCATTCAACACCGAAAGATCTGGTTGAGCTGCTAATTGTACCAAATTGTAGTTGAGGTGAAGCCCAACAGGACTGTAGATGTTGAGGAACAAGTCTGGCCAGTCAAGATGCACATCCTCTAAAGCCAAACATAAAAATATGACTCCTTCATTTTTTTACCAAAATTGTGCAAAAAAAAAAAAGGACAAGTACAAAATATGCGCAAAAAATCAGATTAATGGAACATTTGAGTGTGAGAATTGAGTGGCTTCATAGCCGGTGGAACAGAGGTGGGTTTGACACTAGCCTGGAGCCTGAATTTACCATGGCCCTCTGTCTGGTGGAAGGACTTGAAATGGTCCGTAGGGAGGGCAGGAGACGTCCTTCCTAGTCCTGGGGGTTCTTCTTGTACACCATGCAGTGTTGGTGTTCCTGATTTCGGGAAAACTTTGCCCGCTGGTCATATTAAACGAGAGCACAGTTGTTCTCATCCATACCATTCCTGCTGTTCATTCCGAGGGGCAGTATCTTGTGAGGAATACTCTTTGTGTTTCTCTTCTGGGTTTTCGCAATATCATATCCAGATGGCAAAATGCATATTTTATGTTTTCTTGCAAATATTCCCTCTAATCTGAGCGTGACTAACCACACAATGGTGATGGTCTTTATTATTCAAAATTATGTAAATCCACTCCTCCACCCTTATGAATATTTAAATAGAGGTTTGGGCTCATTGAATGTCCCATGGCACTTCTCAAAAAACCATTGGGGTGTTTTCGGGCTCCGCTGCCAAATTCTCAGTCTGGCGCTGCTAACTAGCCACAAATCATCTGTTCTGAAAGGAGAGCAGTTCTTTGCACCTACACCTCAGGTTGATGAGTGGATTGTACACGGTGACACAGTGGCTGCACTGTGCAGATTGGCCACTGTTAAGGAGGACGTCCTGTTTTTTTACAGCGAAGTACACGAGGTCCTTTTGCAAATGTTCCATTCATCCAGTTGTAATTATATCCATTACACGGGTATTTTGCGTTCCATTTATGCACAGCGTGTTGTAGCTGTGATTTCAGTGTTTTCCTTCTCATATTTAATCAACCATTTTCCAGCGTCTGTGATTAGATTGTTTCCTTAGTAAATTAATTAATTATTATTATTATTATTTTTTTTATATATATAAATTGACGTCTCCAATATCATGCGAATCTGGAATGTCCAATCAGCAAACGATGTACAAGCGCACTCGTACTCTTGGCTCATTGGCTGATGCAGTTTTGATTTTAAAAGCTTTTCCTGTCAGATTTGGATTTGAAATGGTGTATTTGTCTGATAGCCTTGACCAAGTCTTGTTATTTTTTGCTCTATTTGGGATCCAATATGGCTGCCTAGGCAGACTGAGGCAGTCTGAGGCATTTTCACCCTCTTAAGTAGTACTAGGCAGATTTGGATCAGACTTGGTAAAATTTTTCATGTTATGGCTGGCTCGATTCAAAATCCAGTGATAGGGTGACGCATGTTCGACGACTTCTGCAGTTCCAACGGTCAGATTTTAATCAGACTTGGTGCAGATATCTGTTACGTGGCCCTGATGAAGTGTTGTTAATTTCAGGTGGATGCTGGATCCAGTGTAACTATTCCAGCCTCCAACTGGCTGATGCATTTTTGAGTTTTTCCCACTTGATAGATTTGGATCAAACTTGCTTCAAATGTTGACCTAGTCTAAGCCCTGACCAAGTGTTGTTATATCGTCACTTTAGAATTACAGGGTTCTTACATTTTGGTCAAAATTGAGTTGACTATTGCACATAATTGGTAATAAATAGTTCCATAATGATCAAATATGGGTATTCAATTCATTTGTTAAATTGGGTTCAGATCAGAATTACGAAGTTTAGTTCCCAAAGTGTACACTGAGCGGCCAAACTTCACAAGCGAATTCCTCAAAACTGTATAAATGTTAGTTAGAACCCTGTAATTCTAAGGTCCCACTATATTGGGTCAGTTTAGAATCCAGTATGGGTGTCCTGGTATCTGATTGGCTGACACATTTTTGAATGCTTCTCAAGTTGCAGTGAATAGATTTGGATCAAACTTAAGTGTTAAAAGTCGTTGTCCATATGAAGTTGAAATGTTGATATTTTTTGAGCACATGGATTAAAAATCTTTTTAGTATCGACTGACTCCCTAACCCGCAAAATCTTGTATTGGAGTGACTACACACCTAGTTAATAGTGTATTAAACTGTTAAAACCAGTTTAACATTACTTCAGCGCTTGCTTTAGGTAAAAAACTCACCTCCGCTATGGAGAAGATCACTAGTTGGTTAAACCGTTCATGTCTTCAACTTAATGTTAATAAAACGGTAGGAATGTTTTTTTACTAAAAGACAATGTAACTTCATGCCAAATATAACAATTTCTGGTCAAAATATTGCTATTGTACCACAAGTTAAATATCTGGGTATCATTATTGACTCCAGTCTGTCATTCAAAACACACATAAAAACCGTGAGTCAGAGAGTGAAATTTAGCTTAGCCAATTTCAAGTACATAAGAAATACAATGACCTTTAGTGCTGCCAAATTATATATGAATGCCATGATCATGTCGCATCTAACATATTGTCTTACAAGCTGGGGACAAACTAACTGGTCTACTCTAAAGCCACTGGCTACCCTGTATAAGCAAACCCTGAAAGTTTTGGATCAGAAACCTAACAGCTCCCATCATTGTACCATTTTAAACAAACACAAACTTCTGAGCTGGGAAGATGTAATAAAATATAGGAACATCTGTCTAGTTTATAAAATCTTGCACAACCTAGCTCCTCCTCCTCTTAAGTCACTCATAACGCAACGTATCAACACATATCGGACTACCAGGAGCACTACCCGTGGTGACTTTTTAGTCCCATTTAGAAAAAAGTTCTTTTGGTCAATCGTCATTCTCTGTTACAGCCATACAAAATTGGAACTCACTACCCGCCCACATTAAAGATATAGATACTTTCTCCACCTTTACTAAATATCTAAAAACATGGTTTGCTGATAATTACAACTGCTTACATTAAATTTATTTATTTATTTATTTTTTTTTTTTTTTTGAATATGGTGTATGTGTTTTGCATGTGACATGATCATAGACGCTGCCCTTCTGTCTTTGCTACCTGCCAGCATATCTGCATGTTTTTAAGATGAATTGTTGTGAATGTCCTCTTGTGTCTTGTTTTCTAGAATTGTTTTTACTGCATGACTTGCATTACTGTTTTCTGCTTTAAGTTTGCTCCTTTGACCCCTTACCTTCTTTGTGTTGGTACCTATTAGTTCATATATTTTGCATCATTGTTTGTACCTGTGCCTGTGCATGCAGCCTGCTGCTCTATTTCATTCCATTTATTTTGTTTGTATTTGTGCTCATTTATATTTGCTTTGCATTGTATTGTCTCTTTTCCCTTTCCCCTTTTTCCCATTCCCATTTTCCCATTGCCCTGTGTCTTTTCTTTTTTAGGATGCCTTGTTGTCAGCTGGCCGGGGACGACAGCTGAAAATTAGCCATGTTGGCTAAAGCTGCCCTGTTTACTGTTGTGACAGTTAATTGATGGGGACTGTCCTCGTAATAATAAACTAATAATAATAATAATAATAATAATAATTACAGGACAGTCAGAATGCCGTGCTGTAGATTGATGTTTGTTTGGTACTGCAGTGCTTAATAGAATTGTCAAGCCAGGTGAGCGATACAAGCTCCAAGGGCGTCTTGTTTTTAAATGGTTAAAAACAAAACATTTTTAAAAATATTTTGAGTCGTGCACATTACACCATTGAACATAGGCATACTCTGTACCTCCTGCAAAATAAATTGTCCCTGGCCCAGTAATTTCATGCTTTTCGGCTTCTCATTCCCTGCTCCGGACATTAAGTATGTAGAACACTTAAGCATTCATTAGTATAATTTAGGCTGTCTTTTTGAAAAGCTAAAGCAATTTGACTGAAGGGTCATGTTCAGAATGGCCTGCGAGTTACTACAGAGACGTTGGAAACTGCTTACAGTATGAGACCTAAATGATATTTACCTGTAGGCCAAATCCACGTGCATGACATGCTGTACTGGCCAGATGTTGCAGTACGCAGTCATAGAGTCTTACGGTGTTCCGCAATGCTACGTGTTCAATGGTAACATCCCACCGAGACCCAAGTGAAATTCTATTTTCTCAATATATTTGTTTAATGAATCATTTTGAGCCAATGCATTACAAACTGTCCCTGAATTAAAAACTGGCGCGTATGCTCGTCTGCATCCTCGTGCTGGCGAAGTGGTTTCAGGTACAGTATTAAATTTCTTTCCCACAACTTGTGTTTAAAATGAAAGGAAAAATAAAGGGGAGCTGAAGATTTGAAAATTCTGCTGAGAGGTCACCACTGAGGGTCCAACTGGCTTAGATGACTGTTCCTAACTGGACGTTGAGATACAGTCACAATTCTTGTTATGGAAGAAATCCTGAAATGATGTCGGCCTCGTCGGAATATGGAATGGAGACGATGCTAGTCGTAGTTTTCAGGCGCGACGGAATGTCCGTGGGTTTCTCGCCGAGGTCCAACAGTACCGCAATCGCAATCATTCAAACGGCTGTGCTGTGGTTATAAGCCCAAGCTGATTGGCGAATGGAGTCCATTTCGTCCTCAGCTCCCAGCATCTCTGTCAGCCGTCGGGCGAGAGGCTGAAGCTCTGTTAGTTTGCGTGTGCACAGTCCACGGTTTGGGAAGGGGGGTAATAGCAGCAGTTCGGCTCATCACTAGGGTCCACAGCACACTCCGTTCTGCTAGTCCTAATCCCCATCGGAGATGTGGGAGGTGAACTGCTTTAGATGAGAAGCGCTGGTGTTTCCGAATGAACCCCTGTGCCGTGTGACCGATGCTGAACGCGAGGTGTTTAACGGCCCCGAGCCCTTTGCTAAACTGCAGCGGGGGAGCTGAATTATCTAAGCAGGATTCCTGCCAATGGGAGCTGTTCAAACGTGAAAGGGCTAATTATGTTCATAACGGACAAAACCTTGTTGTACACTGTCCCACAAATACTTTTTTCTAGCAGCATTATCTGTAACCATACGAAGTTTCGAGCGTACTTGTGTTTTTGTATTCACTCAGGGATATGTAAGTAGCTGTGGTTTGCAGTAAGTAGTGTTTTTGCTTATAATATTTCTGCAATTTGCATTAATCTACTTATTATTTTTCATATTTATTCATCTTTGTATATTTTTGCATTTAAATGGGAACAGTGAAGTTGGATAGTGGAACAGTGTAGTTTATTAAAGAGACTTAAATTGCATTCGGGAAGGACATGATGGGCTTGCGTTTCTGGGTTTTTTAACGAGTGAAATCTGTGGGCCTGCAATATGAAATCTTACTTTGCATAATCCCTCTCTGTTTCTATTCGGCTGTTCTATAACAGTCAGCGCCTCTTACAGCATTTATATTCTATATATATATATATATATATATATATATATATATTATATTCTATTATATTCTGTTCTGAGGGGTGATATTTAAAATATGAGGTTGAAGTGTAATACTTTTAGCTTATTGTTAACCCTTAAAGTGCCAAAATAAATTTTTAAACAATATCAATTTAAATATCTGATGCTGTTGAAAACCTATCATTCGGCAACTTGTTTAAAAGAGCTCCCGGAGCTCTTTTAAACAAGTCGCCACATGATAGGTTTTCAACAGCTCTGATTTTGATATCTTGCATCATTGTGCAACAATAGCTGCATTTAGCGCTCTAAGGGTAAATCTCACCTTTCTTAGAGTGTACATTAAGTTATATAATGTCACTCCTAGTGCCCAGCTTCACTTATGATTGCAGGGCTGTGCTGTTTTTTTCCGTGTCCTTTGGCTAGCGTAAATCCGTACCCGCGTCGTGATGGGGTAAGCAGCCAGCCCTGTGCGGCGGTGGCCGAGTGTTCCCATTGGCTGAGAGGGACTGTGAGCCGCGGTGATGATGCGTGACTCATTCATCCCTCATTACCATCCCTTTCTTCTCTCCATCCCCCCCCTCCTCCTCCTCTATCACTGCTGCTGCTTGCTTTCTTGCGCGCTGGAGGAGCGGGGGAGGGGAGTGTTGGGGATAGGGCACAGATCTGATTGGCTGTCGTCCTCCATAATGTGACCAGTCTAATCCAGCATGACGAGTGCTTGCCCCGCCCCCCTCCCTTTCTTCTCTCCTCCGCTGTGGAGGTGTCCACGCGCAGCGCTGCCTGTGTTTCAGTATCAGCTCGGCACAGGGAGGAGAGGATTAACACCGCAGCGCTGCTCGTTCTGCATACAGACGCTCAGCGGAGGCTCTCGCCCCTCTGTCCTCAGGCTGCCTCTTGAGACAGCAGACGTAAACAGCCTCGCAGCAGTACAGGGAATTTATAAACGTCTGTGAAATTTCTAGGGAGTTTTTTTTTGTTTTGTTTTGTTTGGGGTATTTTTATTTCCCTTCGTGTTTGTTGTGTCTGTAGTTTTTGCACGCTTCACCAAGACCTCTCGATGCACCGAGCATCTCTTCAGAGGACTTTGCGCGAAGTAACGCAGAGTTTAAGCTGGGACTGAACACAGCTGAGCTTTTTGTCGGCCTGAGAAAGGAAGCCTCGCCTCTGTGTTTCTTGGTTTTTGCCTAAAAAGTTTGTGAGGGGGCGATTTTGGGTTTAGGCGTCCCGATGCCATCCAGGGAGTCGCAGGAGGGCCGGAGAGGGGACAGGGCCCTGGTGCAGCGGTCGGGGCAGGACCCCGGGCAGCAGGACATCCTGGCGGCGGCGCTGGGGGTCCGGATGGGGCCACAGAAGCCCCCTGCCACGATCTGGCAACCGCTGAAACTGTTTGCTTATTCGCAGCTCACCTCGCTGGTGCGCCGAGCCACACTGAAGGAGACCGACCGCACGCCCAAGTACGAGAAAGTGCACAACTTCAAGGTAAACCCCCCTCCTCGATGCACACATACACACGCACACACGCCATACTTTCACTCACTCATGGCTAACAGGGATATATTTGTTGTGATGCCTCAGTAAATATGGGAACTAAAACACCGAAAGCGAGAGGAATTGCTTATGGTCTGTTGCTCAGCAGCGTTTTTCCATTGTGTAGGAAGTTGAGATGTTTGTGTGCGGTGATGTCACAGGCTGGGGACGGGCATTTGGGCTGCTGTGTGTGTGTGTGAGCATTTTTTAAAAGAGACTGGGGACGCGTTGGGTGCTGCTGCTCATTTCGGACAGCAGATGGAGAGATTAGACTGCTGGGGGGAGGGCGGGGTGTGTGTGTGTGTGTGTGTGTGTGTGTGGACACATTTATCTCCCGTCGGCAGAGCTGCTCTTCCCTGTTTGGGAGACGGGCACGTGCGTGATCTCCTGTGCTTCCTGATCGGCCCCAGCACCCCGTCCTGTTCCCCCGCTCTCCGGAGCGCTCTCCTCTAACGGACCGAGCGCAGACCCGGCCGCGGAGCACCACATGCAGTCAGGGGGGAACCAGAACCATTCTGCACCTGGGCTGGGCGATACGGACTAAATCAGATATCACAGTATTAAAGACCAAACAGCTCAATATCAATATTGTGGCATTATTTTCGGGATAACTATTGACGCTCTCACAAAATGTTTACACGATAGATTTTTAATTAATAGTCATGAATAATGCGGATATGGTGACCAAACAGTTACAGGCAGCAGCTAGAACAGTTTAAGTGTAGAAAACTACTGTAATTTAGCCATTAAAACCCAAAAAGACAACCGTTATGTCATATCACAATATTACGATATCCAAAATCCTATACACTGTCTTATATCGTGGTATCAATATAATATTGACGTATAGCCCAGTCCTATATTGCACCAATATTGGTTGTTTACTATGGAAGCATTTGGGGGACCACACTGCTGAATGTGGTGGCGTGCATGAATTAACCCTTAGAGAGCTGAAATTTAAAAAATTATAAATTTAATAATCTTTAACTGTTTTGATTTTTATATCTTACATCATTGAGCAACGAAAGCTGCATTCAGCGCTCTAAGGGTTAAGGAAAACACTTTTTAATCTTTTTGAAGCCCAGGAAGGAAGATGATGAAAATCCTGTCCTTTTCTAATGACAATATGACTCGCACGCTTTTTCTTGTTCTTTAAAGTCTTTTTTCCCAGTCAGTGCACAGTAAATATTATCTAACGTGGCCGACTGCACCGAATAACGCAGTCGTGGTGTGCTGTAGGGTTAGCTTGCTCGGGGTTAGCCTCAGCCTTTTAAACAGGGATGTTTTTTGACAGTTTATAATCCGTCTGTTACTGGGAAGGATAAATGCTTTGGCTGCGAGAGGCTGTGGAAGTCAGATTTGCCCGTCCCCGGCGAGGGAGAATCGGCACTCCTGATTGGCTGCGCTGTTACCTGGCGGAGTAGGGCTTTCTGTCTCTGTGGGGAGGCTGCTTTTGATGTTCCCTGGGCTCATTTCCATGACAACCCACCCCCTCGGCTCACGGCTTACCCCTCTCTGTGCCGCCCGCCTCTTACACGCCCTTCCACATTTAATTGTTTGAGCAGATTAGCCCGGCGCTCCCATTAAACTGCTCTGATTCCTCTGGTCACCGCGAGGATAATCGCACACAGGCCATTTAAAATATGAGTCTGCTCGCTGGCAGAGTCACACAGGGCATCACAATCCCCCCACTTCTGATCTCATTTAATCCTGTTTGTTTTTGTGTTTTGCTCATGTGGTTTAGCACAGATTTTGAGCTGGTGCTGCTTTTTTAAAATTGTATTTTGTACAGGCGATGACTGTTTTGAGATCTTGCGCAAGTAAAATGCCTCATCATTATTTGTCTGCTGTAAAAATGGCTTTCTACGAAGTGAATGAAAGGTATATACTTTGGAGAGGCTATTGTAGAATATACTACACCTGAGCGAGCAAAAACAGTTGACTTGGCTATTTTTGTACTTCTTAAGGCCTCTGTAACCAACCAAGTTTTTCTAAAGTCACCACCCTGTATATTTTCATTCCAAATCTTATTTTTCTACCTGAATGTGCTGAATAATTGCATAAGATTTTTTTGCTATTGAATGAGATGTTTTTGTTTGAAGCTGAATGTGGCCTGGAGGTAGCTCTGGTCTCCTGGAGCGTGATTGGTTGGTTGGTTGGTTGGTTGGTTGGTTGCAGGGGGTGTCGAGGGACTGATGTCTGGTCTCAGTGCTGACGTTACTGACTCCTGGGCCCTGTGTCTCTCAGGTGCACACGTTTCGAGGGCCTCACTGGTGTGAATACTGCGCCAACTTCATGTGGGGACTCATCGCTCAGGGCGTCAAGTGTGCAGGTAAGCAGATTTACTGTGGTGCGTGACGGCACTGTCATTTACCGCGGTATCCATGTGAATACTGTAGTACTGAGACACCTATTTTCAGATTCCTGCTGTTACACCCATGTTCTGACATTGTTAAGTACACTAACTTTGACACTTGTCAGTTGGCCTGTTCGCTGCAATATGTATAAATAAATATCGCTACTGTGGTGTTAGAATATTCCTGGCTTTTTTTTTTTTTTTTTTTTTTCACGTTAAGGCACTTTTAGCTTTCCAGGCCTCTGACGCAAACCTTATTTAGCTGTGTGTTCCTAATGTTTTGAATGGAGATAAACCGTGTGGATTTTTTTCAGCTTTATTGTGTGTGTAAAGTATATCCATCAATGTCACTGTTCTGCTTTGGCCTAAACTGCCATTTGCTGGTGAAAATCCTTTAATCCAGCAACAGTTCATGGGAATTATGTAACTGTTGTTGAATGGGAGCTCATTTTGGGAGCTTAATGTTTTCTTTGATGGAACTTATTCAGTGAACCAGCGGTGCTGTGCTGTGTACCAAGTTTTTGCAGTATTTTTGTTTTTTCAAATTAATAATTGTTCGTTGTTGGTTCGGTTTTTATTATCGTTTGGTTTGCAGTTTATCTCCGCCTGATGTGAGCCTGGAGGGGACTGTATGTTTGGTCGTGTGTGTGTGTGTGTGTGTGTGTGCGCGCGCGCGCATGTGTCTCTGCTGGCTGCCTGTTGGCCTTTCTGTCTGTGGCTTTGTGTTCAGGCTTGCGTCTGTATGTTTATCTCGCACACTCTGGACCAATCGGGCGAGTTTCCCGAAAGCATAGTTGCTAACTGCATGAACAAGTTGCTTAGTTCAACCATATACAGTCAATAGTTCCAACTGTGTAAGCTAGCATCTGTGCTTTTAGGAAACGCACCCCAGCTTAATATTTTTAGTGCACATTTATGACTGTATTCTTAAGGACATTTCGTGGATGTGGTGATTCAATTTTTGAAAAAACGATTTTATTGCCGGCTCTGTTTTACACCATCGTTCAGCGCTCTCTCCTGACTCTTAACTGGCCAGCAGGGCCGCAGCTGAACTACAGCTGAACTGAATGGTGTTTGTGCTCAGGACAGCGTATGCACCTGGCAGAGATCTCCAATCTAATGAGTGCACTCTAGCTTTTAATTACAGTTTCAAAAGTAAAGTCTTTTAATAAGATTAGCACCCAGTCAACACTTGAACGCCTTGCTCCAGTTCCCACAATCCCTTGTTTTGATGCGTTTCCATGGTATTGAGGGCTTCACAGACCCCAGAACCACAGGTACAAGAAGTAAGTTGTAAAAGTGTGAGATGCAGCACATATTCCACCAAAGCTAATATTTTGGGCTTCTGATTATCATACAGACTATTCGCGTGCAGGATTATGTTTAATCCTGAAACAAATGTGAATGAGCTGAGAAATCGATCGCTAATGGTAACTCCTAAATCAACCCAGACAGCCGGTAAAGTTAGCTTGCCAACACGCTAGCCACTGGAAGGTTAGCTTACAATACGCTGGTTGCCCTGAAAAAGCAGATTAAAGTATAATTGTACAGCTGTTAATGATGGCTATTATCTATATATGTTTAATGCTGATACGTGGTGAAGGGCCATCGTGGATTACACGGTTTTATGTCGTGATTTGACAGTGATGATAAACTGAATACTGAGGTCTATTTATCATTGCCTTAATATGATGCGAAAATTTTAATTCTTCTGCTTTGTTTTTACTATATTTTGGTAATAAACTAGTGTAGCTCAAATTTATTGTGTTTACGTCTAATATATTTTTTCATGTTTAAAAAAAAAAAAAGTAATGTGGAACTGACACCGAACTGACCTGAAAAAAACTGCAAACCACTCAGCACTGCTGAACTGATCTAAAGCAGTTTATTGAAATTGTTGAAACCGAACTGCGAAATGATTTTTTTTTTTTTTTGAGCTCATATTCTTCTGAAGACTTATATTGGAATATTCAGGGTGAAATATTATGGAAAATTATTGTCGCTGTATGACTTTGGGGGTCCCGTGCAGCATGTGACAGATTGGCTCCCATAAAAATAGATACCATATGGCAAATTTGTCACAGATTCATTTCAAATGATATTTGTTCAACAAAGGCTGTGGGACTCTGTACATATTGCTGCTGTAATGTGGTTGGGTGCATTTCATGCATTATTTATGGTACAAGAGCTTTCAGCACCTTTGTTGGTGGACGCAGGGCAATGAATGATTAATTCCCTGCCTTTGAAAGTGGCGGATGCGGGGCTGATAACGGAGCATGTGTTCGGGCCGTTAGAATATATTTAGCTCCTCTTTTCCTGGCTCCCTCAGCCTGACATAGATACGCGAAACTAGGGCAGCCGTCTTATTTGATATGCTAATTTCTGTTTCCAAAATGTAGCCCTTCATCTCCCCCCCCCTCCGTGTGTGTGAGATGTTTATCTGGGGCAGTGCCAGAGATGGCAGCAGTGCCAGTGTGTGTTTGTGTGCGTGGCAGTGAAGAATGCCCCCAGCGGCAAATCACTGCGGCCTGCAAAGAGAAACTCGACTCGCCCGGCTCTCTTAAGAGAGAGAGGAGGGGCCCTCGCCTCTCTCCGAGACCCAGAGCCCGGCCCCTTCGCCTCTCGCTGCATTCCAGTCACGTCCGAAGACCGCTGCGTCCGCAGAATCGTTACATCGATTGGTTTATTTATGACCTGGGCGGGTTTGGGCTGGTTGTGCGGTGAGACGGGGATGAAGGTTAAGCGAGGTGACGGAGTGACCGCAAGGGCTGCGTCCTGTCCGTCGCTGTGATCGCTACGCTCGTGAAATCGCCAGGATGGGATCACGACTTTGGCTCCTCGGTGCGCTGTTACCTCCCTCAGAAGGGTGTAACCCCCCCCCCAAACAAACACACACACACACACACACGCACACACACACAGAACCAGAGGGTCACCTGCTCACAAGGCAAACTGCTGAGTGTTCAGATGTGCCTCGGCCTTTTATTAAAGGGAACATTTAATGTGGCAAATTCTCACCGTTTACTGTCACTGGCTCTTGAAAGTTGAATTTCCATGAAAGTAACAGCAGTTCCCTATTGGAGAACATTAGTAAATAATTCTGTGTTCCTCCTGATTTTTCTTCGACAAAGACTGCGTACATTGCAATTTTTTTCGTTTTATCTTTTGTTTTTTGAAAATGAAAATGTGTTTCATGACAGGATTGCGCGAGTCCTAACTGTGTGTGTTTGTGTTTGTGTGTGTGGTGTTTGTGTGTATGTGTGTGTGTGTGTGTGTGTTTGTCGAGTGTGTGGTGTGTGTGGCTTGCATGGTGTGCGCGTGCTGGCTTGTGTGGTGTGTTTGTGTTTATGGGTGTGTGTGTTTGTGTGTTTAGGCATGCGTGGGTGTGCCTGTTCGTATGTGTGTGTGTGTATGGTGTATGTATGTGTGTGTGTTTGTGTTTAGGTGTGTATGGGTGTGCCTGTTTGTGTGTGTGTGTGTATGTGTGTGTATGTGTGTGTTTGGACTCCTCTGAGGGGGGAAGGGTGCTCCTCATTTGTATCTCAGTAAATAGGCCGGGTGTCGCCCGCAGTAGTTGAATGGTGGCTGAGTGCCATTGTGTGTGTGTGTGTGTGTGTGTGGGGGGGGGGGTTTGTTAGAGGAGAAAGCTGCGCGCTGGGCTGCCTGCTCCTCTCTCCTGCTCTCATTGTTTCCGGAGTGTTCCGCTGCAGTGCTGCAGACCTGCTTCACAAAGGGCCCGAGGGTCCCTGTGCATCTGCCTGCTGGCTGCTGCAGTGTAACCCGCTCTGAGGCAGCTGCCCCGGGCCGCAGCTCCCAAACACACCCCTCTCATTTACATACAGGCCCGGCGAACACCAGCCACAGGCTCCGAGCTTATTTACATTATTCTATTTACAGATGAGGGAATTTATTAAAAATCAATGAAGGGCAAAGGCCTCTTTAAAAATGAGCACCGCTGCAATTGAATTGCTTGGCTCAGCAACGTAACTGAATTAGGGTGTAAAATTCTTTCTTATAGATTGAATTGAATATTGATTTATTTTGTACAAACTGCACTTGAGAGGGAATGTGTTATACTAGTTAAATATTAATCACAACCACTCCAAATTAGTGGTTTTGATATGTGCTTGTAATACTGTGGTTTTTCAAAAAGTTCAAAATATTTTAAGGGCATTTTTTTTTTCTGAAGTCACTCCATGATACATACGGTGGCTTCCTGACTGAGTGATGTAGCTGGAATGTTTGCAGTCAGATTTGCATTTGAGTCCAACATCTAGACTGACTTCAGCGCAGGAGACTCTATTTTACCAGCCTATAATATCAGTGCCTGTGTTTCAAGGCATCGTGTTTTTCATATAAACAGTTTTGGCATGTTCCTCACATCCCACAGAGGGAATGAACACCGCTCTTCTGTAGTTTGGAATCAAGAGAATTTTTTTCGAATAAATGCTTTTATTCACATCTGGTTGTATTAATTTGTTCAACCAGGGCATCCAAGACGTAGGTAATGTTATAAAATCACTTCTACTGTTTGAAATGACGGTAATAGACTAGTGATTTGTAATTGTGATCAGTCATAGATATCTCAGCTCTTCAGCCAGCTGTGTGAATTGATGATACCCAGGAAAGAGGACGAGGAAGCGTACAGTGGCAGCTGTGGAGCTGGTCTTTGTGTGTCACACTTTCTCCATTGGCCTATAAAACTGGACTAGAGTGAGACACGATTGAGCAGCCTGTCCGATTGAACTGGATTTTCAGTAACAAAACCCAACCTCTCTTAGTCATGTAATATTCGATCATTTGACTGGTGCCTCTGCAGCCACTTTAACCTACAGTATTGAACCCAGGGAAACATTACCGTTGTTTCAATTGCCATTAACCCTTAGAGCACTGAATACATTTTAGAGGAATTAAAAATGTAATTACCCTGAGCCGTTGAAAATCTATCATGTGGCAACTTGATTAAAAGAGCTTGCTTGTGGGAGCCAAATGATAGGTTTTCAACAGCATCTGATTTTGATATCTTGCATCATTGAGTAACGATGCTGCATTTAGCGCTCTAAGGGTTAAAACTTGTTTATGCTTAACTGCTGCTTTGGTAGCTCTAACATTTTAAATGGTAATTGAGTGGCTCTTAATTAGATAGTCAAAAATTGCCAGTTGCATTACTTGTCCCTTGCAAAGGCACAAGACGTAATGTAGTCGGTCCTCCCTTGTTGTAAATGTGTGGCGTTTTAACCCCTTAAACTCTAACTTCCAATCTGTTTTCTGTAAAGTGGCTTCAAAGTTAGAAAAGGTATTTTTCTCTTACTGTAGTGCAGTGTCACGCACATATTCTGTATCTGCTGGTTGCAGCTCTTCACTGAAGCTACATCGCAGAAATATTCAAAACCCGGGATGCCATATTTGTGTAGCCACAGCACTACATCAAAAAAGAACACCGATCTAGATTGTGTACATCATTTTATACATGTTTACCTGTAATTCTGCAGGACATATTTGGAATCATTGGAAATTTTGGAATCTCCACTAGAATTTAAAATGGGCCGGAAGTTCCACAGGTTTGAACACAGCAGCTGCATTTGACCGACCAGAAGGTTCTATGGGGCTAACATAAGCTTAGACTATCCTTTGTTCCCTGTTCAGTGGGTTAATATAATCTCCTGCCTGAACTCATTTTCCTGGACAAAACAACACCAACAGCAGCCCTCAGCTCCCCTGACGCTACAGTTAAACCCGTCCTGAGTGTCAGGACCAGGGCAGCAGAACCGTGTAAAACAGTGTTTATGTAGCGCTTCTCGCTCAACACACCTCGCTACTAAAGGTGACTGCTGCAGCTTTGTGAGTGATGTCACTTCCTGTCCTGGAGCAGTGTAGTGAAAAGAGCCTTTCAAAGGGCACCCAGTCCCCACAGCTTACAAAGAGCGATTAGTGTGGTCATTGGTTGTTGTCGCAGTGGACATATAGGAAGTAAGATCTTATTTCAAGACCAGCATCCAAATTCACCAGTATCATTAAGCTCTGAAACCTCAGAGATGGTCAACCATAGACATGAACAGATTAGCACCCCGGTGTTATGGCCGTCTGTGGTTGGGTTATTGCATTGGAACAGGATTATGGGTATCCTAATGGACTTTCTCTCCTCTCCCCGTGTCCTCCAGACTGTGGGCTGAACGTGCACAAGCAGTGCTCCAAGATGGTGCCCAACGACTGCAAGCCGGACCTGAAGCACGTGAAGAAGGTGTACAGCTGCGACCTGACCACACTGGTGAAGGCCCATAACAGCAAGCGGCCCATGGTGGTGGACATGTGCATCAGGGAGATCGAGTCCAGAGGTGAGCAGCAGGAGATGTGTGAACCCGTCACCTTCAAACATCTAACAGGGACACCAGCCACTGCGTGGGGACACACTCTAGGGCCATCAGGGTCCCAGCCTGTGTTGTGGTTACAGGGATCCATTAGTGTTGTGTTTTTATCGATCTGCACTGAGCCTGTATTGGCTCCTGGGAGCTCCTCAGTGGACGGGCACGACGCCCTCGCTGGTCATGAGCCTGGTACCCCGGATACAGCCGTCAGGAGGAAACGGCTGCTCAGGTCGTCCGTGGGGTGTGAGTTCGGGAGTCTGGAGACTGAAGTGCTTTGCGCTGCTGAGTACTTCTGAGCCGGAGAGTTAATGATCTGGGCATTGGAGCGAATAGAGTCTCCTTCTGTTATCGTATTGATGACTGATCAGTCTGCAGCAGTGTCACGGCCCCAGCCTCAAGAGGGCCTCCTTCTTTAACTCCAGCCAGTGTTACAGATGTACACCTGCGCCTCCACTGAGGTCTCCACCCCCGCCTGCGAGGCTGATGTTCTTTGCATTTTAAGTGCAGTTACATGTTTTTCTCCAATCAAGTATGACGGGCATTTATGTAGTACAGCTCCAGTTCCAAAAAAATGGCAAATTATGGAAAATGCGACTAAAATAAAAAAGGAGTGATTCTAAAAGCCCATGCACCCTTTACTGCATTGAAAATGGTACAGCAACACATTATTTGATACAGTTGTAATGTGAATAAACTGTAATTGTTTATTGAAAATATGCTGTAACAGAGTCCAAAATACTTAATATCACAGCGTTTATTTTCTGTGATTCTCTGTATCGCCAGTTGTAATTAGATTGTGATCGATTGACTCAGATCGATGTGCATCACATGATCATGGAGGAAACTGTCTATAATCATATAGCGCTCAGTTAGTCAGAAATCTTGTTCTCATTCTTCCTCTGCGGCTGCGTCTGGCCATAGATCCTCTGCTGGATCATTTGAGTTTAAAATGATTAAACTGTTATTTTTCCTGACGACAGAGTCATTAAAGTCCACCATTTGTTTAGGCCTTAATTAGGAGTTCAGTGTTCCCATCTGCAACACATGATTATTAACCTCTCTGTGTCTGTGTGTCTGTGTGTCTCAGGTCTGAAGTCCGAGGGTCTGTACAGGTTATCAGGATTCAGTGATTTAATCGAAGATGTGAAGCTGGCGTTCGACAGAGGTATGTGCTGCACTGGCTGTGTTACCCGTCCTTCTCAAACTAACACCCCGCCCTCCCGCCCCTCCCGCTTTTTCACCGCACGCAAACATTAATGCGCTCTGGTCTCAAATCTGATTTCTCCCCTCCTCACTGTCCTGTACTGTCCTGCACTGTCCTGCACTGTCCTGTACTGTCCTGTACTGTACTGTCCTGTCCTGTTCTGTACTGTCCTGTCCTGTCCTGTCCTGCACTGTCCTGTACTGTCCTGTACTGTACTGTACTGTCCTGTCCTGTCCTGTCCTGTCCTGTACTGTCCTGTACTGTCCTGTCCTGTACTGTCCTGTACTGTCCTGTCCTGTACTGTCCTGTACTGTCCTGTACTGTACTGTACTGTCCTGTACTGTCCTGTCCTGTCCTGTACTGTACGCTCAGACCACTGTTCATCTCTCCACAGATGGTGAGAAAGCTGACATCTCTGTAAACACGTATGAAGACATCAACATCATCACTGGTGCACTTAAACTCTACTTCAGGGATTTACCCATTCCGGTCATCACGTACGACGCCTACCCCCGCTTCATCGAAGCTGCAAGTACGTGAGCATAAACGCGTGTCCTTGTGTATATTCATCACTGAATTGTGACTCTTGCGCTGGGGGGGGAGGCAAGGAAGTAAAAACAGTAGAGGATGTATTTTGCTGGAGGATGCATGTGGTCTGATTCAGAGCATCAGCAGCGCAGAGCAGAAGCATCACGCTCGAGGAAACATTAGCCTGCCGTCCTCTCAGCATTACAGACGGCACTAAAGAGAACAAAAGATCCTGCGTTTAGAGAAGAGATCGATGATTTCCGCTCACTGCCCTCAGTGACTGCGTTTATTCGATAGCTCATGCTCCTATAGTTTCTCAGAATCTCTGCCGAGTGCATAATGAGATTCACCAATGGCAAACGTTCTTCCATGATCTGGGTTTCGTGAAAATATTCTTCAGCCAGACACCATCAGACCTTAACAGAGCTCCCTTTGGCCGTTCACTCATTTCTCTCCAATCAACACTGGAGCAATTAACCGCTGCATGTGTTAGAGCTTCTCGTATTATCATTAAACATTAAATTTTAGGCTAAATGATTAGCGTACGAAAAACTTCCTTAAAAATGAGCAATTCTCGGCTTGCAAATCAGAGCTGACTGATTGTGGTGTTAATTGTATTCCCTCGTATGAAAGTATCGGGGTATACTGTGGATCATGCTCCATTCCGCATCCATACGCAATTCGCTAATCCCTCTACAGGCAAAAATTAGATGACATTGTTGTCATATTTGGTAGGATTAATAATGGTGGTAAGGTCACGCAACCCATCAGTCTTGGTTCAGATAAGCTAATTGTAAATATCAATAATTTAAATTTTTATGTAAACCTAATGATTTTACAGTGTGCAGGTTGTAATCACATTGCAGTTCACAAGTGTGGATGGAATATTTATGGGTGGAATAAATTTGTCGGGGGTGGAGCCTTTTACACATTTACACAATGGGTATTTATTCATTTCCTGGCTAACTAATTATAACTCCCTAAACATGCAACATTTAGTTTGTATATAATCCACACAGGTGTAGCTATCATCCTTTCACATTTACCATTCTTTGCTTCATGATTATCATGAGGAAATTTGTCCGTACAGGCAATACACCAGTGGCTATTGACAATCTAATTTTCTAGTTCTCATGATGTGACTGTGTCCTTCTTGCACTCGTGTGTAGCCTATGGCTCCTCTGAAGTGCAGCCAAAACAAATGTACTTATTCACCATAATTTGTGAGGCCTTATAGTTTCTATTCGTGTAATTATATTGTTGTCTTGACATGGAAAAAATGGGCTGAGACTCCTACACTTTTCAGGTTGGTGGGCTGTGATCGCTGGCACACACTTAAAGCTCATTCAAATAGTGTCCTGACAGAACAGGCGGGTGCTAGCAGGATGTTAAAGACGGTGTTGCTAATGGTTGACCTTCATCGCTCGAAACTTGAGTGAACTAAATGGGCAGAGTAATACCAGTGTTTCTGGGAAATGTTAGTTTAGAATTTGCATTTGAAGTGGTTCTTGATGTTAAGAGGCTTTTTTGAAACTCTCATCTGGTTTGAAGATGTGCGGGAATGCTTGTTTGTGTCTCTGAAGGAAAAGCTTGGCGGTGACCACGAAAGCAAACGGTGTTTATCGGTCCTGAAGTTTGACCCGGGACACTAAACATTCCTGCTTCAATGGATCTCCAGCTCAAATACCTACACTATTCCTCAATGAAGAGAATCAGTGGGGTTTAGTGTGACGGTGTTTGTCGCCCTCTGATTTACGCTGGTGTTTAAAACGCTACACACATTTCCCTCTAAGAACGCCATTCACACACACCACATGTTGTATACGATACAACATCAAAGACTGCATATGTTGAACATTTGAATCTGAAAGGCCATATATTGTAATATCGGAAACTCTGAATTGGATGGTTTTACTCTCTCTAACACGTGCAAAAGTTTGATAAGAAGATTGTATTTTCATTCATTGAGAAGGCGCCCATTTTGGCTGTGCGTCTCAAAAAGCTGATGTCACCGGTTGTCTTAGCGGAAATGGTGCTCTTCTTTTGTGGTGGTAGAAAATAATCGCTAGGCTTTCCTTTTGTTGCGGAGGTCTCGAAACTGACCGCAAACTCTCAGCGAATGACTATTTCTGAGGCTGTTAGAGCTGTATTAAGGCAGAGCCTGACTGACGGGACACTGGCTGTGTTGCAGAGCTCACAGACCCTGACGAGAGGTTAGAGGCCCTGCATGAGGGACTCAGACAGCTTCCACTCGCCCACTGTGAAACCCTGAGGTACCTGATGGCCCATTTAAAGAGGTGAGTGTGACGCGCATCCAATTCTCTCTCTCTCTCTCTTCTGGCACTTCAGTAATGATGGAATAATTGACCTTGTTAAGCTACCACTTGTTATTGAATGCGCAGTAAAGCAAACTTTTCATTAAATCAGTTAATTTTGTTCTTAAACAATTGTTGGGTCAGAAATCAGGCCGTATATAATATATGCAAAACTTTAGTCCCTCAGTATACAAAAAGTGTCTTCATTTTCCCAACGTTAGACCCAAGCATGAAAAATACTGCCACTTGTGAGCTTACATAACACTAATAACACTGAAGCCTGAAATAAACCAAGTGAGCTACAGTGTCTATGGCAATATTTTAAAGAAATATTTATGTCATGTATCTATCAGCTATAGAGGCTGAGAAATGTTGGCTTCAATGAAAGTTTCTGATCCTGTCGGGTTTTTCAGAAAGCAGTTGGATGTGGTTGTTCTTGAAGACGTTTTCGGTTTTAGAATGCTTTCATAGAGGGCACCTCAGGTCTTAATGGGTTAAAACAGAGAGAAACAGAAATCTGGCATTAGCTTGCTTACCTGTGTAGTGCTCTTGTCCAGGTGTGACGTCCTGACCTTACGCCCGACCTCCCCTCTGCAGGGTCACTCAGAACGAGAAGGACAACCTGATGAACGCCGAGAATCTGGGGATCGTCTTCGGGCCCACACTCATGAGGGCCCCGGACCTGGACGCCATGACGGCCCTCAACGACGTCCGCTACCAGCGGCTGGTGGTCGAGACGCTAATAAAAAACGAGGATATCCTCTTCTGAAAGGGATCAGTTCGACGATGTGGCGAATGAAGGAATCATGATTTTGTACAGTGCAGATCGATAACCTCTTGTTGCAGCAGAGACTCCGATATGAAGAATTTTTTTTAAATGCCTCCCTATACCTCTGCTAAATAAACCTTTTCCCCTCCCTCCCCTGTGATGGGTGTGGGTTCTGCGCCCTAAACCCCGGTCCTGCATGTGTGCCTCCCCATTTTTGTCGGGGGTCATTAAAACTGAGATGGACCAAACGTGGCGGAGGGTCTTTATTTTGGATAGGCTTTTAGCAGTTATCCTGCATGTTTAAGGTCGTCCGGCATCGTGCCTGTGCTCTTTTGTCCTGTGGATGGTGCTCATTGTTGCCAAATGGGCGTGTTGTTTTTGTGAAACACTATATACCTGGATGTGACATAGGAAACAGTATTTTTTTAATGCTTTTGTGATTAATGGCGTACCATTTTGGGTTGATCTGGAAGCTTCTCTCTGGCAGAAACAGAAGCCAGTGCACTGGTTCCCTGCCTTCAATAATATCTTGTGTTAAATTTGCAAACTTCAGTTTTCAGTTCATGGTTGGGTTGTAATATTTTTGTACTTGATTTGCGCATGGATGGATATATTAATTTATTAAAAATTTTTCCCAAAATCGCTTGTCTTTAGTGTTCTCTTAGTTAGTCCAAGCTTCGGAACAAAGCTATTGTACCTGCAATTTTAGCAAATGAAAAATGGCTCCGACATTTTAATGCTAATTGATTTACGGTGCAGGAATGACTTTAACAAGGACGTTTTTTATGTTTTTATTTGCATATTTGAAGCGACAGCACAACCTTCCTCCTACTGCCCCTTTAATGCTGTGTTTATCAGTGTAAACTCTGCTGCCTGAACTGTCACTCACTCCAAGTCATTATGTACAGGGTACAGAGGGCGACATTTTTACATTGTCCTTTTCCAAATTTGCTGCCTGTTAGCACTACTGACAAGGAATCCAATCCCAAACAACACTGGAAGAATTTCTGTGCGATCAGTGATGGCTTTTGCTATTATCACCCTTGTTAATTGCGCTGTTTTTAGCTTACCGGCCCTATGGGCCGATAAGCTATTGTCGTGGTGTGGCGTCCGTCGTCCATCGTCCGGCATCCGGAACATTTTTTATCTTTTTTCTTTGCCTGATGAATTTTCGTGTAAATTTGCAATAACATACTACTAGACCATATCTCCAGACGTTTTTCTCGGATTTTTGACTGAATCATTTTCGTCCGTTTTATGGGCCCTTGAAGTTTTGGCTCTAATGTTAAAGATAGGACTGAGAAATTTTAAAAAATCATTTCTCAAAAACTGCGTGACAAATTTTTTTCTAAATCAGGCAATCAACTTACCTTGGTACCGTCAATGTACAGTGCAAGCGCCATTTTGATTGAATCGACGGAAGTGGGTCTATTGGGGGCGCTGTACTTTATGAATATGCAAGATGGCCTGTGGAGGCCAAATGGTTGCAGATAGAGATTAAGTTTGTATTATCGACATATAAGAAGTAATATATGACCTATATTTTGGCTGTGTTAAAGTTGACCTCAGATGACCTTGAAAGGTCAAACTTGAGGTCAAGAAAAATGTTACAATTTTTAAAGCTTTCTAGGCTTGAAAATATTGAAGATTGGGAACATATGTGCATTGAACACTTGTAGGAAGTCATGTATGAACTTTTATTTGGTGGCCTTGAATTTGACCATCGGCGACCTTTGAAGGTCAAACTTCACATAGTGAAATTTCAATGACTTCTATCACCAAGACTATTACAGATAGAGCTTAGGTTTGTATTGCGGGCATATAGGAAGTCATGTGTGAAGTTTCATTTGGTGACATTGAACTTGACCTTCAGTGACCTTGAATGCCCAACTTCACAATGAAATTTCAATGACTTATATCAGCAAAATGGTTACAGATAGTTTCGGTTTGTATTGGAGATGTATAGGAAGTCATACATGAACTTTCATTTGGTGGCCTTGAACTTGACCTTCGGTGACCTTTGAAGGTCAAACTTCACATTGTGAAATTTCAATTACTTCTACCACCAAAACTATTACAGATAGAGCTTAGGTTTGTATTGTGGCCATATAGGAAGTCATGTATGAAGTTTCATTGGGTGACCTTGAACTTGACCTTCAGTGACCTTGAACGGCCAAACTATACAGTGAAATTTCAATGACTTATATCAGCAAAATCGTTACAGATTGAGTGTCGGTTTGTATTGGAGAAGTATAGGAAGTCATGTATGAACTTTCATTTGGTGACCTTCATATTGACCTTCGAAGGTCTAACTTGACCTAGAGAAAATTCTATGACTTCTATCACTGAAAAGGTCACAGATGGAGCCTAGGTTTGTGTTACTGACATAGGACGTCACATATGAACTTTCATTTGGTGACATTCAGCTTGACTGTTGATGACATTCAAAGGTCAAACTTGACATAATACAATTACAATGACTTGTCTTGCCAAAACGGTCACAGATGGAGTCTAGGTTTGTATTACAGACATATAGGAAGTCATATATGAACTTTCATTTGGTGACCTTCATACCAACCTTCAAAGGTCAAATGTGACCTAGTGAAAATTCAATGACTTGTATCACTACAACGGTCACAGATGGAGCTTAAGTTTGTGTCACTGACATCTAGGAAGTCGCATATGAACTTTCATTTGGTGACATTCAACATGACTGTCAGTGACCATTGAGGGTCAAACTCCACAGTGAAATTACAATGACTTGTACCACCAAAATGGTCACAGATTGAGCCAAGGTTTGTATAGAGACATTTAGAAATTCATATATGAAGTCCATTTGCTGACCACAACTTGACATTCTGTGACCTTTAAAGTTCACAATTGACATATTGAATACATATTGACATATTTTAATGACTTGTATCACCAAAACTGCTTCAGAGCGTAGGATTGTATAACAGAAGGTCTTATAAATCTATGGGAACTTTTATTTAGTGACCTTGACATTGATTTTCATTGATTCAAATGTCACACTTTACATGAAATTTTCATAACTTGTATCATCGCTGTAAGACTGCTTGCCGGTAAGCTACAGGACCCTTGGTCCTATTTTTGAACGATTGCGCTCTACAAACTCAAGAAGGCAAATGAGGGGCCGATCTCTCCAAATATGCTTTATCTTCATAGGGCACTCTCTTTCTCTTAATGTTTTTAATGATTCGGGCGTTTTCGACACTGCTCTAGAGCACTATGCGCCCCTCGTTTATGCATCCATAGCGTTTTGCTGTCTTGGTGCACATCGAGTTGAAAACATTTCTACTTTATGGGGCCGCGATATAAAATGCCTTGCATCGCTATCAATCGTTCCCCTGCTGTCCAATTACATGAAAGTAGAGACGGAGTTTTATTTTACTTTGTGTTTCATTGTAAACAGATGGCAGAGAAATCTGTGATTCATGTTAGCCCGGCCCTGGCCCAATAACAAGCTATTAAAAAAAAAAAAAGTTGTTCCTTTTTTCTAATTTTACTTCTCACTGTTAATTTGTCTTTTCCTGACAAATAAGATGCTGGTGTAGTATGCCCTGGTACTGGGGTAAATTTTAACCATTGCACTTTCAGAAACAATTACACCTGGAAAGTCCCAGAACTGCGCTGATGGGCAATATCCATTTTAAAGCCATGTATCTTATTCATGGATAAAAAATATGTTCTTGTTAGGTTGTTTACTGGTCTCCAACTGTGCATAAAGCCCTGTCGCACCAGTGTGAAAATGTGAAATGTTCTGTACAATGTTCTTGTTTGATGCTCATAACAAAATGCTTTGCACTGTTTTTTCATGTTTAAAACCAAATCAAGTGCCATCTTAAAAACATTTTGCATTAATTTTTCGTAAGCTAAAATGCAACAACTGTAGATGGAATTTAGACCGTTAAAAAATGTTTCTTACTGTATTGATGGCCATTCTTACAATCTTGCATTATATAATCACAGCATATCTCTGTTATCACTTCCTCATTATTGAAGGTCACACCTTGGTCTTGATTGGTCAGTAAAATGTGATTGTCAATCAGTCTAAGTGCACAGGAACAGTAAGAGAGTAATCCTGCTTGAGAAAGTGAGGTTACCGCCTACCCTGACGGCACATCTCTGCTGCTAGGACTCGCTGTACGATACGAGTGTAAATTGTCGTCTCTCTGATGACTGTACTTGCCGACTGATTCATCACAGTCTGTTTTCATCACCGTCTTTGTTCTTTGCACACTTGTGCACGTGGTCTGAAAGAGTAAGTAAATGCTCATCTTTCTAGAATGAAATGCCACACAAACAAAAGGCGTTATCTTTAAATCTCCAATAAAAAGCAGACAGCAGCCAGCAGGACTAGTTTGGTCAAATTTTTCTTGTTAAATAAAATTACGGTTAATGTATTTTTACAAAAATACATTTACCATGTAAACATTTGCATAGGGAGGGTAATGCCAACCAAGACTGGACCGCTAATAGGTAGGCCAACCCTTCGCCTTCACAACAGTTTCAGTTCTTCCAAGAATGCCGTCACACGATTTCTGAGCTGACAGTAGTGGAATACTGGCTCATTAGTCTTATATTGTCCCTGTGCTTTTTTGGCAAATGCTGCAGGCATTAAATTCAGAACAAGCATGCATTCCCAGACTAAAAAGTACAATTTTGTTCACAAGGTAAAAAATGAAATATTTTGTCTTGCACTCTTCAGTATTATGCAGGTCAAAGATGAATCGCAAATCTCTGCTGTCTTTTTTCTTACATCGCCCATTTTCCCCCAACTTTTCTGGACATGGAGTTCATACAATTTTTGGCAAAACGCGTATATTAAAGTTTCAAATCTACACTTCTAGAACATCTTGATTGTTTTAAATCTATTGTGGTGGTGTTCCAAGCTGATGAGATGAGAACTTTCACTATCCAAAAGCATGTAGACCAACTGTATATAAATATTTATTGTTATATGAGACGTATATCATGATACATTTATTTTAATTTATATTGTATATTTATACTTAAGTCACTAAGGCAGTCATCAGCTCTAATGGGAATCAACATAATGCTGATTTTTTTTTTTTTTTTTTTTTTTGTGTCCTGAAAACTGTGTAACAGATTGCTGCATGTTGGCATAAAAATATTTGACATTAAATTAAGGGAATATAAAATTATGGATTGCTTTTTTTACAAAATGTTCAATGAATATAGAAGTAAAACCTGCTTCATCTACCGCCAGTGTCTGTAGCAGCAGGAATAAACAGCACACATTAGCTAAGCTGGAGGCAGGGTGAGTTACCAAGTTATGAAACCATACTCTGAAAGGGCATACTATTGAGGGCATAGCCATAGTCATACACTGCTACTGCAGACTGACTGGAGAAGAGCAGGGTAGTGTCTGGACAATACTTCAACGGGACACTGCCTGAGAGTAGGATTGTGCCAACAGGGGCTCTGGGTGCCTGATCTCTCACTCCTTTTACCCCAAGAATTCTATATACCTCTATCAGTATATAAAAAAAACCTACTGTATTATTGTCGCTGTCATTAAATTCTGTAATCTCTGTACAACAAATGGGCAATATAAAAAATTTCAATGTTATAGTAACCTTTTCCTGTCTGAGTACCTGTCATGTCTCTGCGCAGGCCTGCCAGGATTGGTGGAGCAACATATCAAGTGCAAAAAAAAAATCTATGAAGATTTTGCTCCCATAATGCAATACATCCATTTTACTCATTTTGAGGTAATCAAGTTTTTCTGTGTTGGCGCCCATTGCATTTCATAGAAAAACACAAACTTTAACCATGAAAAAATATACTTATAGTATGAATTTCTAAAAACAGATTTTTGCACCATGTGTAAGAAGCACAGGGCTATGGCATTACCTCAACTTTTGTAATTTTGGCACTTACTGTGTTTTTGAAACAAATTCTTCATATGTATATTTTGCATTTCACCAAAGGCAGCTTAATATAAGGTATAAGCATTTAGCGCTGGGGAATGATAATGGGTTATAGCAGGTCATTTTTCCTACAATATGAAGCTGGTCGGTGGGTTTTCTATTTTCAACTTGCGTGGACTAATATCTTTAATAGGTGCATCGCTGTTGACATAAATCCCATCATGCATTTCTGTTTTCATACCCTACAGATAATTACATGCGTTAGTATTTGTCTTAAAGAGGGTGAAAAGCATTATGCAAATATCTCCCACCAACGTATTAGTTTCCACTCTAGCGTGGATGATCTGGAGTAATCTCTGAGCCGGAGAACGACTGGGCCGGAGGGACAGAGTGCAGTGGGGGAGGGGAGCTGCTTTCGCTATCGCCAGCAGATGTCACACGGTTACATCACCTTCGCTGGATTCTGGTGATAAAACGACACGTTTGCTTCTCAAATGCAAATATAGTCCGGACGCTGGCTCCGATTGGGTCAGGGCTAAGCTCGTCTCCCAGGCTCGATCGTCAGCTTGCAGAGAGACTGAATATCATCGTTTAATGATTTTATTTCTTCTGTTTCTTCAGCGGTCACGTGTGTATTTGTGCGGTACGGCAGCTTCGGTCGTCTGTACTTGATATTGGCGAAAGGAGAGGGACGGGGGAGATCCCTTAATTAAACTGTCACCCCGGTTTCTATTTTCCTCTAAATAAGATGGATGATGTTGATTGGCGAGCAACTGGCTAATTGAAGGGGCGGAGACCAGAGGGAAAGATTGCAGTACCTTGTCCCAGCGTTGCCAGGGATTGTGGGTGTTGGGGAAGAGTGGGAGGGGACTGTGGCAGTCCCGCCCATCAGCGGTACAGCAGTGAGATGAGGAAAAATCATTTCAGCAGCCATTTCCCTCAGAAATAAACAGGATATAGAATTTTTCTGAACCTACGTGGACCTTTTCCCTCACTGACCGGCTGACTGACTGAAATTTTTATTTTATTTTATTTTATTTAACCTTTATTTAACCAGGAAAATCCCTTGAGATTCAAAATCTGTTTTTCGAGGGAGACCTGGCCAAGCCAGCACGCCGTTTCACATAAATTGTAAAGTGTGTGCACAACAGGGATATCAAAAATAAAATAAGACAACATAAGACACATAAGAAAAGGGAACAAAAAATACTTTGTTGAAACAGGCATGTACAGCACAATACCTGTTTGCAGCAGGAGAGATTTATGTGTCCACGCTGACTAAGCTGATAAAGAGACCTGTCCAGGTATTTCTTAAATATACAAAACAGGACATACTGTATGTACTTGCGCTGCTCATGATTGCAATAGAAAATAACTCAGTGCAGTGCCTCCTGGTCAAAGCCTGTCAAAGGCCACCACTGTTTTGGTTTATGAGAACACAATGACTGTTCCTCTTTCTGTGCATTTCCTACAGCTCCCAGTGTACTAAAGGCCACACTCAGTTAAGTCTTGGTTAGGGATTTAATTTTACAACCCTATTTCTAAAAAAGTTGGGTGGTTCTGGTTGCTTGTGGACCCAAATACAGAGACGCAGAGGCAGATCACAGTTCAAAAAGGTGGTTTTATGAGTCGAGGTCAAAAGGGAAAAATGGGGAACAAATAGACCTTACAGCCAGTCAGGGCAGCTAGGGGGGAGACTGGGGTCTGATGAGCTATGTCATTATTTTACCTGTTTTAAGCAGCACTGACATCTATTGAGCACAGGTATGTGATACGGTCTATTGGTCCCCGTGGCTCATTGGACTCAAGTTTCCTCTACTTACGAACTGACATCAAAAGTAAAACACAAAGCACACCAGAGGCACAGCTTCAGCTAGTCAGAAAAATGAAACTCGGTAGAAACTAGCACATGCAAAAGTTATTTGCCAGGAGTATTCGGAGGATGCCAACAAGAAGAAAAAGCAATGTGATACTGAGGGTATGGTGCTAAAAAAAAAACCCTTTAAGACCGAGAGTGATGCCTGCGTACCTCTCCCTTTAAGACCTGATGCGACGAGCACTTTTCAGATGATGCCATGGTTTTCATGAAACTCAACCAATGAAGTGCATTGTGACTTGCTAAAATACAAGTAGGGAGGGCAAAATGCACTATGGGATTTGTATTAAAAAAATTTAGCCTCTGTGAACCATAGAAAGTTTCTAGAACTGCTTGACTTTTTGTTACATTGCCTCTTCGTTTTGTACACAGCCACTTGTAAACAAATAGATGTTCATTAATTTTTTTTTTTTTTAATGTTTATGAACATCTGGGAAACGGCAATAATTTTTAATAAAAGCCAAAGGTGCAAGCTCTCTAATGGTTTTTATTCATGTTTCTATCTGCTACAGAGGCCGAAAAATAAAGGTTCTAGTGAATGTTGACAATCCTGTCAAGTTCTTCAGGAAACCCCCCAGTGCTTGCCAGTTGTTTTCAAACAATGTCTCAGGTTTTAGAACGCTTTTTAGAGGACGATTTAAGCTTCAATGAGTTAACTAGGCCAGGTGGAGTAACCTCGACCCCAGCTTATAGTCTGTGAGATCACAGTAACACCTGGTCGATGCACATGATTTAATAAAAAAGAAAAAAAGAAAAAAGGGAGTCACGGGACCATGCGATTCTCTTCACTCGCTGCAAGGTCCAGTTCCAATGCTTGGGTAGGCATTATTGGCTGCAGTGAAGTCTGTATAGTAAACTCTGACTTGTTTTCTGCGATACTGAATTTACTGTGAATGTCAGACTTGGTGAAGCTCTTGGCATTCAACGAGACTTCTGCTCACCTTACCACCCTCAAAATGATGGCTTTGCGGGAAGCTAAATGGCACCATCCAGAGGTAAGTCGCATATTGTTAAATTGACAGATATCCTACATACCAACACAAAATGAGAACTAGTGTAGACTAAATTAATCATGTAAAAATGCTCGCTGTTATGTTATCTAAATGTAAAATTTTCAGATCGCTCAACAAAGTTGCCAAACAAACACCGAAAAACTGGGATCAATACCTCCAACCCACAAAGTTTGGACTCAGGACAAAAAAAAAAAAAAAAACAGCTCACAAGCTAGTATAGTCCCAATTATTTAATGATGGAAGGAAGGCAAGATATCCATCTGAGGTTCCAAAGAAGTACAAGATAAGTAGCTCTATTTATTTTGAGTAAATAGGTTATGGTCATGATTACTTGAATAAATACCCCTTGGTATATTTATACTACACTGCTTGGCTAAAATAAGTTGCGTTTGCTAATATTTTGTTGGACAGCCTTTTGCTTTAATTATGGCACACTTTTGTAATGGCATTGTTTCGACAGTCTTATGCAATATGAGAACACTTACAGGAGTGTGCAAAAGTCTGAGACACCCAACGTTTTTAAAAATTTAAATCTGGCAATGGAGCTACATGTTTACTTTTTGTTTTCCACATTAGTGTTGCTAAAGATAATAAATATATGTCTACATCATCATGGACGTGTGCGAGTGAGACCGTCAGTCTGCAGAGGAACGGTGGCAGGTTTTCCACTCTCCTTGGAGCACGTATTATGTGCGTAAGGGACAAGGCCAAAGACCTTCACTGGATGCCCGTGATCTTCAAGCCCTCAGACGCCACTGCATCACTCACCGGCATGATTCTGTCATTGACATTACTAAATGGGCCCAGGAATATTTAAAGAAACCACTGTCAGTAAACACAGTCTGCCGTGCCATCCACAGATGCCACCTAAAACTCTATCATGCGAAAAGGAAGCCATTGTTGAGCATGATCCAGAAGTGCCGCCGTGTTCTGTGGGCCAAGGCTCATTTAAAATGGACTGTAGCAAAGTGGCAAAGTGTCCTGTGGTCAGACGAGTCCAAGTTTGACATTCTTGTTGGAAATCATGGGCGTCCTGTCCTCCGGGCTAAAGAGGAAAAAGACCACCCCTCCTGTTATCAGCGTTCAGTTCAAAAGCCAGCATCTCTGATGTTATGGGGATGCATTAGTGCATATGGTGTGGGACACTTGTATGTTTAAAAAAGCACCATGAATGCTGAAAGGTATATAAAGGTTTAAGAGCAACATATTCTCCCCTCCAGACGACATTTATTCCAGGGAAGGCCTTGTGTATTTCAGCAGGACAATGCAAAACCACATACTGCAGCTATTACAACAGCATGGCTTCGTAGTAGAAGAGTCCGTGTGCTGAACTGGCCTGCCTGCAGTCCTGATCTTTCACCGATTGAGAACATTTGGTGCATAATTAAACGAGATGTCCGTCAAAGGAGACCCAAAACTCTCCAGCAGCTGGAAGCCTGTATTAAACAAGACTGGGATCAAAATCCAATGGCTAAACTCAAGAAACTTGTCTCCTCAATGCCCAGACGCCTCCACTCTGTGTTAAAAAGAAGAGGGGATGCTACACCATGGTAAACAGGCCCCTGTCCCAAATTTTTTGAGACCTCTAGCAGCCATCAAATTTGAAATGAGCTCATTTTGTGGATAAAATTGTAAAATTTCTCAGTTTCAACATTTGCTATGTTATCTCTGTTCTATAGAGAATAAAATACTGGCTGCTGTGATTTGAAAGTCATTGCATTTTGATTTTATTCACAATTTACACTTTGTCCCAACTATTTCGGAATTGGGGTTGTAATTTATTTATAATAAAAAAATCTCCTTAGTGGATTTGAGCTCACTATCGTTATTTATGTAGCTGCAATAGGTAGCAAAGTTAGCAATAATAATTATAAGAGGGCGGTAGGTACCAACCGCTGCTCTTGGACTCCAAACGAGTGACACTCTGCGTTTCCATCGTTCTGGCTGCACATATTCCTTGCGGTTTATAGTGAAAAGGGAGCAAGTGCCAAATTTTAGACTAAAAAACGAAGAAGTAATTGGTGAATTTCTATCTATACATTAATGAACGCAAAGATGCGGATATTCGTATAACAAATAGGTTAGAGTTAGAGTCCCTTCAAGCATTTTAAAACGAGGTTCGGTAGCCAGTGTGCAGCAGCACAGAGAAGCTGGCTATAACATAACATAACATAACATGAGTGGCGAGAACAGGCCGTTCAACCCAACTAGGCTCACCAGTTTCTTTTTACTATTGTGAATATATCACTTCAGATACTCAATGACTCAATGGTATCTAGCTTTAACTCAAGCCTGCTCTTGAAAATTCCCAAGGTTTCTGCCTCAACAATATGGTCTGGCAAGCTATTCCACATCAAAATATTAAAAAATATTTCCCAATATCAGTGCTAAATTTACCCTCGGTCAACTTCCATTTGTGACCCCGAGTTCTAATAACAAAACTTGGCCGAAGGAATCCTTCATAATTCACTTTATTAATCCCTTTAACATATTTAAAGACCTCAATCAGATCACCCCTAGGTCTCCTTTTCCTAAGACTAAAGAGATTAAAGATCTTCAGCCTCTTCTCATAGCTTTCATCTTTCATACCTGGAATTAGTTTAGTGGCTCTTCTCTTAACTTTTTCTAGAGCCTCTATATCTTTCTTAAAGTGTGCTCCCCAGAACTGTACACAATACTCCAGACGTGGTCTGACGAATGTATTGTACAAGAGAAGTATGACCTCCTTGGATTTGTACTCAATACTTTTGGCAATGTATCCCACCATCAGATTGGTTTTTTTTTTCACTGCTACGGCACAATGGCTAGAACCTGTGAGGGTTTGGTCAACAATCACTCCCAGATCTTTCTCGTGTGGAACACATTCCAGTTTTAAACCTCCCATGAAGTAATCTTGTCTAATGTTTTTATTACCTACATACAACTTTGCAATTCTCTACATTAAATTTCATTTGCCACATTTCTACCCAATTCTGGATTCTATCCAAATCATCCTCAATCACTTTAGTGCTCTCTAAACTATCTGCCAAACCTCCCAATTTAGTATCATCCGCAAATTTAACTAATTTGTTCTCAATATTCCTATCAAGGTCATCAATGTAGATGAGGAACAGCATGGGTCCCAACATCGATCCCTGGGGGACACCACTCCCCACCATACATAGCTCAGATGAGATTCCACTGACCACCACTCTTTGTGTTCTGTCCTGTAACCAGTTTTGAATCCACTCCAGAATACTTCCTGTAACTCCAATGGAGCTCATTTTAAAAATTAGTCTCTTATGCAGCACTGTATCAAATGCTTTCTGAAAATCCAAGTACATGATGTCATAAGCCCTGCTCTGGTTATAAGTCTCGGTGGCCTCTTCAAAGAATTCCAGAAGGTTTGTTAGGCATGACCTTTCCTTACGACAACCATGTTGGCTATCCCTCTAGATATTATTACGTTCAAGAAATAATTCCAGCTCGTCTTTATGGTAGATTCCAGTATTTTGCATGCAATGCAAGTTAAACTGACTGGCCTGTAATTTCCTGGCTCAGTACGGTCCCCTTTCTTATATATTGGTATTATATTGCCCTGCTTCAAATCATTTGGTATTTCTACAGTTTCTAAAGGCCACCTGAAGATAGCTGAGAGCGGTTTAAAGATGATCTCACTAACTTCCCAGAGCACTCTAGGATATAAGCCATCAGGCGGCAGGCCTTATCTGCCTTTAGTTTAAGCAACTTGTCTAATACTTCATTATCCCTGACATCAATTTCCGCAGAATAATCTTGAGCATTGGACATGCCCTCTGGCCGAATAAAAACCCGTTCCGAGGTAAAATTCTCAACAAAGTTACGGTTTAATAATAATATAATAATATAACTTCCGGTCAGTTTTTCAATATTTAAAGTTCGACAGAGTCATATAAAATAATTTTCAAGGTGTAAAGCTTGTCGCTTTCCCCTCTTATAACTAGGACATTTGGATATACCTTTAAAACAGTTTATTTGAAAAACAGAAAATCCGAAAACGGAGCTACGAGCTGGACACTTGCGCTCATAGAATTTAATAATAAAAGTTCGGGGTAGATTAATTGGAGCGAGGGTAGAGAGCCCAACCCCTGGAGAGCCATGCCATGCCTGTTTTCTCTAATACACCAAATTCAAGTGATTGCCTTCTTATCAAGCTCTTGACAAGTTACAATCGTTTTATGAGCCCTGCCAACACTAACAGCGCCGACCAGCATAAAGTCCATGCGAGTCGGTGCTGGTTTATGCTGGTTTGGAGCTGCTCCGCCAGCATGGACCAGCATCATCTCCATCCTTGTCCATGCTGGTTTGATGCTGGTCCCTACTGATCTATGCTGGTCGAGATCCATGCGACTGAAGGAAATGGTATGTTTTACTGATAGTTAGATTTAAATTCTTTGTGTTATTTTGTATTTTCTGTATCAGTGTGTTCACTATAATTATAAAAGACAACTCGTGTTATTCTGGAAACACATAATTTCTGTAATAGTGAAAACAAGGCAGGTTGCAGGTATACCATCATAGCAACGCCACTTGCACACGTGATGCGAAACAAGAACGTTTATTTGTTCGTGGATTGATCTGAAACAGTGACATTTATAAAATTTCATCCAATTCCAATGTCAAGTAATTGTCTAGTATATGTTCTGATCCAAGTCATACAAAAGTTAATTATTGAGCTCCTCTGGGTTGCTGCACACTCACTTAAAATTTCTTACTTTTTTTTCTACAATATAAACACAAAACAGGTGTGAGCCATTGTCCATTGCTCTGCCTCCTAACTCCTCATTGTCAAATAAATGGTTCAATTTAGTGACTATGCATCAATAATTAAACTAAGAGAGCTTACTCATATTTTGAAAATTAATGGTACATCTGTAAACATTTCTCTCCTATTGTTCTGCTACTGTTAGTTCCGGAAGTTGAGCTGGGGGCGGTTCGTGCTGAATACTATGAGCGCCCTCTTTCCCTCCTGGACGATGTGGTGGCAGGATACGTTCCGCCTCACAAGCTCGTTGCACAGCAGGTTGCTGCTGAAGTAGTCAGGATCCATCAAGCCCATCTGCACCTGGGGAAACAAAGCACACCAATTTATGACCACGGAGATACTGGTCATTTTATTGACCAATTACCTACTTTTTTCATGCCCACATTTTTAAGCAAGTTTGGAATTTCTAGGTTTTCTTCTCTCACAAGAATATTAATGCACTTAATATTAGCGGAAGTCTAGGGGCAAACCACTCCTCAGCTCTGCTCTGTTCACCCAGTAATTATGCGATATTCCCACTTATACTGACTCAGTTCTAATTTCCTCGTCTGTCCTGTGCAGTACCCTTTCCTTCCCGTTCCCTTTTTTATTCTTCCTTTCTTTATGCGACAACAGGAACCTCGGGGAACGAGATGGAGCCTTTATGAGCCCCTCTGTCTCATCTCGAGGCTCCTACTGAATTCTGTCCAACCCCATCTCGCCTGGCTGCTGCCGCCAGGAGGTCCACCGCATTGCTCTCTGTGATTTGCACCGGGCATTCGTAAATGTACTCCATCACCAGCCTCATGGTGTGCGGCGACAACCCAGAGAATTGATGCCTTCACTCATCTGTCTCACTGAGTAGCGAGCTGAACAGGGATCACAGTGGAGTCAAGATAAACTTTGTTAAAAAAAGAAGTAAATCATGCCAGCAAAGTACATAAACAACTAGGTCTTTCCAGGAGAAAGACAACACAACAGGAGAAAGACAACACAAATTATGGGCGAGAAATGCAATTTTGACAGAATTTCCCATAAATGAGTATATACAGCGTGTACTTAACTTAATTCTGTAATTTATTTGTTTGTAGTACAAATTTCAGGGTAATTTGGGCAGTAGTATTTATTTTCCAAGGCATATTGGCTGTAAATAGACGGTAAATAGACAACAAAGATCATGTACAGGCACATAAACCACAATGGGTTGTTTGACCACCATGCGTGTATTTAACACAGCCTAATCAGAATTCAACGCCAAGAGAATCCAAGATGTCTCACTGCAAGTGCGGTATTACTGTCCGCGCATTTTGCTTGATTTACAGGCTTATTGTTTGGGGCTTTTTTTCTGTGATGATATCAATAAGGAAAAGGCTATTCGCCCCGCAGCGGTTCAGCGCGAAAGATCTAAGAGTGGGGCGGATTATAAAATGAAATCTCTTATTAACCCAACTGCGGGGCAAATAGCAGAAGTGCTTCTCTTATCCATCCCACCGCGGTGCGAATAGCAGAACTGCTTCCCTTGTCGGCCCCGTTGCGGGGTAGATAGCTGATCTCTGTCTCCCAATTCACCCCGCTGCGGGGCGGACAGCCACTTCCTATAGGAGAAGGGGGGAAGCAGGACTCCTAATGTTGCCTTATCTCTCCTAAGAGAGAGAAAGGGAAAAACATTTTTGTTTCTTTACAGCTTATTTACCATGCAGTAACACCCTTTTGGACCTAACCAAGCTATGACACTCACCAGAAGAAAGGGCCTTTCCAGGCCAGGATAATTCGGTGGGCTTAAATGCCCCCTGTGACAAATTTGTCGCACGATTTTGGGGGTTGTCAAAACCACATAAACCACATAAATTTTGCAACCTAATGCCCGTAGTGACATATTTAGACCATCAGTGCTGCCATCTGATGCATAAAAGTGGAACTGACACTGGCTGCACCAGCTAACCTTTCCAATATGGCTGCCCCCATGGTGGAATCCACACGATAGATCAGCATCCATTCATCACTGGATAAAGTAGACAAACAGGTAAGCTAATGAAAAATAAGCTATGCCTAATACTTCAGCTATATGTCAACTGTTTTATCATTCAAGTCATTTTAGCAATAAGGTCCCTGAAATGCCCATTGTGACATATATGTCACAAAACTAAAATGAGGTCAAAGGTCACCAAAAATTAAAAATTGCTATTCGGTTGTTATTAGCCCCTCCCCAGGACAAATTAACAGAATACATAGACTTTTCTTTTAACTTTTACTATTGTTGGGCATTTAAGGGTTAAACTCGAACTGGTCGACCACAATAGTCACATCACAGAATTCTCCCTCCAGTCGCAGGTGATTGAGGACGGTGAAGTCCATTGTCCTTATCTTGCAATCAATTTATTCTTGGCATTCAAGACCTCAAAAAATGTCTTGATTATGGAACGGTGTATTTTTGAGTCCTTAAACAGGAGTCTCAATGACGTTTTAGAACATTTCATCTTTACGTTAGTGCGAAAGCAGCAGTAGAAAGCAGAATGTCGTCACAGTTACTCAAAAATCCTTCCGCAGAGATGCGGGATTGTGAAGGATTTCTGATTGAAGCATAGAAGCCTACATGAGTGGAATTTAGATTGCGAGGAGTTACGTCTTAAATTAGATACTTTTATACCTCCCGAACCCATATCCGACTGCAATCACTTGGAGTATGACAGTAACCGACCCTGACTGCTCAGCCAGCTCGACGCTGAAAACTTCTGCAGAAGGACTATGGAAACTAAGAGTGTTCGTCATTCTGTATCCTGTCTCACTAAAACAGGGGTCAACCACAGACGGTATAAAAAGATGGACGCAGCACCTGGGTCTGAAAACTGTGGCCAATGCGGAAATATCTAGAATTTGCATTCTATTTAATGGCCAGCAGATGGCGACGTCGGTGGTTGCAGAAAGAAGTTCAATCCTATAGAAGTCAAAAGAAAATGACCCAACTTTCCCACCTGATTTATGATTTCAATAATGATTTTCCACATCACTTTATGGCAGGGGTCACCAACCCTGTTCCTGGAGAGCTACCATCCTGTAGGTTTCTGCGCTATCTCCAATTCGGCACACCTGATTCAACTAATTAGCCACTCAATTGCCCAGCTAGTGATCTTGTGAAGTAGCAAATTAGTTGAATCAGGAGTGCTGAACAGGAGGTAGAGCAGAAACCTACAGGATGGTAGCCCCTGAACGGAGTTGGTGACCCCTGCTTTATGGTATCTATCGCAAGTTTCAAGTCTCCTTTGATATATCATGATGTTCATTTTTGAAAATTATGGTCCCATATAGAGAAGAATAAGGGATAATACCAGAATAAGCTTTTGGGGCATGGCTATTCTCTGGTCCTCGTCTGTTACGGTCAGATCCACCCGTGATCCACCCCTCGCTCCTTCCTGGATATTCAATTCACGAAGCGTCCAATAGGAATCACATCCGGTTTCAAAATGACAAAATGGCGCTGTTCAAATTGCCAAAATCGAGGCTTCATAAATGGAATGTTAAAACCAATGGGTGACGTCACGGTTGCTTCGTCCATCTTTTTATACAGTCTATGGGGTCAACTAAAATGATCCAAGGAGAGTTTCTTGTAGCTAAATAGTTCACGTCATTGCTGCCATTAAATGGCGAACGGGCTGATGTTATCGATGGGTTTGACGAAGCACTAGTGTGAGGTAACCGTTTCACCAAAACGGACGAACGTGGATATGAAGGGATTTGGTTTGTTTTCGTCACTCCGATGTGTTATTTAGTTCGGAAGATCCTGGTATAAATTAAACGTAAAACTCAACTAGCTGCCTAGATCTCTACATTTAGAATTATGCAGAGTTCCCAAGCTCTCATGGCGACATTGCCTGGTATTCGGGATTCATGAATGTACTGGGTAGCGAATTGTAATTGATTCATTATTCATCCAGCTGGTGCAGTCTTTTGCATGTCCCTTACAAAAATACCACTATAGGAATACCATACAAAAACTACCTCCAAAACTACAGTATTACTGCAGTAATTATTATTGTATGTATGGTTTTTTTTTTTTTTTGAATGCACTATAGAGTGTTTAGTATCACTATTGAAATATTGTAGGGCTACCATAGCTCATGAAATAACACTACAGAAAAAGCTATGGTAATAATACAGCGGATGAAACATACAGTAGAACACTGCAACCACACCATAGAACACTATACAAGTCTTATAGTATACTATAGTAACCCTTTAGTTCAGTTTCATAAGGGATCTTGGATTCAGTCAAGCCTGTGTTTCTTATATTTACCCAACCTCTTGTGTGTGTGAGACATATTTATACCCCCTCTTTTTAGTTGTAAGTTGCTGGATTGTAATTTGCTATGTATGCTTAGAACCAGTCAGTAAATACATGTACAACTCTTAATATTTTGAAGGTACAACACAATATTTAATGATAGTAATTTACAGAACATTCCTTCCTTATCTAGGCAGTAACAGCAAGCTCCCAAGTCTTTCTCATGCTCTCTGAGACTGAGACAGCATTCCTGTGAATCCTTTACCCGTGTGTTCTCCTATCCAGTTTATTAGGAGCAAGCTCCCAGTCCTTCTACAGTCGTCAGGATTAAAATTGCTTACCTCCAAACCATCCTGCCCTTGGACAATTTGGCTCTGACGAAGTGTGCACTCCAGCTGTCAGTCATACTGGAACGCCGCTGGCCGGAGATTGGCAATGCGTACACTGTTTCATCCACGTAACAGTGGTTAGCATTATAGCAGCAAACATTTAGAATCCCCCCACCATTTTCTTTCACAAATAACCTTGGATGTAATGAACGCATTTTTTTGGGCACTACTTTCACTACCATGTGACTTGCCTCGCAGTGAAGGGATATGGGACAAGGGGCATTATTTTATTTTCATAACACTTACTACCAATACCAGAGCAAAATATTATTCTGGAGATGCTCGTAAATATTATTCACATTTTCCATCCATTTGGGTTCTTTATAATGAGTACAACAGCAGACCAGAACTGTGATCATTTTTAACTTGACAAGCTGTACAATATATTTTGCTTTTTTTCGACTCGTGTATTTGCATAGGGAGAGCGGTCTTGGTGAAAGTAACGTGGGGACTAAAAGTAATACAGCGATTTACTCACAGCCATCCGCGCCGATCAAGTCAAACTAGGTCAGCACGCCCAGCTCGCGACACTCTCCAGACCCGGGAAAAATCTTGAGGTTCGTCGCTTCCCCGCGAAACGAGACCGGGAAGACCATTTTCCACAGTGGTGAGTAAATTCAGACAAATGGTAAACTTTTTTGATTTAAAGATTGTCTTTATCACTCCATTTGTCATATTTATGATGAAATGATAGGTCATTTAGTTTTGTAACATATCCTGAAGTTTGAAATGTCAGACTTTTTCCACTTTAGAAGCAATCCTGGTTCAAATGTCAGGAGTCACTGTCGGGGTGGTAGTACCACCGGTTACGTTCGTCCCTCTCTGCTAATGCGGCCGCACTTTGTGTTTTAAAGCTCACTAAAAATGTGTGTGTTATATTTTACCAACAGAAAATGCCAAGAGTTAGGGTCAGAACTACCCAGAGAGGAAAGTTTGACCAGCAGGTTTACGAAACGGCCTTTCTTGATGTCCGAAGAAGCGAGAGTATAAGGAGGTCAGCAGAGGTGCATGGCGTTTGTCATGTCACCCTGTTCAGGTACTGCAAGAGGAGGGCAGAGGCAGGAGGGCAGCAGACCAGAGCCCCAGGGTACAGGGCTCACAACAAAGTCTTCACAGAAGAACAGGAGAAGAGACTGCAGGCATATATAAAGAGAGCAACTGATATATATTTTGGCCTGAGTCCCAAAGAGGTTGGAGTAACACTGCAGACAGAGCTACACCACTACTGCCATTTGCCTAAGATAGCAAGCACCTCTGCTCCGGATCTGCCCCGGCTCTGAGCCGGATCAGCTGGAGTCGGCACAGAGCTGGGGCAGATCCGGAGCGGAGGTGCTTGCTATCTGGGAATTAACCTCTTTTTTCATGCTGTTTTAGGTGCGAAAGTTTGCATATGAGCTGGCCGAAAATATTGGCCTCAAAACTCCATGTTCATGGGAGAAAAACCAGATGGAAGGATTGGCTCACCTCCTTCCTCGAGCGCAACAAAACCCTGTCCATCTGTTGACCTCAAGCCACCAGCATGTCCCGTTCCACCAGCTTCAACAAGACCAACATGACAGCGTTTTTTAAAAACCTAAAGACTGTCCTCACCCGCTATAATTTTGAAGCAAAGGACATCTGGAACATGGATGAAACAGGTAAAAATTTATATTTAGATAAATTAAAAAGCAACAGTGATTTGCAACAGCAATAATTCATTTCATTTATTATTTCAGGTACCACAACGGTTTAAGTGCCAGACAAAATCATTGCCACCAAAGGGCAGCGCCAGGTTGGTGCTGTGACCTCTGGGGAAAGAGGGACATTGGTGACTGTTGCCTTTGCTGCCAACGCACAAGGCAACTTTGTTCCCCCTTACTTTATCTTCCCAAGGAAGAAGTTCCAGGACCACTTCATCCGGGATGGCCCCCTTGGCTGCACTGGTTCTGCCAATGGATCGGGATGGATGCAGGAGACAGATTTCTTGGCATTTTTACAGCATTTTGCAAGACGCACCCGAGTGACCCCAGAGTCAAAGTTGCTGCTACTCTTAGACAATCATCCATCACACTTCTCTGTGGTAGCTATTGACTTTTGCGAGTCACATGGCATTGTACTCCTGTCTTTTCCCCCCCGCTGCTCCCACCGTCTTCAGCCGCTAGACTGAAGCGTTTTTGGTCCTCTGAAGCACTACATTAACAGTGCAGCAGACAATTGGATGCGAATGAACCCTGGAAGAACTTTGACTATCTACAACATCCCGAGTCTTGTGGCTAAACTCTGCCTCAAGCTGCGACAGCAAGCAGCATTTCATCTGGGTTCGAGTGTACCGGTATCTGGCCCTTGAATCCACATATTTTCAGTGAGACAGACTTTGCTCCAGCTTTTGTGACCGACCGTCCTGCACCAGCACCAGCTCCATCCCCAATGGCAGTGCCAGCTCCATCACCAGCGCCCTCTTCATCACCAGCACCAGCTCCATCACCAGCGCCCTCTTCATCACCAGCACCAGCTCCATCACCAGCACCCTCTTCATCACCAACGCCAGCTCCATCACCAGCACCCTCTTCATCACCAGCGCCAGCTCCATCACCAGCACCCTCTTCATCACCAATGTCCGCTCCATCACCAGCGCCCGCTCCCTTAAGACACCACCAACCTAGCCAGAGCCCATTTGAGCTGCATCCCCATGAGTCTGCCATTCCTGTAGATGGTGAGAGTTTGTGTCTGTGTGTGTCTTTAAATGTGCATGTTGAGCCTTGCCAAGCATTTTTTTGGAAATATTATCTATCCAGGTATGCTTGTGGTTCCAGGAACATTTAGTGGCATGCCAATACAGAGGTTCAGCCCAGAAAAGGTTCGCCCATATCCAAAGGCTGGCTCGAGGAAAGAAAATAAAAGAAGAGGCAGAAAGAGGTGAGCAAGTGTCATTTTTTTTTAATTTTTTGGGAATTTTTCCTTTATTTGACAGTTATACCGTGTAGAGAGACAGGAAAGTTGGGGAGAAGAATGGGGGAAGACATGCAGCAAATGACCTGAGACAGAATCGAACCCAGGTCGCT
The DNA here is from genome assembly GCA_029692085.1 of Gymnothorax javanicus. Lineage (NCBI taxonomy): Eukaryota > Metazoa > Chordata > Actinopteri > Anguilliformes > Muraenidae > Gymnothorax > Gymnothorax javanicus. Next base: position 65,924,382 of record CM056204.1, read on the forward strand.
GCGGGAAGGACTCAGCCTTTATGGTATGCGCGTTTAGACCGATGAGCCACCGGGGCACCCCAGAGTGTCGTTTTTAACTTGTCTTGATTTTCTTGCTTGTAGAAAAACAAGCTGATTCTGACTATCATCTCAATGAATGTTGCAGGTCAACAGCAATACTGACCGACACCCCAGTAAAAGCTGCTTTGGAGGAGGAGAGTCGGCAGAGGGGCCAGAAAAAACAGTCCTCTTCAAAACGCCCAAAGAAAACGTTGTTTAGTGGACACACTGCAACCAGAGTTTCTCAGGGCAATGATGAGGAATGTTGTTTGCGGGGAGACATTTGCCTCATCTTTGCCTGGAGAAGTGTGGGTGCGGTGCATCTTTTGTCTGCTGTGGTCACATGAGGCATGCACTGAGGGTGCAGCTCATTATATCTCTCACAACTGTGATAATGAGTAAAGTAATTTCATAATTTTTATGAATAGACCAATTGCACCCCACCCAGATAGCAAGCACCTCCGCTCCGGATCTGCCCCGGCACTGCCCCGGCTCTGTGCCGACACCAGCTGATCCGCCTCAGAGCCGGGGCAGATCCGGAGCAGAGGTGCTTGCTATCTGGGACGTTAAACATGTTCACGTTTACTTTTGAAACATTTGAGGCAAATTAAACTGTTTAAAACAAATGTCTGATTGTTTTTGTTTCTGTTTTAACGACAGTAATTTAAAAGATTCCGGTTAATTTCATCACGTTACTTTTGTCCGGCCTGTATGCCGCTTTCGTCCCGACTGGAGGGGTCGAAAGCAGCAATGCGCAACTTCCGTTCGACGTCAAACAATGCCGAAGTCAATATATATTGGGATGATTTAGCACCTGATATTGACAGAGCAGACACGAAAGTAGTTAATCGCTCCGAAAATTTTTTTCGGTCTGTAACGTTATCTTTTAAAATGACGTCCATGTGAAAAATGTTACTTTCGTACCAGCTCTCCCCTATTTGTATTTGTATAATGCCTCGAGACTACCCACATATCTAGCATTTTTGCTAACTCCAGCATGTTTACATCTTGTATTTTTATACTGACGTTCATTAACGTGCTTTGACCCAATCAAATAAATAAATAAATAAATAAATAAATACCTCTCGAAACTGAAAAATCAATGGGCTTCTAATTGTTGAAAATGTTGACGTGTGTACACTAAAACTGACCATTTATTTAGTCATTAAGCATTCACAGACTAACCAATTATAATGAGTCTCTCCTGTTAGATGTAATTTTTGCGTTTGGTCTCAGAAAAAGCATTTGCTAAAAAAAAGAAAGAAAGAAAGAAAAACGTTCAGGGCAGCTTATTAATTCTGCACAGTCTTTAATTTTATCATTGAATGCGCATTTGAATTGAACGGGACGTTGCAAGTGACTGGGCTTTTAAACATCATGGAATGCAAAGCTTTTTCTGTCACCGTGGTTTGAGAGGATGAAAAGTCTCTAGTCTGAAAAGCTATTAATCAAAAGAAATTAACAGCTTATTCATTCCGGCATTGTAATTGTGATCAGAACAAAAGCCAGGTTCTTGGAACTTAGTTTGGGAACCACTGGTTTAGGACAACATATTTTGTTTAAGTTTTTGCATACAGTTTACCTTTGTAGTCCACGGCAGAATTTCTAGAACTGTGACACCGAAGTTGGCAATGACGAAAAATCTGTTGGAAAAGTCGGTAGAAAAAAAACCGTCGCCGGTCGCCAGTTCAAATGCAACTGTGATTCAGCACATCCTTTTTGAGCGCGCATCAATCGGTACTTGTAGGCTTTACGCCCCGTATGTATAGCAACATGTAGCCTATACATTACGGGAGGCATTTGTCAAGTTTCCGCTAAGGCAGCAGCCCATCAGCTGTCGACCAGTTGGCTTGAGAAGCGCAGTTGGCTCGAGAAGCGCAGAGTTTATTTACAACAGTGCTGTTGAAGGACATTGATGGTGATTGTGAGAACCCCGCAAACTCGGCTGTTGTAGCTAACTGTGCTAATAAACTACTTTTTTCCCCCTGGATTCTTTACATTTTTGGTAACCGAAATAAAAACGAACAAACTGAAAATAAAATCTGCGAAATGAATTATCATCAGCTGTACCAAGTGGTTCCTCTTCTAATTATTCTAACAGGTAGGCTGAATTGCATGTCTGCACGTCCTGGAGATTTCATTATGGTCTATAGACCTACTTCGCCTGCCATTCCCGTGTAGTGCAAGAGAATTATGCGTTTCAGAGCTTGAGTTTAGTTATTAACTAATCTGTCAATGCTGTTCATATTTTCTCTCTGTAGTTTAAATGAATGATCACTTATAAAATGTTGGCTCGCGGGCTACCGGAACATCGTTGGTCGCACTAACGTCGATCAAAAAATTCATCAGGAGCTAACCTCAAATATAAGCTACCCGAACTTCCACATTAACCAAAACTACAAAAAAACATACGATGTGACTATAGATTTACAAACGTATTACCATCTTTTCAGGTCTTGATTGACGGGAGCATGTGCTCTCTTTGCTGTGCTATTTCAGAACATGCCATGAGCGGCACATCATTAATGTCTGGTAACGTTTAGGTGTTATTAATAGCCTGCCGTCCATGCCTGGGTTCTGCCCTTGTTATGTTTCATTTCCCAGTTGTCTCAAGTAACTTCCACTCAATCCTTTATTACACCAGGAAGGAGTAGCATCTTATTGCAGTTTCACTTCCAGAATGATACTTGACCTACAGCTTCTGCTTGGATTAAACTAAGGGAAGAAATAGTCAGATGCTTCTCAGTAATGCTACCTGAAACAAATGTTAAATTATTGCCAATCACGACTGTGAGGAATTCAGTCAGCAACTCTCCTGTGATCTGGAAAAACCTGGTACGTATGTCACATTTGGTGGAAACTGAGTTTGACCCTCATTTGCTGTAATCTAGAGCAGGGAAAATCTTAAAACACTAGCTATTTGGGTTATTTGAACTGTCAAAATCAAGTTTCTAGTCTTTTTTTCTATTAGGAAAAGTCCAAAATCTAAAGGTTTTTGTTCAATTATGAGAACCTTGCCACTGATAACTCACTAGGTTTTTCCAGATCACAGGAGAACTGGAAATGGATTTCCTAATTTTCTCCCACTTTTGATTTACATTGGAGTCATTCCACGTCAAATCTGCAGAGGCCTCCCGACTGGCCATCTTTGATTTGCTGTATACTTTATGTTAATAGTAATCATTGTACCCAGCAACTAGAGTGCAAAATTTTTGGCTTATAACTTTTTTACTTTCTGTGACATAAAGGCTTTTAAAAAGGGGTCATCGGCTCTAATAATCATGTTGCTACAAAATTGCAAGGCTCTGTAAGTCATTACTGTTGAACCACTCATCCTACATGCTTAATTTTTTCAGCGGATGTTTTACACTCTTTGATGTCTTTAAATTATGAAATGGTTGGCTTGCAGTTGCATATTTTCCACGTTAAGGCACAATAAAAAATTCAAATTTCTCTCTTGCTTTAGAGCCCACTGTATCTTCACACTGAATGAAATCATGTCTTTTTGATTTTCTTGTATAGCATTCATGTTTACAGTACTTTTTCAGCACCTAGATGCATGTCTGAAAGATCTCAAAATTTCTGATTTATGAGGTATTGAAAATGATCAAAAAAAAAAAAATCACACCTACGTATATTGCATGTGGATATTTCCCATGTTTGATGGAGTCTACATTAAAAACAAACATTGACCTTGAGAGAGCATGTTTTAACCCTTTAAGGCCTAATGCAAAAATCCCAGCAGAGAATCATGCTGCCATGTTTATCATAGTAACCTGTATTTGGGCTGAAGCACAGCTTCTCAGCTTTCAGGAACAGTTGGAATTTTTTTCTATTGAGCAAAACTTACAGTAATTACGGTACTTTCAAAATTACGCGCATATCTGTGTCGGCAACGACACGTTCTTAAAATGCGCACATGCTGTCCCGGTTTAAATGGGTTAATTTGTTAATGCAGAAAGTATGAAGTTGGTATCTTCACTCAAACAATATTTGTTATGGTATGAAGCGCACCATGTTTTCCTGCAAAAAGATGCACTGCAGAAAAAAGATATAAGGCAATCAAACACTTTGAAGATATAGTGCATACCTTAAGAGCTGTGACAAATGAATAATGTCCTTTTCCAAATCCGTTGAAAGTGTATACTGCCTTCCAGTTGGCGATAGCAGGGAACCAGTGATCATCAGGATACGCAAAAGAGGGACCCACCTGATACCCTCTTTCTCGGGCCGACTGAAGGTCTTTGAGGCACCATAAAGATGCATAAATGTTACTTGTCCATCTCATCCATCCTCCTATCTTGTGTGAATGTTGCCTCTCCACCGCTTTTGGTTGTACAGGAGAAGAACATATTTCCAAAAAACTTTATCTGCACTACAGTCTTCTGATGTCACCGCAGTTTGCTCCATCACTTGTGGACAATTTCCGCCAAAACCCACAATGAAACAGGGGCCACCTACAGCCCTCCTGACCAGCAGATGGTTTGACATTACTGGAACAAATGAGTGGTGGTCTTGTTTGATACATTTATGAATACAGCTTGGTTCGAAGAACCAACTTAACATTTTGTGCGTTTACAAATTAAAACACGCTCAGTCCAGTGGTATGATTGTTTTTGGGATAGACAATGTGTAAGGCCATGCCTACAGCCGTCCAGCTCGCCGGTTTATTAAGACCTGGACCGCACTTCCTCTTTATTTAATGATCACTTGCATCTGTTGTTTATTCCTACTGAGCGGTAGCAGTGGTGTATAAAAGTCCGAGCCTCAGTATCTCTGTGAAGTCTCATAGCGCCATGCTCTAACGGCGATGTTAGTCTTATGTAGACTTATTTTCATATTCGCGTGTTACAACTCAAAGCTCTAAAGCCAAGTGCTGTTATTTTTAACGCAGCACTTTGTTTTTTTTAAAGGCACATCGCTGCCTATTATTTTCTGTTTGTAATACAAAGCAACTGTAGACATAGCCAGTGTTTGTATTACCAACTATATATTTGTGGAACGTCTGTTCCTTTTTGTTTGTGTGAACCGCAACGACAGTACCCGCTGCCTTGCAGTCGACATAATAAATATACCAAATCCATCCTTGCACCCGAGTCCAGTCCTCAACTTCCTTTCCTCCGTTCAGCTTCACAGTGCACGAGACACAGTCCGTTACACATTGTCATACACAGGCAACATGCTTTTGCAGTTTTGTTGTGGAATCTTTTTTTTTTTTTTTCATTATTAATGCCCCATAAAACAGACATTTTGAGTTCTTTCAGACACACAGCTAGTTGCTGGGAAAATATTATGAGTGTTATATGTAAAAATTTAAAAGACCATAGGTCTGGACTCCAAAGCACAAATTTTTCGAGTGCAATTTCAGCAAGCCGTAACTTGAGAAATATTCAATTTCAGGCCAAACATTTTAGAATTTATGGATATCAAAGAGTGAAGAATAATCCCTGAAAATGTGAAGCATATAGCACAAATAGTTTAAAAGTAATGACTTATGGAACTGTTCATTAGCTCTCATTTATTTTTTAAAGTCTCCATATCCCAGAAACCTATGAAGATTCAAGCAGAAAATTTTGCTCACTAATTATTAGATACAATGACATTATTTACATGAACCATAAAGCAAATCTAAGATGGCCAGTCAAGAAAACTTTCTAACATCTGTAGATTTTGGCCTGGAATTACCCATTAGCCCTTACATACTGCTCAGGTTAAATTTGAGCTGCGGTGAGAGGTGACTCAGAATGTAAAGAAATTGAAAGACTGTATTTCCCTCTTCATATTTTTGCACAGCTGTCTTACATTTTATGTGTACAAACTTTAGTGATATTCATTAACATGAACTTACGGTTCACCAGAGGGGATCAAAGCTGCTAGAAAATGTGTGGATATGGGAAATCTTGAAGCGGTGAAATATGCATCGGCATGTCCATGTGTCTATTTCAGTGGGATAGTGGCGACCAAGTGAAAACTAAGGACACTTTGGCACTCTGCCAAGAGCAGCACGCATTACCTCCATATTGCAACATTTGCTAGCAGTCCCACCTGGGCAGGCTTTTCTCGGCTTTTGATGTATGAATGAAACTTGAATCAAAGAATGAGCAAAGCTGCATAGGAGCAGAATATGAGCAGTGTGTCAGGATTAAACAGTTAAAATTGCTTCCTGCCATTTCCTTATTCTTTGCTGGCCAACTAAGCTTGCCTCATTTTTAGTGTAACAGTAGTTATTTTTAACTGTAGCCACAACATTGAAATCCTTCACTTGCATCTTTCCACAGACAATTGAAGACTTGTGCAGGAAGCACCTAAGTCACAAAATAATACTATTGAGATTTTGAGGGTCAAAGTTTTCAAAACATGTCACAGATATTTTTTTTAATGGTGGCATCCTATGGAGCTTGTTACTTTTTCCGGGGGCTACTTAGAGCTGACAAACCCTTTTTTTGTGGAAAAATTCTCATGTATTACAGAGTTAACAAGAAAATGAGTTTTGGACTTACGTACTTTTTCTGCTAAATGCCTTTATTTAAGTACTTTTTACCACTAAATGGCTGGACTTGAGTACTTTCAACAAATGAAGCCAACTTTCCAGCCTCCATGGTTGCCATTTTCTCAGCTAGTCACATGACACATTCTTGGATTTTGATTGGACAGTTATGAACTTGTATGGACTTGGGTATTTCTTGCACGAAAGTTTAGTTAATTTGACAATGGCAATGCACCAATACACAGGAACTGAGCACTTCCTCTGAGAAATCTTTGGTATCAGGTGATGCTCTGGCCAATGTGGCTTTTTTGCAAAATGTGACTGAAGTACTTTTCGCACCCAGGTCTTCAATTAAGATGAACATTTAGGGCCCTATTTTTCCTATCCTATGCAATACACCCACAGATATGATTTGCGATTCATCATTTGGAGTGGTTCTTCTGACTGATATTTAAATTTACATAAGCGTTATGCAATAGCTATGAGTAGACATCTATGGAGAGCTGTGATCAGTTGAAAGAGGCTTGCTTGACTTGCACTGCCATCGTATTTTGGGGCTCTGGTGTAAAGACAAGAGGAAGGTGCACAAGTAATTGACTTTGCTTACCTTTATTAAGGCACTCACCTTTATTTTGTGGACATTAAGAAAACATTCCAACCCCAATTCTGAAATAGTTGGGACAAAGTGTAAATTGTGAATAAAATCAAAATGCAATGACTTTCAGATCACATGAGCCAATATGTTATTTACAATAGAACGTAGATAACATTTCAAATGTTGAAACAGAGACATTTTACATTTTTATCCACAAAATGAGCTTATTTCAAATTTTCTGGCTGCAACAGGTCTCAAAAAAGTTGGGACACAGGCAAAAAAATAAAGGGCTGAAAAAGCAATTAATATATAAGAGAATCAGCTGAAAGAACATTTAGCAAGCAATTACATTTACTGGCATCAGGTGTGTAACATGATTGGCTATAAAAGGGATGTCTTAGAGAGGCTGAGTCTCTCAGAAGTAAAGAGGCTCATTAACCTGTGAAGGCTTGTGCAAAAAAATTGTGGAATACTTTAAAAACAATGTTCCTCAATGTCAAAATGCAAAGGCTGTGAAGGTCTCATCATTGACCGTGCATAACATCATCAAAAGATTCAGAAAAACTGGAAAAATCTCTGCTTTACTGGATGCCCGTGATCTTCGGCCCTTAGACACCACTGCATCACTCACCGGCGTGATTCTGTCATTGACATTACTAAATGGGCCCAGGAATACTTCAAGAAACCACTGTCTGTAAACGCAGTCTGCCGTGCCATCCACAGATGCCACCGAAAACTCGATCATGCAATAAGGAAGTCATTATTGAGCATGATCCAGAACACAGACTGTATAAAAAGATGGACGCAGCACCCTCGTCTGAAAAATGAAGCCCATGCGGAAGTACCGTAAAATGGCATTCTATTTAATGGCCAGCAGATGGCGATGTCGGTGGTTGCAGAAAGAAGTTCAATGCTATAGAAGTCTATGAGAAAATGACCCTACTTTCCCACCTGATTTTTCATTTAAATAACGATTAAGTTTCAAGTCTCCTTTGATATATCATGATGTTCATTTTTGTAAATTATGGTCCCATATAGACTAGAATAAAGGATAAAGCTAGAATATGCTTTAGGGGCGTGGCTATCCTCTGGTCCTTGTCCGATATGGTCAGATCCAGAGCCACGGTCCTCCCCGGATCTTCAGTTCTCATCCAATAGAAATCACATCCGGTTTCAAAATGACAACATGGCGCAATTTAAATTGCCAAAATCGAGGCTTCCTTTATGGTATACTGAAACCAATGGGTGATGTCATGGTAGCTTCGTCCATCTTTTTATACAGTCTATGATCCAGAAGCGCCACCGTGTTCTGTGGGCCAAGGCTCATTTAAACTGGACTGCAGCAAAATGGCAAAGTGTCCTGTGGTCAGACGAGTCCAAATTTGACACTCTTCTTGGAAATCATGGGCGTCCTGTCCTCCGGGCTAAAGAGGAGAAAGACCACCCCTCCTGTTATCAGCGTTCAGTTCAAAAGCCAGCATCTCTGTTGGTATGGGGATGCATTAATGCATATGGAGTGGGACACCTGCATGTTTTAAAAAAGCACCATGAATGCTGAAAGGTATAAAGGTTTTAGAGCAACATATGCTCCCCTCCAGAAGACATCTAGTCCAGGGAGGGCTTTGTATATTTCAGCAGGACAATGCAAAAACAGATACTGCAGCTATTACAACAGCATGGCTTCGTAGTAGAAGAGTCCGTGTGCTGAACTGGCCTGCCTGCAGTCCTGGTCTTTCAACAATTGAGAACATTTGGCGCATAATTAAATAAAAAGTCCGTCAAAGGAGACCCAAAACCCTCCAGCAGCTGGAAGTCTGTATTAAACAAGAGTGGAATCAAATTCCAATGGCTAAACTCAAGAAACTTGTCTCCTCAATGCCCAGATGCCTCCACTCTGTGTTAAAAAGAAGAGGTTATGCTACACCATGGTAAACAGGCCCCTGTCCCAACTTTTTTGAGACCTGTAGCAGCCATCAAATTTGAAATGAGCTCATTTTGTGGATAAAATTGTAAAATTTCTCAGTTTCAACATTTGCTATGTTATCTCTGTTCCATTGTAAATAAAATACTGGCCGATGTGATTTGAGAGTCATTGCATTTTGATTTTATTCACAATTTATACTTTGTCCCAACTATTTCGGAATTGGGGTTGTAATTGCATTACTTGATATGTCAAAGAAATATCTTTGGTGCATTTATGTTGTTTGATAAAACATCAAACGCTTGAAAACAGTTCATTGTAAGGCGACTACAGCAGTGGTTGAATTCTCAGAGGCAACTCGTTGACTACATTCTGTGCCAGAGTGCACTGGATGCCCAGAGGTGGACCCTCCAGGGGTCAGAAAGTAAAAGTCCTGCCATGTTTTACTTCCATCCATGGGCTCAGCCCGCTGATTCCACCAATCAGTTCCACCTCCTGGCTGAAGGCTTGCCCTCATTGGCTAATCTAGTTGATTGGAACAAAGCACAGTGGAGGCCTTTTACTGACTGAACTTGGATTGCCCACCTCTGTGGATTCCTCATGCTACTCAACATAGTTGTTTATAGTGCAGGGGCATGTCTATGGCTGGGGTTGGGTGGGCTTTACCCACCCAGAGGTATCATCTGCCCATCCAATGAAAGCTCTGAAAAAAAAAAAATCACTATTAAAGCCATTTTTGAGCTTTCTCAGTTTTCTGTAATTTTGTCATTGGACATTAAAATATTGCGTACTTTCCTATTGGCTATTTTAAGGGCGTGGGTGGGCTTAATCAGTGCTCCTCTTCTATATTATCGCCTAACCTCAAAAATTTGTCAGTTTCTCTCACATAAGGTCAAGAGTAAGTGAGTTGTGCAGCCTGTTTGTTGCTAGCTGCTGTCATCAGATGAATTAAAACAGCTAATATACCTTTGTTCTTGTTTTTCTCTGGTTCTTATTGGTTATATTAGCAGTCTTGTGTATTTTTGCAAATAAGTTTGCTCGTTTTGCAACCTGCGTGTTTCTTGCAACATTGCCAGCTTACTTAGAAGCCATTAGTGATGACCAAGTCCTTGTTTCTGTGTGAGAGAGATACAAGACTTGCATAGTAATGTATGTCAGCCCAGTTTTGTAAAATACAACTTTTGAATGTGAACAAGCAAGCTGACCAATGACAAATATCTGTGACGGTACCGACAGGGAGTCAGGGGAGATGAAGCCTTGGTGTTCACTGCAAACCTCTCTGGTGTGTTTTAGGGTCTACGCACTGCTCAGAAGAGGAGACCCGCCTGGTCGCTGACCTGTTCAGAAACTATGACAAATATGTGCGTCCTGTGAATCACTATAAGGATGCAGTGGTGGTTACCGTGGGCTTGCAGCTTATCCAGCTCATCAGTGTGGTATGAAATGTGATGTAACATGCAAGATACCCTATTTTTACTTCGCGCTTACTGCCTCATTTACTCTTAATGTCTTTCTTCCATATACAGGATGAAGTCAACCAGATTGTTACCAGTAATGTGCGGCTGAAACAGGTTTGTTTGTGTGTCCTGTTAACAATGTGCAAGCCACATGAGGCTGATCAGCAGCAACTAAATATCAGAGCTCTAATTTTAAAGAAATCCATGCCTTGTCCTCTACATTTTTATTTAACTTTGCGCTGGTAAATGTCTCAGAATTTTACTTGTGAACTCATACCTTTCAGTCTCATTACTTCTTAAAATGTGCATCGTTGTTATCATTACAGAAATGGGAAGACGTTAATTTGCGATGGGACCCAAGTGCTTATGGCGGAATTAAAATGCTCAGAGTGTCGTCCAATGACATTTGGCATCCAGACTTTGTCCTGTATAACAAGTAAGAACCGGCTCACGCGGTAGACTGGATATTTTTTTAAATCCTCTGCTTTGATGCATGTTAGACCAGTATGCAGAATCCCATTGCACATTACTGTAGCAAATAGATTGCACTCCCCCTTAGGCTAGCCCAGGCCTCGAGATCACTTGTTTCATATGCTGCTTGTTGCACAATGTTGTTTCTGCCTGACAACCAACCCTCAACGCAGCAGTTGGAGTTGGCTTATTTTCTGATTAGCAGGTGTCAATGAGCGCTGCGACAGTGGTACCTGTTCTATCACCAGTCCTACCACCGTTATGCTGATATGTCTGCTTGTCTGCTCTGCAGTGCTGATGGTGACTTCGCCATTGTGCACAAGACCAAAGTTCTGCTGGAGTACACGGGCGCGATCACATGGAACCCCCCGGCGATCTTTAAGAGCTACTGCGAGATTGTTGTCCTGTATTTCCCCTTTGACCTACAGAACTGTACTATGAAATTGGGAACCTGGACATACGATGGCAATTTGGTCGTCATTGAGCCGGTAATGCTGCATTGAGTAATTCAGTTTTAAACAATCTGTGATGGAATATGTCTGCTAAAAGTGCCCGTTTAGTCATCTTCGCATTGTCCTGAGTACTTGTGCTTGGTATCGCCCTTGTTTTATATGTTGTCTTCAGCCAGCTAGCAGGAGTTTTAACCCTTACAGCGCTAAATGCAGCTATTGTTGCTCGATGATGTAAGATATCAAATTCAAAGCTGTTGAAAGCCTATCTGAGGCGACTTGATTAAAAGAGCTCCCGCAGGTGGGTTTTCAACAGCGCAAGAAAATTAAATTTATAATTTTTAAATATATATTTCAGAGCTGTAAGGGTTAAGCTGAGGTTAATGCAACAGAAGATATTATTTGACTGACAAGCTCTGAATTTATCACTGAACTCTGCTGTCATTTACTAAAGAACGTAGAGATTTTTTCAGTTGATGACTTCTCTGCTCGGAGACGGGCGTGTTTGGACCCAGAATATCCACTTCAGATTTCGACAGGGACATGGTCATCAGTTTGAAAGATAAAAAAGCGAATGCACAGAGGAAGGAAGGAACACCAGTGATGAACTTTTGACTCATATGTGGACATTCTATGCATTAAATTTACCTAGAATACACCATTCACTCATTTATTACTCTAATGTTCTTACAGAATTGAGGACTGACAAGGAGCCAGAGGCTAATTTTTTCATTTGATGTGAAGTAGTTGAACCCTTTTGATGTATGTGACTAGGGCTCCTCAGGGCCGGTGTGGGTGCAGGATTTCATACCACCCAAGTGGTTTCACACCTGATTCTACGAATTAAGGTCTTTAGCAAAGACTCTAAGGGTTGATTAGTAGTATCAGGTGTGTAACTGTTTGGTTGGAATGAAAGCCTGCACCCACACTGGCCCTTTCTGGATAAGCTTGAGAACCCCCGTACTGGACCTATGAGTGTGTGTGTATACCGCTCCTGTCCTCTCCCTCTGCGCTCAGGATGGAGAAAAGCCTGACCTGAGTAACTTCATGGAGAGCGGCGAGTGGGTGATGAAGGGCACTCGAGGCTGGAAGCACTGGGTGTATTACGGGTGCTGCCCCGACACTCCGTACCTGGACATCACCTACCACTTCCTCCTGCTCCGATTACCCCTCTATTTCATCGTCAACGTCATCATCCCCTGCATGCTCTTCTCCTTCCTCACCGGTCTGGTCTTCTACCTGCCCACTGACTCTGGTATCGTTCCCATCATGTAGATCTATCGCATGTCACAGGGTGCGTTCAGTTTTGAAACAGTAGTGAGAGTAGTCATCGCCAAAGTGGAAAAACCGAGGACATAGAAATGTATGGTATGGTATGGTATGGTATGCGGCTGTGTGAATGCCCTTGGCGAGGGTTGCTTGTATTTCTTTGAAGACACATTTTACCCCTTTGCACAGACATAGACGCCGGTGTCCGTAAATTCCGATATTTAATTCCTAAATTATTCTGTAAGTGAATTTCCAAATGTCTTGCTTCACTAGAATAATTTTCCAAAGTCTCTGTGACACAAATACTGAGTTATAAAGCCTAAATAGCCTCATGCATAACAGGAAAAATTGGCATTACTTGTATTCTGCACAAAGGGGTTAATGCTGAAAAATACAGTGAAATCTTGGAGCATTATACACTGCCTTCAGGACATCTCTTCCAGGACGCTCATGCATATTTCAACAAGATGACAGAAAAAATGCATTTTGCACGTATCACAAAGACATGGCTGCATAAAATGAGGATGCGGTTGCTGGACTGGCCTACCTACAGTCCTAACTTGTCCCCATCAAAGAATCTGGGGCGCGTTTTGAAACGCATTATGCAACAACAGAAACTCTTGTGCCGTTGCTTACCTTAAGACTTGTTTGCAGGAAGACTGGGACAAAATTACCGCTTAAACATTTAATGTCTTTGTGTCTCCTGTCCCAAAATGTTTATTAAGTGTTGTGAGAAGGATTGGCAATATTACACTGAGGTAAAAACTGCCCTAACTTTTTTTTTTTTTAAATATTGTACGAGAATCAAGATTGAAATAAGTGATTATTTTAAAAAATCACTACAATTCTTGTGGCGAAACTTCAAATTATGTGCTGTTGTAGTGTTGTAGTACAGATCAGAGGTAATTTATAAATCACTGCTTCCAGTTTAAATTATGACATACCATCCCAGCTTTTTCTGATTTGGGGTCGTAATCTCACAGGCTGTTTTTATTCATCTTTTTTATGCTTTGAAGCCCACATTTTGTGTCCATTCGACGACCTCAACCGTAAGAGCGCTAAATACAAATAGTGTTGCTCAATGATGTAAGATATCAAATTCAAAGCTGTTGAAAACCTATCATGTGGCGACTTGTTTAAACGAGTTGCCACATGATAGGTTTTCAACTGCACAAGATTATTTAATTTATCATTTTTTGAAAATTTATTTCAGTGCTCAAGGGGTTAACATGCTTTCTCCTGGCTGGTGCTGTAAGTTACTCACCTCTCACTGGCTACCAAGAGCTGAGATTGTTTCGTCTGCTCGCCAGGAGAGAAGATGACCCTCAGCATCTCTGTCCTGCTCTCCCTGACTGTGTTTTTGCTGGTCATTGTGGAGCTCATCCCTTCCACGTCCAGCGCAGTGCCGCTCATCGGAAAGTACATGCTGTTCACCATGATCTTTGTCATTGCTGCCATCATCATCACCGTCGTCATCATCAACACCCATCATCGATCTCCCAGCACCCACACCATGCCACAGTGGGTGCGCAGGGTATGTACAACTGGCCTTCTGAAGAAGGCAGGAACTGCCTTAACATAACATGAGTGGCGCGAACAGGCCATTCAGCCCAGCTAGGCTCGACATTTTCCTGTCACTATAGTGAATCTAACACCTCAGATACTTGATGACCGAATGGTATCTTGCGCTAAATCAAGCCTGCTCTTGAAAATTCCCAAGCTTTCTGCCTCAGCAATATGGTCAGGCAAGCTATTCCACACTGAGATTTCTCTCAGCATGAAAAAATGTTTCCCAATACCAGTGTTAAATTTACCCTTGGCTAACTTCCATTTGTGACCCTGAGTTCTTCCTACAGAACTTGGCCAAAGCAATCTCACATAATACACTTTGTTAATCCTTTTAACATGTTTAAAGACCTCAATCAGATCACCCCCCATGTCTCTTTTTCCTAAGACTAAAGAGATTAAGGATCTCTAACCTCGCCTCATAGCTTTCGTCTTTTATACCTGGAATTAACTTTGTGGCTCCTCTCTGAACTTTTTCTGGAGCCTATATATCTTTCTTAAAGTGTGCTCCCCAGAACTGTACACAGTACTCTCGATGTTGTCTGATGAATGTAGAAGTCTTTCTGACTTACTACAGCCTGACTGAGTCATTTATAGGTAATCTGCTGCATTTATTGATTTATCTCTTGCTCACTTGTGCTGTAATTCTATCATTCTGACTCTCATTTGCAGTCACCAATGCATCATGCTCACTCCTATAAATGTAGGGAAGGCATGTTTATCAGGATTTTCCCCTCGAACGAATTCTTAAAAAGCGATGTTCAGTCAATTATGACGATCCACAGGCCAACCGTGCTTATTTCTGTCCAATCTTGACTTTTCTGTCTGTTTTCCTCATTCAAAAACTTGTTCAAAACATTTCTGTGATTTTTTTTCCAGGCTTTACATGGGGCCAGGTCAGGGCCAAAAGTTTTGTAGCTAAGAAAAAATTAATTAAAAAAAAATGATTAACGAAATAATTGTATCTGAAAATATAAAGTTGATGCTGAGCATGCCTTCAAACTGAAACAATATCCTTATAAATGAAATCAGTGGCGGGCGGTGGACGGAAAACCGAGGGGGCGGAAAACATTCCTTGAAACGGATGAGATTAGTGACCCGATTTCAATCATTGTTCTTGGTCAACATGTTAGTTTCCCTTATAATGAAATGTTTAGGCGAGTGAATAAATTCTATAAAACGTTTAACTCACATGCCTTAGTAGGCAACTCTTCACGAAAAAAACCACTGTGGATTTTCTGCGTTAAAATTTGTCACATCCTAAGCAAGTCGTCAAACCCGTGCGTAGTGATTGTTTGATTGAAAAAGATTGAAATGCGCTCTTTTCTGTGTTCAACTGGTGCGTTTCATTTCTCGTCTTAACGAAGACAATTAGCTACACCTGGGAGGGGAGAGTTCAAGTGTCTTTTACCTGGGAAATTGACTGAAAACAGATCAAGACGAGTAAGCAGTTTAAAGACATGTTTATCGCCCTCCTTGTTCTCTGTCCACCGCCCGCCACTGAATGAAATCAAGAACATGAAAATTAGTTTGATTCAAACACTATGACGTTCAACTCTGATCTTGCTCCTCAGCTTTGTCTGAAAAGTCATGACCTACTATTATAAGGGTCTATCACGTATGTGTTTCTGGGGCAGATAGAACCTTGTAATATTAAGGCCACGAAGTGTGTGGCCAATATATGCTTTTGGAGGAGACATTGGCTGTAGTGGTGCTTTTTTCCTTTGCTGATAACTGTATCTTAAGCAAATGGCAGCCTCTCATTCAATATTAGTCTTGGTAGCTGCCCTTATAAATTACCTCCGCCAAGGAGGTTATGTTCTTGCCGGCGTTGGTCGGTCTGTCTGTCTGTTTGTGTACAAGATGATTCAAAAAGTAATTAACAGATATCTCTGAAACTTTGTGGGTGGGTTGCTATTACATCAGGGATGGACCCTATTGATTTTGACTGCGATCGGTCAAACAATATGGCCGCCATGGCAGCCATCTTGAAATCCTATGACACGCGATAACTGAATTTCGCTGCCAATGATATCACTCAAATATTGTAGGTTGATTTGTCTCCCATCAGGGACGGAACCTATCATTAAATTTCTCATGAGCCATGTTCACTCAGAAAGATTTGGACTGTGCTGCCTTGGCAGAGGTTTGCACTCTCGGACTGCCTCTAGTTTATGTTTGGTAACATTATGTGGCTAATCATTAAGGCCTGAGAACTTGCTGTGCTGTGCACTATTTTATATTGTAAGAGAGGAGGAGAATAGAATGAGGTTCTAGCCCACTTTAGCCAGATAATGGGCCTCCTAATACATTACTGTTGGTTTACCTTCAAAGAAAAATCAAGCACTTGATGTGCTCATATTAAATAACTCTTTTTGAATGGTTAGCTATTTGGAGTGTAGAAATGTTTGTGGTTGCTATTGATCAGAGGATGTTGTTAATCCACCATTGGTAAATCCATTAAATTCCTACTCTGGAATACATTTCAAGCTGGTTAAACTTGAAAAGAAAGTTCACCGGCCGCCTTAAAAATGCAAGTCAACGCACCTAAATGTGAGTTAACTCAACTTTAGGAAAAGCTTTGTTTCAACTCACAATAAGTCATGACAATGGATAACTTTGTTTTAATTTTGAAAACTTCTGAACTTACTTGTGTCCAATATCCAAAACTTATCATGACAAGTGGAGTTAAAGAGGAAAAATAAGTTACTAACTTCATGGGGTTATCATGTTTTATAGTTTACTAGTGTGAATGCAGCTGTGTCGCTGTAGCTTTGAAAGAGATTTCACTCCAACAGTCTGATGTACGGTATTAGAGTGCAATGACATACTTAGCTAGTTGAGCAAAACATTTTGCCATTTGGGTGCTCGGTGACCCTCGCCATTTTACCATTATAGGCAGGGTGAAGAACAGCTGAGACATTTTTACATTGTAAACAGGGATGAAGTGAGGACAGAATTCCGCATAGTGCTTTTATCAAAAGGAGGGGATATAATTCTTTTATTACCTTTATTTATCTAGGGTGGGTCCAATGAGAACACGTTTCTCTTTTCCCAGGATGCTCTGATAGGGAAGCTGAAAAGGACATTTGCAGTTAGGGAGGGTGAGAGACAGGACCGGGGTGGGAAAGGGTCTTGCTCAGGGGCTGAACAGCACAGTGCTTCCAAACTTCCTCTCTCCAGATCCCAGCCTGTTACCCCAGGCCAAGTGAGGGGCTAATGCATTTAACACTAAAGCAGCCACTTGGTTCTGTACTCCTTTCTACAGCAGTAGCGGGGAGCACTAACTATGTCTGTCAGCCCCGTACTATGGCATCTGCCTGAATGTGGTGTCACCCGGAAGGGAGGACTTTTGTGAGAAGTTCAGTTGGAGGATCGTGCTCAGTTGTGTTCCAGCTACACCCTCTGGAGGATTGTGTACTTGCATTGTGCTTATAACAAGCTGCTTATGTACTGCCTTCCTCCGGCTCGATGGACAGGCTCAGCTGAGAGGCAGCAGCGTGAAAAAAAAAACGGTCGCCGTCATGTGTTTTGGAGGAGAGCCAATGCCTGCTTGCATTCTCTCCTGATGAGGAGGTTTCAGCAATTAGCTCTGCTGGGGAATACAAGGAGACATTCAAAACTGAGGAAGGTGGAGGATAAGATAATCTCTTAACTTGCATTTTGCTTCCCCCTACTGGTGGTATATCAGCATTACTCAAGAATTCTGACAATAGGTACGAAGAGGCTTTTTCCTGCGTGTTGTGCAGGGAAAATATTTGGCTTGGTGTAAAAACCCGCAATTTTGTTCAAACCCATACTGCTTTCTAATTGTGCTGGAACCATATATGTTTTGACAAGACGGGCCTCCTTGTTTTTGGAACACAGGAAATGGAATGTGTCTATAATGAGAAATAGAACTCAAAAATACGTTGTATAATTTTTGCAATTTTATCGCCAATAAAGATACAAGTTTGGATACGCCCACAATTTTCAAACAAGCACTGATTAGAAAAAGAAACAAAACACCTTTTATTTCACAAAATAAGATTTAAATCTTAATTGAATCAAATTATCCTCCATTTGCAGTCATTATTGTGGAGCATACTCATAATTATTTGGCAGTTGCTACGGGTACGGCAGTTTCCAATGCATTTCAATGTAGAGAGGTACGGCAGTCCCAATTTCACACCCTGCCCTAACCTAACCCTGACCCTAACTCTAACCCTAACCCTAACCCTGACGCCTAACCCTAACCACAATCCCTAATCCTTATCCCAGTCCCTTCAAATCGACAGCCGTACCCATAAAACTGCCGTATCTCTAGGCACTGCGTAATTATATTGCTTGAGCGCAGGCATGTGGTTCTTAAGAGTTCACAAAGGCTCCAAGTTGAAGTTTCTTCAGCTGTGATGCACTTGCGGTTTGCTTCTCCTTGACCTCCCTGTGAAAAAAAGTCCAAAAATAGCTTGAATTGAATTCACATTTTTGAAAATGGAAGGAATTTGTTCGTCACTTTATTTTTCCAGATGTACATTTTTATCCGTTCCAAAGTCTGGGCATTATCCTGTAAAGTGAATAATTCTTCTTAAAATTCAAACTATTTATGCCATACCTTGTGCCATTTGAAGTTATTAATGAGTTTAAACCACTTACAATTCACCAAAGACACTGCGCTAAAGTCCGCGTGCAGTATGTCCAAACGTTTGCCTGGTACTCTGTGTACGTATATTCCACATTTGTTCGGTTCCCTGTAATCAGGAAAATTTGTGTAAAAAGGGGTGTGGCCTAATGAGTCACCAGACACGGATTCACATGCATTTAATTTAACCCATTCATTCCCATATTTCTTTTCAAAATAAAAGTTGCACTTTATTATTGGATATGATGTACAAAGAACGTGTAATGCTTAAATTTTAGTTAAAAAAAAAAGTATATATATTATTTTGTCATCAAGGACCCCAAATATGTATGTCCCATAACAAATGTTCAAAGATCGGTGAAAGCATTAAAAAAATCATCTTTCTGAGAAAATCATATTTAGATTAAGCTATAATCTCCAATTTTTGCTCATCATGTTGGAAAAAAATGTGTCTCAGAAAAAAATGGCACACACCTTTTAGAGCATTGCGTAGTGTTGTTACAGATTCAAGAAATTAATGCAAATGGCGGCGCCCACCACTGCTGTACAGGGAGACGACTCTCAGAAGCACTTTTCCCTGGATGTGAGTTACTTCCCCTGATTAACCTACAGCAGCTTAGTCACAGTAACACTTTCACTTGGGTTACAGAGGTTAAAATGTGATGCATCCCAAAAATGGGACAGTGATCATTATTGGGTTAATTTTGATAATCTGAGGTTTAATTTCAAAACTGCGAACAGTCAAAAAATGCTGTGGAGTTCAGGAGAATGTTTCAGAAAGGCTTGCTTCCCCAAGTTGAGACGTTGTTTTCTAAAAAGGAACAATCAGATGATATTTTTCAACTCATTTCTGTAAACAGTTGTCGAAAAGTTTAACCTCAAAGCTTAAACATATAAATAAATCAAAGGAAAAAAGCTAAGTGACATTATTTGTAAACTAAGTTACTTTATTTATTTGTTTAATTCTTGCTCATTTCCTGACCAAGGATTTTTTGTTAGGACCATCAAAAGCTTTTTTTTTTTTTGTTTCACTGGAGTGAAGATCTGGAAGAATTGTTCAGATCCAGCAGGCTGTGGTGTGTGTCGTACAGTCCCCACCACAATGACTAACCCCTGATAAAAATTAGTGAAAAGTTTGATGATTAATTCACTTTTTGATGGATTGGAATGGAAAAATGCTTCACTAACATTGTGTCCATGAGCATTTTTTGGAGTGCCGATTACTCTCCTAGTAACCAAATTCTAATGTACTTGTTTTTTTTCTGGTGGTATTGGGTATTTTTCAAATTAACTGAGGTTTTGTCAAGCCAGCAAAATGGCTGAAAAGAAGAAGGGGCAGTTTTCTAAGAAATTCAAACAAGATAGGGAGAAAATGAGGTAAATCAGATGGTGTAGAGCATGATTAGAGCAAATACTACAAACACTGTGGCCAGTAGGACTTACATAACGCAAATAGTGCTATTTCACTAGCATTTATGTTCTATTATTATATTTTAGAGTGGCTAGAAGTATTATGTATGAGCCTAATCATTACTTTGAACCCTTAGAGCGCTATAGGCAGCTGCTGTATAGTTGCCCAATGATATAAGATATCAAAATCAGATGCAGTTGAAAACCGGAGCTCCCGGAGCTCTTTTAAACAAGTTACCACATGATAGATTTTCATCAGCTGAGGATAACTACATTTTTAATTCCTTGAAAATGTATTCAGCGCTCTAAGGGTTAACATATAATCGAAGAAATTACATAATGGGAATGAAATTTAATGTAGAGGTAGATTTTTTTTCTGAGTGTAGAAACATGTTATAAGCTAATTTCTCTCTCTTGATTCCAGATTTTCATCGACACCATTCCTAACCTCATGTTCTTCTCGAATATGAAAAGGCCCTCGAAGGAGGTGCAGAAGAATATCTACACCGCTGATTTTGACATATCAGAAATTTCGGGCAAGCCCACCCCAGCCACCTTCCATCCGCCCATTGCCAAGAATCCTGATGTCCGCAACGCCATCGAAGGGGTCAAGTACATCGCTGAAACCATGAAGTCCGATGAGGAGTCGAACAATGTAAGAGCTCGAGTTTGGCCCTCTCCTTTGGAATGCTGCTGCCAACACGCTGTTATGAAAATAACGTGTCCCTTTTGTGTCCTGTTTTCTTTACTTTTCTAAGTGTGATTTTAGGCTGGTTTAACTCTTTCCTGACAGCATTGCCAAATCACGGTCAGATATGGCCGCCGAGGGAGTTCATCAAACTCTTCGCGACCTGACATTTTTAACGTTACAAAAACACAAACTGCAGTTTAGAGCAGTTTTTTTTTCTCATTTATTCCGCTCAGTCTTTCACAACTGTCCTGGTCTGTGCACCCCCCCCATGGACTGGAGCTTAGCATCGCCATGGGGACATCAGATGCAGATTTATGTGGTACAGCTGGGCCCTGCATTTGCACTGCGGCAGCCCAGCATTGTTATTTGCGAATGCATGCCTGGATGCTGGATGTTTTATGTCTTACTCTGATCTATGATTCTCTCCAAAGTCCTTAGTCCCCGTGTTTATTCTTTCACTCTGGCGTAACTCCTTACTCACCTAGTTCCCACTCTGATTCACCTCTCAACAGGCCTCAGAGGAGTGGAAATTCGTTGCCATGGTAATGGACCACATGCTGCTGTGCGTCTTCATGGCCGTGTGCATCATCGGCACACTGAGCGTGTTCGCTGGCCGCCTGATCGAGCTCAACATGCAGGGCTGAAATCGTCAGGGGCTCTCGCGCAGGGTCCTGCTGGAGCCTCCACACCAACACAGATCCTCCGCAAACTCTTATCTTTAAGGACATGCCTCTTAAACACTGTTCTTATAATGTGAAGCTTTTTAGTTATTAAGATACGCATCTCATGTTTCTGCTGGTTACTGTAATGTAAGGTTTTGTGCTGACCAGAGAATTAAGTATCAGTGGGTGGAGGTTTGCATGAACTTTTCAGTAACTAAACAGACTAAGACATAATGTGATGTTGGCTTGTTCAGGATTTACGGTACAGTAAAGTGAAAACTTGCGAATCCATATCATAGTGCATATGATTTTTAGGTCAGCTGTGACGATAGTCAGCAGTCAGCGGAGCTTTTCTACTGCCGAGTCGTCCGGCATCCGTCTGTCTGTCTGTCCGTCCGGCGTCAACTTTTCACTTCAAATTTGAAAATCTCAAAAACTGTCTGATAACTTTTTTTCTAATTTGGTGCGAGCCTTCCTTATGATATTCTGAATATTCAGTGTGAAAATGAGAAAATTCTACGTCCTGGTTTTTGAGAAATTCAGCATTTTGGACTTAGAAAATCAGCGTTTGTGCTCATTTCTTCAGTCTTTCATTAATATCTCAAAAACTGTCTGATAACTTTTTGTCTAATTTGTTGTGAGCCTTCCTTATGATGTTCTGAATATCCGTTGCAAAAATTAGAAAATTCTACGTCCCGGTTCTTGAGAAATTCAGCATTTTGGACTTAGAAAATCAGTGTTAATGCTCATTTTTTCAGTGATCCTCAGCAGAGCTCTCTAGGCCGACAGGCCTCTGTTTGAATGTGAGTTTTTATGAGTGGAATAGTTCTTATCAGGTAATGTAGTGATTTCAATTAGGCAAGATTAAATCAGTTACAGAGAAAAATCCGAATCCAGGCTCACGCCTTGTCCAGACGTACACCTGTATTTTTGAAAACAAAGCTGGCACCCCTGAATGGCAATGCGCAAACAGTACAAAAAACAAATATATATAAACAATATAATTATTGAGAAAGGGAATATACCAACATGGGTGAAATACTTTATTAATGTTTCAATTGAAACAACCAAAATCAGCTAATCATTTAATACAAAAGGAATTTTAACAAAATCAAGGTTTCATAATTATTGGCATCCTTGATTTGGTTCTTAGTGCAACCACCTCTGACTAGGATAACAGCATGAAGTCTTTTCCTGTAATTTTTCACAAGGCTAAGGCACACATTTGGGGGGATTTTGGACCGTTCCTCTAAGCAAGTCCTTTCAAGCTCCTTCACATTCAACTGCCCTCTTCAACGCAGCCCGCAGGTTTCAAATTGGACTGAGGTCTGGAAACTGAGATGGCCATTGCAGAACATTGATTTTGTTGTCACAGAACCATTTCTGTGTGGATCTTGAGGTATGCTTTGGGTCATTGTCTTGTAGGAAAGTCCACCTATGGCCAGGTCCCAGCCTTCTGGTGGAGGCAACCAGACTGTCAGCCAAAATATCCTGATACTTGGTGGAATTCATCACGCCATTAATCTTAACCAGTGCCCCAGGACCTCTTGAAATAAAACAGCCCCAAAACATGACTGACTCACCATCATATTTCACCGTGGGTATGAGGTTCTTCTTCAGGTATTCATCTGTTTTGACGCCAAACATGCCAATGCTGTATCTGACAGAAATGTGCAATCGTGCTCCCATCTGACCAAAGCACCATGTTCCAGTCATAATTTAAGCTCCAAGCACTTGCCTCTGTGTCCTCTGGTCAGAAAAGGCTTTCTTCTGGCCTCCCCTCCAAAGAACCTGTGGTTATGGAGGTGGCGCCTGATGGTGCTTTTTGAAACCTGGTGACACCAAGATGCCACCAAGGCCAGCAGTTCCTTCACAGTGATTCTTGGGGATTTTATTGCTTCTCTCACCATCCTCTTTAGTATCTTGGGGGCAAAATGTTGTTGCGTCCTCTACCCTTGAGGTTTTCAACAGGTCCATATCTTTGGAATTATTTTAATAATTGCCCTGACAGTGCTCAGTGGCATGTTCAATTGTCTGTGAATCGTCTTGTAGCCATTACCAGATTTATGAAGGTTGATGACCATCTGCCTCTTTTGAACTGACAGTTGTTTTGTTGTCTTCATGGTGTTGGATGACAAAGGGATATTGCATGTGTGTTACCTCATTTTTATGCCCTAGTGAAAGAGGAAGTGATATAACGGCTCAATGGCAATGGCTCAATATAGTTTCTTAACACTTAGATAAAACTTAAATAAGTGGAATTTAATGCCTGGTTTAATTTTGGTAGATGTTATTTAAAATAATATTTAAGGGTGCCATTAATTGTGAATCCTTGAATTGGAGGAAATTGATTTTCAGTTAAATCAGTAAATGATTTTGGTTGATTCCTTTGGAACATTAGTATCATACAGTATTTCTCATAGGTTTTTGTTTAGAGTTTCTCCAAAAATATGTTTTTATTTTTATTTTTTTAGAATTTTTTGAAGTATTGTTTGTGCATTGCCAGTCAGGGGTGCCAGTAATTTTGGAGCCCACTTTATTAGCAGTGATTTGTATATTGATAAATGCTAATGTTGTGGGTCTTCATGAGTTAAGACACCGTCCTGAGGGATTTACTTCAGAGCAAATTGAACATTAGCCAGGCTTTCTTTATGTGAGCTGGTTCGACAAACCGTAAACTCGCGGTCAGAAATAGCTTCAAAGAGAGCCACCTTTTTGACATTGAAAAACCTGAGCTTAATATACCGCACTAACTCACTAATCTCGCTTAGCGTGCACTACTTTTATCATTGTCAGCAGGCTCGAAAACGATATTGAGAGTGCCATAGTACAAAAGTGACAAAATTGTCATCCAATCAAATAGTGGAACGCCCCACTCATAGAGCGCTCATTTGAATAAAGTTGATTGAGTTTCAACTTTTGTCCCTTCGCATTCTACGTGTCCCGTGTCCGCGCCTGTGCGCCCGGTATCCCATGATCATTTGCGCTACTCTTGTATTGCGCTCAACACAAAGTGACTGGCATGTGCACGCGCGTTTAAAATCGCATGCAGTGGGGCCATATGCTTATAGTGAGTTATAAGGCTCGTGATTTGCCTACTTGATCTAAGATGAAATTATATTACAGTATTGCGGCGGCCTCATAGTTTGTAATTCACTTAAACATCGCTATAACTGTGTTTTTGCATTCTTGTGTGGACCATTGACTGTGTGGAGAGTAATTCTTCTTTTTTTCTTTTATTTATTTGTATTTTTTTTATGCTAGCTGTAAAACCCCATTTTTAAAAGTACCTGTATGAGTGAACAAGGCCAAAATGTTGGTCAGCTTGATCAGAGCAGTTAGACTGTACTACTGTCAATTAAGCATCGGTTGAACCAGAGAGCAAAAACTTTTAAGTTTAATTGGTAACAGCAGGGCCTACAGCTAGATATGTTGAATGCCTTTGATGCTGACTTGAATGCGTTAAACAATGACCCAAATACAATACTCAAAAAAGTTGGACACAGTACCACTTAATTTTTGTTTTGATATTTCCATGTTACTGGAGACTTGCTGGCTTTAGATTTACAGTAAGCTGAGGGCTATTTGGTTGATACTAATAACTGAGGGTTTTATCATATTAAACCAATTGTATACGGGAAAGTGGTGAGTAATTTAAATAGATAACTGATTTATCAACTTGCTTCAGCAAATGGGATATATTCAATTCGAGTAGTAGTCTTTCTATTTTTTTTCCTCAGAAGTGCGGCAGATGGAGATTTTTAGGAATACAACATAATTAATATCTGATAGGCCCCACAGGTATAACCCTACATGTATTAGTGGGTTGAGGTTTTATGTAAAACTCAGAACTTTACTTTTAAGAAATGCTTCACGCACACCCTTTTGTTGTGTAAAAGCAATGCCAGTGATGGAAACTCGTATTTAGGATAAACGCAATAAATATTTACAAAATACAGATACTGTCTCATATTAGCTTGTCCGGCTGCATTGAATTGTGCCACTGTGCATGTGCAGTATTTGATATGTTTCATTCAACCTGGCATAGCCTAGAAACGCCTTCCCTGAACTTCCAGCAAGGCGACCACATCTGGCAAACATTGCATCACTGCTAATGTCCCGGATTAGGGAGAAGCAGGAGTCGCTCTGGAACCAGAGACGCAAAAGTCTATAAATATCGTTTTTCGGTGTATAATGTCCGGTTTGCTAAATCTGTGAAGATACAATCACGAGTTATGTAAATTCGGCTGCACACAAAAGCAAGTTCAGACAGGTAAGTTGTACAAAACTTTTATCGCAGTTCGAGAACTTTTTGAGCAAGGCTACTGAATCAAGTTGAGCGGAAATCAACATCAAATGTTTACGCTGAAGGAGCGGCTGTAGACAAATTGCCAAAAAACGTAGCAAACTTAATAGTTTTCTTAGAGCGTCCTGGTTGTCTTTCTAACTTAAGGTTCGGATATGCGTTTGTTTTAACAACGTCGGAATGTAATCTAGCTCGCAGGCCTACTGGAAACATTTATATTTTGATTCAGCAAAGCCTGCTTGCACTCCGAAGGAACGTAAACTTTTAGCTCAGATTAAACATGATATAGCGTACATTGATTCTGGCTTCAATTATTATGCAGCAAATGGTAGTTTTATTCGATCGTGTACCATTTTAACCTGATTAAACTTTTCTCCAACTAACTTGTGACATGGGCCAAGTCGACTTGGGAGGAAGAACCCATTTCCACTCCTTATGTCCTGGGAATGTTGCTTACATGGCGCTCACCACTGTACGAAATTGAGTCAAATTCCGTGATCCAGAGACCGGTTATATTCTAAATCTGTGCCCCTGACGGTATTTCGCCCGACTTCATCGACTTTTCACCGCTGTCCCTCACGTCTTGTCCATTCGCCGAAGTGAAACCTTATTGCTGTTTGGCGAATGGTCGTTTCCAATGGCTACTCGTAACGCTGGTGTTTTGAGATCAAACTCAATTATATCTATATGATAAGAATAAATGCAGTGTAGCTTACTCTGCGGGTAGGATGTGATGAATAAGTCTTTGCAAAGGCTATGTTTATTTTAAAAAGACTGATCCGAGGCAGGTCTGTTGTAATAGGCCTAATTTCGCTAAGTACATTTGCTTTGGTTTTCTTTCAAGGAAGTGACATTTTACAATAAAATGGAAGTTTTTAGTTCTTTTGTTGTACTACTGATCTTTTTCTTGATGGGATTGTTTATTTTTTATTTTGGTGTACATTTTATAAACTCGATTTCTGCACTTTCTTTTGATATTATTTGTTGGCTATCTTTTGAAACGCATTACTTTTAATTGCTTAAAATTTTCCTTGATTGTTTGGCTGAATATTTTGTTGACTATATTATAGTTCTCCGTGGCAGGTTTATCGCTGAGAGAAACATCGTTTTTTAAATGAATGAATTAACTTGAATTGTATGATTAATGAACAAATATGAAGTGTGGTAATGGTCACGAGGAAGGGATACCTGCCGCCACAGAACAGGTAAGACAGGGTTTGGTAAACAAGGTGGCCTGCATGCAGGCAAAGCAGACTTGGAGTGAGGGATTGTGGGAGACTTGGTCACATGACTCAAGGAGCTAGGACCCATTGTACTGCATTCTAAATTGAGTGGTTTCAGCCCATGGGTTTCAGTTATTCACAGAACTGCTACTGGGTCATTTCCAGTTTGGTTTATATGGCTGGTACCCTGTCAATCATTGGAAATGACCTTGCACTGCATGTCTATGGCTGTCTAGTCAATATGCTGGAAACATTTTGGAAATGATGAAATGGATGCACCACCAGAATCACTGAAATGAAATATCAATCTAAGTGTAATATACTAGACTATTCCATAATTGTTTTAGATGCTGCTCCTTAATGTATTGATAATGTATGGGGAATCTCTTGACTAGGCAGCGCTGAAAGAACAAAAGAAATGCTGTAATGTAACTCGGTTAATAAAAATGACTTGCGTCCGCTTGAATCAAACTTCCATGATTTGACCAGTGATGTCAAATGTGAGTTTTCTTATGTGTGTGATTAGCGTCCGGGTGAGATTGATCAGACTCGAGGTGCCATCGTCAGCATGTGTGTTGCGTAGAATACTAGCGAGGGCGGCGATATGGGTGTACCTGTTTGGGGTCAGTCTACTCTTAACTCCATCTGAACCCACCCAATCAGAGCATCATGTACTATGGACAGTAGGGATTTTTTTTTTAAGGTCTGAACAAACTTCAGTCTGTGAAAGGTTCTTAGAATCCTGTTAGAAAAATGAAAGTGGCTGTTGAAAACTTTTTTGTTTGAACTTGACAACATGAAA
The DNA here is from genome assembly GCA_029692085.1 of Gymnothorax javanicus. NCBI lineage: Eukaryota > Metazoa > Chordata > Actinopteri > Anguilliformes > Muraenidae > Gymnothorax > Gymnothorax javanicus. The sequence continues at coordinate 65,952,351 of CM056204.1, forward strand.
TAAATGTTGTTTGAACAGTGTAATGGCTATTGAATAATGACAAGTCCTATAAACCTTGCTTTCACATTGCAATTCTGTCAGCTGCGGGGTACGATCTCCCAGGAAAGTGATGCCTTGATTTACGACGCAAAATAAGCGTGTCAACCAGTGTGCAACCAAAATAGTAAGAGGATGAATGTTTTGTTTTTCCCGTTCACTATTGGTAGCTTTGCCCTGTAGCGGTTTCGATTTTTGTATTGATGTGCCATAAATGTGGGATATTACAGAGGCAAATCTGATTGCACGGCACTTGTATCTGAGTACGTTACATTTTAGGAGCATTGAGTATTATACCTGTATGAACTTGTCATTGATTTCTAGAGGGCCTCACTTCTTGTTAGCTATGGTAGCTAGCAGGAAGAATCCCTCTGGAAATCCATTCGTTTACTAAGCTACCAGCCCTACAGCCTTAGAATACTGGATTAGTATCCAGACGGGCCGGCTGTCAGGCTGATATACTTGTTCATATATAAATCAATGGAAAAAAAAATGTATTATTTTTGTCTGTGTTGTGCTGTTTCTTTCATTTTGTAAGAAACATGGCGACAACCCAGTTCACTATTCTTAACAAATACCCTCATCCACCCCAACACCAACCACTGTTATACTTGTCTGTGCAAAGCAATAACATTACTGAAACTATGTCATATCTGTGCACTGCACATCAGTACAATAGCCTTTGCCTATTCCTGAATTCAGTGTAAAACTGAAAATTTCAGTTTATCTCTTCAGTAAAAATGCTTCTCTTGCTTGCGAATTGTTGACGTTTTCCTCACAGAGCCTTGCTTTGACCATGGGCAATTTAGTTATCTTTGCGAAAGTGGCTAAAACAATAATACCACTTGAAAACACTGACAGGAAGTAAAAAAACTGGCCATTGCCTCTCAAAGAACTCTGCAGGGTGGGGCCCCTGATTTCCTGCATTTTCCTTAACCGATAGTTGAACATCTTATCAAACAATAATCGATTAATCAAGGCTCATCATATTCTCAGTTTAACTTTTATTTAGCTTTACAATTCAAGCAGCACGTTAGTTAAGTTGAACATTAATTCATGAACCACAATATTAAGACAAAATAATAAAACAATGAAAGATCGTTCATAGAATCTTGAGTTGCTGAAATTCAGATGAATTGCTAGGGCCGTATTGCCTTCACACAAACAGACAGGCATTGGTTTGACATCTTCAGATTGAATAGAACCTATATTATCAGCCACAGTGCGCTTCTGAATCTTTGTGTGACCTTGACATTGACCATAACCTTTCAGGTCTGAAAATGTGGACAAACATCAACATTTTTCTCTTTTATGAGAATATATAACCCCATCCAACTGACTTCGAAATCAAAGGATGTACGGGATGTTGGAAAATGAGGACAGTTTAACGATTTTCAAAACTTTTGTCAGAAATACGTCGATTATGTCACAACCCTTTGACCGATGGGGCTGAAATTTTGTGTGTGAGCTAATTGACCGATGAGCTAAATAAACAAGTCGACAAAAATGATCTGTGCAAAAATGGAGAATTTCCCTTACTTAGTGACGACGCGTTGATGTACTCGCGTAAGTGTGACGTCATCTCAACCCATCACTGCCAGGACCACATTGACTTGACGAACAGAACGGCGTCAGTTTGAAGCCACTATCTCTGTTAGAAACGGAGTAATGAACCCATATGTGTCATGGATGCTTTTGGTGACCTTGACCTTGACATTTGATCTGGTTTCACCAAAAAACTATAGGTCTCTGGCCAGGTTCCTTCTAAATAAGATGACTTATGAGAGAAGGTAGTAAAGTTCAATGGTGACCTTTGGAGTGGGAAGCCACAGACGGACAAACGCTCTAACGGAGGGACTGGTGAGGCGCTCACTGCTGCTCTGTCCACCTGTCCTCATTCGACAAAGTGTGCCGCCAAGTAAAACGATGTGCAATTACATATGAACAAAGTGGGAACGTAAAAAAAAAATCACACTTAATTCAGTTATGCTGATCTGACACAGATATGCAAGACTCGACAATTCTTAACCAACAAGGCAGAGCAAACAAAACCCAGTATTTTTTTCTGAACTGCAAATTGTGGTATGAAAGCTAACACGTGAGCTCTGGAGAAAAGTTACGTACATAAAACATACATTGCCGATAAACACTTTTTTTAATTGGTTGAATTATTAATGGGAATTAATCGATTAATGATTAATCTTTAACATCCTTACTGCAGGGTAATGAATGCCATGCAATGCATGTAACAAACTTATCAGCTCCAGGATTGCTCACTGTTTAAACTTTGAAAAGTTCAAGGTCCATTATACCCTTATTCAGAGAATATGTAGCGAGCATTATTCATTTTATTTTATTATTTGTTTTGGGCTACTTAGTTCATTTGTTAGCCTAAAATTGTCAGTTTTTCTGATGTACCTAGGGTGCTGAAAGACTTGAAACTTGTGTGTACTGATGGCCAGTGTCGTTTGTATCTGTCATTTGAACAGACAACACTACCATAGAGTGTAGTTGATGTAACGGTAATAAGGCTTTTTCATTTCTGTTTATTTTGCCTACACTTGAAATCTCTTTTGAGTGAGTGCTGATAAGAATTGACATTTCTGGATATTTGTTTAATTATTTATTGATTATATAAATTTTATTTTCAGTTTCAATCTGATCTTTGAAATCCAATAATTGTTTGTGCATGAACATTTCCACTGATGGCAATTTTTAATGTACTTAGTAATATTCTGAGTGATGATAATGATCTGAGGCAATTCTTACCCTCTGGTTCCTTGAGGTTTCAAGAAACCTTAAAAAAAAAAAAAAAAAAACCTAAGAGAACTGCTAATATCAGAGAAATAATGGTTTGCTCGATATCTTGCTGCACAACCCCAATTCCAAAAAAGTTGGCACATTCTGGAAAATGTTAATAAAATCAAAAACGATTGATTTGAGAATTCAATTAATCATCTTCTTCATGGAAAACACTGCAGCAGCGCAGTATTTGATACTTCAACTTGCAAATTCAATTGTTTATTGAAAATTCACACAATTCACAGACTCCAAAAAATTTGGCGAAGGAGCAATTTAGGACTAATAACGATTTGACTAGTTTCCAGAATGAGGTGATGTGAAATGGATGATGTTAAACAGGTGAACTCGGCCTGATCTCATTACAGTTTGAAAGGAGCCTCCAAAAAAGGCCTAATGCTTTAAAGATGGGTCGAGGCTCTCCAATTTGCTGGCATGTGGGCTCGTAATCTGTCACTTTGAGAACAGTGCTCCCCAAAGATGAATCGGGAGGAATTTTGGCATTTCACCCTCTACAGTGCGTAATATAATTATAAGATGGAAGAAATCCGGTCAAATCTCAGAAATACTTTGGTTAACCTTTCTCAGTGAGTGGAGTTTGCTGCTGAATCCACAGATGTTGGTAAGAGGTTTATGCAGCGTTAAAGGCATACATCAACACTGTCCAAGAGCGCCGCCATCTTTCCGGGCTCGATTTCATCTTAGATGGGTAATAGGACAGTGGGAGCAAATATTTTGGTCTGATGAATCAATCTTTCAAATTACTTTAAAAAAAAAAAGACTGCAGTTTTTTCCCCACCTTAAGACAATGACAGCCCAGGTTTTTTATGAGCGTCAGTGCCAAAAGCCAGCATTTATCATGGCAATAGTGTATGTCAGTGCACATGGCATGACTGACTTGCACTTATACAAGTGTGTCATTAATATAGAAATGGATGTACCTGTTTTGAAGAAAAATATGCTTTTGTCAAGACATCGTCTGTTCCAGGGACAGTCTTGCATTTTCCAGCAAGATGGTGCCGAACCACATTCTGCAAGGATTACAAGTGCATGACTGCGTAAGCAGAGTGTGCAGGTGATGGATTGGCCGGCCTGTAACGTGGGCATATGGCACATTATATGACAAAATATACAGCAATGAAGGCCCCTTACAGTAGCGCAGCTGAATGGAGGAATTAGGGAATAATTCTGCCTGCTTGCCCAACTGATTGCCCTCAGTGCTTAAATGCTTAATGAGTATGATTAAAGACATGGGAGTAAAATGTGATTTTTTTTTTTTTTTTTTTTTTTGAACTCAGTTGCTGTAATCACATTGAATATTTTCATTTTGCAATTAAATCCACATGTTAAAAGATCAAATATTGTGTTTTATGGTTTTCAGCAAAGTATAAGGTAAATAAAATGGTTTTTTTTTTTTTTTTTTTTTGAAGTTGTCACTGATTTGGAAAAAGTCTATGGAGTTTTGTCAAATTAATCGCTGACCTCACCCCGTTAAATTTGAAAATTTGTTTCAGCCTTAAGCCTTATTTTGCAAAAAAATAATGTGAAAAGGTCTTGCTTCCTATTTTTAAGATGTTATAGGGTAGATCTTCACATCTTTTGGAGTTTTCGTGCCCTGCGTGGCATCGGTTGAGCAACTGCTCACTTCTACGAATAAAGTGGGTTGACCAGTTAAAGGCATGATTTGATTTATGATTTTCTTTCTCACATTAATTATTACCTCAGTTTTGCCATTTGTTAATCATTGCATGATTGGGGGGAAAAACAGAATTCTCCAAATATTGTATATAAAAAGGAGCAAGTCAGCCGAAACGTGTGAAGTGCTGGGCTATGTGATGGCAGAACATCTTTACGTCTTACTGTTAAATCACTGGTCAGGTGCTGATGATGGGTCCCTCATGTCATCTGGACTTGGACAGTATTTTCTACGTGATTCTATTGATGGTAACATTGATTTTAGCCCATAACCCAAATTGACTATCTCGATGCCTTGGAAAAGGAAACCAATCAGTCTGATTCAATCACAAACTGCCATCGTGCACTCCTTCACGATGGCTTCTTGTGGAAAACGTAGACAATGATGAAGGCAGCTGATGGCTGCATACCATTAGGGAAATTAAGCCCTAGTGATTTGGAAGTTTGCCAAGTATTGGTTGTCCTGGATGAAGCGCAGACCTCCCTAATTAAAGCTAGTTACCAGCCGACATTCATCTTATTGTCTGTTTTTGGAGGGAAAGTGAGGGACACTCTCAGCAAGTTTAAAATGCAGCAGAATTCCTGAATCGTGTCACCACTGCAGTCCCGCTCTTTCCCGAGGCGTCTCGTTCTGCCCCATGAAGAAATGCTTGGAAAACTCCTGGGGAAGGTTTTTAACTTCTCAGGTGGTTGTGCAGCAGGGCAAAAAATGCTGATCCTCTTGGAATCTATGCCTTGGAAGACTTTGCGTTTGCAGAGTGAGACATTTTGTAACTGCTAATGGCAAATGACTCTGTGGTGTTTTGGTGGAAGAATACAATTTATAGCTGGAAAAAACTATTTGGAGCTAGTTTACTATGCCTCTTTCAGAACCAAACAGTCTTCATTATTTGTACCTTCATGCTAAGGGCATTTTCTCCTCCGTGATGTGGATTACTTCACTGTCTCAGTCAGGCAATTATTTTACTGGACACTTGAAATCCTCGCAAACTTCAACCCAGTTCTGGGGTGAAAGTCACATCACTGCAATTCTGCAGCAGCGTGGCGAATGACCCATCACTGTTGAAGATGATGCCTTGACCTTTGAAGAAATGAAAGCATTAGTCACAGTTTGTAATGGTAAAGAAACACTAGTAGTTCAGTGTACCAGATGCTGATGGTGTGGTGGCACGTGTTAATCTGAAGAGCCCTTGGGTATAGCTGGACCTCTCGCATATACAATGACTTGTTCAGGTTATGAATTTTTGTTCAAATTTAATCATGGGGTCAAAGAGTGATTGAATATCTGACACAAATAAAGAAAAGGTTTTCTTAAAACTTCTTTTTTGTAAAAAAGTGTAGCCTTGACTCCTTGATAAAACTGAAAGGGCAGTCATGTCAGACATGATTTTGGCTGTAGAAGTGATGTGTCGACATTTGCTGTATCCGTCGATTTTCCCAGTTTAAACCCAAGGAGGTCCAGAATGTGGACAACTGTAGGTGAATTCAAGGCCTGAATTTATCAACAAAATGTCCTACCCTTACACTGCGCCCTCTGCTGGTGTATGAAGGCCCATCATCTGATGTTGGTTGCTTTGAGAACACAAGATTGGCCATCGCCACCATAAGTCATTGAGCCTGCTCGAGTCCTGAGCACCCGTTGTTCGTTTTGTGTGAATAGCAAACTGGAGCTTCCCATGATCAGCCTGACTGTAGTCTGTGGTAACCCATGCAAGTAAGAAATGCCGTGACCTTACTGGTGTAGAGGTGCGGCCTGGGAGGAGGTAGAGGGAGCGGGACTCGGTGAGTCAGGCGGAGTTTAAGCTTCCTCCCACCGTGCTGGTAGGGCTTGTGGCTTCTGGACATGCGAGGCTGAGCAGCTTCCCATCAAAGCGGTGTTACCAAAGCTCATGGTGAAGCCAGACTCCAGCTGGAGAGGAGAGTCCGCCGGGAGGGGATGTGTGCTGGTTGGATAGTGGGTCTCATGATGATAAATCAACTGAAGATACATCGCTCATTTCACCCCCACGTGAACGGAGAAAGTGCCTTTGCTTGGGCGAATGTGAAGTCTGGTCCACAAGTAGGTCCTGGGTGTTGAATGCTAATGCTGGCTCTTGTAATACTGTTCATTATATGATGTAAGGATTCGCTCTCTCCTGATTGGTCGAGGCGAGCTCTGCCGGTCATCGTTTATAGTGATATTCACCACGTGAGAGGCGAATATAACAATCCGATGACCTCCAGCTAAAAACAGATTATGCGTCCCTGCAGGAGCTCCTGACGGTGTCAGTATTTTGTGTCACTTCGTCCCTGTGAGGAGCTTTACGGTAGAGCTGCAGCCCTTATTTTATATTTTCAAGTAGGGTCATATAATAAAGCAGTTATTGACTTCAGTTATTGGTGAATTCAATGGTTCATCCACCTTGGACAAGTGATATTGGCTGCACCTCGGGGAATATCACTTGTCCAAGGTGGATGACTCATTGGATTCACCTCGATAATGCTGTATCCTTGTTTCTCCTGATCCTTGCGTTGCAGTCTCTCTCGCTCTCAAACACTCACACAAGAGCAAGTTTTACAGCTTCTCATTTTCTGTAAGCTTGATGGAAAGGTGAAGTTTGCCATCATGGCAGGCCTAGAATGAACATGGTCTTCAGAGATCTTACTGGAAGCATAACGACCATTGTTTCCTTTAACCTCCTTGACATTTGATATGTTTCCTGGAGAATGTAGGCGCTTCTCTGCTTTCCTCGCGGGCATCTGGTCACACAGGTTTCTGAGGCGCCCGCACTGCTATCGCAGCTCCTCTCCTGGTAAACTGTGTAGTCCGTGCCTGCTTTGTCTGTTGTTTATTCTTGCGAGTGAATGTTGAAGGGCTGGATTGTAGGCCGATGCAGTGTGCATACCAGTGTGTCACGTTGGAACAATTCACCAGGCTGCTACTTTTTTTTTTTTTTTTTTTTTTTTTTGTCTGGGACTAATGTGGAGGTCATCTCTGGTTCTTAGCGCTGCTTCCTCTGTGCTGACCAGATGCTGAGTACCCAAAAATTATTTATTGATGGACATTTTCCACTGGTCTCTCCGACAAGTGTTCAGAGCTGGATGTTGGTGCTGGCAGCCAGCACTTTCAGTCCAAGTGGAAGCATGCTTCAAGAGTGTGTTAACAGTCACCCCTGTACCTGAGACCTCTGTTTTGTAAGAATGATTGTGCTCTTTGTGATGTGAACTCCTCCATTTTTGGTTTTGTCTGTACTTTTTTGGGTAACTGTATCATTAAGTTTCTGTAAGGGTGGGTGCTGCTTGAATGTAACTGGGACCTCATTGTTTCTGTGTGAGCACATGCTGTCTGTGTGCAACTGCTGCCTGTATTTCTGCACGCGGCTCCACTGTATCGTCTGAGCATAATGTCAGGCTTGTTGCCTCAGCTGGGAAAGCTTCCATTTTGCGAGCAGCTGCAACACATGGAGAGGATGTGTGCTGCTTCCTGCGACGCGCACGTGATCCCACTTCTCCGCTGAGCATCTGCATGCATCATGAGTCATGTGATCTGCAGGCTTTGCGAGTTTAATTTTAGTTTCCTGTTACTTTTGGAATGAAGTTCACCGTGTCAGTTCGCTGCGGCCTCATGGATCACGGGCTTGGGTCAAGGCAGAACTAATAAAGCCTCACTTCCGTTCATTTAATTTCTAGCCGATTTGGAGCAGTGTTAGTCTATACAAGCATGCATGCATGCATACAGACAAACACACACACGGTCAGGTCCATAAATATTTTCTTGCACCCGACATACATGTGGCTGGGGGTATATTGGGTAACCATCTGTGCTCGTCTGTCTCGCCTGATGGATGAAGCTCTGTGTCCACTACTCCTCAAAAATCACGGAAGAAGATTCATTGTGCTTGCACACGTCTTACTTGAACCCCAAAGGTGTGCACGTCATTCTTGGTTGTCAATTTTTTTTTTTTTTTTTTTTTTTTGGTCCAGTTTTATTCCATTTGGCACACAGAGTGAGAATTTTATCATGCGGGGACGCATGTTTCCCATTAACACAGTTTTTTCTAGTAACATTGACACTGGACACATCGACAGACTGTGTTTTTGGGGAAAGGGACCCTGTCGATTTGTCTGACCTTACCGCCTTTCCTGTAGCACCACCACTGGGTCAAATTTTACATTTCCAAATGCAAGAACTCCATTTTGAAGCAACTCGCGCCACACTTCTTGTGATCATTTCTGGTGCATAGAGATGGACTGTTATTGATATTGGTCACCATTTGACCTTTGCCGTTGCGCCACCATTTGGTCAAATTCTAATTTTTAAAAAGTGCAATAATTCAAAAGGCTATTATGGGAATCGTGTCAGATCTGCTTTCAGCACTCCTGATGCACAGTGGAGAAAGTTATTGATCGTAGTGGTAATATGCCCTGTTTGGCCAAATGTTGCGTTTCCAAATGCAGTAACTCGGACAATTTTGATGGGAATCATATCAAACAATCTGTAATTGTTTCTGCTGCAAAGAGGTGATTTTACAGACCTTGTGACCTTCCCTGTATCACCACCAGCTGACCAAACTTTTTTTTCAACCAGCACATGAAGACGCAAGCCAACCAACAACAGTGGTGGACTATGATGCTGTGTTAGTCCTGCCTTGAAGACCTTTATGCACATGCTCTTGTGTTGTTTTTTTTCTTTTTTTTTTGCAGTTTGTAGAAAAGTTAGACCACCACCCTCTGGCTTGGCATGCATACTACACCATTTTCAATCATTTTTTGCAAATCCATGTGACCAAGTATTAGTTCTCACTATTTTGTTGGATGGACAAAAAACTTTTTGAAAGCACAAAGGAAAACCTTTTTCGTTTTTAGCAAAATTTTTGTCTGGTAAAAGTATCCTTTGACCATTTCTGTTGCTTCACCTTAAAGCGGGCAGTATACTTCAAAAGATGCCAAACGGAACAATGCAAGAACACCCTGATGATGACGTCCATTGAAATTCATGTGCAGTACACTTCAGGAGGACTACAGCTGAGCCATTCCAGCTCAAATGGACCAGGGGGTCACACCACCCCGTCACAGATTTAGTTGATTTTTGCTCCAATAGTTGCTGTATGTACACGAACAAAAATCCCAAAATTTTGGCTGCCAACTCCAACTGGTTACAAAATGGCAGCCATTTTAAAGATCGCCTTTTATGCGCGTTGCGACGTGCCCTCTCACTTTTTTCAAACCCTTTTTTCGCAATAAATCAAAAACTATGCACCTATTGGCACCAAAATTGGCACGCTTATGTAATTTTTCCAATCCAATCACGTGCAGCCACCGCGACTATCGCTCCTAAGCGTGGAAATAAAGCCAGAAATCACCTGTCAATCATCTAGCTTGACATCGCATTGTGGCACGACCATTAAGCGTCCAATGCAGGGAAGAAGTGTGACCGCTTGCGTAAAAACCGCCCCTCGATGCTCGTCTACTGGGGTATTTGTTTATGGTAGGGGTCACGCCATGATGATATACTGCACATTCAGAAAGAATTCAGACCCCCTTCTCCTTTTTCACATTAGTTTTGTTGCAGCCTTACGCAGCCTTAAAGCCTTAAAATCATTTAAATCCATTTTTTTTCCCTCATCAATTGACCCTCAATACCCCGTTGTGAAGCACCTTTGGCAGTGATTACAGCCTTGAGTCTTCTTGGGTACGACACAGCAAGCTTTTAATGTTTGAAGATTTTCTGCAATTCTTCTCTACAGATCCTTTCAAGCTCAGTTAAGTTTTCGGATGAGACGTTAAACCGAGGTCCTGACTCACTGTGGTCATTAAAGATCCTATGACACTCATCGAAAAGAGTAGGGGTTCCCCAGTGTCGTGGCTAAAGTCTCAACCTGGCTCTTTCGACCTGCCACCTAATCATCCCATGATCTAATTGGCTGTGCAAATTGCCCTCTCCCTCCCCACCTCAACCCCCAGGGCTCCCTTCAAAAGAGATTTCAATCTCAACGGGACTTCCCTGGTTAAATAGGGGTTAAATTAAATAGAAATAAAAGTTGAATGTTGACTGTCAATAGATGGCCATTTTCAGGTCTCCCCAGAGATGTTCAGTTGGGTTCAAGTCAGGACTCTGGCTGGGCCACTCAAGGATATTCACAGAATGGTCCCTAAACAACTCCATCGCCTTGGCTGCATGCTTGGGGTCATTAGGGTCATTGTCCTGTTGTCAGGTGAACCTTTGTCCTAGTCTGAGGTCCTGAGCCCTCTGTTAAGGAAGGGTTTTCATTGAGAATAGTTCTGTGCTTGATTGAAATCCTGGTTCCATCCGACCCCAGAATCTGGTTTCTCTTTATTGTTATGGCTGACATTATGACCATCTGCCTAATATTGAGTAGGTTCCCCTTTTGCTGACAAAACAGCCCTGACCTATTGAGCCATGGGCTTCACTAGACTACTGAAAGTGTGCTGCGTTATCTGGCACTAAGACGTTAGCGGCAGATCCTTTAAGTCCTGTAATTGAGATGGATTGAGATCTGTGGAATTCGAAGGCTAAATCAACACCTTGAGCCCATAGTTGTGTTCCTCAAACCATTCCTGAACCATTTCTGCAGTGTTGCAGGGAGTATTATCCTGCTGAAAGAGGCCGCTGCCATTGGGGAATACTGTTTCAATGAAGAAGTGTACTTTATCTGCAACAATGTTTAGGTAGGTGGTGTGTGTCAAAGTAACATCCACATGAATGGCAGGACCCAAGGTTTCCCAGCAGAACATTGTCCAAAGCATCATACTACCTCTGCTGGCTTGCCTTCTTCCCATAGTGCACCCCGGTGCTATTTCTTCCCCAGGTATGCAGCGCTCGTGCACCCGGCCATCCAACTGATGTGAAACAGTCCCAAGCTGATGCTCATGTGCCCATTATTGACGCTTTCGGTGGTGGACAGGGATCAGAATGGATACTCTGACCACGTAGCCCCATACACAACGAACTGCGATGCACTGTGTGTTCTCACCTTTCCATCAGAACCAAGATTAATGTTTTCAGCAGTTTCAGCTACAGTAGCTCTTCAATTGGATCAGACCACACGGGTCAGCTGTCACTCCCCAAGTGCATCACTGAGCCTTGGCCGAACCAGTTACCGGTTCACCGGGTTTCCTTCCTTGGGTCACATTTGGGCTACTGACAACTGCCGACTGGGAACACCCCACAAGAGCTGCGTTTTTTGACATGCTCTGACCCAGTCATCTAGCCATCACAATTTGGCCCGTGTCAAAGTGGCTCATATCCATATGATGACCCGTTTGTCCTGCTTCCAACACATCAACTTCGAGGACAAAATGACCGGTGCCACTGTAACGAGATCATTAATGCGATTCGCCTCACCTGATGGGTTATATTGTTATGGCTGATTGGTGTGTGTGCAATGCCTGGCCGAAAAAAAGTCTTCACCTGGATTTAAATAAGCAAATGAGTTGGGGCCTTCCATTGGATAATTACTGCAGTGATTTAATATGTTTCAGCCGGCAACAAGTTATTTAGCCATAACTGATGCAGTGAGTAGCTTCACATTTCTTACACAAGCATGTCCGGTATCCTGTGGCCGCAGAAAAGACGATACTCCGTTTCAGAAGGGTCAAACTACTGGTCTGTATCAAGCTAAGAAAACAACTAAGGATATTGCTGAAACTACTAAAATTGGGTTAAGAACTGTCCAACGCATTACTACAGTATGTAAGAATAGTGGTGAACCGTCAACTTAGCGGAAGAAATTGGTCGGAAACAAAGCCATGGTTGATCATGGTCAGAGATTACAAAATAGTTTGAAGTCTCCCTCATCCTTAAGAATTGACATTAGAACTCATGGCTGTGCTCTGTTTTGAAAGAAAGAGCTTTTCCATGCGCACAATGCGACTAGAACTCACAGGATTGGGACTAAACAGCTGCGGAATCACAAGAAAGCCACTTGTGAGTGAGGCTAATTGGGGAAAAAAGGACTTTGATTTGCTTGGGACTCTGCTTATGTTTGTGCCCTCTGTGTTGATCACAGTTCTCTGAGTCGCGCTGTCACTGCAACTGCAGAACAGGAGATGTGATTGTAAGCCCTGGTTTATTGCTAACTGCTGCGCTACTGCTAATAGTTAACCACTGGTTCCCTTTCATCTCCTCTCGTGCCATGCTCATTTGCATTAACGGGGAAAAAACTGGTTTGTTGTCTGCCTTTTATTTTTAGCTTTGGGAGGAACTAATATACTGGTACTTTTTTAATTCCTTTCTGATCAGTGCTTTGCACGATCTTTTCTGTAAACTAACCATTATTAAGCAGCCTAATCACTTTATTTACCATTACTGTTAACCGCTAATGTGGATGTTGTTTCCTGTGTGCCTACAGAAGCATGTCAAATATATGCTTCTGGGGGGAGGGCACAAGAGGGCAAAACAACAATCTACATGAGTTTAAGTCAAACTGTTTATTATAACCCTATAACCCTGTGTACGTGCGCATGTTGTTTATTGCGTACACAGCATGCAGCATTCTTGTCAATAAAGGAGGAGTCTGGTGCTTACAGTATTGATTAAAGCCTGATGTTGTGGACTTGAGTGGTACAGGGTCATCGGGGTTGGTGTGTTACTGCACTACAGTGTGTGAGAGGGAGAGAGGAGGAAGGAGAGTGGATGAAAAGATCTGTTTCAGGGAGACGAGGCACAATCGCTCCTCTGTGCTGATCTGTGTTATCAGTGCATTCTTTATGTTTTCAATACAGATCTCTGTTAGAAACGAGAAGCGCTCTTAGCACGATTTTCCGGTGATGGCAGCGCGTTTGAGACCGGCGCCGGAATAGAAACACGATCAGCTCGCGAAAATGGAATTTATGAGAACCCCGGTGAGGACAGCGATTTTGGCATTCACCTCAGTCCTCGAGGGCGCTCTGCCTTGCGAAACGATCGCCGCCAGCGGAGCGAGCCCGAGGCCTCGGATGACTCTCGGTAGCAGCGAGAGAGTGGGGAGTGCCGTCAGGCTCGCAGGCGCGACATAGGAAGTGTGACGTGTGATTTAAAAAAAGAAAAAGGGAGAGAACGCAGGAAGAGACCCCGCTGGGAGCGCGTGCCGCCTGAGGGGACCAACTGCTTTGAGGTGAGCACTTCTCTGAAAGCCCCTATTCATCCCTCAGGAAGGATAAACTCTCGAGCGAGGGAATATCCGCGAGCGGAGATGCGCTTTTCGCCGACTGCGTTCCGACGGTTGTGCACGCTGCACTGAGCTCTTGATTTTGCAGCGGCGATGACTGAACTCTGACCGCATGAGGAACTGAGAGGCAGAAGTCAGGCTAAATGTGGAACTGCAACTTCTGCAATGTGTTTTGAGTGCTCAGAACAGAATTAAGAAAAGCTATCATTGTATCATTGTGCTCTGCAGCGTCGCCCGGTGAGGTTGCAGGCAGTATGTCTTTTCCTGTTGCTGAAAAAAATAAAAAAATCTTAGTAGCGTTGTGAGCGGAAATTGAGCTGCCACTGACGTTTGGGTCTCAGCTGAAGTAAGTACACGAAACTGCTGTTTTCAGGGGAGGTTCTGTGCCTTGAAATACCTTTATATTCTGCGATGGCTACACATCGCAGGCCAATCAAAAGCATTTTGTCTTTGAAGATCAGTTTTCATAACCTAGCTAAGGAGTTTTGTCAAGATCATATTTTGCTCATGTTTTGGCTGTCGCTGGGGCTGGTGTTTTATGGGACTCATTTTACTGAAACCATTGTCATGTTTTTGTCCATTGTTAAATTGTGGAGGTAATTAAAGATTATTGGATGTAGCTGTGCTGGCATTGTATAAGTTTCCTGTGCAGTTTTATTTGATTATAATCGCCTGTCCGCTGCAATTTTCTGTGGGCTTTAACTTCTGCCTGATCAAGTACTTTGATTATGGGAGCTATAGAGATGTGAAATGATGACCTCACTTTGGACGTGAGCTGATTGGTGCTGATGCAGGATTTCTGCCCAGTATGGCAGTCAGATCAGGGCAGGTTTGAGCACTGTACTTTGGCAGTTGATTCTCCGCTGAAAAAAATATTGTTGCCTCAAAGACAGAGTTTGCATGACCAGAAATATGTTCAACTGTGACTTCCTGAAACAGTTGTTCACGGACTGCCTTCCTCTTTTGGGTTTTTAATTGTGAAATGATGCTGGTGCTTGTATGATTTTGATTTCATATAAATATGGTGGTTTGTCTTCAAAGCATTAAAGTTAACATAACATGAGTGGCGACAACAGGCCGTTCAGCCCACCTAGGCTCGCCAGTTTCTTTTAACTATTGTGAATATATAAGTTCTTCTGCATTTTTGAAAAAGAAGTTTTTAGGTTTCGATGTGTGGGTTCAGATGCTGGCTAGAACTCATTTGAGTGACTTTTGTTCAGATTTGCATTTTAAGATCTGACCAGATATCTGTTCACATGTATAGTCACTTTGGCTTTTTTACTTTGAGGTGTTTTGAAAAGGATTCTGGGATGACCACTGTCCAACAGCAGTTGGTATAAAACCCTGGCCCAGTCTGACACGTCACCTTTTACAATGCATCATCGCTTCTGTGTGCTTTGTCTTCAGCATTCGGTTTACCCATAAAGTATGGAGCTGGTCAAGAATGTTTGAAGCTATTAGAGAGGATCCACTGCTAGTTGTTTGCAATTTGTTTTTAAATGGAGCCTTGAATAACCTTCTGATGAAATGCACACTGATGAATGTTTGGGAGAATCAAGATCTAGGTCAAGTGAAACTGCGTGCCTAATAAAGTGGTCTGTCTTCGCCAGGCATTGAGACGTCCTGGGGATAGGTATGTGTGTGTGTGTGGGGAGGGTGATGCTCAGTTGTGTGGAAAATATGTGTACCTCTGAATAATGACTTCCTTTTCTCTCGGATCTGTGTACCTGAACAAGCCTCAAAGGTCTGCATTTACATCGATGTGAGAGATCCTCATAATTCACACCTGAGCTCTATGGAACAGCATCTCTGATTAGGTCGGGTAATGGAACTCGTGTAAACTATCATGTGAGAAGTATACAAAGTATACCCTCGTCTGCTCTTGCTCCTAAAAAACAACATTTGTCCTGAGGAAAATAATCATTTGTTATCTCTACACTTGTTAACGTCACTCAGATATTCTCAAAGGCGTAAATCGTGGTAATATTTGTGTCCTTGTGTTTGTGATCAAAAAGACCTAAATTAGTCAAGATTTAATGAGTCTTTTTGAGTTTCGGTGTTTCTCTCTCCGACCGGAGACCGTATCGCTGGTGAAAGTGTCCTGTGCTGTGGTCGGCTCTGGCGCATGAAGAACAGGGCTCTCACGCAGGAGCACAGCGTGGTCTCTAACCAGCCTGCTTGATTTACTGCCAGAAACTGTGCTGAGAAAACCGCTCGCCACGTCACTGCTGCTCGAAACAGCTCGGAAAGAATGGCAGCCAGCAGAGGGCTTTGCTCTGTTTTTGTGAAGGAGTTATGAAACCGTTTGGCTTAGTAATATCACGGACTGTTACAGAACGTCAGTTCTGCCAGTTTGTCTGTACTCTGCCAAACCTCTGCGGTACAGTTTCTTCATTAAGTGTATGTTTTATCCCTGGAAGAATGGTTTTTTTAAATTTTATTTAGTCCAAGTGTAGTGCTGAGTAACTTGTATTCTATTACCATTTGTGGTTGTGAGTGCAGCAGCTCTTATAATTTCTAGCAACATATTTGTGATCCTGCACCTTTAGAGGTTAAACTCCATCAGTTTCAGGAAGGCCCTTTGTCCGAGGGCTGTTATTGGGCCCTCTTCTTTAAATGGTCTGTTATCATTGATCGGCTGTAAAGCCAAAACATCGAGGCTTGTTTTTTTTATATATATAAAAAAACAACCCTGGAGCAAAAGGAGATGCATTTTTACAGTCACTTGACCGTTCTTAGTGTGATTTTTTTTTTTTTTCCTTATGGTTACTGAGAGTGTTATTTTAAAGATTATCGAAATGCCTCACAGGGCCGGTGAATGTCTTGCACTGTCATCGTGGGCTGCAATGTCACTTAGACTTCAGAGCCCATGTTTCTGCTGCAGTTTTATAGTCTTATTCTGGTTATGACAAGAACATGCTTGGTATGTGGCTAATTCAGAAAAACGCTTTAGCTGCCTACAGCTTTCATCGTCGTACCTGATGAGTGCGTGACAAGTTTGTTTCCATGGTGCCGAGCTGCACTGGTACTGTCAAAGAAGACAAAAATGCTCAAGGCCAAAGATGAAACAGGAAGCATACTAAATTGAACATTTATTTTGAATATGTGTGTTTCCTTCTAAAGATCTTTTTATCACAAAGTGGAGCGCAGGATATTGCATCGGAGTTTGTCCATCCTTCCATCCGTCTGGCTATGTCGGGACAAGTTTTTTTCAGAAATTACTTTTACTAGATGAATGAACTTTTGTGCGTGTGTATTACTTCTCATGACCTGGTTTGGGTTTGAGAACAGAACTCCATAGTGGCTTGTCTTAAGCCATTAGCATTTCCCTAGCAACCAAAATTACTGTATGGGCCAATTTCATTTCCCACTTCTGCCTGGTGAGTCTGTGCAAATGATTGGCAGGCATTGAAAGATGACTTGTGTTGGACATCTTAACACCTACATAGTCTGTACCCGAGGAAGGAAAAATGTTTCGTCATGTCACAGACAATCAAAGCAATTGAATCAAGCCAACACGTTCTAGAAGCAACCAGTAAACTGCCTTCTGACCTGGACCCTGAGACCAGAAATGGCCATATTTCACTTTGTCAGTTCTCACTTTGTGTGTAGAAAAATGCTGTCGCTCCCAGCAAAATATTGAAAGGGACTAAATTCATCGCATCATCATCCTCATTAGACCAAGTGCTTTTCCTGCTTTCACAGCTCTGAGGTCGTGGGCTTCAGGGAATGGAAACAGTGACGCAAAGCTCGAAGTTTTCGAAGTGACCCGAGTAATGGCTAGGAGCTGCACATAGCAGCGTAGCGCTGGAGCATGCCCAGTTGTTATTTTCTTGTCTAGACTGGTCTGTTGTGGAGAGGCCAGCACTGCTTCTGCCTTCAGCGTTCAGCAGGGTTTGAATCGGTGGGATTACAGCTGAGGTGCTTGCCTGTGAAAGGGCAGTTTGCCCGGGAAGAAGTGTGTCATTCAACAGAAATTCATATGCACTTGTGTCATATTTATATCCTTGCCGTAAACGATTAAAGCAAAGATGTGAATGATGAAGTTTCTCTTTTTTTTGACATAATGCATGTATTTCGTGTGCTGAACATATTTGGGTGTCTTTAGGACCTGCGTAATGTCAAATGAATTGGAATATACCTGTATTTCTCCATTATATTATGACTCGGAGGAACATTGAGGCTAACTAGTTCAGTTTAAGCAGCTGTGTTAATAATTATGAACATGAAGGACGTGAAGCACTAAAGGCATCAGGCATCCTATTGTTTTTGCGGGCCTGCACCAGTGACAGCCATCGGTGGAGGCGTTATGTTTTCGCATTGTCTGTCCGTCTGTATGTCTTTTTGTTTACTATTCTTGAAAACGCCAAATCTCTGTGATTGCCTGAGGGAATTTCTTCAAATTTGGCTCAAACTTCCACAAGGACCGAGGGATGAAATGATCAGACTTTGGTGGTCAAAGGCTATGGTCATGTGACCTCATGTCCGTCCATTCTTTTGACAGCCATATCTCAGGAATTTCATAACTGCTGGCATAAATGTCCACTTGGACTCAAGAAGGAACCAAGTAGAGTTTGGTGGTCAAAGGTTAAGGTCACTGTGATCTCCCAAAACTCGTCAACATAAACAGTCAAGAATTCGTACTAATTATGACAAAATTTCATACAAATGTTATATCCAAGGCCGAAGTTCACCTTCACTGTGACGTCGTAGTGTTCTGCAAGAGCACTTTCTTAGCCGTTATTTGATTAGGATCTCAAGGTGCTTGTACAAGTCCATCCACTTCACTTCCTCTCCTCAGATGACAGCAGGGACAGGGGGCTTCCTGTTCCTCTGTTCATCCACCACAAGCTAGTCTGAAGTGAAGTCATCATATTCACCACGAGCTCATTTTGCAGATACTGAGCCTCTGGCGATCGCCATTGCATCATGTGATGAAGCCGTATTTCAGTCCTCGTGCAGACATAGTCGAGAGGTTCAGTTGCTGTTTTGAGTAAACAACAGAATCGAGCAAGAAATGTGATCGATGTATCTTTGACCAGCGAATGATTGTTGATGCTAGGCGGGGTTGGTTTTCAGATTTTCATACACACTAGTCTTGGGCAGAGGTATCAAACTTAATTCCTCGTGCCTCTTTGCCTGATGGTGATTGGCCAGCAGCTGGTTATCGACTCTCCTCATTTGAATAATCTTCAGCTTTTGGCGGCTTGCTTCTGCCAGTGATCCCATAGTGCACTGCGCAGGGGCTCAATAGAAAGTGAATGGGAATGTGATTCCGCCTTCCAAAACATCGCCCTGCGTTGCCACAGTGTGTTTGCACTGTTATGAATTGATGAGTTTCTGGGCAACGTCATTAGGGATGCCAACAAAACTTGGCAGCAAGAGACAGCTTGCAGCCTTCTCCGCGGCACGTCCATACAGCGCATGAGCATATCGAGATCCAAAGAAAAGGGATGTTTTGCTAAAAGAGATCGAAACTCTGCCGAGTGTGATGTCATTTCCTCTTTATTCTTGCTGTAGCTGTGTAGGACAATTTTAAAAAAGGAAAGAAAGTCTGTGCAGGAAAGAAGGATTAGCCAAAGCGCTATGCTCAGTTTGCTTTAGCTAGCAGTTCCTGATAGACTCTTCTTATTTGGCTTTTCGATTATGAACCCTTTGACACCTAACTTTTACGAAACTATTGGTATGGGAGCAAAGTACTGTGCTGCATAGGGTGAGGAAATCTGCGAACATATATTGGCCTCATGCAACTCTACTTGGAAAAAATACGAGCTAGCTAGCCCGTTAACAAGCTTTCAGTTGTAGTAGAATGGTGTAGTCAATAAGCCTAATGTCTGGTTGCATTACGTAATGAGAGAATATAGAGTATATTGGGCTAACAATAATGTTCGCTAAAATTAGGTGTTGTTGAAAACACACCCAGTCTGTAATCTGTGTTCAGTAAGTGGCGTTGACCGCTTGCACTGAAGCATGACCCCTTGTCTAGACCGCAAGCGTTTTAGACGTGATTTTTACTCGCGCTTCTGATGCAGCAGATACGGTCTCGTTTTAATCTACGCAGCTGTCTGCACCGGCTCCGTGCGGCTCGCGTCTCAGGGGCGTAAACGCGACCGAAGCTTTTATTTACGCCGAGTCTATTTTTCCGACAAATCTGGCAGAACGCGAGGGCATGCACGCTGCACAGAGGGTTTGGCTGCTCCTGTGCTGCTCTACGGGCAAGACGGAACCGGTATAGACAGTCGCTTCTGTGTCGCATGAACGCTGTCTTCACGCGAGCGCGACGCTGACGTGGCGCCTACGGTCTAGACAAGGGGTCAGTCAGCGAGGTTCAGGATACATGTAGGGCGGGTGTGTGGGAATGCTGCAGCTCTACCCCTCATCACTACTGAGTGGATGCTGGCTCCAAATGTGCAGGATGGTGGTGTCTATTGGCAGGATATATTGGCTTCATTTGCACAGCGGTAGGACGTGGAGATGCATCGTCCACCTTTATATACAGTCCATGACTGGCACATTTAGAAGCGACGGCCGTAACACGACCCCGTAATATTGCAAGTTTAAGCTGCTTTCACACTGGACGCGAAACGAATTTTTCGCACGACAGATTACATTCAAAGTCAATGCTAAGACGCGAATACACACAAAACGCTTTATTCAGGTTACTACCGTGACTCAGCGCTCTGTAATATTGTGGTCGTCGTAATTTGGTAAAATTCCAGTTTGTGAAACATGAACCCTCAGCTCCTCCCTCTTCAGAATTATTTAGGAATAGAGTAAATAAAATTAGATTGTTGTTTGTTGTGTGGGTGTACCTAAGAAGATTAGTGGGGATTATATCTTGTGTTTTGAACAAATGTATATAAATGCAAAACCAGATATATGCGAAGGTACAGACTTAAGTTTGTATTGTTTAATATCACAGATTCAATTATGCTACTTGTACAAGCACTCAGATTTATTTTTTTCAGTTCAATAGAAGAGACACGAGCCTTGAGTTTGGCTGAGGTGTCTTATGAAAGAACAGGAAACGCAGTGTTGTGCGTCTTGCAAGGTGTCTTTCTGCTCCGAAAGTTCAACTTTGTTTGAAGTATATCGCTGCCTTAAAAATGGCTGAGGCTGCAGTGGGCGAATGTTCACTAAAACACAAAGGTAGAAGCTTGGAAACGTGTCACCTGCTCTGACTGATCTTGTTCTCTCCTGCTGATGGTTGGGCTGAATTTTTTTTTGGCTTAAACGGCTGGAATCCATGGATCCATCGTTCCCTGTGTGAGAGAGGTCCTGCTTCAGACTGGTGGCGGTGGTGTAACGGCATGGGCCGTATTTTCTTAGCACGTATTGGCCCCCTTGATACCAATTCATTGGCATTTAAATGCCAGTGTGTGCTTGTGCTGCCGCATTCGCCGTAGTCCAGGTGCATCCAAATGGCCACAGTTTACCCGTCTTCTAATGGCTACTGCCAGCAGGTTAATGCAACTTATCAATCTTGACAATGAGTGCAGTGTATTGCAGTGGCCTCTACAGTTACCATATTGCAATCCAGTGCAGCACCATCGGGATGTGGTGAAATGAGAGATTTGCAGCACGAATGTACAGCGCACAAATTTGCCTTGACTAAGGGATGCAATCATATCAACTTCAACCAAAGTCTCTGAAATTTTTCCAGTACCTTATTGAATTCACATAACACAAAGTTTGAGTCTGTTCTGAGGGCAGAGAGAGCTGTACCTTGTATTGGATAGCTGTACCTAATAAAGTGGCTTATGAGTATACATTCCCCATGTCAAAACAATTAACTCATTGTGTCTTTTGTCTCCTCAATTAAACAAACTGAGTAATGAATGGACGGTGGTTTTTCGGGAGAATCCTGAGAAGGCGGCCATTTTGAGAGCATGTGAGGTAGCGGGGATTGAAAAGCCCCTCAGTGAGGGCACTTGCATTGACATGCAGTACTCATACCCTCCAGTCCCTCCCCCCTGCCTTAAATGCAGAACTGCCAGGCCTGCTGTGCTCTGCCCCCACAAACCCATAGCCACGAGGCACATTTGGAAATCATTACCAACAGGAAGCTCGCAGCTCCACGCGTGCTGTGCTTTTTAATCTGCTAAATTTGTAGCACTGACGAAACTCTGTCTCCCAGCGTCGGAACGCTAGCGAGCTTCTGTACCGGCGCTGAGACGAGCAGTCCCAGATGAGTTCCCATGATCCTCTGGGGCTCCTTTAGGTGCCTGGGTACGGGATTCGCTGAAAGGCCTCGCCACTGCTGTGCTGCCTGTATTCTGGGCTGAGTAGACGAAGTGAAAGGCTTCATTGTGAGCCTGGCTCAGCTGATGCTGGTGCCTGACTGCAGCACAGTGAACCTCTCAGCTTTAGGCTTCAGCGCCATCAGCCTTTCAAGAAGCGCCTTTGTACATGGCGGTGCAGAAAAGGTCAAAGGTGACGCAGCATGCGCGTGCGTCATTGACTGCTCATTTCACGGAAATGTGGTCGATGCTTCAAATGCCCTGATTATCTGTGGCCGCATGTTCATTTGTGTTTTCATTTGAAGTTGCATGCCATCTAATTTGATGAAGTATACCAGCCACCTTCAAGACTTGAGAGGGGACAACTTGCGGAATCTCAACATTGTACCGCCGAGGGTATTTACTGACGGAGACTGCGATAGACTGGTGAAGAGGGGCAAACTCGAGGGGAAACTGTGAGGATTGTAATCAGGCAGTATCTCAGCTGGGTGAGGGAGGTATTTGTCTGTCGTTGAGATCCAGCCTTGAACAGCCTGAGTTCTCCCAGGTTTTCCAAAGGGCTGCTGGAATAGACTCCGCCTCCATCTGAAAGGCCTGTCTCACCTCAGTCATGATGGTCAGACTCCCAGATGTTGATTTGTGTATATTGGTTTCCGCATGTACCTGTAGATAGCAGAATGCCTAAATAAGTGTGGGGCTTCTATACAGGCTTTGCATGAGTGACAGCTTGTACTCATTTTTGGTACATATTAAGTAATATGATTAAATGAATATGCCTTGGCTTTTGACATCTTTTTTTCCCTGTAAGTCAGATAAAGGGCAAGGCAGTGGTCACAACACGCTGTGAGATGCATTTTCTGTGGAATTTAGTAATGACACAGCTTTTTATTGCCGTCACGTCACATGCATTTTGTGGATTCGATCGTTTGAAATTTGGCAGTAGGTCAGGAAGCTGGTGAAATGCGTGGGGGCTTGTGCATATTGGGGGGCTGTTTAGGGCCGGCCCATGTGCTGAGCATGAGCTCGTTATGAAAATATTACTTTTCATCTGTCGACCATGAGAAAATATCTTGCCGTAAATTAGCTTCTTGCTTAAAGAGTGGAATTCTCGACATTGGCAAATCAAACATCTTTGGCAAATCTTGAGTGAAAAAGGATTAAACCTGCCTCAACATATTTGCAATTTTTTTTTTTTTTGTCTTAAAAAGGTATACAAGTGAGATTTCAAATCTAAATATAAAGCTAAAATGCTTGTAATCATTGACTAATTTTAAACTTTAATGTTTGAAGTCAGAGCGAGGAATTGAGTACAAAATTTTTAATTAAATTTTTATTTTTAAATAAGGGCTGTAAAAATGAGAGATGACACTGAATATCATTGGAGAATATATTTGCTGAAATGGGTTGAAGCCATTCTTAAAACCAATAAACCAAATCCAGTTTGATGAATATTCCTTTAATAGCACCGTGAATGATGAATATTCCTTTAATAGCATCGTGAGTGAACATAATTTGGGAAAAATACTTTTTTTTTTTTTTTTTTTAGATATCTTATTTGAATAACCCAACACTAGCTTGATTGATATTCCCTGGAGTGCACAATTAAAAAAACACGATTTAGGAAAATAAATCAAAATGGAGATAACTGTTTTCACAGTTATTTAATTGTTTGCTCTGTGGCTTCATTAGTTAGCGAGAATCGTGGAAACGGCTTTAAAAGGAGAGGTGTTGCCATCGAGACAGGATGGCTGTGGGTTTGACTTTCAGAGCACGGATCTTCCTGTTGACCACTTTCACAGGAAACCCAGGGCCTCAAACAGACCCGTTTCATTTGCCTCTTTTTTTGACATGCAAATCCGGCAGTGTATCAGCGCACTGCAGAGCACGAAAGCACGCTAGTGAAAGGGAGCCGTCTAATAGGGTGGCAAAGCCGGAAAATACAGGAAGCTTTCTTCACGTACAAAACCATTTTACAAAGACTCGCTTAATTAAAAGTGTTATTTGGGGGTGGAAGGACTTTACTGGGTGTACATGTACAGTGGCCATCTTATGTAACGTAATGACTGAATGAGTGTGAATAGCATGAATAATGCTATTCTGCTGTAGTTCAAACTGACCTCTAAGTCTTCAGTACCGCTGCTAACCACACTTGGGCCAGTTTTAAATGCCATTTCAGGGTTTGATAACGTGGTTTCACTGTAAGTCCTGGTTCTTGAATTCTGATGACGTAAGCTCTTACTGAGTTTTTAATCAATGCGTTTGATGTTCATTTAAAAAAGAGAAAGACTAGAGTCTGATGTTTGTTCTTAAATTTGGTGGGTTTTGTTAGAATATTGATTGATTGATTGATTTATTTATTTTGAACAAGTATAAAAACAAAATATCTCTGTTCATTTCGATATATATTCAAAAGAAAAAGAAAAAAATATGGATTATGGAATATGGATTAAGCTACATTGTAATGTGTAAGATATTTTGAAATTAGATTGAAATGGTTTTTCTGGTCATAGGCAGGAAGATGTGGTAGCATCTTGTTTTAACTAAAACCAGTTTTTAGTTGAATGGATCTCATTAATGCCGTCAGGACCGTTCAAAGCGTATCGCTAATTTGGTACAATTCTGATTCAGTGCTCCAACAGTATTATAAAACGCTGATTATTCCTTAGACGTTATGATGAAAAGAACTGGGTGTGGTCCGCAGCACGTTACTTGAGTGACTTGCTCATCCTGAAATCGCGAGAGCATTTGAGTTGCCTCACATTGTACAGGATGTTGGTTACCCACAAGTGTGTTTCTCTGACTAAGCGGAAGATTGCCCGGGGGTAAGGTAGTGAAAGACGTTGTCCAATGCAGTTGGGAGGAACCATCCTGCAGCAGCTGTTTAAAACACGGGAAAGCACAAGCCGACCGCCGGCAGGGGGACAGTGTTCACTGTTTAAAAGTGGTAGAATCTTCTGGATGATGTCCAAGATGCTGGTCCTCAAATCTCCTCCTGGATGCTGCTTGAGATGGTGCGGGACATGAGCAGGGTGGTAGTACTGTAGCACAGCGATGTGATGTCCTGTGGTTTCAGAGGCATGCGAGGGGGCATTAATCATCCAGTGTGCCGAGTCGGCTTTAGAGAGGGCAGCGCCATTGTGTACCTTGCTGGAGGAGACGAGCGGGCCTTTCTTGAGGCTGGTTGTCTCTATGCTGTTATTGGCAAGGCAACCAACACAATAGGCTGCCTTATAAAATGCGAAGGTGCTGCTCTAGATAGAAAGGCTGGGTTAAATCACTGAAATCTGGCTGAATGACAGGCCTCGTCCTACACGGAAGACTTGCTTGACCACGCATGCAGTCCACTCACTTGCACACGGTGCCATTGCAGTGGCGTGGAGGAATGGTGTCGAGATTGGTAGCCTCTTAAAGCCTATGCTCATTGCAGCCTCCTAGGGCTATAAACTGAGTGAGTTGAGCATCGTGCTCAGGTCTCAGTACTCTAACACATTACAAAACTGAAGTCTTACATGCAGAGCAGCGTAATGCATGAATAGAAAGTTGACGCACCCGGTTAAAAATGCTGTTCACTTGCCTTGGCACAACGTGCGCATGCTGGCGTTCAGGCTTTCACAATGGTGTCCCTGGTCCTTTGTGAACATTTAAGTACAGCTCCAGTGGGCACAGGAGCCACAGCCTCAATTTCACCAGGTCTGGCTGGGGTCTCCACACCCTTCCGTCCGCTTGTACCAGCTGATCCAGTCTTGCAGTATAATGTCCAAGGCTGTGCTGCAGTGGCCAGCAACTATTCTAAGAGCTTGTAATGCGAGCTCTGAATCTTCTGCCTCGCTGATACTGGAGAGGTGCGCTCAGTGTGGAGTTAGCATGTTTGCTGCACACCTCATGCTCGTCACAGTATTGTACGCCAGTGACGGTAAATCATCACTGTGTCTGCATACTGAGTTTAGGGAATGCAATTTTTCTTGTACTTCGCCCTAAGACACAATGAGACGCAACACGCGGCTTTGTTGGCAACGTGCTGCCCCGTCTCACCGATGATGGATTGCAGATCAGTGGTAGCAAACAGAGCGGCTGGTTTGTGTGGTTAAGGGTTGTTAAGTTGAAGTGACTGCTTTCGGGGTCATTCCATATGAAATCAACCAATATTCAGACAAGTTCCATGGGCATATTCATGGATTTTCTTCAAACTTTAGTAGAATGTTGCTTTGGGTGCCAAATGAAAAAATGCCAAGTTGTAGCTCAATCAGCCCACTCGTTTTGATTTCCTGGGAGGTCAAAAAAGTGGGCGTGGCACCCCAGTTGGCAAAATTTGCATTTTTTTCCATTTTTAAAAGGCTGTAACTCTGGAATTATTACAGCTAACCACGTGACTTTTTCAGGACTTGTTCTCTAGGCACCGTACTATCCTTTAATCATTGCCAATCAAAGTAGTTTTAACCCTTTGTATTATGGTTTTATAGGCTCTCAAAAATGCTACTTTTACAAACTGATAGCAAAAGATATGCATTTAAGTTCCTTGCAGGAACTTGCCCTTGCAGGAACTCGAATTGGCCCCTGACCCTGCGAGTGAGGGACTGATGAGCAACAGGGCACCCTGTTGGCCTCTACCCCTCAGAAAAGAGAGTTATTGATAGTGGGGGACTCAATACTTAGAGGAATAGACAGTTTAGTCTGTTCAGGCGACAAGGAGTCTCGTGATGTGTGTTGCCTGCCTGGTGCCCAGGTAGGAGACCTCCTGGAGCGTCTTGGACAAGCTCCTGGCCAGAGCGGGGAGGGATCCAGTTGTCATGGTCCATGTTGGGACTAATGACATAGGTAAGGGTAGGTTTGAGGTTCTGCAAAAGTAAATTTGTTGAATTAGCTGAAAAGCTTAGGAGCAGATCCTCCACGGTAGTGTTCTCCGGGTTCTACCGGTACCAAAGCAGAGGGAAGCAGAATTTTATCTGGAGGTTTAACACGTGGCTCTGAACCTGGTGTAGGAAAGAGGGGTATAGGTTTATGGGGCACTGGAACTACTTCTGGGACAGGGGTGACCTGTTCAAGCCGGATGGGCTACACCTGAACCGGAGGGTACCTTTGCACTGGGTCAGCGTATGTTGAGGGTAGCAGAGAGTTATTTAAACTAGGGACTTGGGGGCAGGGAGGTTAGAGAGTGTTACACAGAGGGAAATGCAGACTGCCCTGATGGAAGCTGACAGCGTTACATGCACTATTGATGATATATTTTTAAAAGCAAAAAAGCATGGTGAGGGGCTTTGAGCAGCAGGCGCATGGGAAATCGAAGGGAAGAGCGTTCATGATAACCTGAAATGTTTTTATCTAAATGCAAGAAGCATTAAAAATAAATTTCATGAACTTGAGGCCGTTATGATTAGTGAAGGCTATGACATAGTTGGGATTACAGAGACATGGCTTAGTGAAGAGGATGGAGATGAATATAATGTAGAAGGTTATAAGCTCTTTAGGAAGGATAGATGTAATAGGCGAGGAGGGGGTGTAGCACTCTATGTGAATCCATAAATGTGCAGGAAATTCCTGAAATTGAATATTCCGTGCCTTGTGAAGATATCTGGGTCAGGCTCACTGGCAAACCGAGACTGGTTTAAAACATAGGTGTATGCTATCGACCACCAGCTTTGGACAGTACAGTCAATGAAATGCTCCAGAGGATTACTTAAGCTTGTAGAGGAGGAGGGACTATTATTATGGGAGACTTAAATTATCCTGGTATTGATTGGGAAATTGTGAAAGGACAGGGTAGGGGAGGAAGAATTTCTAGATGTCATAAATGATAATTTTTTTGGTGCAGTATGTTAATAAACCTACAAGAGAGAAGGCAATTTTAGATTTGCTGCTCTGTAATGACCCAGATAGAATTAGCAATGTTGAGGTACTGGAGCCACTTGGGACAAGTGATCACTCTACTATTAATTTTGAGGTTTCATGGGAAGTTAAAAAGGTGTCTCCAAAAACAAAAATTTTTAATTTTAGGCGAAAACTTTGACAGGATGCGGTCATATCTAAGTGAAACAAAATGGGAGATCCTGGACTGTGAGTCTGTAAATGAGATGTGGGAAAGATTTAAGGGGTTTTACTTGATTCACAATGTAAATTCATTCCAAAGGTGTCCAAAAAGTAAGCTGAAAAAGCAGAATCCTCAGTGGATGACAGCAGCTATTTGTAGGAGTTTGAGGAAAAGAGGAATCTTTATAAGATGTACATAGAGGATAACAATGAGATTACTAAGGCCTTTATTCTGTAAAATCGGGGCTGTGGTCAAAAAAAGAGCTGAGGAATGCTAGAAGACTGTATGAAAGACAAATTGCAGAGGGGCAAAAACTAACCCTAAGCGCTTCTTTCAGTACTGTAGCAGAAAAAGGAAAGTCAAAGAGCAGGTTAAGTGCATAAAGAGTAAAAATGGATCGCTGCTATATGATAATAAGGATATTGCGGACACCTTAAACGGTTACTTTGTTGAGAATTTTACCTTAGGCGGGTCTTTATTCGCCAGAGGGCTTGTCCAATGCTCAAGATTATTTAGCGGAAATTGAGGTTAGGGATAACGTCAATTTTCATCAACTAAAGGCAGATAAAAAGGCCTATATATCCTAGAGTGCTCAGGGAAGTTAGTGAGATCATCTTTAAGCCGCTATCTGCCATCTTTAGACGGTCTTTAGAAACTGGAGAAATACCAAATGATTGGAAACAGGGCAATATAATACCAATATATAAAAAGGGGACCGTACTGAGCCAGGTAATTACAGGCCAGTCAGTTTAACTTGCATTGCGTGCAAAATATTGGAATCTATCATAAAAGATGAAGCTGGACTTATTTCTTGAGCGTAACAATATCTTGAGGGATAGCCAACATGGTTTTCGTAAGGAAGGTCATGCCTGACAAACCTTCTGGAATTTTTGAAGAGGCCACCAAGACTTATGACCAGAGCAGGGCTTATGACATCATATATTTGGATTTTCAGAAAGCATTTGACACAGTACCGCATAAGAGACTAATTTTTAAAATGAGCTCCATTGGAGTTACAGGTGGTATTCTGAAGTGGATTCATAACTGGTTGCAGGACAGAACACAAGAGTGGTGGTCAGTGGTATATCATCTGAGCTAGGTAGGGTGGGGGAGTGGCGTCCCCCAGGGATTGTTGGGACCCCTGCTGTTCCTCATCTACATTAATGACCTTGATAGGAATATTGAGAGCAGATTAGTGAAATTTGCAGATGATACTAAATTGGGGGCTTGGCAAATAGTTTAGAGTCCACTAAAGTGATTCAGGATGATTTGGATAGAATTCAGAATTGGGCAGAAATGTGGCAAATGAAATTTAATGTAGCGAAATGTAAAGTAGTACATGTAGGTAATAAAAAACATTAGACGGGATTACTTCATGGGAGGTTTTAAACTGGAATGTGCTCCACAAGAGAAAGATCTGGGAGTGATTGTTGACCAAACCCTCACAGGCTCTAGCCATTGTGCCGTAGCTGTTAAAAAAAGCCCAATCGGATGCTGGGATACATTGCCAAAAGTATTGAGTTCAAATCCAAGGAGGTGATGCTTCTTTTGTACAACACATTCGTCAGACCACATCTAGAGTATTGTGTACAGTTCTGGGGACCATACTTTAAGAAAGACATAGAGGCTTTAGAGAAAGTTCAGAGAAGAGCCACAAAGCTAATTCCGGGTATTAAAGATGAAAGCTATGAGAAAAGGCTGAAGATCCTTAATCTCTTTAGTCTTAGGAAAAAGGAGACTAAGGGGTGATTTGATTGAGGTCTTTAAATATGTTAAAGGGATTAACAAAGTGAATTATGTAGGATTCCTTCAACCAAGTGTTGTTAGCAGAACTCGGGGTCACAAATGGAAGCTGACTAAAGGTAAATTTAGCACTGATATTCGGAAATATTTCTTCACCCAAAGAGTAATTTCAGTGTGGAACAGCTTGCCTGACCATATTGTTGAGGCAGAGACCTTGGGGAGTTTTCAAGAGCAGACTTGACTTAAAAGCTAGATACCATTGAGTCATTGAGTATCTGAAGTGATATATTCACGATGGTACAAAGAAACTGGCGAGCCTAGTTGGGCTGAACGGCCTGTTCTCGCCATTCATGTTCATGTTATGTTAAGAGCACTATTTTCGCTCCCATCTGATGACATATGTGGATTTTTGGTAATATCAGCTATTAGTAATGGTCAAGAACTTTCGATAGCCACCAATTAATATCCTGTAGCATTTATAGGTCTTTGGTAATATTGACCCTTATTTTACCACCCCCTGTGGGGGTGACCCTTTTTCGGCCCCCTTTTTCAGGATGTGGGTATCCTTCAATTTTAATGAAACCTATATTTTTGGAAAGTTCTTTATGCGTACTGCCACCAAAATAAATTTCATTACGGAACTAGCATACCCTCATTAAAAAAAATTGTTGAGTCATTTTTTTCCATTTTCATCATAGAATTAACCCTCTTTAAGGGGTCGTTCACAATTCTCAAAAACTACTAAAAACTACTTTAATTGGCTATAAAGGGTAGTACAGTGCCTAGAGAACAAGTCCTGAAAAAATCATGGGGTTAGGTCTATTAGTTCCATTTTCATCATAAAATT
Source organism: Gymnothorax javanicus (assembly GCA_029692085.1). Classification (NCBI taxonomy): domain Eukaryota; kingdom Metazoa; phylum Chordata; class Actinopteri; order Anguilliformes; family Muraenidae; genus Gymnothorax; species Gymnothorax javanicus. Next base: position 65,982,885 of record CM056204.1, read on the forward strand.
AACTCTCTTTAAGGGGTTGGTCACAATTCTCAACATTTTCATAAGTGTACAAAGAGTACATATTTTTCCGATTTTCCTCCCCGAAAAATGTACTGTAAAATATTCATTTTTTAAGAGCCTATAAAACCACAATAAAAGGGTAAAAACTACTTTAATTGGCTGTAAAGGGTAGTACAGTGCCTAGAGAACAAGTCCTGAAAAAATCATGGGGTTAGGTCTATTAGTTCCAGAGTTACAGCCTGTTAAAAATGGAAAAAATGCAAATTTTGCCAACCGGGGTGCCACGCCCACTTATTCAACCTCCCAGAAAATCAGACCTAGTGAGCTGATTGATCGAAGACTGGGTGTATCTTCATCTGGCACCCAAAGCAACATTCTATCAAAGTTTGAAGAAAATCCAAGACCATGGCCATGGGAGCCCTGGTTGACTTCATCTGGAATGACCCTTTGAGCAATTACAGGGAGCTTCACCGAGAGTGATGGCCAGGGATCTAGTTATCCATGGTCGCCATGGACTGTTGGGGATCCTGGCTTATCTGTGTGAAGGTGACTTTTAACCCCTCAAACTCTTAACTTTTCCCTTGGTTTTAACCCTGAAGTTGGTTTAACGTCAGAAAAAGCATATTTTTCGTTGTTGGACAATTTCACGTACACATTTTTTGTCCGCTTCAGTGCTTCACTGATGCTGCATTACACTTATATTGAGAGAAATATTCAAACCCAGGACGCCATGTTTTTATCATCCCAGCATTTGATCTTATGGAGAGTCTAGATCTTGGCATCATTTTATGCACATTTCCCTGTAATTCAGCTGGACATACTAGGGAGTATTGGACACCTCGGGATCTGCACCAGAATTTAAAATAGGCCTGAAGTTCCACAGGTTTGAATACAGCAGCTGCATTTGTTGGACCCATGTGTGGGTCTGTCGGTTTTATGGGGTTAATTTAGTTTCGGCTGTCAGTGACCGAAAGGAAGATTCTGTTGGCACTGACTGAGACAGGAAAGGGAGCCACATTTTTATATACACAAGAACAAAAAGTGAAACTACTTCTGTCAGACGTGTGGAAACCTTTTGTTTATTGGTAATGCTTGTCGTGATCGTGTCGGTGATCGGCGTTGTGATTGTGTGGGTGCTTTAGATTTTTTTGGCGATTTGTGATGTTGTGGTGCTTCTGTCCCGCAGGTGTGAGAAGTGAAAGGACTCCGCAGGCGCCAACATGCCAGTGCCTCCGCCGCCGCCTCCCCCTGCGCCTCCTCCTCCGCCTACACTTGCTTTGGTAAACCCTGCTTTCGTTAATATTAACACCACGCGGCAGTTATATTACTATACTGCATTGTTTGTTTCCCCACTTAACCCTTTCAGTACCATGGGCAACTATAGTTGCCCAATGATGTAAGATATCAAAATCAGACGCTGTTGAAAACCTATCATGTGGCAACTTGTTTAAAAGAGCTCCCGTAGGGAGCATGTTAGGTTTTCAACAGCTCAGGATAATTACGTTTCTAATTCCTTGAAAATGTATTCGGCACTCAAAAGGTTAAGTGTCTGTTGCTCATAAATGGTTACTGCACTCAACGAATAATGCGGTCCAATAACTTCCCGAGAATGCGTTCGGTGTCTCACGTTTAAAGTCGCAATCTTGAAGATTTGTTGTTTAAATTAGTGCTCCGGTAAGACACTGTCTACCATCGATTGACGTATCGCAATGAAGATTCGGCCGATTGCGCTCTGATGAACGCCATTGCATTTGCATTGCGTAGAGTGTAAACAACTGGTTAACGGTGTGGACATTCACAGCGAAAACCCCTACTGCGGTGCACAGTTGGTTAGATAATTAACTGTATGCAAGGCTCTCGAGTCGAGCCGTAAAAGGTGGTCGCAGGCAAGCACGTTTTGCTGAGACACCTTTGAGCTTCCAGCACAGAACTTGTAGTTTGGCTGGCTTTATGGCAGTAAGGTCCCGTTCACACTTACTTTTCTGAATAAGAAAGTTCATAAGTCACATGGGTTGATGTATATTTCATAATGCACTTAATGGCAATTACAGAGTTAGCTACTGATCAGCTTAACTTATATAGCTACAACATGTCATTGAAGGGAGAAGTGATTTAGTACTAACATTTTTCTTCCATTAGACAGCATTACGTTTGCTGGTGTTATCTAAACTACTTGCTAATGTTACTAACATAATCTGGAGTCTGTTTACCCGTGTGTGTGCTTAATCCATGAAGGTGAATGGGCATAAGTCATCAGAAAAGTAGGACATTTACTTAAATAATTTTTACTGTGTAATTACTGCATTGCCGTTTGAAAAGATATTGTTCCTTTTCACCTGCGCATTTAAAGTTTACCGCATTGTGAATCTGTGGCTTAGCTTCCTCCTTGTTGAGTGACATCACTCAAGCGACATGTGTTTGGTTTGGAGGTGATCTCTGGGACGTGATGTCCAAAAACATTTCTATCTATTACTGCCTCTTACCATTGTTGTCGCCATAGAGACCAACCCTGGGATCTTCAAGATTGCATCTTTAACCTAACTGGTTCATTTTTGGGTCTATTTTACATTTTATAAAGGGTAAAATATTTTATATTGTACTATTTATGGTTGTTCCGTGAGACCCAGCCATGCAGTGTCCTTCTCGATGCTAAATCGCTGAATCCAAGTAGATGGAGGCTTGGTCAGTCCTTGGATGGAAGACACTGGTGGACTGCTAGCTAGCTTTTTCCCTTTTGACCAAACTGAAGTCTCATCTTTGGGACATAACTTTAAACTGAAATCCTGATTTAATGTGATCAGTAAAGATGGCACTAATGGTCTGGATATTAAAAAAATATAAAAAAAAACAGACTTCTGACCACCTGCCCCTGATACCTGATTTGTGAATTGTGACACGATGACAATCCCCTTGAGGATTATCTGGGCTGTTATTGCAGAAGATAGTGGGGTTCTCACCATGTTAAATGAATGTTAAAAAGGTAAGTTTTGGAGATTTTGAGAAAATGTTATTTGACTGTTACTTGTAGTGAGGCCAATTGGGAGGTCACATGCTCCATCAACATATAGGATGACTGAAAGGCCTCATTGTAAATCCAGTGCTTTGGGCACAAACCCTTTTATTGTTGGTTTAAACGCCATGTCCGTTGTTGTGACTCTTAGCTGCTGATGAGACTTGTGTTCTGCTGCTGCTCATTCTTCTGCGATTTTCCAGGCGAACACGGAAAAGCCGTCCCTCAGCAAGTCCGAGCAGCAGGGGAGAAGCGCGTTATTATCAGACATATCGAAAGGCGCTAAACTCAAGAAAGCAGTGACCAATGACAGGAGTGCTCCCGTACTCGACAGTAAGTAAACGGTGACCGGCCCGAATTATTTACCGAGTTCTGATTTTTAGTTTTTTGGGCACTTTGTATAACCAGTCATGTTGGGTTAACCCTTACAGCGCTGAAATAAATAAAAATAAATTTAATCATCTTGTGCTGTTGAAAACCTATAATGTGGCGACTTGTTTAAAAGAGCTCCCGCAGGGGAGCTCATTTAAACAAGTCGCCACATGATAGGTTTAGAACAGCTTTGATTTTGATATCTTACATCACTGAGCAACAATAGCTGCATTTAGCGCTCTAAGGGTTAAATTTGGGCCACAAAAGAGGGGAAAAAGGGACTTTTCATGTATTAGATATGTCTTTGGAGTTGCTATTAGTGACCTGTCACTTGGAACGGTTCTGTTTTTTTGCTTAGCTTTTAGCCAAAGTTGGGCGCTTATGCTGACTAAGGAAAGCGGATGTGGTAATTTTAATAGAGTGCTGAGTCGGCAGGCTAGCTCCTCACTCGGTCAGACTTAAACCGGCTCCTTAACATCTTTGCATTATCTTTGACTGGTCGAGTACTTCACAGAGATGGCGGGGAAACTCGTTTAACATTCAGGAGCCAGTGTACAGCCAGGTCAGAGCAGTTCTGGCTGACGGTTTTCTTCAGGCAAAGGGTACAGAGCGATGCTTTCTGCTCGACTACTGCAGTGCACATACCATTTCAGCCACTCTTCTGTTATCTATGTCCGGAAGTGCGATTATAACAAGTACCTACGGATGGTAGAACAGCACAGATGGAGTAACTGCTTACGTCATCCATTAATTTTCCCTTCCTGGGGTACACGTGCGCACGGAGGGCCAAAATGCAAGCGCGGTGGATTGAAAGGGTTGAGTACAGGATTATTGGAAGGGCTGTCCAGACTGGCTTGTATAGTCATTACAGAAGCTCGGGTCAGGAGACGTCGAGTTCCCCTGCTCACTGCAGGTTTGTGCAGGCCCGCGTCCACAGCCAGAGACCAGCAGTCAGCGACTAATAAGCTAAAAAGCTGTTTTCATGTTTCGCGAAGAGTGCTTAGCATAGCAGTTGGCGGGGAAGATTCCGGACTGGGTTCTTGGGTTCAGCGTCAGATGCAGTGATTGGCTCTCATTACCTGGCCTCCTCTACCCATTTTAATAGGAGAAATGTAACGCAAGCATTCATATACATTTCACATTTCACTGTTAAGGCAAAAACCTTTTATTGCTGGAACAGTGGAAATTTGTTTAGCTAAGTTTTAATCACTAAGAGGTGCTCAACTGAGGTCTTCTCTTGAAATTCACATGGCGGTGAGAGAATGTAGTCACTGGTATCTAAAAAAAAGTTGGGCCCAGGAGAGAAATTTAAACCATCTGTTTTTGTGTTTCGAAGAAAGTGCCCATTTCCTCAGAGAATATGGCCTCTTTTTCGGCTTTCCTCATTGACCCAATGGAGTGGGCGGGGTTTTCAAACTCCTTTTGCAATAGAGCATTGCAGCACTGTACACTGTTGCATGTGTGGTTTTAGCTCAGGAGGCACATTGTTGCCTCTTGTAAGTCTTCAAAATAATTCAACAACTGGCTGCAGCATTAGTCTCTGTAAATGTGCATTTACATTGAGGTCTCATTATTCGATTTAATTATAATTTGGTGTCATTATTCGATTAACGTTGATATTTAATTGGTGAAAAGTCTGTTGTCAGAAGCTCAGAAATATGCTATTGTGTACAGGCATGCGCACGAGCTGGACTACAGCCGAACAAGCTTTATGCTGTCAGTGCATGCATGGGATAACCTACGCAAGGGATTGAGTATCGTCTCAGCGGTCTTTTAAAATACGACTGATAGTTCTGAATCTAATGGGACCTGAGAGATGAGATCTTTGTCCGTGTTGCTCTCATGTTCATATATTGTGAGTTTGCTGCTCAACCGTTTTTCAGTTTTCCTCATCTGACCGTGTGGGAACATGCAACAGTGACTTTTGCCTCTGTTGGTGGTAAAAATAATATTGCTGACAACACAATGGTTGGATTTTAACTTCCCAGTTGTGTTACTATAGCCTGTTCCTCTTCAACTTGTGCTGTAATGGTCTTTCACATTTCTATACTGTCGTCTGGGTCTAAAAATGTCACGATATTAAGATTGCCTTTATTTACCCTCAGCAACGCATCCCTAGTAATTGTTGAAACTGACGAGTTGTGCTGTCTGCACTTTACTGATTTAATCACTCGTGGTGTTTGATGTTTTTCCATCATCCTAGACCTATTTTAGTGCTTTTTTGTTTGGCTGTTTTAACCATGTTTGGTTTGGCACATTTAACACCAAAGTCTTTCTTGCCATCAGCCTCTGAATTATTGGCTGTACTCTCCGGCATCTGTGTGATGCGTCATGTTAAGTTAGAGACTCGATGAGAGCCCACTGTCGTAGGCTAACCACAACACCACTCTAAATACATGACACTCTGAAAAAATGTTCACTAATTATAATGTTGTGCGTAAAATGGGCATAAATGTAACAGGTTAAAATTGGGCTAAAATGAGAGATTTATTGCCTGTTTCAAGTTAGTCGTTTTCGTTGAGTGTTAGTCCATCAACCGTGCTCATCCCTAATTTTCTGTCGAATGTAAGGTTGTAAGGGTCTCAGGTTCCCAAATAAAGCTGTCTGGATACTGTTGTGGCTTCATCTGTTCCTTATGCAGTAGATTGTTCATTCTGATTGGATCTATTCCCTTCTCTGCGCTCTGCAAACGTGTGTTTCAGCTGGCTGGGGCGAAACTGGAGGTTCATCTGCCTGGTGAAATGACTCTGACTTTGTTTCCACAGAGCCCAAAGGAGGCGGAGGAGGAGGTGGGGGAGGGGAGGGGGGGGGAGGGTTTGGCGGAGGTGCACCAGGAGGGCTGGGCGGACTCTTTCAGGGAGGGATGCCCAAACTCCGATCGGCGGGGAACAGAGACAGCAGCGGTGAGTTCTGTGGGGAATCGGTGAGGAGCTCTGAATGAAGATGCTGGTTGGATGTAGTGAATGTCCTGTGTTCTTCCTGTTTTTCATTTAAGTCTCCTTCACCTTAGACTCTGGGAGCACCAAACCTCCCCTCCTGCCCCCAGGAGCCAGATCCTCGGGCCCCAAGCCCTCCGCTGGGGGTATGGGAGGCCCCCCTCGACTCCCGGGAGCACCTCCAGTCCCTCGAGGCGGCGCGCCAGACCTACCGAAGTCCCGCGCGACCCCTCCGAGACCTGATGTGGGAGGAGGACCACCCCCAGTGCCCAACACCCCACGCCCCACCCAAGGAGGCTTCCAGAACAAATCTCATGGGGGGGGGCCGTTCTATGGGATCTAGCCAACATTCCTCACCCCCCAGTCTGCCGGGACGACCGTCAGGGCTGCCCCCTGCCCCGGCAAGTGGCCCGTTTGGGCGTCAGGCGTCGATGTCAGGGCCGCCCCCGCCGCCCGTCCCCAGCAGCGGCCGCCCGCCCCTGCCCCCGGCCCCCGGCAGGCCCTCAGACGACCGCCCGCCCCCTGTGCCCATGGCCAACAGGCCCTCCATGCCCCGGGACGGGCCCCCCCCGCCCCCGTCTTTCAACAGCAAGCCCACGATCTCCTCCTCGTCCCGCGCGCCGGTCGGCAGCGCACCTCCTCTCCCCCCCGGGAGACCCGGCCCCCCACCGCTGCCCCCCACCCCGGGAGGAGATGAACACACCCCCCGACTGCCCCAGAGGAACCTCTCCCTCAACTCTCACGCCCCGGCACCTCCGCCAGGGCGCTCCGGCCCCCTGCCTCCCCCTCCCAACGAGAGGCCGCCGCCGCCGGGCCGGAACCCCCCCGGGCGCTCGGGTAAGGAGCGAAAGCCTGCCTCTGTCTGAGCTCTTATGAAGGCTTTATCTCTGATATCCAGAGCTATCAGGTTCTGACCTCATTTCAGTTTGCATTCTCTCCCTGAGATGGCAAACTCTGATCACAGTCAGGTTTCCAGGTTGAGATGCCTAATGTGTCGCCGCACCCAGCTTACTCGGCGTCAGACGCGCTGCACTCGTGCCAAGCGTGACTACAGAACACCAAAGCACCACTGAGAGTTTGACAGTGCCTAAGATGGTTGCAGCCACACCGCATTGTTGAGGCACGCTCTGTGGCACTAGTCTCTGGTGGATATCAGAACAACCTCACAACTCCAGTACCTAAGAACCATTATGGTGACTAGGACCGATACTGGTACCCGTGAGTGTTGTGGTCACCAACCCAGTTCCTGAAGATCCACCATCTTGTAAGTTTTCACTCCAACCATTACAAAGCTCACCTCATTCAACGATTGGATATCCTCCTGAGCTGCTGATGTGTAGAGTCAGGACCAGTCAGTGCAGATTACGGTTGGAGTGAAAACCTGCAGGATGGTAGATCTGCAGGTACTGGGCTGGTGGCCACTGCTTTAGAGCGTGTTCAGTGCCACCTGTATCGTGGATTGGCTGAACACTAAACACCAGCGCCATGCTTCCATACAGGTCTTTGTAACGCTACACGATGTAGCAGTGATCTCGTGGTCAACCCAAGACTCTGTCGTCCAGTCAAATTCTACTGCTGAATGAATAACTAAGTCATTTAACCCTTGGAGCGCTAAATGCAGCTATTGTTGCTTAATGATGCAAGATATCAAAATCAAAGCTGTTGAAAACCTATCATGTGGCGACTTGTTTAAAAGAGCAGGGAGCTCTTTTAAACAAGTCGCCACATGATAGGTTTTCATCAGCACAAGATAGTTAAATTAAAAAAAAATTATTTCAGCGCTCTAAGGGTTAATGTAGTGATGTATAAGGGGCAAAAAACATCCTTAAAGGGGGACAAGTCCTTTTTAAGCCTAAAATGTGAAATTTACTTGGTAACCACTAGACTGCGGCAAATACTTGAGTACTGTACTCAAAGGATTTACAGTCTTTTCCACAATTATTGCCACTGCTGGTAAAGATGTGTAAAAGGGGTGAAAAATGCACCTTTTGGTGAACTGGTATCATCTCGTGCTGAAAAGATGATAATAAATTCAACCTCTTCCTGAGGTTAATTAATGCTGTGGGAAAAAGGAAACGATGATGAGAGAAGTAAGAAATGGACGTTTTGACAAAACCACATATGCCAACATTCTAAAATTTCTGGGGTTGCCATTAATTGTGACACATATGGTTTGTTAAAAATAATTATTTCTTGATAAGGAATTTTCTTTAACAGTATAAATTAGCTTCAATTTAAGGTTGGATTTTTTTTCTCATTTTTTTCATTGCGAAATATATCAATTTCCCTCGATAATTTGGGGTCTTTTGTTCGAGTTAGAATATGAGTAGCGGCCTTTAGATGGCATTTGTTCAAAGAGGAACACATAATATAATTTCATTGGAAGAAGGAGGGAAGTACTTTATCAGCGACTGGCCAGTGCTGGGTCATGTTTACACATTTCGTCAGAATATTGAATAAAAGATCATTTGGCCGTACGGTAAGACAGTTGTATGTGCGAAGGTTGCAAACCGTGTACACGTAGAATGATGTTGCCGATCTCCACAAATTTATAAGCACATACATACCCACTGCTGACGATGATTGGGTATACAGTGATGTGTTGTGCTATAATGGGTGATGTCACTCGTATGGAGATTTTTAAATGACAAATATGGAGGGATTTAATCTGAGGCTAGCCAAAAAGTTTTGAGGATACTTAAAGGAACAGAAAAATGTGTAGTACTGTCTATCCTCTGTGACCAGCGCAGCATGAGTACAAGTATGAATGCCTGGCTTGTTTACAAATGCCGTTCAAAATGTAAATCATGAGGCCTGTTATGTTCTATGCAGAAGTGAACAACAGCCCTCGATACGCGTCAAATTGCGTACATTCCAGGCTGGCAATCGGCTAGTTAGCTAGAGCTAGCACTTATTAACCGTTTTTAATGGTAAGGAATAAAAATGCCACATAGTTGAATGCTTCAGCACTAAAATTGTCAAGAATGTCTGTGTTTCATTTGTTTTTTTTTTAATTTACTGTTGGCTGCTCTTGTGTGACAGTTCTTATGAGTCAATGCTGGCATGAGTGAATGTTTAATTTATGTGTTTAAGTTTATTTTTTGTGGCCATAGATTTGCACTGGGAACCCTGTAAGCTGCCAGGCTCCCGTAGTTTGTGGAGTATCACAGCTTCTGATGCCAAACTGCTCATCTTTCCGTTGACATCCGTTCAAAGCTGTGATTGTACTGTGGCAAATTATTCTATATTTCACAGTACTTTACACTAAAAAATTTGTCTTTTTATCACCATATTATGATTTTATGACCAAATCCTGTTTGTCTACCCTTGTAGCTCTGTTCATGAACTCTGCTCTGTTTGATCACCTGACTTCTGTTCACTCTTTTACACTGGACAAAATGGCTGGTGTTCAATCCCTGTTTATGATTGCTGTATAACCCCTAAAAGTTGTATGACAATGATTATTATTCTGGAGGAATGTGTGGTTCTGATCAAGTCCCGCAATTCAAACTCCTTTCCTGGAGTTTGAGTAATTTTGTCTCAGATCACGTAGGCCTGACACCCTGCATTTACGATGTTGCTGAAACTCTATTAGATGATGCACACTAATGAAAGAAGTAGTCTTTAAACTTGTTTTATTAAAATGTTAATCTGTTTCATAAATAATTTATTCGAGCCAAGTCAGCTATATTGACTGCAGATTTTTTAAAATTCACAATAACTTTAAAATTACGGTTCCGATTAGGATCAGCTTTGGTAGTTTTACCAAATGAGGTTTAAAAAAAAAAAAAAAAAATAAAACTATGAACACCCCTCATTAGGCCTTTGAACACCACAATTTGAGTATTAATCTGGACTAAATACAATATAGCTTTGTGGGACAAGAGCTATAGAGCTGAAATTCTCGAATGAATTTCTGTACACTTTATAGATTGTTCTCACTGAAAATTGGGATGGTTATTTTTTTCCGCATGGAGAATTAAATTTCCAAATTTATCACATTTGTGACCATTGCAGCACCTATGGACAAGGAGACATCTAGTGGACGATGCAGGTGTTGCAACTATAACGTTCACGATATATACTACGATAAATTTGGTGACTTAATTCTCCTGGCAAAAAACCATCACAATTTTAAACAAGAACAATCTGTCAAGTGTGCAGAAATTAGTTTGAGAAGTTCAGCTCTGTATGTCCGGTCCTGCAGTTCAATATTCAAATTCTGGGGGTACGAGGCTTAATGAAAGGTGTTTGGCTGCTTTTTAGGATTCCCTGTTCCTTAATCAGAAATACTACCTAAGCTGGCCCAAATCAGAGCCGGAATTTCAACATTATTGAGAATTAAAAAAAAAAAAACAGTCTGCAGTCAAACTGGCTGACTTGGCCCAAATTAGTTGACTATTATTCATGAAACCAGAGAACATCTTTACAAGTAAAATGTTTAAAGAACCCTTCTTTTATCAGTGTACACTATCTGATTGAGTTTCTGCTTCATCCGCGATGCTGGGTATCAAAACTCTGTTTCCTCTGGTCATTTGGCGCGGAAAACCCCTTTTGATATGCAAATAACTGGGTTCTGCTTGCCTACATGGAAAAATGGACCTTTGCAGCAAACTTGAACGGAAGTTTTATTTGTGGAAATTAATGCTCTATATTAAGAATGAGTTCTGTACTTCCCCCTCCATGTCACGGCAGAATGCATTACGATATTTTCGTACTGCCATACTGTTTGTTAGTAAATGTTGTATTTTCACATTTCAGGGCTGCTTAACTCTTGGAGCGCTATAGGCAGCTAAAGTTGACCAATGATGTAAGATATATAAATCAGATGCTGTTGAAAACCCATCATTTGGCAACTTGTTTAAAAGAGCTCCCGCAGGGGAGCTCTTTTAAACAAGTTGCCACGTGATAGATTTTCAACAGCACAAGGTCATTGAATTTTTAATTCCTTGAAACTTTATTCAGCGCTGTAAGGGTTAGTTACCAGTAGTGAGGTTGATGGGGTTTCCATTCGCTGCAGTGTTGTGGCGCTGGGATGTTTTCTTCTTCATGTGTTTAAACAGATGATCTGTGATCTCGCCCTGTAACAGGTCCCCTCCCACCCCCACCCCCGGCGGGTCGGCCTGGGGCAGGAGGGAGCGTGAGGTCATCGCCGGCCCCTCCCCCGCCGAATCGAGTGGACACGCCGAGAGGCGGAGCCAGACCGCCGCCGCCGCCGGATCGCCCTGGCGTGGGAGGCGCCCCGCCGCCACCGCCGCCTCTCATGGGAAACGGGTTCCAGAACTCTCACCACAACTCCTCAGGCAAGAGAACCGAGCGTCGCTGCAGGTTCCTGTACATCACCCCTGCTTGTTACCTGTATGTGCTGTGCACTTTTATGTTGTGCATTTGTTATTTCCTGTTTGTCCTTTTTGCTTCCTGCCCAGGGACAACAGATGCAAATTAGCTGCTAGGTAACTCTGGTGCAGTTACTTTTAATTGTGTGCTGTCCCTGTAAAAATAAACAATAAAATAAATAAATAATGTGTGCTAACATGATCAACACGCGGCACAATGCGTCATGTCAATTTTGTTGGCTTAGCTGCTAGACTTATAGAGGGTTGTGTGTGATGACGTCGATCTCCTGCTCTGTGGCTCTGCTTTCTCAAGATGAAATCCTTACCTACCTTTGCTTGGCGGTTAGGGTGAATTTTAACTTGAACGATCGACAGAGCCGATGCGCTAAAATGGTTAGTGTGCGCAGTAGGAGTTGTAATTTCCTTTAATGAATGTAATGCATGGAATGTATTCAGTAGTAGTCTAATAAAACGAGCTGCTGTTCGTAAATATTGGATAACTTTTGCATTTCCACACGATTCATTTTCGATTGAGTGACTGTGGTCACGGTATCACCATCATAGACGCAGGGCAGTTTTGTACGAGGAGTGTTAGGGATGGTCTCCCTGGAGTTGAGTTGTGGTCGCTTGTGTTGGGGTTAAATGCCTGTGAATTGTTGGTGATGGGATTTAAAACACAACGACATTCACGCAAGGAGTCACTCGTCACTGGAAGTCACCTGATTGGCTTCTGGCAACCCTCGCTTGAGCTCAGCAGCTCAAACTGAGATCTGAGGTATTCAGTCTGCATCCAGGCTGGAACTTGAACTGTGAGGTAAAGATAAGCGGCACAGTCTTGTCTGGTCTTGGGTACACAGGTTTCATAACTCGGACACAAATCTGCCTGTCTGCCTTCAAGCACGCAAACCTGCATTTACACCCACTTACCATTTCTACAGAACACTTTCGTCAAACTACTTCTCTCGTGGTTCTGCCGCCTCCGTGTGTTTTCCAAAGAAACTTCTTTGAAAAAAGTGGGGCGCGATTTCCACGAAGAATCTCTGAGGTTTCCCAGAACTGGCTGCTCTATCTATAGGCCATTATTGTTCACAAAGACTGCAGTTTCTGTCTGTAAATGCAGGCAAATCTGATTTTGAAACGTGTATCATGTTTGGCCTTTCCTTTGAATACCAGCGCACGCAATATATTTGAGTTTGCATAATATGTTAAATTATATTTCAAAAATTATGTCACTAGTTCATCAGAGTTCATGAAAAGTTATCAGCCTGTTTTAGCCTTGCTTTGCATGTCACACTATGTGTTGCCTCATGTTTCAGCAAGACCATTTTGAGGATATGGGTGGACCTAAATAAAAATCTCAATGTATATTTGCTTTTGATAGAAATATTTCCGCATCAAATGCTGAATACTCCTGGTGTGGGTTTCAAATGCATTGGATGCCTGGGAAGTTGTATTGTGACATCCAAAACCTTTGCCTCCAGTGGTCAAAATGCTTGTTTCGTTAATCTTTGAAAAGAGGAATGTTTCTACAAGGTACAATTTTACTTTTCTGCAAATAATACAACTCCGCCACGGTTACTGAAGAAAAATTTTGAATTTTGCTGGTTGTATTTGTAAAATGTACTGCGCAGCACGGCACTCAAACAGGCCATCTACCATTTTTTAATCAGCTGTTAAATTCATAAAATAAAAAGTAACTGTTGATTAAATAGAGGATCTTAGACGAGTGGGCGTGTCATTGGGTTAATTTGGCATTTGTTGGAAGCTTTAGTGAGCAACAAACCCAAAATTTACCCAACGAGTTTCATAACTTTCTTATGACACCACCAAAGGTATACAAGTCTTTTTAGTACATAACTGAATTTAGTAAATTTATAGAAAACAAATGTAATTACTATTCGCGCCCATTGTATGTTAGCATTGAGCTAACTCCATCGCTCTGCTAACTTAGCCAGTCAGTGAGTCACAGACATTCGCGGTTGAACTAGCAAGGGTTTGTAAATTCAGTCAACGGAGTTGCTAGGTAGGAAATTAATGTTTCTTAATGTTTACGAAAAAGTACACCGTCCACGCTAGCTAGCCAAGTAACGTGTCCTTAGTTAAGTGAGTGATACTTGGCTAGCTTACTGCAGCGCTGAGCCATGTCGATTTATCCAACGTTATACTTGATATTCTGTTTGGCTAAATATTAACAATGTGATGTATCGCAGAGCGATTTTTATCCCCATGCTCTCAGCCAATGAAATTTTTGAAAAAGTGATGCGCACCGAGGGTAATATCAAAAATATATCATGAGCTGCCTGGCTATGGGAAAAGTACTGCAGTTATGAGATAAAATAAATTATTTAAGCTTGTGTTTTGACAAGTTTATGCTGATTTATTTTCTTCAGAACATGTAGTTTGACCAGGATTGCTTGTTTGCTTGTTTCGGGGTGCCATGGGGACTATAGGTGCTACTATGCTAATGGTTTGATTGCCTGATTGTGTTATACAGATGACTGGGAGAGCAGATTCTCCTTCCATCCCGTATCGGACCTGCCCCCACCAGAGCCGTATGAGCGTATACAGAAGAACTACCCTAGCAAGATGAGCAAGAACGAGAGCAGAGGTGAGCCTATTGCCTGCTCACTGTCAAGCTTCGGTCAGCTGGATGTTGTCTTTTCTGGTTTTAACCCTTTAATTCCTGGGGGTAATGCTATGGCACTACACCCAAATCCCATGGGCTTGATAAAGAAACGAGGAATTATGCATGGTTAGCCATTTATTCTATATCTCTTTATTTAGGCAATATCAAGTCTTGAAATCTAAAGGCAAATTGTTTGCCTAAGAACAAGGAACATTTTGATTGATAAATCATAGTAATTAATAAAATATTTAAGGACTACTGCCCTTTCAATCTTAGACATTAAAACATTTCCCGATTTGCAACAAATGAAACACGGTGTCATTTAACTATAAAGGTTGAATTTTTTTCTAGGTACTAAAAAAAAAAAGAGCTTTATAGTGACACAAAACTATTCTCAAACAATCTTGGATATGTTAGTGCTAGTTATTCTTGAGTTACAAATGATATGCATATATATATATATATATATATATAACAAAAAATTATGATACAAACTATAAAGTGTCAGTTTCAAATTTCGCGCCGCCATGACAGTCCACCAATTACGCGAAGTCTCCAATGCGGTACGTGCTTAGTGATTTTGACCGTTGAATACTGAATGAAGTTGTATTAAAGGCTGTGTTACTGTAAAGGGATGCAGGTGTCTGCACTTACTGAAGTGTTTTAGCTGATGCCTGTGCCTGTGTGGTCATGATTTCCACATCACCAACGACTATTTATCAAAATCGCTTCATGTGAATATTTTCTGAAAGCTCCAGTAGTTACTCCTAAAATGTAGCAAAATGTCAATATCAAGGAATTCAGTCTAAATTATTGTGGTATTGTGGTATTTGATTTTGTCCATGTCGTCCAGCCCTAGCGCACAGCCGAGCTTGGGTCAGTTGGGTCCTTCTGTCTGCCGTAGCTCCTCCCTACATAATGGCCTCCCTTGTGTTTGCAGGCTCGGGGAGGAAGGAGAGAGGTGCACCTCCATTGCCCCCCATCCCCAGGTGAACAGACACGCTGAACTCGGAGGCGCTGCCATTTTTTTTTTCTTTTTTGGACCACCATCCCAAACACCCCTCCTCCCCCCTTTTATATCTCCGAGACCGGCCTGTTCTCGTCTTTTACCTTTGGTCTTTTTTTTAGGAAATGTGCAGCACTTGGCCTGGTCTGTGTATGGGCCAAAATCATAAATAGATGGCGGAAGTTTACAGCCCGTGCTATTAATGAGTAAGGTTTGAAGTAAAGCCCTTCCAAATACACTTACACGCAGACCTGAGTGTGGGGCAAATTGGCGGGGTCTCTTGTGTCTTATTCTCAAATGGGGTATTTTTATTAATTTGAATTTATAGTAAATTGACTGCTTTATATTTCTATGCAAGGACGAGTTCAAAGGACAATAATTGACATTTTATTCATGGCGGTTAATGCAGTTTATCATTGCCAAAACATACAGGGGGTGGTCAATTCATCAGAAACTCTGCCATAAATGTGTCAGCTTTGTAGCTCGCAATGTATTATATTGTTGAGACTGGGTCAGTTATCAATTAATTCAAATGTGTAATGATTTTTAGAGCTATAGTTCTGTGGTTGTTAGCGATTCGGACCCTAGTGTCCTTATGATCCTGACCTGCAGCCACAGTTCGTCATTTTTATTGATGTGTTTTGGCGTTTGGAGTATGTTGTCATAAGCTTTGACAGCACGTTCCTGATCATCTTAAATAATTTAGCACCTTTTTCGACACACCTGCCATTTGGGCATCAACAGTTAGGCCCCTTTGAAATTCTGCTAGTTTTGTCATCTTACTTTGGAGACCTGCCTAGCGAAGGGCTGGCGGGTTAACCTCATTTAAGCCATTAAATGCTGCTAATTAGCCTTCAAGTTAGTTGAAATGATCAGTAGATGCTTTAGTAATTGCGGTTTAGAGACTTCAAAATTGGAGCAGCTTTCAAGCATGTTTCTGACATCTTGCCCACTGTCCCCTGTGATGTCATTTATCCCATTACCATTATAATCCCAGACTGTGCCACTATGTACGTATAAACATTGACGTCTGTAATCCACAAACGGTCTATGTATTGCCTTTATTTTTGATACGGAACACTCTCCCTGGTGGAGAGAGTCCACGACAGAATGGATTGAAATGAAGTGTTGTGTAGTTTGCGGAGATGGGACTGTGAAAGAGAGAGGAGGGTGGATACCGTCTCATGAAGGGACCAAAGTGATGGACTGCCGCACTGGACCAAAGGATTAGAGTCACCGCGCCATCAACCTTTTTTTTTTTTTTTTTTTTTTTTTTTTTGCTTATTATTCCACATTACTCGTCTGAATTAATTAGACTTTATTTGTTATGAGAACAGTATTATCGTTAGTCATTGTTACACATTTGTGCACATTGTCATTTATACATCCTATTGCATGAGCTGTTTTCATAATAACTCCAGGAGCCCCTGTTCCGCACATTCATGTGATCCACACTATGAATGATGCGATGGAATTTTTCTTCTTTGTTCATTTTTTTGGGTCGGATCGTGCGAAGGAGAGTGTTGGTTGTGCATGGCCCATCATTGTTGATTCAATTAAATTGATGGGAGGTGTATTTTATGTTGAAGTGCTTGAGCAGAAAGTATATCCATTCTTGCTTTATTATTTAAACAGTTAAAATTATTTATGTGAAGAATGATTCGATTCTAAAGGACTGGGATGCCGTTAGCCATACTGTACCAAAGAGAGAATCTCAGTCGTTAAGCCAAAGATAAATTGGATGTAAACCTGACGATCCATTTCATTTTGTTTTTGTTTTTCAGAATAACTTTTTCGGTCATTCGGCGTAATATCCGATTGTGGAACTAATCATTCCCCCTCCCCCCTCCCCACAAACCCCGGCGAGAATCATATTTTCTTCACATTGCTATTGAACGGGACAAAATCATGGTACTTACACAAGTGAGCTCCCTGTGTCTGTGGGCCGCGGGTCTGCAGCAGCGAGTCTTCGCTTGTTTGTGTTTATTACATCACACTTGTGTCACGAGGAGGTGTTTTTATTTTTCCAGGTCACAAATATTTTCTGTTTCAATTTTATTTTCCCAGACTGGGTTTGCAAATAAAACTGTCTTTAACCATTGACTTTGCGTGTTCTCTTAGTACATAACTCTCCTTCTTGATAGAGAATACGATTAGAAATTCTGTTACTGAAAATAACGTTGGTAAAATCTTTCATTTAACTCTTCCAGAAGTGATTGCTGGAAAGGTAAAGATAAATACTGTTTACCTGTTTATATCCAAAAATTTATTTTACGTGACGTCCATAAAACACATGAATGATATTTGCAATGCATTAGGTGCAGGAATCTTTGGTAAGGTCTTCATTGCTGAGGGTGACCTCACTGTCAGAAGATTTGGCGCATGGTCGGCTTCGGAGAGCGTTTATCAGCTCATCTTCAGAGACTGGGCAGGTCTGTTTGTGGAGAACGAGTGTAAATACACACACACACACACACACACAACTGGTTCTTGAGATATTGCGTAAACAAGGTTTACAGAGGCAAAATCTATGTAATTGCTCTGTGAACTTGAAAATGATGTCAAGGTCACCAAAATCGATTGGTGTCGCGGGACCCCCCCTCCCCCTCAAGTACATGTTGGTGGTAAATATGAGCAAAATCGGTCCACTGGTTCTTGAGATATCGTGCTAACACCAACGGGACCATGGACAGAGCTGAAAACTATTTCCCCTGCTCCGCGGTGGCGAGGACAACAATTGTGGTCTTCCAGGTTAATTCGCTAGATTAAGGCACCGCTTTGCGGAGCCGTAGTGAACACCGCGGCCAAGGTTTGATCCCCGATCGCTCCAGTGTCGGCAGGGGCTGGTAGCCTTTTCGGAGCAACGCATAACTTATGAGATTTGGCACAATTACAGCTACCTATACAGTTCTGCTTTCTTTCATAGTCTTCCTCAAATGATGTAATCGGAAATCACTTTTACAGAATTGGATCTGCCTCTACAACTCGTGAGAACGTAATGCATGTTTTGTAGAAAATAATTGAAAAAATGTCTGTTTTGGCCTTTTAGAGTATCAGTCTGTAAATTTTCTGTGTTGAAAAAAAGATACCTTCACCTTCTCATGACAGTAATTTTTGCAATATTTGATCTCTTCGTAAATTACACGTTCATATAACGGCGTGTGAGGAGCAACAGTCAAAATAACGTATTAAAATGCACTGTGGGATAAAAAGTTACATATTCGGTGGCCCAATGCTCACTGAGAATTTTGCATGATGACTGAGCAAGAATTTAAAATCTAAACGAGTCCCCAGCCAGAGATTGGACACAGACACACACACGAGATTGCACAGTCGTTGCATTGACTCCTATTCATTATGGACAGTCTAACCCTACTCCTTACCCTAAACATGACTAAATCATGCCTAATCCTTAGCTAAACCTATCGTCAATTCACCAGACCCCTGACCTCAACCAGGACCCCAGAAATGGTGTTTTGCTGTATTAGGGCCAGGCTTTGGTCCCCATAAGGACCACTGATCTTGAGAAGGTCAGTGTTTATACTGGAAAAGGTCGCCAATAGGTAACAAAAATGCGCTCTCACACACACACACACACACACACACACACACAGATAAGCCAAAATAAAAGCACTCACAGATGAAGCGAGTGACCGATTATCACATAACGGTGGTAATCGATGTCTGTAGGCAGACCTTAAGATGGTGAGCGAACAGTTTGTTCTTTCAGTCAATGTGTTGGATGCGGAAGAAATGGAACTTAAGCAACTTTAGTAAGGGCCAAATTCTTATGACCGGATGAATGAGTTGGCGCATCTCTAACTGCGGTCCAAGGAGGGACAAACCATGAGCTGCCACAAGGTGTAGGGCGCCTGAGGCTCATTGATGCACAAGAGCAATGATGGTCATCCCATCTGGTCAGAATGAGCAGTAGGACTCCTGTAGCACAAGTCACAGATAATTTTATACTTCTGCCAGGAATATGCCAGCACACACAGCACATCGCCCCCTGCTGGGTATGGCTAACTGTAGCGGTAGGCCAGTTGGAGTGCCCACTCAACCCTGATCCACCACCGAAAGCGCTTACAATGGACAGGTGGAACTTGAAGCAAGTGAAGGTCACCTGTTCGGTGAGTCCTGTTTTAAGACGGGTACTAGCTGGGTAGGGTGCACTATTCGCCCAGGAAAGAGATGGCGTGAGGATAAAATGCGGGAAGAACCTGGTTAAGAGAGACCATGCACAGAGAAATGGTCTTGAAATTCAATCGTACAACCGCTCGATGGTGCACTGGTGTAGCACAAGGGGGACCTGCTCAATCTTAGGCTGGTGGACTTAATGTCGCGGGCCAGTGTGTCTGTATGTGCATATACTGAGTATAATGTATGCACATGTACATATAAACATTTTTGTGTATTTTTTAATGAATTTTTGAATGTGTTTTTTTTTTTTACAAAAATTCAATCACTGCCAGCAAGGGAATTTCAAGCCTCTTATATGGTATTCAACGGCAGCGTCGATTTATGCTATGTCATCAAACATTTTGTGAATACGCCCCTCATTTACGATTGATTGGTATTTATCAGCATACACAAGAGGATACGATCAAATGCAGTCTTCACTTATTTGATAATCCAGCGGAAGTTGTCTGTTCACATCCATTAGCGCGTAAATTCACGCGCAGTTTTATGAAAATATTAATAAAAAATGAGGCACATTAACTGTATTTAATGATAAGAATGACAAATAAATGAAATTTTTAATCGGACTAATATCCGTAAAATGGAGAAAACGACAGAGGTAAATTATGCGTGCACCATTCTCTTGTGTGCACACCAATGGCCCAACATAGGGTGGCAGTATTGCGTAAGAGGCCGCAATAGTCCTTGCGTGTTGCGTAAACTGGGGTAAGACGCCCCCTTCAAAAACAATGTCTATTTTTATTTCAAATATATATAAATTTGTGCATCAGTATAATAGGTACAAGAAGTATGATTAAGGGAACACATTTAGAAAGTAATTCAATCGTAACACGGTACAATTGTGCTATTATGAAAGTAAATGTAAATCTTGTAAAGGAGCTTCTTCCCCCTACGACCCAGGAGAGATGCCTCCGCTCCCGCGGGAAGAAGCCACCGGGCAGCATCTTGCCTCACGAGTCATTTCGATCAATGCGAACTTTGCATTCATTTCAAGCATGAGATTAATTTTATATTCATTTTTTACTCTTTCTTTAACTGTAAAATCAATGTTGCAAAACATGCAGAAACATTTTTTATTCTTATTGGAACTGTTTGATGATTGCCAATTAATTTCAAATTGAAGGGTATATCGGACAAATCACGATTGGAGAGATTTGTTTGAAAAAAGAAAGCTTTATTATCATTGATATTTAAATTACAGACATGAAAATTCTGTTACCTGAAAAATCAAGCAAGTGTGAACAACTCATCAAAATTATGCAAATAACTGGATTATTTTAAATATTTTCAAATCAATAAAATGTACAAACACACACACACACACACACACACACACACACACAGGCTATAATTTGTCACAACACGGATACTAAACCTACATTAGCAAAGATACTGACCCAGCTAGCTAACTAATGCTACAGTTGGCAATTATTGTTAGTCACAGTTTTATTGTTTTGACAACATTTCTTACTGTTGGTACGGTATTGTGTTATTGTATAAGATTGTGGAGTACAATCTTTCTCAGAAATCTAATAATAACAAGGCTAGACTATTACTAGGTTGTAGCTGTACATAAAAAACAGAGGCTTATTTTGCTCAGTCAATATATTAAATGAACTAACCTCAAAATCACTTTTTTTTTATTTCCTCCAACTGTAAAATGATTTTTATGCTATTCCAATATTAATGAGACCTCGACCATCAAAGAAAAGGGTGAGGGATGTGACTTACCCTGGTTTACCCCATTATAGCTCCCACAGGGCAGCAATTTTTAACACCTGAGGGTGGTCAAAAGAAATACTGAATCATAGTTTCTTTTTTTTTCCTCTCAGTATTCATAAATTTTTCAGTTTAATTATTTTGCTATTCTTTCATACGGGCTGAACCACAGCTGTGAAAATAAAAGTCAAGACTCATGTTATACGGCGGAGAAAAATGAAGGCCAAAATTTTCTGAAATCAACAGCTCAGAAAATGACTTGTAGTCAGCTACTGATGAGCTCAGTATTGAAAAGGACCTGTTTGGCCCTGGAGGACCATCGTAAAGGACAGCAAAGAATTCTTTATCATGAAGAAAACACTCAATCACCTGTCCTACAGACCAGAAACACTGTTCAGTAGATATTTACATCCATCCATGCCTCCCAGCTGAACAGTGCCTCTGATCTGCTGTACAGCCCTGCTGAAATCCTGCATTAGGAGTGAGTCAGCAGAGACTTATCGCCTCCTGGGTCCCGCCGTTTACAGATTTAACTGCAAAATCTCCCCATAACCTGACTCAGCATTGTTACCTGCAAAAAGAGGTCATGTATGTTTGCACAAATGATATTCCTCACGAACAGGCATCCTGAAACGTAATTCCGCCAATCTTATTGATCTCTGAGGTAGGAACAGCCAGAATATTTTATCTCTGGCCCCATTTTGATAAGAGGATAGGGGTCTGGAGGAGTGATTCACGGCTTCAGTCACAATGCTGACATTTCTTGCAACATCAGTTTTATGGACAGTTTTAATTTGCTGGGAGAGCGCGCTGCATTTTTAAAAAAGGAAAGTTTCCATCCAAATTAATATGTTGCTCATATGTTAATGGCAAACCTAGTCCACCATGTATTGAATAACTGTAGTCACCGTGGGTGACTGGATGTAAACAGGTACTTTAACCTGAAGAACGCCCCGCGACCTTCCCGGAGAGTGACAAAGATAATGTAAGAAAATCTCTAGAACCACCCCCTGGCTGTGAACTCAAACTTCAGTCTCCTTGGCGACTGCACCCCCTCTACCACCCCATGGCAGGCGCGGAGACCTTAAATCTGAAACATATTTCATATAGTCCAAAAGTCTACTCCACAATTATCGGCACCCTTGGTGAGGATGAGTAAAAAAGACTGTAAGCTCACTGTTTTTTTTTTTTCTTTTACATCGACCTGAGTGTCTAGAAACTTATAACCATGACTCCCTGATTCAGTGGGATGTGGGGTCCTGAGGCGAGACAGGAGCCAAATTCGGTGAAAAAGATGAGAGAGCACACAAATCAAATAGAGGAAAAATGTGTTTACTTACAGGGAATGGCTGTAGAAAGACAACCACTCCCCTGGAAATGCCCATTTAGCTACTGTTTGGGTAATAATGAACAATTTCAGGAACATTTACAAACTTGCCATGAACTAAGTTTGGATTGCCCCCATGCATAATGAGGAGGATGGTAGGAGAGGCAAAAAAAATCCCAAAGATCATTTTTGGCGAACTGCAGGACAAAGAAGCCTTCTGGGGTCATGAAGTGTCAAAAACTATGATCATATACCACTCCCATGCCAGCTAATTATTGGAGGGCATGCCTGAAAAAAAGCCTTTCCTGTTATCTGACCACACTTTGCTGGAGTTTGCTAAGCACTGAGACTTTGACTGGAATCATGTTCTATGGTTAAACTGAATAGAACCTGATCCCCTTCATTAAATGTGTTGGAGACTCTGTGATGTTTGCCGGATGTTTTCGTCCAAAGGCCCTTTGAACCCCATCAGGACACATGGCATAATGGACAGCATGAAATCCCAGGTCATTTACAGCTCAAGTCTGGCGGCTTATCTTTGACATAGTATCAGAATTGTTTGCTTGTATCAGGGTTGCGTGCATAAGGATGCATTTGACTAAACTGCATAAATACCGCCCACGAGCAACTGTCAGAAATAAAGCCATGAAAGACACTTTCATTTGTTAGTCCTTTGATATGAAAGCTGCCACAACAACAATGAGCATAAACCTGTCTGGAGCAACATAAAATAGGTACTCGATGAGTACATGCGTGTACTGCAGATTGGTAGTTCACTGCAAGCTAAGAAGTTTTTCTTACAGACTTACTTCTCGATAGCATGGTGTTTACTTGTCCATGCGCAGTAGACACAAAAAATGGTTGACTTAACTCAAAATCCAGTATATGGCACAACTGTCATTCACCTGACCTAAATCCCACTGAAGACCTGTGGGGTGAGCGAAAGAGCAGAGTTCTCAAGAGACGGCCTAGGATGACCTGGAGAGATTGTGTTATAAGGACTGGACTCAAATTCCATGTTCTGTTTCCACAACCTAATAAGTTGCAATAGGAGACGACTCAGAGCTGTTTTAGTGACAAAGGGATGTTGAACAAGGTATTAACCCCTTAAACTCACATTTTTCGCTTAAGTTTTCCCTTAAGCAGGTTCAAAGTCAGAAAAGCAATCTTGTCTCATATAGTGGGACAGTGTCACATACATATTCTGTATCTGCTGGTTGCAGCGCTTCACTGAAATACATCACACCTATATTGAGAGAAATATTCAAACCCAGGATTCCATGTTTTTACAGCCAAAGCATTTCATCAATTTAAAAATATCTAGATCTTGAGCATCATTTTACAGAGATTTCTTTGAAATTCAGCAGGACATATTGAGGATTGTTGGAGACTATGGGATCTGTACTCAAATTTAAAATAGCCCTGAAGTTCCGGAGGTTTGAATACAGCAGCTGCATTTGACAGACGCTTACATGGGTCCACAGGTTTTATTGGGTTAAACAAAGAGATGCTAAAAATAAAGGCATTCGTTGTTTTGTTAAAAAATAATAAGGATTTTTTTTTTCCATAACAAATGTACTTCTTTTAAAGGTTTATCATTTTTCTTGTGACATTAAAATTCATAATAACAATAGATAACACTTTCTTACAGTTCTCTACCAGGAGCGGCCATGATTGTGGAGGAACGGTGGAGGTGGGTCTGAAAGACAACCTTGAGGGCTTAATTCTGAGAATCGATTTCCTATGAAGCTGGACTCATGTTTACTTGCAAAGTTTGAGCAATACAAACTCCCAATGAATTTAATTTTCAGAGTGGGCTTGGTCCTTTACATTTACATGTAAGGAGCTTGGTATCAAAAATTGGCATGATCAAAATTTGGCTCAAAGACACCAATTCTGATGTTTTCTTCTGTCAGAGATGTTAATTGGTTTTAACATTTTTAGTTTTTATAGGAGAGGAAGAGGCTTTTGAAATTTCAACATTTGCTTTGTTGTGTGGAATTACCCTTCTACTGACGCAGCAAGCGAGTTCCTGTCACTACCAGCAGACTACTTGGCTGATAGCTTGTCACAACATCAAATTCATAACATAACATAACATGAATGGCGAGAACAGGCTGTTCAGCCCAACTAGGCTCGCCAGTTTCTTTAAACTATTGGGAATATATCACTTCAGATACTCAATGACTCAATGGTATCTAGCTTTAAGTCAAGCCTGCTCTTGAAAACTCCCAAGGTCTCTGCCTCAACAATATGGTCAGGCAAGCTATTCCACATCGAAATTACTCTTTGGGTGAAGAAATATTTCCGAATATCAGTGCTAAATTTACCTTTGGTCAACTTCCATTTGTGACCCCGAGTTCTACTAACAACACTAGGTTGAAGGAATCCTACATAATTCACTTTGTTAATCCCTTTAACATATTTAAAGACCTCAATCAGATCACCCCTAAGTCTCCTTTTCCTAAGACTAAAGAGATTAAGGATCTTCAGCCTCTTCTCATAGCTTTCATCTTTTATACCTGGAATTAGGTTAGTGGCTCTTCTCTGAACTTCCTCTAGAGCCTCTATGTATTTCTTAAAGTATGGTCCCCAGAACTGTACACAATACTCTAGATGTGGTCTGACGAATGTGTTGTACAAAAGAAGCATCACTTCCTTGGATTTGCACTAAATACTTTTGGCAATGTATCCCAGCACCCGATTGGCTTTTTTTAACTGCTACGGCATAATGGCTAGAGCCTGTGAGGGTTTGGTCAACAATCACTCCCAGATCTTTTTCGTGTGGAGCACCTTCCAGTTTAAAACCTCCCATGAAGTAATCCCGTCTAATGTTTTTCAAAGATTATTTTTTTGGGGAATTTTTCCTCTATCTGACAGTTATACAGTGTAGAGAGACAGGAAAGTAGGGGAGAAGAATGGGGGAAGACATGCAGCAAACGACCCGAACCGGAATCGAACCCAGGCCGCCGCGAGAAGGACACAGCCCCCATGATACGTGCACCCAGACCGATGAGCCACCGGGGCGCCCCAACCAATGTTTTTATTACCTACATGTAAAACTTTACATTTCGCTACATTAAATTTCATTTGCCACATTTCTGCCCAATTCTGGATTCTATCCAAATCATCCTCAATCACTTTAGTGGACTCTAAACTATTTGCCAAACCTCCCAATTTAGTATCATCTGCAAATTTCACTAATCTGCTCTCAATATTCCTATCATGGTCATTAATGTAGATGAGGAACAGCAGGGGTCCCAACACCGATCCCTGGGGGACACCACTCCCCACCATACCTAGCTCAGATGAGATACCACTGACCACCACTCTTTGTGTTCTGTCCTGCAACCAGTTTTGAATCCACTTCAGAATACCTCCTGTAACTCCATTGGAGCTCATTTTAAAAATTAGTCTCTTATGCAGTACTGTGTCAAATGCTTTCTGAAAATCCAAGTATATGATGTCATAAGCCCTGCTCTGGTCATAAGTCTTGGTGGCCTCTTCAAAAAATTCCAGAAGGTTTGTCAGGCATGACCTTCCCTTACGGAAACCATGTTGGCTATCCCTCAAGATATTGTACTGTTCAAGAAATAAGTCCAGCTCATCTTTTATGATAGATTCCAATATTTTGCACGCAATGCAAGTTAAACTGACTGGCCTGTAATTTCCTGGCTCAGTACGGTCCCCTTTCTTATATATTGGTATTATATTGCCCTGTTTCCAATCATTTGGTATTTCTCCAGTTTCTAAAGACCGTCTGAAGATGGCGGATAGCGACTTAAAGATGATCTCACTAACTTCCCTGAGCACTCTAGGATATAGGCCATCAGGACCTGCCGCCTTATCTGCCTTTAGTTTATGCAACTTGTCTAATACTTCGTTATCCCTAACCTCAATTTCCGCTGAATAATCTTGAGCATTGGACATGCCCTCTGGCCGAATAAAGACCCGCTCTGAGGTAAATTCTCAACAAAGTAACTGTTTAAGGTATTCGCAATATCCTTGTTATCATATAGCAGAGATCCATTTTTATTCTTTATGCACTTAACCTGCTCTTTGACTTTCCTTTTTCTGCTACAGTACTGAAAGAAGCACTTAGGGTTAGTTTTTGCCCCCTCTGCAATTTGTCTTTCATACAGTCTTCTAGCCTTCCTCAGCTCTTTTTTGACCACAGCCCGCATTTTACAGTATTCAACCTTAGTGTTCTCATTGTTATCCTTTACGTACATCTTATAAAGATTCCTCTTTTCCCTCAAACTCCTATGAATAGCTGTGGTCATCCACTGAGGATTCTGCTTTTTCAGCTTACTTTTGGACACCTTTGGAATGAATTTGCATTGTGAATCAAGTAAAACCCGCTTAAATCTTTCCCACATCTCATTTACAGACTCACAGTCCAGGAGTGTCTCCCATTTTATTTCACTTAGATATGAGTGCATCCTGTCAAAGTTTGCTCGCCTAAAATTGAAAATTTTTGTTTTTGAAGACACCTTTTTAACTTCCCATGAAACCTCAAAATTAACAGTAGAGTGATCACTTGTCCCAAGAGGCTCCAGTACCTCAACATTGCTAATTCTATCTGGGTCGTTACAGAGCACTGAGTCTAAAACTGCCTTCTCTGCATGTTCCTTCACGATTATACATTCACTTTTTTTTTTTAAGATTTTTTTTGGGAATTTTTCCTTTATTTGACAGTTTACAGTGTAGAAAGACAGGAAAGTTGGGGAGAAGAATGGGGGAAGACATGCAGCAAATGACCTGAGCCGGAATCGAACCCAGGTCGCTGCGGGAAGGAGACAGTCTTTATGGTACGTGCGCTTAGACCGATGAGCCACCGGGGCACCCATTATACATTCACTTTTGTCATGACATGATTGAGTAGCCAACATTTATTTACCGTTTGTAACATGGACAATAAATAGCCTCTGGGTTTTCACAGTGGCTATTCATTTCCTTCATGGTGATAAGTGGGGCCAATTGGTCAATTAATCTTTTATCGAATTATTTAGCTATCACAGTTTTTGTTATCAAATGCCAAAGCACTGCAAAAAGTGCGAGCAAGCTATTTGTGTTGCTAAATAAGTTAGGACAGTTTCAACCACCTAGGTTTATTCTGATATGGTGGTTTTTGTTCAAGTACTTTAGTGAGATGAGCCCATTGAAAATACATCGTTCAGGTCAGCTGATGGTGTCACATCATAGACTGCCATAAAAGAAGCTGGTGTCATGAAACCTTGCGCATGTGTAGCAGAAGTATAACCTGTTACGGAAAAATGCATCTTAAGTTTTATTTTAGGACAAAGTCATCAAACTTTTTATGTGGTTTTTATCCGTTTTGACTGGACATTCCATACATGGAGTTTCCATGTCCCAGTGACCGTTAAAAGTGAGGTTATGGCTCTCTCCCCAGTCATTTAGGTAGAGGTCTGGTCTTGTTAGCCCGAGATAACTTCCGGGGGGAATGGTTGCCAAGATGGCTGCTGAGTGGCAAGACTGGTTTATAAAGACTTTGACTTTAGGGCGGCTATGACCAGCCAGAGGCCCACAGAAGGTTTTTAAACAATAATATCCTTCCATCTAATGTCATCTCAACCCCTCATCAGGGTTGTGGAGGGCAAAGAGCCTATCCCAGCATCTCATTGGCAAGAAGCAGGCATGCACACGGACAGTTTGCCAAAACATTGCAGGGCGTGGACACCATTCACTCACGCACTCAACCCGAAGGACATTCTTGATCAAATAGTCATGCCTATCTTTGGACAGTATGAGGAAATGGCAGTACCCAGAAAAAAACTATTATGAACAGGAGAGCACGCTAACTCCACTCTAAAAGGCCCAAGATGGATTCAAAAGGCTAATGTACACTTCAGCATAGGCAGTGTTATTTGCATTATTAAAAATTTGAGCAGCATTTGTAAACTGGCTGAGCAGTTATATATGTTGCGCAGAACGAGTTTTCGTCAAGTTGATCAGTCTGCACTAATAAATTGGACCAGTTTCGGTCAATGTCGTTCAATATGTATCGCAAGTCTAGTAAAATTAGAATCCACCACAGGTTTGTGAAAACCTGTTTTATAACTGTGGGTCTGTTCAGGCAAATCGTGGGATTGCTGAATCCTGTCTTCAGTCAAGGAGCCAATAGGAACTGTCGTAAACTTTTGTCACTGAAAACCTGACCCAATAGCGTAAGGCTACTGACCTTATGCAACCACGCCCACTTTATCCACCTCCATGGCTGTTTCTCGAAGTCAAAGATGATTTTTTGGTAGGAAAAGTCCCTCCAAGTCAGGTCCTATAGAGGCTAGGCAAGACTCCTTCCAAGCATTCGGACAGGACACAATGGAGCAGCCCAGCAAGTACGCAGGTGTGTGTCACTGAGAAGGTCCAGTGAAGGAAGCAGACACAGCACTTGCAATGGTTTTAGCAAGACAGGTTCAGTCAAGCGTTATGTCATTCTCTATTTTACATTTGCTTTAGCTGTGCAGGAAATTAAAAAAAAACTAAAACTGTGGATGGAAGATGGATAAGCCAAAGCGCTATGTTGAGTTTGCATTAGCTTGTGATATGTCAAATAAATATTAATTATTGTACGACCATGTAACAATATTTCCCATAGATCTCCACAACAGGAAAGCAAGCGAAAGGATATTTTCCATAATACTAACAAAAAATATGCAGCCTAAGCATCACCCGTTTTAATAAAATAAAAATTCACTACCCAGGTCGGCCTCTACATACATTTGCATGAGTATCAGACGTAGACTGATGAAATACTTTAAAATGTTTGTCACAATGAAAGAGATTTTTTTTTTTTTTACTTTGTTACTATTTATAATGCGAAAAATGGAGCTAAATTGCAAAAAGAAAATGCAGTCCTTACGGTCTGAGAAATGCTTGTTTTCCACCCTCTGTTTTCCTGGGACTCGTGTGTAAAGGCAATCTGGCCAATTAGAGGCACTAAGTGTTCATTTACTAGCGAGGGATAAAAGAAAACTTGGGCTAGATTTGGATTTAAGGTCTAGATTTGACAATCCCTAATCTAGTGCGATGCTTCACAAATCCAAATCCAGCCCTGATTTTCTCTCCCTCCAGGCAGTGAGCAAACAATTATTGTCATTGATTGGTCATACTGTGATCACACCTTACTCCCAGGTAAAGGGAGAGTGGAAAACCAGCAGTCCTGGCTCTCGAGGGCCGTGTTTTGGGAAAGAGAAGGCTAACACTGTGGTGCTGGATGTTGCTCCTGGGGCCCTACTGTGAATGCTGGTTTCTGTTTCAACCACAATTTCAATGGCAGGATTTAAAAAAGCAGTTAATTTGTTTTAATTTGGTGCATTTCACGTTTAGAGAGTTTACCTTGTTTAGCAAGTTGACAAAAATATCCATGCATGTCATGAAGAATAAAAATTCCATGGCCACATTGTGATATATTGGAAACAATCGCATAAAATGAGGAAAACAATTCAACTGATCAAATGAACAAATTATTTGGTTCCTAACTAGTGAAAATAATTGATACACTAACCATTTATTATAAAAGCAAATGATAGAGTCAAACCTGGTTTGTGTCATCTTTAAGTTATTAAGTTCAAGCAGAGGATTTTTAAAGGGCTTAAAACACTTGTGTTCAACGACATAATTTAGACCTTTCCGATTTTCTCAGCGTCTATATTGATTTGTTTTAAAATCTTTTTACCTAAAACTACTTACAATATAGAAAAAAGACAATAGTTTCAAATGTATTTTATTCTTTATGGAATACCTCAGATATTTCTGCCAAAATGTGGCTTAAGACAGCAAAATACTGCTCAAATCATGGAATGCACCTAATTAAGAAAATATTAACAGCTTGTTAAAATCCTTACTACGATTAAAAACTAGCATACTCGGCGGGGCCCCAGAACCGACGTTGAGAACCACGGCTAAAAAAAAACTGAACACCAAGTAGGTTAGCTAATACATTCGATAAGCTCTGCTGAGGCTTTCTAAGGGGAACAAAGTAAGTTATGGCACACTACAGGTGGAAAATTGAAATGGGGGCAGAGCTGGGATTTAGACTTAATAAGGATTAATAAGGGTTTCCCTTTCGTAAGAACTAAATCTTCATTAAATCTCAGATTTCTGTGGGGAGCCACGAACAAGGATAAATGCGCATGAATACCTATAAGCAAGCCAAGAAAAGAAAAGAGAGAGAGAGAAAAAAAACAACACCCGTGACTGCCAACATTTTCAAGCGACTTTCCTTAAAAACAAGTCGCAAAGTCGTTTATAATGAGCGAACATGGAAAGCATGTGGTTCCCGGAGATAACAGCCCCTCTCCCCGCCCACTCCAAGCTACCTTGTATTGGCGGAGCAGGAGTGAAGAGTCGTTGAAGTTACTCATCAAAAATCGGCCCAGCAGTCTCTCCGGCAGCATCAACAGTCATCCTCGCCGGTTACTGTTTCACTCGTTGAAGCGAATCGCTGTGGATTGACTGGGGTGAGTACGCCGTCAAAATGTTTTAACTGGCCATTTGGATACCAGGGGATAAATGATGTGGCTAACGTGCTTGCTTGCTAGCCAGCTAGACGGGCTGCGCAGGGCTGGACTGGCTTGTTTTGGTTGCTCAATGTCATTGATATTGCCAGATCTCCAACTGCAAAGTTACCGTTCGCTGGACGGCTCAGCTGCGGAGACGATGTCGCATTTGTTTTCTTACGGTAACCTTGGCTCGCCAGCTTTGCGATTTAGCTGGTTTTCTGAATGACGGAAGTTAACGGTATTTCGAGTGTATCTAGGCCTACCAATGTTAGGGTGCCCGACCCCAATGTTGCACATGTAACTGAAGATGAATTGAGGTCGCTGAAATCCTTTAGCAGCGCACATACCGCTCCAGTACTAATCGTGCGCTTTCCTCTCTGCCCTTTTGTATTCGCTTAATATGTTGCGAGTCTCTTACGCTTACAGAATATGTCTCCTTGCCGAGAAATTCTTAGCGTTAACATTACGCTGCTTATGTTTCTACTGGGGCAGATGTCCCTAATGTAAAGTCATGATTCTTAGTTGCTAGATAACGTTGTCATAAATTTTTTGTCACACCATGAAAATTCCCGTACCTCGGACAGACCTCGTATTACAGTCTGTAGGACACACGTGCCGTCAGTTCCTTGAAATGTGGGGACTTGGGGAAAACATGTCCCAATACAGTTCAGCGCACTCGACACAATTCTAGAGCGCAGAGCTGTTGTATAATGTACTTTAACCGGGAAGAATGCCTGAACAGCGAGCGCTGAAACTCACGACGGCACAACGATGGCATGAAATTTTACATTATGGAAAGAGAGACTCTCGGCGATGCATGAGGTTCAGATCAGGCCTTTACCTGCGGTTCTCGGTCTCAGTCCTGTCACGTACTGTGTTAGCTAGTTTTTGGTTTTCTTTAATCCGTTCCAACTACAAATTGAAATGAAATTGAAGTATCAGTTGACTACTAATTGCCGAAGGTATCGACTGATTGTCGCTATAACTAAACATAATTAGATCATTTAAAAAAAGAGAATCGCTCAAACCTGGCTTGTCTTTTTTTCCTTTTTTTTCTAGAAATCCAAAGAGCAGCTTATATTAACCACCTTCTTGGAAAATATTGCCTCCTGTTATGCATTAACTTGCAATGCAGTGACATGAACACAATATGAACATTGGGCTTCTATTCTACATGAAAGACGTAGGCCGAGTCATTTTTGCGACAAAATGACAGTTGTGGGTCATGAGTGGGGGAAAAAAGTAATTTGGATTTTATCTACCTGGACGGGTCTTAAAGCACTATTTTCACGCTTTTGAATATTGGGCTGAAAATGCTGGCACAATTGTGTGTTGTACATTTTGCAACTGAATCGCCGAAATTCCATATCTCTGTGACGAAGTTGAGGTAATGCTTGCGCACTGGGTCGTATAGTTGTGTCCTATTTGATGCTAGCCTGTCAAGCTAAGTTTCTTTCATGGTGAGCATTTGTGTTCATTTTGAGCCATAAATTTGGTTTCCTTATGCACTTCAATCATTCTGCAGCATATTTCTGACCAACACCTTGAAACGGCTTGATTTTTCTTCTCGAGACCTATTATGGGGACTCTTCTGAGATATTGGAAGAGTGAGCAATACATGGTGAAACCATAACACATTTACTTTTCTCACAGGTTGATGCTGTTGATACTTGAAAAATATGGCCCCTGTCAGCTGATGTTTTGAGCCGGACTCAGCGAATTTCCTCTGGTAATATGTCCACTTCCTCGATGACCAGTGTGAAAATTTCACTGAGGGTCATTCCATGTCGAGGGTTTGGAGCACAGTGGTTATGTCCAAAATTTGTGGTTTTGAGATTTTTACCCCCTGTCACAGCTTTCTATCAGCTAATTCTTGGAGCACAATAACTATATGTCCATCTGCATTCATTTTTAATCAGAATTCACATTTTCATTTTGATATGTCCAACAAAATCTGCTTAAATTAATTAAACATTGACATTTTGATGAATAAACATGAATTTTATTACAGAATACTCTGCCTTCCACTGCAAACGAACTTGCCTTCAACCAATCACCATTGCGTTATGTCACATCATGCGCTAGAATTGTTGGAGCACTGAGGTGACATGTCCATTTTTGGCAATTTTGACCCTGATGTTGCAGTTACACTCCTAAGAAAACTTAGGTGTTCAATATACTTCTGAACCATGCAGCAAAAGAGTGACTGGTTTTTAAAAAAAAAAAAAAACCTGATTTAATAGAACACTTGGAAACCTAAAAATCTATTTTTCTCAAAACCTCTAAAATGAACATATAACCGTTGTGCTCCCAACCCTCGATGTGAAATCACCCAAATTTCAGACATTTTGCATCATGGAATTTGCTAACAAAGTTCCAGTGGGCTGGGGCTATAAAAATTTACTGGGTGAGCAGGCAACAATATTCTGTTTATGAAACATTTGTCATTCTGAAGTTGCTTGTGATAATTTTTGTGCTCTGGGGAGTTGGACTGCATGGGGATCGGGACCCACGCAAATCTTGCGGGAGCAGGAGGTGTAAACTTTGCTGTGTGTGGGAGCGGATGGTCAAAAAATAAACTGCAGGATGGAAAGTGTGGAAATCAGTCCCTTAATGTATGTGAGCGTGTTCACAATGCTGGTCATCAATTCCAGTTTACAACTTTTTGAAGCTTTAGAGAAGTTAATATCCACTTCTTGTGACAGATATGGGTCATTTTATTTAGCACCCAATGCCATCAAGCAGCAAAGACAATTCTAGGTATAGTGCATGTTCCGTCCACCTGCAGCAACCATTTATCATCCAAAATATGCCCATTTTCTGGCAAAAAAAATGTAACATTTGAAAAAGAGCATCAGTTTACCTGTGTAAAAACCTTATCTGCAAGTGAAAAATAGTGTTAATCTTGATACCAGTGGATCCGTAATGAACTCTACTTTCCAGTGATATATAATGTTACATCTTTGTTGATTTCAAGTACTCAGGATGCTTGAATTAAATTTTACTATTATGAAAAAATTGCACAATTTGACCCCACCTTGGGAACTGAGCATTTAATTCAATCATTTTAGCCAAATTACCTGCTCAAAATTGCTTAGAATGCACTTTGTTCATCAAAAATTTTGTAGAATCGTACATTTTCTCATTATCACGTCTTTTATTTTTGTAACCAGCCTGAACATACCGGCTTAAGTTTTCCGTCCCACAGTGTCTGTCCATAACACTGCAAATTTCTTCTTATTGGAGAGTGCTATTGTAATTATACCACAGTGGGAGAAATATCTACTTATAAGGAATGTATACACAAGGTTTGCCCCCGAAATTCTGACTGGCCCCTGAGCCACAGAAGTTTTACTCTTTCCGTCCCACATGCTGTGGGACACTTTCACTTGTGCTTATATACCTTTTTTTTTTTTTTTTTTTTTTTGCAATATCTCTTGGTACTAATATGATTTCAACAATTTCCTAATGGTTAAAAGAGGTTTTAGGATAAATTCATTAATGGTTGGAGTAAAATGAGCATTGCGCACACAATCACATTCACCTCCGATTGCATCAGATGATCAGCAGTGATTCAGGCCCTAATTAATCCAACCTACTGACCAACTCAAGTGTGTCAAAGAATCAGAATCAGATATTCTTCACTTATAAATGCCATGTAATTGTAATCGATCAGCTGCCAATTGAATTGATGGATCCAGGGAATGCAAGGGTTCCACAATGTCCATCCGTCACAAATCCATCTACATGTACAATCATTGCAAAAATATGTGAACACTTTTACTTATTTCTTTATATATATATATATATATATATATATTTAAAATGGCTGGGGCAGCACCCCGGCAGCATGTTTTTCCAATTTCTTAAAATGTGTTGCTGTCCATAAAACAGCTGGGATTGATGAAATTTCTTTTGAAAGGACGGAACAGAGTTTGCAACTGATGACCTGATAGAAGTTGCAAATTCAAGTTGTTTCTTTGGTTATAATAGAAAAGTGACACTTTCCAATTCCGTGCAAACAAAATTACCAAGTGCCAAGTGTTCAAATAATTTTGTCAGCCATGGTCACATGAAAATTTGTTTAAGTTTGAAGTTTCATTTTAAGAGCCATATTCTGAGAGTGGCAGTGGAGCTGACATCTCAGAAGTGCATGAAATTTGGCAGAACGGTGCCCATACATGTGTAATGGGAAATCCCGGAGTTTGAGCTCACAATTGTTATCGATATGGCTACAGCGCCACCTAGCAGTGGAAAAGCTCCCTGCGGGAGCTCTTTTCAACAAGTTGCCACATGATAGGTTTTCAGCAGCTTTGACTTTGATATCTTACATCATTGAGTAACAATAGTTGTATTTAGCGCTCTAAGGGTTAGAATTTATACATTCATGCAGAATTCCTGTATTCTCCTTTAAACACTGTATAATACCTCTAGTTGGCTGTCTGTCAGTTAGGACAATTAAATTAAACTTGCTGTTCTTCTTTGCATTGTAGGCAGTTACGCTGCCGTGATGCCTGAGATCAGGCTCATATCTTCTGATCCTGTGGTTGGCCTGTGAACGTTGATCATCCTCCGCCTTCATGGAGGAGTCTTCTGCCCTGAGATGGGGTCTCAACGCATCCCATGGTTCCTCCGCTGCCCCTCCCAGTATGTCCATCGACAGGCTCTTCCCAGCTCTGCTGGAGTGCTTCGGGATTATTCTGTGCGGATACATCGCTGGGAGAGCCAACATAATCACCTCCACTCAGGCCTCGGGTCTGGGCAACTTCGTGTCCAAGTTTGCTTTGCCCGCCCTGCTCTTTAAGAACATGGTACTGCTAGACTTTGGCAATGTAATTTGGTCGTTTTTATGGAGCGTGCTCATTGCCAAGGTGTCCGTGTTCGTGATCGTGTGCTCTCTGACGCTGCTGGTCACCAGCCCGGAGACGCGCTTCAGCAAGGCCGGCCTCTTCTCCATCTTCGCCACGCAGAGCAACGACTTTGCGCTGGGTTACCCAATAGGTGAGTGCATCCCTCCATCTGTAGAAGGACATGTCTTCTGTCTCCTGGTTAGTATGCAGTTGTGGTGGAAAATATTTGGCACCCTTGCACATTTAAAAAAAAAAAAAAAAAAAAAAAATCACAATTGTCTATAAAATAAGTGGGTGTTGACTGAAGTATTTTACCTCCACAATTTTAAATTTCAGTGTTAATAGTACTGGAACTTAATTTTGATTCTGAACTCAACATATCCTTTTAAATTGTGAAATAAACAAAAATGATGTTGATAAAATGGACACCCAAAAATGTAATATTTGGTAGCGCAGCGGTTGAATGAAATAACTGCGCTCGAGTGCTTCCTGTAGACGTCTGCGAGATTCGAACATATTTCTGCTGGGAGTTTGGCCCACTCTTCTTCTGCAAACTGCTCCAGTTCTCCTGGATTTCAGGGGTTCCTCCTTCCTACTGCTGGCCTCAGATCTCAGGTCTTCACTGGGATCTGCACTCATTTCCATTCACTGTGGAACAGTCTAGCAATTTACTTTCAACCTGTCCTGGGTCTGTTTTGTCGTGAAATTTGGGTCATTTTCCTGCTGTAGAATCTGTGACCTTCAACACAGTTGCAGGTTTGTGACTGTGGGTGGGACGTTGCGCTCCAGACTGCCTTGGCAGTCTCCTGATTTCATGAGGTCACAGACAGAATCAATACAGCTAGTACCAGAGGCAGCAAAGCAACCCCAAAACGGTTGTGAAGCTCCCCTATGTTTGACTGTTGGGAGAGAGTTTACTTATGAAGGCTTCATTTTATTTCTGCAAGCATAGTGCGGGTATGATTTTCAAAAAAGCTGTAAGTTGGCCTCATCTGTCCTCAGGACATTCTGTCTGATGGATTTTGGCTTGTTCAGCTGTAATTTGGCAAACTCCAGCTGCGCTATCTTGTATCTGTCAGCATTGGG
This sequence comes from Gymnothorax javanicus, assembly GCA_029692085.1. Taxonomy (NCBI): domain Eukaryota; kingdom Metazoa; phylum Chordata; class Actinopteri; order Anguilliformes; family Muraenidae; genus Gymnothorax; species Gymnothorax javanicus. The sequence continues at coordinate 66,019,878 of CM056204.1, forward strand.
GTCCTCCTGGATCTCTGACCTTTGAATCCCCTCTCATTGAGTTGATGACGGATGGTACTAGTTGAAACGGTCATGAACGTCAGCTTGAGTCTATTTTGCAATTGTCCAAGGTCCTTTCGCCAACATTTGAACAATCATTCGCTGTAAGCTTTGATCAGATTTTCTCTTGCGTCCTCTTCCGTGGAGGTCAGCTATACAGTGCCATGAAAAAGTATTTGTCCCCTTCCTGATTTCTTATTTTTTTGCATATTTGTTACACTTAAATGTTTCAGATCATCAAACAAATTTTAATATTAAACAAAGACAACCTGAGTAAATACAAAATGCAGTTTTTAAATGATTTCATTTATTAAGGGGGAAAAAGCTATCTAAACTTACCAAGCCCTATGTGAAAAAGTAATTGCCCCCAAATCTTAATAACTGGTTGTGCCACCCTCGGCGACAACAACTGCAATCAAACGTTTGTGATAACTGGCAATGAGTCTTTCACATCGCTGTGGAGGAATTTTAGCCCACTCTTCTTTGCAGAATTATTTTAATTCAGCCACATTGGAGGGGTTTTGAGCATGAACGGCCTGTTTAAGGTCATGCCACTGCATCTCAAGCGGATTTAAGTCCGAACTTTGACTGGGCCTCTCCAAAATCTCCAATTTGTCTTTTTAAGCCATTCAGAGGTGGACTTGCTAGTGTGCTTCGGATCATTGTCCTGCTGCATAACCCAAGAGCGCTTGAGCTTGAGGTCACGAACTGATGGTTGGACATTCTCCTTCAGGATTTTCTGGTAGAGAGCAGAATTCATGGTTCCATCAATTACGACAAGTTGCCCAGGTCCTGAAGCAGCAAATCAGCCCCAAACCATCACACTACCACCACCATGTTTGACTTTTGGTATGATGTTCTTTTTATGAAATGCTGTGTTAGTTTTAGGCCAGATGTAACGGGACGCACACCTTCACAAAAGTTTAACTTCTGTCGTGTCAGTCCACAGAATATTTCCCCAAAAGTCTTGGGAATCATCAAGATGTATTTTGGCAAATATGAAACGAGCCTTTGGTTTTCACCTTGGAACTCCCCCATGGATGCCATTTTTGCCCTGTCTCTCTCTTATTGTTGAATCATGAACGCTGACTTTAACTGAGGCAAGCGAGGCCTGCAATTCTTCAGGTTTGTTCTGGGTTCTTTTGTGACCTCCTGGATGAGTTGTCGATGCGCTCTTGGAGTGATTTTGGTAGGCCAGCCACTCCTGGGAAGGTTCACCACTGTTCCAAGTTTTCTCCATTTGTGGATAATGGCTCTCACCATGATCCGCCAGAGTCCCAAAGCCTTAGAAATGGCTTTGCAACCCTTTCCAGACTGATAGATGTCAATTCCTTTGTTTCTCATCTGTTCTTGAATTTCTTTAGATCGCGGTATGACGTGTTGCTTTTTGAGATCTTTTAGCCTACTTCACTTTGTCAGACAGGTTCTATTGAAGCGATTTCTTGATTCAACAGGTCTGGCAGTAATCAGGCCTTGGTGTGGCTAGTGAAATTGGACTCAAAATGTGGTTAATCCATGATTTAAGAAGGGGGGCAATTACTTTTTTTACATGGGGCCAGGTAGGTTTGGATAGCTTTTTTCCCATAATAAATGAAATCAGCATTTAAAAACAGCATTTTGCATTTACTCGGGTTATCTTTGGCTAATATTAAAATTTGTTAGATGATCTGAATCATTTAAGTGTGAAAAATATGCAAAAAAGTAAGAAATCAGGAAGGGCGCGAATACTTTTTCACGGCACTGTAGTTCCATGGGCCTCACACTTCTCGATAATATTGCATAATGTTGACCCAGGAACGTCACGGTCTCTGGAGATGGACTTGTAGCCTCGAGATTATTCATGCTTGGATAAGATTTTCTGTCTGACGTCTTCATACAGTTTTCTGCATTTTTTCTATGCTCATTGTGGTGCACTCACTGTCACACAATAGCAGAATAAACGCTTTACTCCGTTTGAACTTGTTGAATCAGAGATTATTAGATTGCCGACATCAGTGACTCATTACAGGAGCTAAATGAGCTGCTTGAAATCAAGTTTAAGCCGAATGACCTGCTTGAAATCAAATTATTTTAAGAACTTGGAAAAAAGTGCCAGTGATGTTGTCCCGGCCATTTTTGGGCTTCTGTGATGAATAAGCCAGGATTTGGTATTTATTCTATTTTTGTTTTGTTCCCCTGAAAACCCGAGAGGTATGCATGTGGATACTGATGGTTGTACTAATTTCACAATTTCCTGAGAGAAATGGTGTTATTTATAAATGCACATGGGTGCCCATATTTTTGGCCAAGGCTGTATATCTGCACAGCAGGATGCTTCCTATAAAAGCTTTATTTTGTTCTTTCTATTATTCCTGAAATGTAGTGCTGTGCCTCGTGTTTGTGCTTTGCAGAGGCCTTCTGTGCGGGTGGGGTTTTGTGGAAGCTGCAGCTGCTAAAACAGCAATGTTTACTTTCTAGAACACAGAGGGAGACTTTATTGATCCCATTATCATCAAGGTTACCTGAATTGAAAATATTTTTTAATCCCCCGGGGTTAGGCAGGGAAGGCGGCCGGACGAGTAAAAACACATTCTAGTTAATCTTGTGCTGTTGAAAACTATCCTGTTGGAGCTCTTTTAAACAAGTTGCCACATGATAGTTTTCAACAACTTTGATATCTTGCATCATTGAGCAACAACATGTAGCTGCATTTAGCACTCTAAGGGTTAAAGCATTTTCAGCTGACTATTTATTAGCAGTCTCTTCTCACCCTATTGATGTGAGGTGCCTTGCATCTATTGAGCAGAGCCAGTATCATGAAATCCTGAGAATAACGGTCACTCAGTGCTTGTTTGTGTATATGTGCTCATGAGTCATTGGACAAGTAAGCAGGACATGGTAACGGGGCCGCAAATTTGTCAGTTTTGAAAACTTAAGTTCGAATGGTTTCCTGCTTCTTTCCTGCGAACAGAATAGACGCATAGCTCTCTTTGTTTCTGTGAGCTGCATCTCACGCTGATTGTATCTCACTGTTTTTTTCACATGGAGTGTTTTAGAGCTCATTCGTATTGCCCCAGGGTTCAACATGAAGATTTTTTTTTTTTTTTTCCTACTGACTGACCTACTTAGGTTGAAGGCCTGTGATACACTGGCCCTTCAGCGTATTTTTACTGGTGCATAAGGCAAAATGCAAACAGTGCTGTGAAAAAGTATTTGCCCCCTTCCTGATTTCTTTTTTTTTTTTTTTTTTTTTTTTTTATATTTGTCTCACTTAAATGTTTCAGATCATCAAACAAATTTTAGTATTTGACGGAGATAACCCGAGTAAATACAAAATGCAGTTTTTAAATGACGATTTCATTTATTACGGGAAGAAATTTATCCAAACCTACCTGGCTCTATGTGAAAAAGTAATTGCCCCCCTCCCCTTGTTAAAACATGAATTAACTGTGATTAACCACATTTTTTTTTTAGTTCAATTTCGCTGGCCACACCCAGACCCGATTACTGCCAGACCTATTGAATCAAAAAATCATTTAAATAGAACCTGTCTGACAAAGTGAAGTAGGCTAAAAGATCTCAAAAAGCAACACGTCATGCTGTGATCAAACGAAATTCAAGAACAGATGAGAAACAAAGTCATTGACATCTATCAGTCTGGAAAGGGTTACAAAGCCATTTCTAAGGCTTTGGGGCTCCGGCGAATCACGGCGAGAGCCATTATCCACAAATGGAGAAAACTTGGAACAGTGGTGAACCTTCCCAGGAGTGGCCGGCCTGCCAAAATTACTCCAATTTCCCGTCCCAACCTTTTTTTTTTTTTTTTTTTTTTTTTTGATTATCCACAAACAATGAATATACATTTTGTCTTCTTACTGAAATTATTTGCTCCATTTGAGCCTATTAACAGCTTCTATTTTTCAACAGGACTGGTAGTTTAAGTGGGAAAATAAACTCCAGATGTTACCAAATCCTCCAAAATAAAAAAAATAGAATTGCTTTTCAGTATAATTATCACTGGAGCTTTTTGTTTTGCTAAATTATTTAAAGTTTGTCTGACATAAGCCTATGGAGGCATGTGGACGTATAGATGTTGCAGTCACAAAGCAGGCATTGGAAAATCATTCAGTGTTGGCGCTTGAGCAATGTATGGTGTAAAGAGAACTTCCTTTTTAATGTGAAAATTGCAAAACTAAGCAGTTTTGAAAGGAGAATCAAATCCGCAGTGGTAATAATTTACCACTTTGTTCTCTGCCTTTTCTAAAGACAATATCTTGTTCTAAAACAAAATCTTGTATGCTATACAAGTGTTGCCTTCGACAAACTTCGTGCGTTGCTAGAATTACAGGCCTCCAAACGTGGTCCCATTTGAATTTTCTCCTTTCACACAGCACAGTTTAACTGATGGCCATTTATTTAATTATTTCATTGTAAAATTTGCTAATTTTCAAATTGCAATTAGAATAACACCTAGACTAGAAGTGTAGGTGTGGACAAATTTTGTAATTTGGAGTTACTGCACTCTGCCCATCATACCCACAGTAACCCCCTTCCAGGGAAGAAAATGCATAGAGGTGGCGAGCAAATGTGCCCCCAGAAGTTCCAAAAGGCCTCCCAAAAATTTGATTGCAGTGGTTATCTTTTTAAAAAAAAAAAAAAAAAAAAAAAAGGTTTCAAAATTGACGTGGTGCATAATCGTATGCCTCCAAGATAATGAATTGTCACTGTGAACATTACACAGCCATTGCAGATGTGCTTACAACACCTTGAATTGTGGGCACATATGGAATTTTCTCATTAATAGATTTGACTGAAATAGCTAGAGACTAATTTGCGAATGCAATCCTCAAATTTCTTAATGTGAGGAGAGCCTGACCTGCAAGTGCTGATCTTTCACCACAGCAGTGCAATTAATATATAAAAAAAAAAAGGTATTCTCGAAACAGAAATTGATGGTTACCATGTGTAGCTCAGTTTAAATACTGCCAACACCTGCAGTTCCAAAACTGGTGTTTGTTTCAACTACAATTTCACTCACAGAATTTTAACCAGGTGTTTATTTTTCATGTTTAGAGGGATTGCTTGCCCTTTTAAACAACCTCATAACTAAAATGGCAATACATATCTCCCTACGAAGAATAAAAGCCCAGTATCCAGCTGTGAGCTTCTATTTTGCAACCTGCAGTGCCTGTCTGGCTCAGCTCTTGCATGGTTACGAGAACTTGTTGAAGTGCTAAAACAGTCAATGGCTGCTCAAGGCCCTTCCTGTTGGTTACGATCTGTAGTTCCTCTTTCATTCCCAAATACTTTTGAAAATGAGACCCACAGTCATTAACAACCCACATCAGGTGCTGGCCTCAGTGCAACAAGTTCAGGAATTATTACGCAAAGGGGCTGTCACACAAGTCAAATGCCATGACGGTTTATTTGACCTACTTCCTAATTCCTTATAAAGGGGCTGGATCCCTGCTAATTTTGGAATGAGGTGTGGAGTTATAATGTTATGAAAGTCAGATCTGTTACAGGCTGTAGGGCCTCGAGGCTAGTTCGTCAAAACAACTCAGAAGACTTCCAGTTCTAGCTGTTCTGGAGCACAGGCAGTTCTGGTTGTGATTTATGAGGCGAGTATTTAGCTCAAAGCTCTTGCTTCTGATTGGTCTCTGACTCCAGTGGTATTCATAAAATGTGTTAAAGGGCATGTAAATCCTATGACTTGACCAACATTTTAAAAAGCTGGAATGTATCAGGAGACAAATGCACATTTCTCTCGGCTGAAATCAAACCCCAATCAAAGATGATCAATATTAATGACAGCTTGGAACAGTAACTGCCAACTACATTGTTGGCTGTACCGAGTAACCCATTACATTAGCAATGGAACACTGACACGTGCCAGTATATCAAGTGCGGCAAATGGTGGATTTAAGATTGAGAGTTTGTTTATCAATTTGGAATCCCGGAGTGACGTTGGATCGGATTCTAGGAACTGAAGCCTTTGGTCTTAGTGAGGCGGAAGAATACGTAGGGCTACAGCCCTATAAATATGAACCTTCAAGAAGCTATAGGTAATTGTGGGCCCAACAGGATTTACATAAGTCAATAAATTTCATAATTTATTACCATAATTCCAAAACGCATCAAAATGATAATGCAGAATTATTTCGAGAAATCCATTCTTGATAACCAGGTCGTTTAAAGATAAAACCTCCGTCAAAAAGTTTCGATTGCGGTGTTCTCTCACCATTTATTGCAATTCGCTGCATATCCAGAAAACATGCTGCGGATAAGCGCTTCAGGATCATAACTATCGACATTTAAAAAAAAATCATTAACCCTTTGGGCTTCAAGAAAAACTGTTTGAATTTTTTATTTTATCGTCTGTTATTTTGGTATGATTTTCTGGTAGTAAAGGAGCCAGAAATGATGTCACAGCCATTTTTCGAGAGGAGAGCAAAATGCTTCGAAAGCTCTATATCAATGAAATGTTTATCACCATCATTACTTTGGAAGGCCATTTAAACGATCCATGAGGTAAAATCAGATTTGCATACGACAATCAAACCATCTCAGTGAACTTGGATGAGATTATGGACGTGCCTGGATGACTAGTTTGTCTGTGCGCTATGCTCACCGAAGGCAACTAACAATCTTTGCCTGCTGAGTCATATTACAGCCCTGGGTTCCCTAGTGCACAGACACAAATGCAGGCCACTTCCAGATCTTCAGTCCCTGCTGGGGCAGGTTTGTTTAAGTTTGCTGATTAAAGGTGGTGTCAGTTATATTACCAGGAAGTCGATGTTGGTATGAGATGTCCCAAATAAAAGTCAGTGCTTGACGTGGGGTTCTGGTGGCATCTCTATATTGTATGATTGTGCTGTGACCTTTTCTTGTGTCTTACGCAATACCTGGCCCTTTTTTGGAGCTTTTTTCCTCCCCCTGCATTTCCTTATTCTATTATTAATAAAATCTGTTGTAGACTGAGGTAGGACAAGTACTTGCAAGTGATTAGACTTCAGAATTGGAAAAAAATTTCTGGCTACACCACCATGACATGAGGAGTTAAATGGGCTTTTTTCATTATTAACCATGGCAAAGTCGGATCAAAATGCTTATGAGGTTAGCTTGGTTCATCCATCTTCTGTTGTCTGTGATGGTAAATTATGAGTGACATCCACTTATTAGGCTGTTACTTAGGAGTTGGCAGATTATGGGGCAGAACTATTCTTGTCAGAGATATATTGCTGATTCATTGATCATGTAATCTTGATTGACACGCTGAGAAATTTGGTTAGGCTCTCTGGGACTATGTTGGAATGGTTTTCCTCATATCTGGCAAACCAACTTTTTGGTCTCTCATGGTGATTATGTATCATCTGTGGTGCTAACTGCAGAAATACCTCAAGGCTCCATTCTTGGGCCCATATGGTTATCAATTTTTATGCTTCCTCCGGGTCTGATTATTTGTCAGCATAATACACTACAGGCCAAAAGTTTGGAAGCAAGATCAAATTTGTCCAAAAAAGATCAGTTTCATTGGCATACTTTGCAACCAGTGTTCTCACCAGCTTATTTCAGCGTTGCGGGCCGCTACGCTGTTCCCTGAAAAAATACGCTGTGTCTTGGCCCGCTACGCTGTCTTTCATGCTGCGTGATTGCAAAGTTTGACACATTTTCCAGTAAAATATGTGCAAATTTTCCTAAACTCGTTTCCCTACCATCGTCTTCGCTGCAAACGAATAGCGTGTGGTTTGTTTTGACAGAAACAAGCATGTGCACATCGTGATATGAGATTATTTAGGAAAGAACGGGGGGAGGGTGCTTGATACTCCCATTTTCCACTGTGGGTGAATGAATAATGCAGCTTTCAGAACGTTGTTGTAGCAGGATCACATAAATAATTCCAGGATAAATGTGTTTTGTTTTTGTTTTTTTTTTTTCCTCATCGGTTGTTGCCCTGAATCTTACCCAGATATGGTAGTGCTATTATCTGATTGGCTATTGTGTAGCCCCTTTCCTTTTATTTTATTGGCTTGCAGGTGGCAAGCTGCCACCAAGAACTCCGGGGGAGACGTGTTTGATTCCTGCCTTTTTCCACAGTTACAGCGATGCTGCTGCGCTTATAGGCCTACTGTTGGAAATTGTTTTCGTTTTAATCATTTTTTTTGCGTGAGAAATTGTGTGTGTGTGTGTGTGTGTGTGTGTGTGTGTGTGTGTGTGTGTGTGTGTGTGTGTGTGTGTGTGTGTGTGTGTGTGTGTGTGTGTGTGTGTGTGTGTGTGTGTGTGTGTGGGGCGTAAATGCGTGACATCAGACTGAAATGAGTGACAATTGCGCTCATTGCGTGAGACTTGAGAGCCCTGCATTAGCATAACCCCTGAGTTCTCATCTGAGCCAAAGCCTTGGCAAGTTTACCTTTAGCTACAGTGGTCCCGGGTATTATTTCAAGAGATTTTACATGCAAGATTTGCATTATAGGTGAGTATATATATCCTTAAATTGGGCCATCTAGACTGTCAAATAGGCCTCAAAAAACCATGAATTGCCAGAGCAAAGCGGACCCTGTTGGGGGCCTCCGCAGCCCCCAAAGCCCTGGCCGGTATGGGTGATGTCCCACCCCACTACGCTGTCAAAAATTTCTGGTGAGAACCCTGGTAACAAAATAAACATGATTATTATTTAAAGAGTCCCTTATCAGAATACATTTTTACTCAAATTGTCAGGCCAATATTACTAGGCCCATGATTCTAGTGCCAGCCGGATTGCTGTTGGCATCCGGTGGGCTGTAAACCATGACATTAAGTGAATAATGCAAACTGTGATTTGTTTTTTTTACTTTTTCACTGAAGTTGACTCTTGCAAGTCTTCTCATCCCAAAAACTAAGCCCCTCCTTTCTTTTGTTACCAGACCATTGCTGAATAAATGTTAACATCAATACAGTACCTAAAGGTAAATAGAGGAAAATGGTGCATATCAATGAAAGAAAAGTCTAATCATGCAGTAAATACATCCCAAAATCCATAGGTTTCAGACTGGTTTTTAAGAAAGGCATTGTGAACAGAAACTTGAAGTTGCTTCCAAATTTTTGACTTGTATTGACCTTGCTTCCAAACTTCTGGCCTGTAGTGTATATTTTTTCGCTGCTATGTGGACGATACACAGCTGCATTTTTCAATAAAATACACTGATTTTCGCAGTGTTACATGACTGTTGGGCTGGTGTTTGAAAGTGGATGGCTAATAATTTTCTGCAGTTAAATTTCAATAAAACTGAAGTCATTATACACTGCCCATCCAAAAAAAGTCATGCTGTAATATGTTGTTGGGCCACCTTTAGCTTTGCTCACGGCCCACATTCATTGTGGTATTGTTTCGGCAATCCGATACAATGTTGCAACATTTATTTCTGACAAGATTTGCATGGGTAAGTCAATCCAATCCCTCTCCAGTACATTCCGAAGCTTGCAATTGGTTAAGGTCCAGACTCTGAGGTGGCCAATTCATGTGTGAAAATTATTCCTCATGCTCGATGAACCACTCTTTTAGTTTGAGCCTGATGAATCTGGGCATTGTCATCCTGGAATATCATCATCCATCATCATCCACCATCATCAATCATCATCATCTAGGATTATAAAGTCCATTGATGGGATGACCCAGCCAATCATTATATTCAGTTAGTCTGATTAATTCATTTTATTGCTGTTGAGCCTAGACCCCAGCAACTGAAGCGACCCCAGATCATAACACTGCCCCCAGAGGCTTGTACAGTGGGCATTATGCATGATGGGTGCATCGCTTCATGGGCTTCCTTTCTTACCCTGACGCACCCATCACTCTGGAACAGGGTAAATCTGGACTCATCAGACAACATGACCTTTTAACACTGTTCCTCAGTCCAATCTTTATGCTCTCTTGCAAATTGAACTTGTTTTTTTTTTTTTTTGCCCAATTGGGGGAAAAAGACTAAGTTTAAAAACAAATGGGGAATGGCCTTGCTCAGAACATTAGAGCTGCTGACTCATTGTCTTCTTGTAAATCCATTTCAAAGACTCGCTTTTATTGGCTTGCTCTTAGGGACTTTTTTTCTGAATTATTGTTTTTCTGGTTTTACTTTGTGTAAATGTGCTTTTTCTAAAATATTATTCCTATTTTCATGTGTAATTCCCTTAACCTTTTCCATTTTCCATCATGTGCTACATTTTTATATATTTCAAGTTTTGTTGTGTTCTTTCCTGTTTGTGAAGCAGTTTATGTTCTATTGCTTGAAAGGTGCTGTAATAAAATTTATTCATTTAAATACTAGATGTGCATAGTGTGGCCCTAAAGAAGGGAGTACTTTCAAAAACCTGGAACATTGATGTGGGTGTGCGGTCTGTATCTGCTCTGAGCACATGCAAAAGCACTGACAGCTGGGGGGTTGGCCATTGGCTGTTTTGCTGAATGATAACCAGCCTGTTCAAGAGCAATGACAACCAATCAGGTTACCGTCTGCGGCTACTGCATTCAAAAATGGGACCCACAGTGATTAACAACCCAAATCAGACAGAGGCCCTCGTGCAAAAAGTTCAGGAGAGTTATAACACACAGGGGCTGTTGGACAATTCAACCACCAAGAGAGTATTGTTGACCTACTTCCCAGTTCCTTTGTGAAGATGCTGGGTCCCGCCTGATTTTGGAATTTGGGTGTGGAGTTTCTGCGTTTTGTAATGTTACGGAAGCCCGATCTGTTGTGTCCATCAGGCCTCGAAGCTAGTTGGTCAAAAGCAACTTAAAAGCCTTATCATCAAGTTCCAGTTTTTCTGGAGTGCAGGGAGTTCGGCTTGTTTTTTATGAGAGGAGTATTTACTCCTAAGTTCTTGCTTCAGACTGCTCTTTGACCCCTGGTGGTGTTTATGAAATGTGTTCATGCTACACTCAAACCGTTTCAGCAAAATTGCATGAGAATATGGATATGACCGGCTCCTCTGTGTGCTGTGCTCACTGAAGGCAACACTTCAATCTTTTAAGCGCCTTGGGTTTGAGAAGAGCGCTATATAAATGTAACATTATTATTATTATTATTATTATTATTATTATTATTATTATTATTATTATTATTACCTGCTGAATCATATTACAGCCCTGGGTTCCCTAGTTTAAAGGCTAGTTCCTGCACTTTATTCCCTGCTGGGCAAGTTTACTTAAGTGTGATGATAAATGGTGGTGTCTGTTTTATTAAGAGGAGGTCAATGTGTGCATAAGATGTCCCAAATAATAAGTCAGTGGTTGAAGTGGGCCTCTAGTGAGATTTCAATTTGGTACAAGTGACCTACCCACAAATATCATGCGCTTACTGGTTTTTATGGATTGTCACTTTGAAAAACGTTACTTCCGTCGACACCTCAGTAAATGTACCTTCACTTCTAGAGCGTGAAATATAAAGAAGAATGGTAGATGATGCGGATGCAGTAGTGGTTGAGGTATTGAACGTGTGCAGTTTAACCCTTTCAATACTGAAGAGAGCAATGGGAACCAGAGTTACCCATTGGATTTATGTCATTTATTACTTATTCCAGATTTATGTCAGCTTTCTGTGATTGGTTTAACGCAAAACCCCACTCGAGTGCGCAGACGTTTGTGTGTGAGGGAAGCGAATGACGTATGGACGGAGGCTAAGTTAGTTATGTGGCTGGGGAACACAACCACACTTTGAGAGGACTGGGCAAGAATGGAAGTTTGAGACGCTCTGGGCTGCTGTTGATTGGTCAGACGCCGTAATGTCACTACCTGTGACGAAGTCTGATCTTCGCTGATTGGCTGCGAAAAATCTCCATGGTTCTATTGCCTCAGAACGGTGTGGGGGCGCCATTTTGGACGCTGACTGAAGTTACCAAATATGGTTCCTAGCCCAATAAAACGTTAATAATGCAACCCCAATTCCAAAATAGTTGGGACAAAGTGTAAATTGTGAATAAAATCAAAATGCAATGACTTTCAAATCACACCAGCCAGTATTTTATTCACAATAGAACAGAGATAACATGGCAAATGTTGAAACTGAGAAATTTTACAATTTTATCCACAAAATGAGCTCCTTTCAAATTTGATGGCTGCTACAGGTCTCAAAAAAGTTGGGACAGGCGCCTGTTTACCATGGTGTAGCATCCCCTCTTCTTTTTAACACAGAGTGGAGGTGTCTGGGCATTGAGGAGACAAGTTTCTTGAGTTTAGCCATTGGAATTTGATCCCACTTTGTTTAATACAGGCTTCCAGCTGCTGGAGAGTTTTGGGTCTCCTTTGACGGACTTTTTCGCTTAATTATGCGCCAAATGTTCTCAATCGGTGAAAGATCAGGACTGCAGGCAGGCCAGTTCAGCGCATCTAACTCTTCTCTGGCCATGCTGTTGTAATAGCTGCAGTATGCGGTTTTGCATTGTCCTGCTGAAATACACAAGGCCTTCCCTGGAATAGATGTCATCTGGAGGGGAGCGTATGTTGCTCTTAAACCTTTATATACCTTTCAGCATTCATGGTGCTTTTTAAACCTGCAAGTGTCCCACACCATATGCACTAATGCATCCCCATACCATCAGAGATGCTGGCTTTTGAACTGAACGCTGATAACAGGAGGGGTGGTCTTTCTCCTCTTTCACCCGGAGGACACGACGCCCATGATTTCCAACAAGAATGTCAGATTTGGACTCATCTGACCACAGGACACTTTGCTACAGTCCATTTTAAATGAGCCTTGGCCCGCAGAACACGGCGGCGCCTCTGGATCATGCTCAACAATGGCTTCCTTTTTGCATGATGGAGTTTTAGGTGGCACTTGTGGATGGCACGGCAGACTGTGTTTACTGACAGTGGGTCCTTGAAGTATTCTTGGGCCAATTTAGTAATGCCAATGACAGAATCATGCCTGTGAGTGATGCAGTGGCGTCTGAGGGCCCAAAGATCATGGGCATCCAGTAAAGGTCTTCGGCCTTGTCCCTTACGCACAGAGATTTTTCCAGTTTCTCTGAATCTTTTGATGGTGTTATGCACTGTCGATGATGAGACCTTCAAAGCCTTTGCAATTTGACGTTGAGGAACATTGTTTTTAAAGTATTCCACAATTTTTTAACGCAAGCCTTCACAGGTTGGAGAGCCTCTGGCCATCTTTACTTCTGAGAGACTCAGCCTCTCTAAGACATCCCTTTTATAGCCAATCATGTTACACACCTGATGCCAGGTAACTTAATTATTTGCTAAATGTTCTTTCAGCTGATTCTCTTATATATTAATTGCTTTTTCAGCCCTTTATTGCCTGTGTCCCAACTTTTTTGAGACCTGTTGCAGCCAGAAAATTTGAAATAAGCTCATTTTGTGGATAAAAATGTAAAATGTCTCAGTTTCAACATTTGAAATGTCATCTGTGTTCTATTGTAAATAACATATTGGCTCATGTGATCTGAAAGTCATTGCATTTTGATTTTATTCACAATTTACACTTTGTCCCAACTATTTCAGAATTGGGGTTGTACTTCAGCTAGATGAAAGAAGTTTTGTCTGTGTTTGTTGGTAGTCCTGACCTTGCTTGGGTGTGAAAACGGGGTTTCCTGGTGTTGGGGGATATTGATGACGATGGTTGTGTTTGATTGGTCCCTGACCTGCAGTGGAGGCCCTGTACAGGAACACTTACCCAGAGTACCTGCAGTACATCTACCTGGTGGCGCCAGTGTCCCTCATGATCCTGAACCCCATCGGTTTCGCCCTCTGCGAGCTCCACAAGTGGCGGGAGAACGTGGACCAGCGGCAGAACAAGATGCACATCGTGGGGCTGGTGTTTCTGCAGGTTTTGAAGAACCCGATCGTGTTCATGGTGATCGTGGGCATCGTCTTTCACTTCCTCCTGGACCAGCGGATCCCGGCTTTCATGGAGGAGTTTGTGGACGGTCTGGCTAATTCCTTCGGCGGAGCGGCGCTGTTCTACCTGGGCCTGTGCATGGTGGGCCAGCTGAAGAAACTGACCCGGTCCACTGTCATCGCCCTGATCCTGCTCATCACCGCCAAGCTGTGAGTACAGAGTCCGGCCCTCTTCTCCGCTGTACACTGGCAGCCAGGCGTTGTGTAACAGCAGGTGCCAGCCGCCCACTGCCTGAGGCTAATTTTATATTTTATGTTCTGAAAGCTGAGAGAGAAGATGTTCCTTAATAATTGGTTTTGGTTAATTATATTAATCTGTGTATTATTATCCCCTCGGCATATAATGCGGGGGGGATATAGGCATCAGTGTTGCTGTGTTTCAGTTCTTCTTTCAATCTGTGGACATTTTGTTTCCGGCGCAGAACTCAAATGCCATTCAGTATTTTTAACGAAACTTGCTGTGCGTATTAATCAGGTCCTAGACTTGTGCCTTTTGATATTTTGGGGTTTCTGAGATTACATTGCAGGGGCCGGGGGGATATGTGTCTTGTTAAATATAATCGCGTGTAGTTGTGACTATTTATGAAACATGATTAAAAAATCCACCTCTAATTGTATTTTCCAGTGGGATGGAATTCCTATAAGAAGCCTGAGTCTGTTTTATACACCTCCGTGTCAAATCTGTGTTCTCCCACCGGGCAGGCTGAGACGGCTCTGTGGAAAGCAGAATGCGGGGTTGTGTAAGACCCTGAATCAGCCTGACCTTTGCAAATGCCTCACATGTTTATCAGTGCGTGTTCTCGGGTAAAGAATCCGACATGGAGACTGTGACTGTCAGCATTTATTTCATTATTGTTCAAGCAGATCCAAATCTGTTTTTTTTTTTTTTTTAATTCTATTGATCAGCCTAAAGTCCAGGGATATTTTGTGCTCTCAGCATGTGTGTGGAATATCTGCACACGTACAGCGGTTTAGGGAACTGAGCGCGCTGCTCCTCTGGAGTGAAAATGGCTCCTGTAAGGAGTGTTGTGTTTATGGAGTAAGGGAGGTTATGGCAGGAACTTTTTTGAAAAACTTTCATTGGCTCTTGGGCTTATGCATTTATATGCAGAACCCTCTTATATTTATTTCACCAAAAAGGGTTTCATTCCAAACTCGACCAGGTAGTCAGTGATGCAAACCGTTGGGTTACACAACCAAATGTGGTTCGACAGATATTTTGGTTATTTGGATAATTCTGCCTCTGGCTGGTTTGCTGTTTGGAGATTTGGGTGCCCATGATATACATAATTTATCATGCCTTGTATCACTCCAACAACCCACAGGCGAGGCTCATGGGGTTGGGAGATATTTAAAAATTTTCAGACCGGCCACAGTCAGCCCAACAATCGCCGATTGCGGAAATATCCGTGCTGGTGTGTGCATGCGTGCAAGTACGTTTGTGTGCGTGTGTGTGTAGATCTGTGCTTGCGCGTGTGTGTGTGTGTGTGTGTGTGTGTGTGTGTGTGTGTGTGTGTGTGTGTGTGTGTGTGTGTGTGTGTGCATGGCATGCGCAGGAGGTAGGGGGAGTCCTCACTTCCCCTATTTGTCAGTGAATGCAATCATGCAAGAGCTTGTTGCAAGCGAATACCAAATCCCCTGTCTGGCGCTGTTTTTTTTTTTTTTTTTTAAACCGGATACAGCCGGCAGGCCTCAGGACCGAAGTGAAGCAATTTGCCGTATTTGCGTCCCGCACCCTGACATTAGAGGGCAAACTCAGAGATGGACAGTTATCTCAGTGAAGAAGCCATTGATGGTGATAGCAACCCACTAACTTGGTGGAAAGCGCACGAAAAGCGTTTCTTTAAAGGCGAACATGAACGGAATATTTGTGACGGCTAAATAGCACTCGCCTTTGCTTTGACAATTAAATTTTTTTGCCCTTCACCTCCTAAATGACAGCATTATTGACCCATCTGGATCAAATACACATGGAACAACTATCTTGTGCAGAAACTGCTGTTTGAAGGGAAAGATTCTCCACAAGATGGCTGTGGGCTATTTTTAAAACCTCTTTATGCATGAAACAAATAACGCCAATTTTTGCTTGTTGTGCATGAGCCTATTTAAGGTTCAGTATTTGTGTCACGTAGACTGTGGAAAATTATTCCAGTGAAACAAGACATTTGGAAATTCAATTACAGAATTATTTCGTAATTAAATTTAGCAATTTACGGACGCCGGCGACAGTATTTGCGCAATGGGGTTAAATGTGAAAGTCGCTGGGAGCTCGGACTTAGCTTGCTGTTTAATGAATGAAATAGGCTTACGATGGCGGGCGCTGCACATGGATTTCATGTGGCTATAATTTGGAGTTTGTTAACATATCGCTCCTCTGTAGAGCAGTGATTTAAATATCCACGGGTTGAAACAATTAAAAAAATGACAGGACTGCGCGGCAGCTCCGTGGAATGTCTTGGTCTAACGGTTGTAATTAAATTGTGTTTTACCCTCCATGGGTTCATAGCTTTTCAACACCAATCAATCATACAGCAACCAGTAAAAGTGGCTTAATTTTCAATCAGTTACTGCCCTGTTTCGTGAAGGACGAGAATCAGGGCAACAAGAACATGCATAATATGGCCCAACACCACCTTCCACTTTCCAGTCGCGCAAGCTTTTGCCCCGTTCAAAATGTGTTTTAGGTGCCTGGTCTGGTCAGGCGGAAGATTACATAATAGCCCTCGAATAGTTGGTTCATTTTTATTGCCTGTTGTGTTTCACACAGTGTGGCCTTTGATAATGGACTGCTCAAGGCATATTCGAAAGACTCAGGCAGGGAGAACCTGAACTTGCAAGCACATCTTGTAGAGGCGAGCGTCTGTACACAGGCTATCTTTTTCCTCTCACAACTTGTCCAGTAATTACTGGTAGGCCTATTTAGTAAAACCAACTTACTCCTTGCTTTAACTCATGCACTGTTTGAGGATGGAACATTAAATATATACTCTGGAAACACTTTCTGCGCAAAACGTCTTCTTTTCAAACCCAGATGTCTCTTGGCTTATGAATTCCAATAGAATTATCCTCTTTTTCCCATGCATGGTTCATATAATATCCATTTGCCATACCAAATGATCCCAATAGATATCCCATTTCAAACTGCTAATCAATGATGGCCACAGAAAACTTGTCACGCATGCAGGGACAGACTTGAAAGGAACATGGCTCCTTTATTGACTGTTGGTTGGAGTATTTTCTCAGTAAATATGCTCTGATTGTCTGGAATTTTCCGACTGTAGGTGAGCTCTTCATTTTAAGACTGGACCAAGCTTGGTGTGGCACACAGTTGGAGGGGCTGATCGCTGTGGTGCATGTGATTATTGGTCTGAGGGAATTTAAATCTGAATGGCTACGCTGGAAAATGGCTCCCTGTGCTGGAGGGTGAAACGGTGTTCTGGTGATGCTGGTTACTGGAAAATATTTTGCAAAATTTTAATTCTTGAATGCAAATATGAGCTGTGATTTTACACCTAAGGAAAGTAACAGCAGTTTGATTATAGCTAAATATTGAAATGTATGCTGGAATGTATTTCTGGCTACTTCTTCTTTGTTTGAGCGATTGAGTGAATGCATTCTCTAGCAGTTCTTAAAGAGGCGGAGAAAGCTCTAAAGCCTGAAAGCCAGTGTCATTCTTTTTACTTCTTTTGTGTTCTTCAGTTTTCAGAATTAAGTTCCAAAATGGAATCCCTGACTGGGCTCCAGGCTGCAACCATTTTTTGAAGTGCTGCACATTTTTAAATCATTTTTTAATGGTCGCACTGTTGTGAAATACAGCAGTTTTATAAACTTTGTTCATTATCATAATCTTGCCTGCCCTCTTGCCACACCTGTGTGTTGTATTGTCCCCTGTAGCTTCTTAAAGCGACTATGTCAGCCGGGGCACATGCGCGTGGCGAAGCGAAACTTCTTGAAAGAGTTGGGACAACTATTTCAAGTTTGTCGGAGATTTCGTGTTAGCGTTTTTCAATCGGTTTATATTGCGTTCATCCTTTAGAAGTTTGATGAAATTTTTACCAAACAACTATCTTTATTGATAGTAGAGCCTGTTCGTAGCATTAGTTTGTCATAGTTCGGGTTTTTGTAGCGTTATTATTGCTCTAAAGTTAGCCTACTGGAAGCGGTCGCAAAAGGATCTACGACGGCTGCATGTCGGACGAAATGTTGCGACTAACAGGTTCTGCGAGCATTAAAGACAGTTGCTTGATAAAAATTTCCCCAAACTTCTCAAGGATGCATGCAATGCAAACAGATTGAAACTCCACCACGAATTCACCGGTTTACCTTACCTCACACTTTCAATGTTTTTTCGCTCAAAGAAATATGGATGGATAGTATAATTTATTCTTCGTGGGTTTTGGCAAAAATAAATGCGGTTACTCTAGCAACTCCGCGTTTGCAGGCCATCTTCTGTATTTAAAACAGCGACGAAGGTACGCTTTACACGCTTACTAATAAGCTTGGGGTTTGTATTTCTGCTCCCTTGATATCGCACTGCATGTGTGAAAATGTTTATCGACTGGACTCTACTACGCATGTGCCCCACCTGACATAGTCCCTTTAAGCATTTTAGCCTTTGACTCCATGCAACTAAACTATATGAGAAGCTGCAAAACAATTTCCCATATACAATTATTGAGTGTAATGTACAACCCCAATTCCGAAATATTTGGGACAAAGTGTAAATTGTGAATAAAATCAAAACGCAATGACTTTCAAATCACACCAGCCAGTGTTTTATTCACAATAGAACAGAGATAACATAACAAATGTTGAAACTGACACATTCTACAATTTTATCCACAAAATGAGCTCATATCAAATTTGATGGCTGCTACAGGTCTCAAAAAAGTTGGGACAGGGGCCTGTTTACCATGGTGTAGCATCCTCTCTTCTTTTTAACACACAGTGGAGGCGTCTGGGCATTGAGAAGACAAGTTTCTTGAGTTTAGCCATTGGAATTTGATCCCACTCTTGTTTAATACAGGCTTTCAGCTGCTGGAGAGTTTCGGGTCTCCTTTGACGGACTTTTCATTTAATTATGCGCCAAATGTTCTCAATCGGTGAAAGATCAGGACTGCAGGCAGGCCAGTTCAGCACACCAACTCTTCTACGAAGCCATGCTGTTGTAATAGCTGCAGTATGCGGTTTTGCATTGTCCTGCTGAAATACACAAGGCCTTCCCTGGAATAGATGTCGTCTGGAGGGGAGCATATGTTGCTCTAAAACCTTTATATGCCTTTCAGCATTCATGGTGCTTTTTAAAACATGCAAGTGTCCCACACCATATGCACTAATGCATCCCCATACCATCAGAGATGCTGGCTTTTGAACTGAACGCTGATAACGGGAGGCGTGGTCTTTCTCCTCTTTAGCCCGGAGGACACGACGCCAATGATTTCCAACAAGAATGTCAAATTTGGACTCGTCTGACCACAGGACACTTTGCCACTTTGCTACAGTCCATTTTAAATGAGCCTTGGCCCACAGAACACAGCAGCGCTTCTGGATCATGCTCAACAATGGCTTCCTTTTCGCATGATGGAGTTTTAGGTGGCATCTGTGGATGGCACGGCGGACTGTGTTTACAGACAGTGGTTTCTTGAAGTATTCCTGGGCCCATTTAGTAATGTCAATGACAGAATCATGCCGGTGAGTGATGCAGTGGCGTCTGAGGACCCGAAGATCACGGGCATCCAGTGAAGGTCTTCGGCCTTGTCCCTTACGCACAGAGATTTTTCCAGTTTCTCTGAATCTTTTGATGATGTTATGCACTGTCGATGATGAGACCTTCAAAGCCTTTGCAATTTGACGTTGAGGAACATTGTTTTTAAAGTATTCCAGAATTTTTTTTACGCAGGCCTTCACAGGTCGTAGAGCCTCTGGCCATCTTTACTTCTGAGAGACTCAGCCTCTCTAAGACATCCCTTTTATAGCCAATCATGTTACACACCTGATGCCAGTTAACTTAATTACTTGCTAAATGTTCTTTCAGCTGATTCTCTTATATATGAATTGCTTTTTCAGCCCTTTTTTGCCTGTGTCCCAACTTTTTTGAGACCTGTTGCAGCCAGAAAACTTGAAATAAACTCATTTTGTGGCTAAAAATGTAAAATGTCTCTATTTCGGAATTGGGGTTGTACAATTTGTGTTCATACCATGGATTGATATGGGTTATTGGTTGTTCCATTGACTTGTATATGGTTGCAGCAGACTAGCACAATGCCAATTGCTTGGTTTTGGCCTGACGTTTCTATCTTTATCAATCTTTTGTTGGAGGCTAAGATTTATTAGCTTTATTAGCCCTTCATCCCAGTGAAGACGGACTAATTTGACTGTGGGTGACATAATTTTACTAGCATACTATTAGCACATATTCCCTGATTTAGCCTACCCATATCTGGGTCTGGCTAAATCAGTTGTTTCATTGGTTCTTGTTATCAGAGATGGGTTATCAATTAAATCACTTAATTTATTGTGATAAATTAATGTGTGGCAAAGGTACACAAAAACATACCTCAGCAGCCTACCCCATTTTCTGTGCCCTGCTGACACTTGAGCCACCAAAGTAAATAAACCATTAACTGGCTCCTGACTTTTGTTTTATTGTCCATTTTGACAAACATTTTTCTTTATCACAAAGCATCCTGCTTCTATAATAAACAAATGAGTGAAAATAAACTGTGAAAAAGTATTTTCACCCAATTCCTCTCTGCGTGCGTATTCACACTATACTGTACAGTTTCAGATGTTCTCACAAAATGTACTAAATGAGGATAAAATGAGGCTAACGTGAGAAACCGTTTCTATTTCATGATTTGGTTTATTGGAGGGAAAATTGGCCATAACATCACAACCACTCAAAGATGACGCAAGTAACCAAGATTATCTCATTCCAACGTTGCGTGTCAAGGTCTGCGGAGAGATCTTGGTCTGTAAGCGAGCGGTTGGTTATCGCCAGTGTGTTGTGTACTGGAGGAGAGGGGCCTGAACAGCTTTCACAAGGGTCACCTGGTTATTGCCAGGTGATTGTGTTGGTGCATCTCGGAGAGTCTGAGGTTTGAAAATGCTAAAGAGTGGAGAATTAAAGGGTCTGAAGCGGGCTGAACCGACAGTCAGTATTTCCACTTAATCCAAGACTTTGACCGTGAGGGAGGTGTAAGAGGTTTTTTACAGTAGGATGGGATGGTGTAAATCCCTTGTTCCGCCCGTCTCAGGTTGGTGATGCCGCTGATATGTCGGGACATGGTGGAGGTGCTCGATACAGGAAACTCCAGCTCCCTCAACCACAGCAGCCTCTCCAACTTCGCCTTCCTGTACGGCATCTTCCCCACGGCTCCCAGCGTGGCCATCTACGCCGCCCAGTACAACATGGAAATAGAAGTCGTGAGTCACACGTCTTTACGTTGATGTACTATAAGGGCCTTATGAGCGCCACATCCGGTTTGAGCGTTATTTCAGGTCGGGTGAGTAAAGGTGGGAGTATGATGGTGAGATGGAGAGCCCAGGTGACATCAGACCGGCTGAACACTGTAATTACGCAGCTGCAGGTTTGAATCGTTCATGTAGGAGCACCTCACACCGTATGTGTGCGGAGCTCAGAGTCTGACGCTTTTGTGACTACAAGAAACATCGGACCAACAAAGTCTGGTGCACCAAATACCAAGAACAATAACTGCTGTGGAAGAGGGTAAACTTTGATAGCTAGACATGAATGATTTCACATTTTTTGGTTTAAATGTGCAGAAAAGAAGGTAGTTTGTCCTTCAGCCAAAAGTGTACTCCCAGCCCGAACCCACTGTCCAGTGTAGATTCCTGTTTTACTGGGATTTAGGAATCGCGTCTGCAGGGCTTTTCAGCCCTACAATGGCAAAAGGCAGTAACTCCAATTGTCATGTATTGGAGTTACTGCCTTTTGCCATTGTAGGGCTGTTTTCCCCACCTAAACGTACCATCCTGGCCCCTGTTTATCCTACACGTGTGTTACGTGTTGGTCTTAAATGCAGTTAATTTGCTGCAGAGTGAATATGAGCACCTCAGAGGATACTCTTAAGTGGGATTGACCAAGAATACAGCAGTCATGATGAGCCCACAACTGCAGAGGGACGTTCAGTATCTGAACAAAATACTTGACTTGTAGTTTGTTAAAGGTTTTATGGATGAGAAAGCAGTGTGGTGAAATCGCATGGATTTGCAGCTTGTTTTTTTCTCATTCAGTCCTGTCATTAATGTTGTCTCTCTCTGAATTTTCCCTCGGCAGGTTACCTCAGGGATGGTGATATGCACCTGTCTTTCTGCTCCAATCATGTACGTTTCTGCATGGCTGTTGACAATCCCGTGGATGGACCCGATGGCGTTAGCATCTGCGCTACAGACCGTAGCCTTCAACATCAGTGTTCTCAGCCTAGTGGCCGTAGTGAGTAATTTTACTCATAATTTACGTTTACAATCTGAAAACTCTGAATATCTCAGGACTGGTGGGTGAGATTTTATGAATCCTGTGTTGGCTTGTGCTCCAAATTACAGTCAACTTGGTGACCTGCATGAACAAATCAAAATATCTCCGAAGAAGGACGTTAATATTGTCTGGAGAATGAAACAAACTTGTTTCAGTTTATTTTTGTAGGACCCATTTATATTTTTTCACTGAGTACAGCAGTCATGATGTCTCTGGGTAACAACCACTGATTTGGTGAAAAAGTGTATTTTGTTATTATTGAAAAGAATACGAGGCCAGTCCAGTATCAGGCCATGAATCAATAGGAAACAGGTGCTGCCCCGTGCTTTTCAGCTAATGATCGGTTAGCGTTAAGACGTGACCTCCTCACATGGGGTAGTTTTTGTTTCTAGGGGACCTGTGTACACAGGTGGTGAAATGTGCGCATTGATGCATTCCAGCGGTTCGCTGCCAACTTTAAACTCGTGGTTATGCTGACATTCCATCTTCGCCCTTGCGGGAAGAAGAACTGATGTAATCGCTCTGCATCTCTCTTCTTGGTCAGATCTATTTAGAAATCTATGAGTTGAGACGCCCCGGACATGAAAAATTACTTGCTGAGCTTTACATGTTCAGCTCAGTCAATGGGAGATCAGGGCCCTGCTGATCCCTCAGTGGGCAGGGCTGCTGTGTGTTCTCAGGACCGTCATTACACTGAGCCATCACAGGATTAAACTCCCCATTACAAAATACCGTGACTCACAGATGACATTGCGACTGCAGCCATTTGGAGATTACGATGTAACTTCACCTGTGTTATCATGTCTGTGGTGTAAGAGCATACCTGTCATTATCAGCTCATCTAGGGTCGGAGTATCATTTCCCCATCGTACCCAGATTTTTGGTTTTTAACTTTTCGGAATCAACAAGAGTTTTGGTCCCTGAAGTTACCACACGTCATTCCAGCATCTGCTGTGCTGCCACAGGTCGGCTAGTGGTCAAAAATCCTTTGGTGACAAACGTGTAAATCAGTCAGCCAGCTGTGAAATTGATGGCCCAGCTAGCTAATTCACTTTAAAATACAAGCAAACAGAAGGAAAGCAGCAAGCTACTTTTAGCAAATATTACAGACGTGGCAGAAAGGGTGTCTGAAGGATAAATGTCATAACTTTGTGGCACGGCAAGATGGCTTTGGTTACTGGCAAAATTTTTGCTTCTGGTTAGATTGGTTGCTGTGCTCATTCAGTTGTGTTCATCAGAGCAGTCTGTAGAGATCTGCGTGTTTAAGGTCAGGCCATATAAAAAAATGTGTTGGTTAGAATCCCCTCCCGCCTTTTGATTTTTTTTTTTTTTTATTTTTTGAAAAAAAAAAGAAAAAGAACCAAATTTGCGCCTGAGAAGTGAGATGAATGCTCAGAATCTATGCAGTGGACAATCTGATCAGCTTTCAATCACTGCGCCACCTAGGGGTCGGGCAGATTAGATTCTTTATGTTAATACATGAACCTACATATGATTTAGGTTTTGTTGCTGCATTTGGATCTTAAGCTCCTATTACAATAAAATAAAAAATAAACAACTTTCCATCCACTCCTGAAAATTGAAATGCTAAGGATGCTTACCAACTGATTTTTTTTTTTTTTTTTTTTTTTTTTTTTTTTTTTTTAAATACTGCCTTTTGTGAAGTAGAAAAATGGCTTGTGCGTGTGTATGTTGCAGGTGTGGACAGTCAGCGTCATGCTCCTGAGTCATAAGTACAGCCGGCTGCCTCACGTGTTCACCATGAATCTCTTACTGGCGCAGGCAAGTCGATGAGCTTTCATGCACCACGTACCCGATTTTGCATTAGAGATCCCAGAACTTTAACCCTTAGAGCGCTAAATACAAATACTGTTGCTCAATGATGTAAGATATCAAATTCAAAGTCGTTGAAAACCTATCATGTGGCGACTTGTTTAAAAGAGCTCCCTCAGGGAAGCACTTTTAAACAAGTCGCCGCATGATGGGTTTTCAACAGCATGAGATGATTTAATTTATAATTTTTTGAAACTTTATTTCAGCGCTCGGAGGGTTAAGCAAATTCCTTTGAACTGATGCAACTAGAAAGCTGTATGTGTGTCTTGCTGCCCTTTGCTGTCAAATGACCACAATTTGATTCTAGAGTTTTAAGTTGTCCTTTATTCTATTTTGGCTTATTTTTATTTTGTGTCTTCTTTATTAGTTCCTCAGTTGTGTCAGTATGATTCTGTGGAACTTCATTGTGCAGCGAGAGAACTTTCTCGGACAAATTCTGACTTTCGCCCTGCTTTACGGCTCAATTTACAGCACCTATGTGTGGGCAGGTATGTCCCTCGCTCGTCTTCATGGTTACAAATATTGTTATTTCTGGGGAAAAAAGTCAAACGTGTGGCCTATAGTTGTGCATGCAGCGGGAATACGTGATGTTTTGGTGTGCCCCTGGGTCTGGAAGACATACAGTAGCGCTCAGCTGAAAAGGCTAATTGGCCGCTTGTGTTCCCCAGTTGTTCTCCTGCTGTTATCGCGCTCCTGTCTCACTGAGACCAATCACACCCCTTCTTATGTTCACCTCCGCCTTCACCACAGTCACACTGTAGTTCCACTACAGCTGAGGTACTGTTGCCTGTCTGGCGCTAGCCAGCATATCCTAGATTACCAAACGGCACTTCCCTGACAATGAGCAACGATACAAAATTCATACTTTGTCACAAAGGTGACAAGTGTGTGAAGTTTATTTGTATTTTTTTCAAACATAATAGATAGATTTGCTCTTCCCAACGTGAATGAAATAAAATTCTTATTTATACTTATTAATTCAGACTTCTGTCAAACCAACTAGATTCTTATTTCTCTAGTTGTGACGAAAATCTCATCTTCGGCCAGCAAAACGTTTTCTCATATCCAGTGGAGTTGCGTTGGGGTTGGCTAGCTGGTCAATTTTTGTCTGGAAAAATTATGAAATGCATCTGTCCTTAACTGTCATGGCGAATTTGTTTGAATTATGTTGCAGGACCTTCAGAAGTGATGAATTTATTGAAGGCCAATGACACTTAAGTTACTTCTGTCGCATTAATTTGTAATACTCAACAATTGCTCAAGCAGCTGTGTCAAACATAATCCTCTTGGCACAACTAATGCAAAATTTACCATATCCAGGGGATGACAAATTATTAGTCCATACAAATTACTGTTTTCGTTTAAATATGGCCTTTGACTTTTAGGGAGTAGTTCGGTTGTTGAAATTCTATGGACAAATGTGCGACTACATGTACGTAAACCACGCTCATGTACAGATAAATATCATAGAATGTAAGTTTATAATGCTGAAATCTTGGAATTTTTGTTGAAATTTATTTTTCAAATGATGGACATTTAAAAATGCATGTTTTCTGAGATTACATGTTTTGAAAAATACAGCTACGATGGAGTTGACGTGCTCTGCCCTGCAGCTAGAGATCCATTTGCGGTAATGTGTTGAGCGTCGTCAGACATATTGTGATAACCTCACATAACAGTGAGCCAGCCGTCTTAGCCGGGCCTACTTTCAGCTTGACCACATTAGGCAGTATGCCGTCGTCTTGGGCAGTGACCGCGATAACTGCCCAGCCGCTGTAGAGCTGTTATCCAACTGGTAACGGGAAACCTTTGGCTTTTCAGCTGAGTGCTGCTGTACAGGGGTCGGTTCAGGTTGATGGTCTTCGAAGTGCTGTGTAATTACCCACGCCACTGCTCTTGTACCCCATCTCCTGTCAATCTGGATTTTTTGTTTATCCTGCACCATGTGGTCATGGGATATATACATTGGTGAGGTTGGTATGTGGCTCTGTGTGTTTCAGGTCTGATCGCACTGTCAATGGCGCTGATGAGGAGGGATGATCAGTTGAAGGTTCGGCCAGCTATCTTCCTGGCCCTGGGATGGGGGTAAGTTTGTCTTTTCTGGGGGTGGGGGCTGAGAGTGGGGGCAGGCGCATTCCCCTAACGAACCCTTTTTGAAAATTTACCCAGAATTCCTGCGCTGGTCGTGGCAATCCTGCTCGCTGCGGGGGAGAAGGTTCCTGACAACATTGACTCCGCCTTCTTCTATGGAAGGCCTCAGGTGACAGCGGCCCGGAGAGTCGAGACACGGCGACATCACTGACCGATAATAGTTAAAACTTCTGTTGAATTTATCGAGAGGCGCAACAGTGTTGTCATTCAAATGCCCCGAAGAGACAAATTGGACTTAGCTGCACAGAATTCAAAGCCTAGGAGTAAAGAAAAATAGTTACGTACCAGCATACTTTCTGTTGTATTTGTGGCATGCACTGAGGTGTCTGTTTATAAAGTGTACGGTAGGTGCTGTCAGGGATTTCAGAACAAGAGCCGAATGCAGATCACAGAAAATGATGGTAGGCTTCTTTATTAACTGAAGGAGATATTTCTCAAAGGAGCTTTAGAGGGGACGGTCCAAAGTCAGGCGGGGGCCAAACAGGATCACGGGGGGTCAGGCGAAGCTGTTGGACGGACTGGTTCAGGCCTGTTACTGGGATGGAAAGCTGAAAGAACCAGGGCACACAGGCAGGTGAACATGCTCTCCTTGTAGGAGAGGCTGGAAGAAGCCACTCGAAGATTCCCAATAAAATAGTGACTGGTTTTTCTCAGCAGTTTACACCGAGGACGCAAGAGAACAATCCAGCAAGGGAAAGACTTAGACTAGGAACTTAAAGGTGCACCATGCAAGTTTGTTTACTTTCTGTGCGATTATATTTTTGTCTTAATTCGCCGACATCTCCCCACGATCCGCTAGCTGCCTGCCCCTGAATTCACTGTAAAAAAAAACGGGGCTCTGGAGATCGCACAGGCATCACAAACTGCAAATAAACACAAGGGGCACAGGCTGTGCCCCATAACATAACAAACCGTCCCGGCCAATCACTGACAAGAGTTGACAGTTATGGAAGCATGGGAAGGAGGGAACTATGGGAGGGAGGGGCGGACTACCTCTGTTTTGTTTGAGTTCGAATGTCAACAGAAGTGAAAGTAAACAAACTTGCATAGTGCACCTTTAAATTCTCAAAATGACGCTTAACAATTGGGAGGGAGGTACACCGGGAGCACAAAGGGAAGGGTGAAGCACGAGAGTAAATAATGAGAACTAACTGAGGAAACTGAAAGAGTAAATGGCGAGGACTGCTGGACTTCAGGGAAAACAATGAATAGACTGAAAGTGACAGGTGTTTCCTCTGAAGACAGAAATAGCTCTTCATCTGAAGCAGAAGTCAATATGTTGAATTTGTTCTTTATTTCTGTCTGTATAAGTGCTTGTTAGTGAATATTTTTTAATAAATCCTGCCTCCATAGTCTTTTTATTTGTAAGCTAATGCATTGA
Source organism: Gymnothorax javanicus (assembly GCA_029692085.1). Lineage (NCBI taxonomy): Eukaryota > Metazoa > Chordata > Actinopteri > Anguilliformes > Muraenidae > Gymnothorax > Gymnothorax javanicus. Next base: position 66,047,640 of record CM056204.1, read on the forward strand.
GATGCAGTGAGAGAGGACATGTCAGTAAGCTGACAGCATTACATGCACTATTGATGATATATTTTTAAAGCAAAAAAGCGTGGTGAGGGGCTTTGAGCAGCGGGCACATGGGAAATCGAAGGGGAAGAGCGTTCGTGATAACCTGAAATGTTTTGATCTAAATGCAAGAAGCATTAAAAATAAATTTCGAGAACTTGAGGCCGTTATGATTAGTGAAGGCTATGACATAGTTGGGATTACAGAGACATGGCTTAGTGAAGAGGATGGAGATGAATATAATGTAGAAGGTTATAGGCTCTTTAGGAAGGATAGATGCAATAGGCGAGGAGGGGGTGTAGCACTCTATGTGAACGAACACATAAATGTGCAGGAAATTCCTGAAATTGAACATTCCTTGCCCTGCGAAGATATCTGGGTCAGGCTCACTGGCAAACACGAGACTGGTTTAAACATAGGTGTATGCTATCGACCACCAGCTTTGGACAGTACAGTCAATGAAATGCTCTTTAAGAGGATTACGCAAGCTTGTAGAGGAGGAGGGACTATTATTATGGGAGACTTAAATTATCCTGGTATTGATTGGGAAAAGGTGAAAGGACAGGGGAGGGGGGAGGAAGAATTTCTAGATGTCATAAATTATAATTTTTTGGTGCAGTATGTTAATAAACCTACAAGAGAGAAGGCAATTTTAGACTCAGTGCTCTGTAGATAGAATTAGCAATGTTGAGGTACGGGAGCCACTTGGGACAAGTGATCACTCTACTATTAATTTTGAGGTTTCATGGGAAGTTAAAAAGGTGTATTCAAAAACAAAAATTTTCAATTTAAGGCGAGCAAACTTTGACAGGATGCGCTCATATCTAAGTGAAATAAAATGGGAGACACTCCTGGACTGTGAGTCTGTAACTGAGATGTGGGAAAGATTTAAGGGGGTTTTACTTGATTCACAATGCAAATTCATTCCAAAGGTGTCCAAAAGTAAGCTGAAAAAGCAGAATCCTCAGTGGATGACCGCAGCTATTCGTAGGAGTTTGAGGGAAAAGAGGAATCTTTATAAGATGTGCATAGAGGATAACAATGAGATTACTAAGGCCGAATACTGTAAAATGCGGGCTGTGGTCAAAAAAGAGCTGAGGAATGCTAGAAGACTGTATGAAAGACAAATTGCAGAGGGGGGCAAAAACTAACCCTAAGCGCTTCTTTCAGTACTGTAGTAGAAAAAGGAAAGTCAAAGAGCAGGTTAAGCGCATAAAGAATAAAAATGGATCGCTGCTATATAATAACAAGGATATTGCGGACACCTTAAACGGTTACTTTGTTGAGAATTTTACCTTAGAGCGGGTCTTTATTCGGCCAGAGGGCATGTCCAATGCTCAAGATTATTTGGCGGAAATTGAGGTTAGGGATAACGTAGTATTAGACAAGTTGCATAAACTAAAGGCGGATAAGGCAGCGGGTCCTGATGGCTTATATCCTAGAGTGCTCAGGGAAGTTAGTGAGATCATCTTTAAGCCGCTATCCGCCATCTTTGGACTGTCTTTAGAAACTGGAGAAATACCAAATGATTGGAAACAGGGTAATATAATACCAATATATAAGAAAGGGGACCGTACTGAGCCAGGTAATTACAGGCCAGTCAGTTTAACTTGCATTGCGTGCAAAGTATTGGAATCTATCATAAAAGATGAGCTGGACTTATTTCTTGAATGTAACAATATCTAGAGGGATAGCCAACATGGTTTCTGTAAAGGAAGGTCATGCCTGACAGACCTTATGGAATTTTTTGAAGAGGCCACCAAGACTTATGACCAGAGCAGGGCTTATGACATCATCTATTTGGATTTTCAGAAAGCATTTGACACAGTACTGCATAAGAGACTAATTTTTAAAATGAGCTCCATTGGAGTTACAGGAGGTATTCTGAAGTGGATTCAAAATTGGTTGCAGGACAGAACACAAAGAGTGGTGGTCAGTGCTATCTCATCTGAGCTAGGTATGGTGGGGAGTGGCGTCCCCCAGGGATCGGTGTTGGGACCCCTGCTGTTCCTCATCTACATTAATGACCTTGATAGGAATATTGAGAGCAGATTAGTGAAATTTGCAGATGATACTAAATTGGGAGGTTTGGCAAATAGTTTAGAGTCCACTAAAGTGATTCAGGATGATTTGGATAGAATCCAGAATTGGGCAGAAATGTGGCAAATGAAATTTAATGTAGCGAAATGTAAAGTAGTACATGTAGGTAATAAAAACATTAGACGGGATTACTTCATGGGAGGTTTTAAACTGGAATGTGCTCCACAAGAGAAAGATCTGGGAGTGATTGTTGACCAAACCCTCACAGGCTCTGGCCATTGTGCCGTAGCAGTTAAAAAAAAGCCAATCGGATGCTGGGATACATTGCCAAAAGTATTGAGTTCAAATCCAAGGAGGTGATGCTTCTTTTGTACAACACATTCGTCAGACCACATCTAGAGTATTGTGTACAGTTCTGGGGACCATACTTTAAGAAAGACATAGAGGCTTTAGAGAAAGTTCAGAGAAGAGCCACGGCTAATTCCGGTATTAAGGATGACAGCTATGAGAAGAGGCTGAAGATCCTTAATCTCTTTAGTCTTAGGAAAAGGAGACTAAGGGGTGATCTGATTGAGGTCTTTAAATATGTTAAAGGGATTAACAAAGTGAATTATGTAGGATTCCTTCAACCAAGTGTTGTTAGTAGAACTCGGGGTCACAAATGGAAGCTGACCAAAGGTAAATTTAGCACTGATATTCGGAAATATTTCTTCACCCAAAGAGTAATTTCGGTGTGGAACAGCTTGCCTGACCATACTGTTGAGGCAGAGACCTTGGGAGTTTTCAAGAGCAGGCTTGACTTAAAGTTAGATACCATTGAGTCATTGAGTATCTGAAGTGATATATTCACGATAGTACAAAGAAACTGGCGAGCTTAGTTGGGCTGAACGGCCTGTTCTCGCCATTCATGTTATGTTATGTTAGTAATGTTTCACCTGGAAACTGCCAAGTTTCTGTATGTATTGGCATTTTCAAGATGCTGGTGTTTAGAATGCCAGAGGAGTCTTTCAGAATGGTATTTCTCTTCAGCGGCTTGTGTATTAGCCAGCAACATTTGCTCAAATCATGTTAGGCCCTGAGAAACTTCAGAGTAGATTTGAAAGGCATACTTAGTGGGATGTGTCCGTTGCTGTTTGTAAACACATTCAAAGTTGGCCCCATCTCTGTGGCTCAACCACACCAGAAATGCACACATCCACTGATGAGCTAGATACACACTTTCATCCTGTACAAACATTGGGTAGTTAGCACAAATGTAATTTTAGCTTGTTAGCTCAAAATTACTGTTGTGGTTTTGGACCAATGCTGTATCTAACAATGTGGCTATACCAGTTCTACATCGTTTAAAAAATACAATGCCAGGACTAATGTTGGCTGTAGTCTGCTAGCTTATTAGTTACCTGCTCATTACAACCACTTAGCGCTGAGCCACCCACAATCTACTTATTGGCTACATTGGTTTATGATTACTGCAGCTGGCGTATTCGGCAGAAAGTTCTTCTCAGCACTACATATCTCATGAGTTATTTTCTCAACATTTTAGTTATTTGCATTGGTTGATAGTTGGACTTTGTGTGTAGGTACACTGCTCATGTGTTAAGTTATACTGCTAGTTAGCTACTTTTTTTTTTTTTTTTTGTGTTAAATTTGTTAACTAAGCTGTCACAAATGAAGCACGAGCCAGTCCTTTGGGTTTCAAATTTTGTAAGCACAGAAATGTTTATTATATGTGGGCATGTCAGACCAGTCTGAGGAGTGAGAACTGTTTTCAATCAGTAGCGTAAGTTGCCTTTCTACCGTGATCAATGGGAGTGAAGCGGCTTTGCCTTTGTTTAGGTTATATGTTTTTAATGCGATGGACATACACTCCTGTGTTTAGCCTTATATCTTCTGTAGTTCTGTCCTTTGGTGCTCTCAAGAACGCATCGTGCACCATACATGCAGATGAGCATGAGTGAGTTGAGTTACAGTGGGTGATGTTTGTGTGTTTGTATGTTTGTATGTATGTAGGTCATCAGCTCTACAGTAGTGCTCGCCTGCAGTATCCTCCTGGGCGGCTGCTCGCTGATGGGCCTCAGCCGCGGTGCTCAAGAGAGCAACTACCAGGTCTTGGACCAAGGCTTCGTCTCCGGCAACAGCGAGAACCTGAGGCACCAGAGCGGCTCCGAAGACCAGGCCGCGCCAGAGTCTGCTACTGCAGGGAGCAGTAATGCTACAGGTACACAATCCTGGTGTCCTAGTGCACTCTGACAGCTGAACTGCCAGCACACTCCAAACGCAACTGAAACATACTTTGCGCATGAGATGAACAAAGATGCACGCTTCCTATGGCAATTTATTATGGTGAATACATTCCTTTGGGTAACTTTCCTTGTGTGAACTTTCACATTTCTCCCAACTTTTTGTGCAGTATAAAAATTAGACTGAAAGGAATGATCACTATTGTTTTTGAATTGTTTCATGGTATGCTGTATTAACCCTTAGAGCACTGAAATAAATGTTTTAAAAAATATAAATGTAATTGTCCTGAACTGCTGAAAATCTATCATACTGCGACTTGTTTAAAAGAGCTTCCGTCGGGGAGCTCTTTTAAACAAGTCGCCACACGATAGGTTTTCAACCGCTTTGATTTTGATATCTTACATCATCGTGCTACAATAGCTGCATTTAGCACTCTAAGGGTTAATATTTGTTCTGGTTCCTCTTGAGATGGTATTGTGCAGTTTTTTTATTTCCAGAGTGTTGTTCCGTGTGCTCATGTCTGTGTGCATGTTTTTGTTGTCTGTGCTGGGATTTCTGGTTCATGTCTCTTGTCTCTGTGCCCGTCAGAGTGCCGCACATGTGACTGTGTTCAGCCCGAACTCATGCCTGACATGGTCATCAGCACCAACATAAGTAATCTAGCATCCATAAACTCAGGTATTGTGACATGTAGAGTGTTAGACTTGTGACAGATTATTATCCCCCGCCACGGTGTGGATGGGTGTGCAGAAATGAGTGTTGTTCTTCCGTCCGTCTGTCCGCATGCCCATCCGTCATGGTTCTTTTCACCGTGCAATATTTCTCATGAAAATTTCATTCGCGGCTACAAGTTATTGCATCTGCCTGTCCTTCTGTCCGTCCGTCCGTCCCACTCAGTTTTGTGTCCAGGCCATATATCGACTATCGTGTTCTTTTTACAGGCCAGAACTCCTGAACCGCTCAGTATTTCTCTGCGAAATTTAATATGTGGATACATCTTACACTGCAGACGTGCCTTTTCATACATCTATCCGTCCTCCTGTCTGTCTCTCCGTCCCTCCACCGCATTTTGTTTCCAGGCCAGATATCAGCCATCCAGTGGCGGGGGATCTGAGTATTTCAAACTTGTTTCTAACTGATGAAGATTTTCTCTTGCTGACAGACAAACTGTTTAATTGTGTGCAACAAATAACTGTACTTTTAGAAAAATTTTCTGCCTGCAGGTGGGGAAAGACTTTACACACAGCGTAAGCTAAAGGTTGCATTGTCAGTGTTTTTAACATGGTGCATTTTAAGGCTAAATTGCCTTATTCATGCTGTTTAGAGATGTGGGTAAGGTCGACTGCCAAGTGTACACTAACCATGTAATGTAAAGAGTGATCTCCGCAGGGCTTGAGAACGTGTAGTTACTGATACCCTTTATATGTGGCTCCTAATATCTCATTCAGTAGTCTAGTCGCCAAACAAAAGGAAGGGTGTCGATTGCCTTTGCCGAACATTCAGGTATTGGTCATGGTATTCACTTCCAAGTTAAAGTAGAATAATGATACTAATGCTAAATGTTAAATATGAATCTTTTTACCTGGTTTCTGCCATCTGTTGAAGTGTGTCCAGTAGAACAAAGTTATTTCAGGCCTGAAGCTAAACTCTGAAAGCGGGATTACGGAGTCGGCAGGGTAACTGTGCTGAGCGAGACCTCGGGCGACTCCGGTTTCCTCCTCTTCCATAGTTCCATATTTGAGCGGGTCCCTGATTTTTCTGGGCGCAATGCTGTGATCATTCTGTAAGAAACTCGGGTCTGCTCTGGAATAAGCCATGTAATGTGGTGTGATGTGTGTGTTATGCCGTGATGCTCGGCGGTAATATGCCCCGCCCCCGTGCCGCCTCCCTCAGATCAGTGTGAGGAGGGCTCCCAATCGCCACGCCCCTTCCTGACCTCGGAGGCGGAGCCAGGGCCTGACAGACAGGTGGCCCGACATGTACTGCTGTGCCTGTTACTGACCGTCTGCCAGCTGGCTGTGAGTTCTGCCGTAAAAACCACATCTACCTCATTAAACCTCAACACTACACTGTACCGTACGAACCTCATCTACCACGTTTCATCAACACTGCACTGTGCCGTACAAACAATGTCTACGCCCTTCAGCAACTGGTCAGATTCGGCCAAGGCTACGCTGCACCATACAAACCACGTCTACCCGTTTCATCTAGCCATCAGATCATGCCAATATGATGTCGCCTTGTCAATCAAAAATAATTTTTTATTTTTAGTCTGGAGGGTAAAGGTTAAAAAAAGTTAAACCATGGTCCTGGTTTTACAGATTTTCACAATTTTTTTTGATCAGAATATTATTTATAAATATTATTGATTAGAATGTGCGAGAGTGCCGCTAGAGTAACTTAAAATGGAGTGATTCAAAGTGCTTATGTTTTTGCACTCATTAAGATGATGGGTAACGGGTAAAATGAGTCATCAACCGAATTTATGAACCCCAGAGTAAGACATGATGGAATGAAGCTGTATCCAACCTTTAATCTCTTTTACATGCGCTGTCTCTGTCTATCACAAATTGAGGCATGCGAAGGGTTAATTCTCCCCATCGATGTATGTTGTCGGATATTTACGTGATTTTTGAGGTCATGCAGTTTCCGTAATACGGTCCATGTAAGTAAGACCTGACCCTCTTTGTCTTGCAGAATCTCTCCAGCTGCCTGTGGTGGCTCTTTAACCGTGTTCCCGGGAGGCTGTATTTGGAGCTGCAGTTTTTTTGTGTTGTGGCCAATTATGGGCAGGTATGCTTGTTGAAACACGTTCAGAGGGGAATTAACTCATGCTGCGTTCACAAGGAACCGGTTATAACGCCTTCTTATCCCCCAGGGCTTCATTTCATTCGGAATCTTTGGACTGGATAAGCATCTGATAATCCTGCCATTCAAAAAGCGGTAAGCCTTCCTGTTTTCCGAGGGGTACGGTCGAGGATATTTTGCGTGTGTGGGTATTCAGCGTGGTATTCAGCGGTGTGTGCTTTCTGAGGTAGGACCTTCCAGAAATCAGCCTTACCAACCATGTTCATACTGACTCGTAGTGCAGACACATGCCTCATCAGGGGTTATTCAGGTTCAGCTGTTGACATTGAGCAAGAGCAGCACTTTCGGTCAGGTGGGCGCCTGAAGTCTTTCACCTGCTCTGATGAGTAAGGTCTTGAGGTAAATGGGGCTTAAAGTTCTCCAGTACTATGCCAGTATTTGGCCGTACGTGTTGTTTCACATTAATGACGGGTATTATTGACCCAAACTTGGTTTCAGTGTTGCAGCACGAACCGCTGAAGTGTGTTTTATTTATTTTGGCGACTTGGCCAGTCTGGTCTTGTGGCGCAATGCAGTATTTCACCATCATCGATGGGTTTCCAGGAGACGGCCTGTACCACAGCGTCACGCCTCCCTTGTAAGGCGGCAGACAGATCAGCGGTGCGCTGAGAGCGGACGGTTTAGTGGCTGTGATGCAACATTGGAAAAAAATCCCTCCATGTATAAAGGAACAGTGAAAAAGCTTTGTAGCCTTTACATAACCAAGCATCTGACTGTCTATTTTTCTTTTCATCTCTGTCCAGTGTCTAGCAGGCGAGATGTAGAGTAGCCTAAAATGAACTTTAGACTTTCTGTATGCATGTCAACCCATCTGTCTAGCGGAGCTAATGGTAATGAACCCTTAACCCTTGTTGCTCAATGATGTAAGATGTCAAAATCAAAGCTGTTGAAAACCTATCATGTGGCGACTTGTTTTTTAAACAAGTCGCCACATGATAGGTTTTCAACAGCGCAAGATAATTAAATTAATATTTAAAAAAAAATTTATTTCAGTGCTCTTAGGGTTAAAAGCCTGATTAAATGCCCATCTAGAAGTTTCTTTGCATCCAACAAGTTAGTCTCATTCTGAGAGCCAAAAGTACCCATCTCTGATATTTTACATTTTAATACATAATTTATGTAACATACCGTTGGCTGGATGCTTCCTTCACAGGCCTGAATAGCAGGCATGTATGTATGTTTCCAAATTAAAATTTAGTTGTCCAGAGAAAAAAATAAAATGCCCTGTCTTCATACTGCCTGCAATTAAATACAAGTCAGTGTAAATTTAGAAATTACTGCTGTCTTTTTAAAGTGCAGTTTCCATACCGTTGATGATGTCTTGGCAGTAAACTTTTAGGGGAGCTGAGCAAGCTCACAGTGTAATGATATAATTATTTAATCCCCCATACTGTCCCATCTTTTTTACGCTCGTCATCAGTAAGGATCAGTGACTTATGTTATGAAGCTGTTTTTGTTTTTTCTGTGCGTTACTAAAGTTTTCTTGTAAAACCAACTTGTCCTGCAGTTTTTTGCAGATTGTTCCCAAATTAGTCGCATAATCATATATAGGTGAAGGTGCGCATGTGGGTTTTTGAGAACTCCGATGTCTTTACGAAGAGTTGTTCCCCTGCTCAATATCAACCACGTAAACGCTACAACTTCTAAACCTCTTTGTGGATTCTTGGATTGTTCAATCAAATTCGAATTTACTCTGTGCAATGATGGAGGGTAGAAAAGCGTTTTTCCAAAAATGGGCGTTGTGCGATTTTCAATTTGGTAGCTACTGCAGCCATCTTGAATTTGGTTTCTATCCATTTTAAGCCTACTCAAGCTCTTGTTCTGAGACGTGGTCGTAGTTGTCTTCTCATTAAAGTTTCACAGTCGCATCATGAGTGAGGTCCCAGTTGCTAATCGTTCAGTTGCGCCCCGGCAGATTAGCGATTAGCCCTCAGTACTTAATAAGGTCTGCGGTAATTCACTCTCGTCCTTGTGTGTTAAACGATGTGAATGTTCAGGGTGGCGAGACTCTGGCAGGGCAGGGAGCGTGCAGAGGAGCCGCAGCTGGCTGTTCCTGAAGAGATTCGGCTGACCTGCACCCAGTTTGTGCGGTACCACAAGGACCAGTGCGTGCAGGACATCGTGAAGAAGAGGAGGTAAGAGAGACCTTGTGCACGGAGGCACTGAGTCCGCATTATTAACCTTTAGAGCGCTACATGCAACTATTGTTACTCAATGATGTAGGATTTCAAAATCAAAGCTGTTGAAAACCCATCATGTGACTCCCGCAGGGGAGCTCTTTTAAACAAGTCTCCACATGATTGGTTTTCAACAGCACAAGATAATTAAATTTATGTATTTTAAAAATTTATTTCAGCGCTCTGAGGGTTAATAATGACAGCCTTAAATAGTGGCGTCACTGCAAATATTATAACGTGACCTGGTAAAATTTGGCGGCATTTCTCAGATCTGAGCTTCAAAATACCATGTATGGAAACAAGGCATTTCCTTTATATAGTTTGTTTATCGCTTGATTAGGCACTCATTCTAATTTTGAATTTACCTCCCAGATGAGTAGTATTCATGTCTGAAGTATGTTATGTCCTACTCTCAGCAATAATGGGAGGATAGTGAAATGGTGCATTATATAGTCCATAGCATTATGGTTTAGCAATATACTCAAATGTTTAACATGCTGCTCCCTGTATCAAAGCGCTGTGCTGCTCTGACGCCCTAATTATCATGCGCTTGGGTGTAATTTTGCTTCTATTGTTCTCTTTTACTGAGTGTCTGCAGCTGTATAGGTCTTGCTGGCCGTACACTGGTGTAATCTTCATGTTCTTCTGATTATTCTAACACCCTCTTTCTCTCACCTGCCAGTTTTAGAAGTGACTTTTTGGTCCACAGATCAATTGGTCGTGTGGACTATTAACATCCCTTACACCGTCCAGGCGGCCATCACTATTTCACATGCATGGCTAAATCTCGGAAAGTATTGATGCGGTCTTGTCAGTATTGTACATATATCTACCTTGGGTGGAGATGACGTGCCTTAGGGCTTGGTCGGGCTGATTTGTTCAGTGACCTCGACACAGTGACCTTGACCTTAAAATTTGTTTTTGAGCTGCATCTCAAGAACTACACTGCCTGGCAAAAAGAAAAAAAATTACTGCTTGGATTTCAGTGAGCAAGTACTTCAGAGCCCATGGTTAAAACATTATTTCAGTGATTAATATGTTTCAGCTGGCAACAATTTTCATAATCCTGACGGAGCAGTGAGTGGCATCTGATTTCTTAAACAGCCATGTTCACAGAGCTCAAATGAAAGCTTTCATTCCACAGGTGTGCCTTTTTGAGGGTTATTAAGAATTATGACCTTTGACCTTGGCACAGTTACCTCGAAATTAAGATGTCTTTGGCACATTTTCTATCCAGCATATGGCTCAGGTCCAAAACGTGTTAACCTCCGGGCTTAAACTTACATTTACAATTTAGGTTTCCTTGACAAAAAATAATTAAATTTGTATGTTTCTTAATCATGGCATACTGTTTAATTATAGCAGTAAATCACTACAAAGGTTGGTGGGAATTTATAATTTTTCTGATCGTGTCCATAACATTTATCTAATTTGCATATTCAGACTGATTATAAACAACCTCATTGATTATTTTTGGATATAATGCTGAGGTTTCACTACTCCTGTTAATCATGCATATCCCATCTAATTTTATCTCACGCCTTTTTTTATGGGGCTTTATTTCTCTGTATACCTTCCATAACGCTTGCAAAGGTTTGGATCTGACCCATAATAGACTTTGTTCCTTCATTGCAATGAAGATGCATGCTTATGGGAGGGCATTGAACTTTTCTTTGTTCCGGATTCGACCTTTAACCTCATGACAATGTCCTTAACTTTTAAATTCGTATCTGCTGCGTATCTCAGAAAGTATTAACACCATAACCTTGATGTCAGGCTCAAATGACGGCATTTTCTCCATAGGCGTGCCTGTTGACTGTTAGTAAAAATTATTACCTTAGACCTTGGCAGAGTGACTGAAATATTTTGGCCTATTAATAAATCCTCAGTTTCTGCAAGTCCCTGAACTAATACTTTCAGTGTGTTCGGTCTGTAGACTGCTGCCGGCTGCCATTTTTATTTGAAACTGCTGATACAGCCAGCATCCCCGTGTGCTCTCTCTACTGTTGCAGATGCTGATGTGCTAATGAGTGCTGCTCAGAGAAGCTGCCATCCTGGAGCCAGTGAAGCATCTGTTTCTCTAACCAGAGACTCTAATGCACTCGGTCTCTTGAGCAGTTGTGCATCTGGGCCTTTAACTTCTCTTTAAATCCTGGTTAAACCCAGACTGCAGTCAGTTTCAAGAGGGTGGTTGAAATTCTGGGAAATTTTCAGATTGTTGCCAAACGCGCAGACTGAATAGCTTTCATCTCTCAAAACCCAGCTGGATGAAGTTTGAAGAGAATGGAAGCTGATCATGTTCCGCCATTTTTGGGGGATTTTTCATCTTTATTTGATAGTCACACAGCGGAGAGTGACAGGAAAGTTGGGGAGGAGAATGGGGAAGACATGCGGCATGTGCCCCGAGCCGGAATCGAACCGGGTCGCCGCTGGAAGGCCACAGCCTTTATGGTGCGCGCACTTAGACCGATGAGCCACCGGGGCGCCCCCACTTTCTCTATTTTTTACCAAAATTGATCTTCATAAATGTTCGTGTGCTGGTGTTTCAGCTGAAGGATTGAAAGACATGTTTAGCTTCTGTTGCAGTGGTTTCTGCACATCAGCACAGTTGGGTACGGGTGGGGTTGCACAGAGCTGTTACGACACAAGAGTAATAGCTGGTGGAAATCAGGCCTTGCAATCATACAGACAGAGCATTTCAAACTGCAATCATGCATTTTTAATGTTATGAATTTGTTACCAGTTTCTCTGATCAATTAAAAGCCATTATGGAGAATAAATGCATCAATATGCCTCTGAATGGTTATGTACAAGAATTATTTTTAAAAAGGTGTTTTTAATATTTGAACTGCATATGTTATGATATTGAAAATTACCAGTCTAGAAAGGAAGAGATCAGAAAACCACATTTCAAATTACACCCTCAGAGAACAGGGAACACCTGAAACTTTTATGATATGCTAGAATTAAAAAATGAAAAAAGGCCACAAACAAGAAAATGCTTATACAAGCCCATTTCCAAAAAATTTTTGACACTATGGCAAATGTTCATAAAAAAAGTATTAAGAATTAGATATCCCAAGCTAAATTTTATTAAAACCACTCATTTTATCAAAACATTTTCAGGAAGTGTCTTGCAGTAATATCACCTGATATCGTCATCAGCTGAGGCCAGGTTAGATCCAATTCAGCTCATTGAGCCCAGCGCTTGAAGGTTTTTAAGTGATGTCATTGTGATGGAAGGTCCATTTGTTGGGTTTTGTTTCTGCGGCAGCTTGCATTCCGAGAGGGGCAAGTTCAGTTCCATTTCAGTCGGAGCGCTGAGTCCGGCTTCTCTTCTCGGTACCGCTTTGTTCTCCTGTACCAGCACTTCGCACCACTGGGTTGAGATACATCATCTAGAGATCAGTTTCTCGCATTTGGAAATATCTCCGCTGAACTTGACGGTCTGGATTAGGACTGTAAACAGTGTTCAATCCTGCTCTTTCAAGCGCATTGCTATCTAGTCCTCGTGATTTATAAGGAAGGTTTATTAGCTTCCCTCAGCGGCGCTTCCTTTCCCTGCTGGAGGTGACGTGAGTCGCGTGTCGCTGATGTCCCTGCATTTCCGACCTGTGCGTTTCCCTCTCTTCTCTCCCTCCTCTGTACAGTGGTTGTGGTGAATCCTTCCTCTAATACACAGGTGTGGGGCTGGGCCCGCGGTGGAAACCTTCCTGGGCAGCGAGCTGACGGACTGGCTGCAGCGGGTGGGCCTCGCGCCGGACCAGGGGGAGGCGCTGTCGTACGGGAAGAAGCTGATGGAGGGCGGGGTGCTCCGGGGCTTCGCCCACAAGTCCAGTTTCTGCGGTGACGGCCTGCACTACCGCTTCTCCGACAGAGGAGGGCCGTGATGGTGCTCCTGACCGGAGGTCCCCTCTGTCATGTGACTCTGGAAGTCAAAGGAATCTTCGGTCCGAGAGGTTTTCATTTCTGACCAAGACTATTTTAAATTATGAACTCCGGTTTAACATATTAACCCTGTTGCATGGTAACACATTATGAATTAAACCGTAATTGAAAAGCTGTCTAACATATTTTCTATTAGTCCTGCTGCCCGTTATCCTTACGTGAAGATATAATACAGCCATGCCTTGGAAAATGAACTTGTAGCAGACGTCCGAAACGCTTCGTATGGACGTTGAGCAGCAGACAGTGTTAAGAGAAATTTGGCGAGGCTGTGTTCAGTGTTGCGATTGATGTGGTCTGTTGCATTTGAAGAACGCTGCGACAAACCTAACGGACATTCAGTGGTGATTTTCTGTTCAGCCTGTTCCAGTTTCAAAGGTGAGCCTGAAACTGCATGGTAGTCAGCTTTGGATCGGAGTCGAGGGCTGGCAAATATCCAGCGATGTACCAGTCCTCCTTCGGATATTCCCTCCACAGCCCTACACATCGCTAGCCACATAGCATAATTACACATCTCATTTTTAAAAGTTTTTTTTATTTTATTTTAAAATTTTGTTATTTAAGAGAATGGATTTTATTTTTCTTTTTTTAAGGTTTTGAGAAAAAAAGGAAAGAAAACACTTCCTTCGCAGGCAGCCGATATATCAATTTAGCAAAAATATGACTTAAGCAATTATGCTATGAGGCCAACGACATGCAAGGAGCCGTCGACCCAAACCAGTCTTCCGAGAAGCTGATGGATACCGATGTCTGCTTCCTCATCTCCGGTCAAAGCGTTTTATAACTGACGACTTCCACTCCATCTGAAATACTACATATAATTTAAACAGCACCGATTCTGTTACCCTCATGAACCCTCAACATTGTTTACAATTATACTTTGAAAGCCATTTGATATTTCAGTGCACTTCATGTAATGGTAAGCCAATAAGGCTTACAATTTCAAGACATTTTAATCCAAAACCTTTGTTGGTAACTGGCACTCGCACAGGCCTTCAGATTGTATCAAGGACCTCAGGACACAGCAGGGCGAATTTATCATTGAAGCTCGCTTTGTTCAAGCGAACTAACGTCACAATCGGTTAAGCACAATGTAAGGTCAAAGAAAAGTGCCCTCTACTGGAGCTGCTGTAGCTACTAGCTTTAGTCGTGTTTCACAAAGGTAATGCTGGTGAATCTCAGGGAGACCAGGTGTTTCTCGCATCTCGGTTTACTGTACGATGGTTTTCTCAGGTGTTTTTTCTGAATTCTGCAAGGTAAGTTCAGTAACGTTAAAACGAAATGGGAGACAAGGACACTCGAATGAAATTGAATATGGCAATCTGACAAGGGAAAGAATTATCATTACGAAAACTATTCTGAGAATACAAGCAGCATGGTTTTCTAAATTTGCGGGAGGTTCTGCATTTCAAGTTCTTATTCATATTACTTGCAGTGAGAAGAATTCTGCATGCTGCCATTTCTTGGATTAGAGAATTCTACAATCTGTGTGCACGATTGATTTTATTCAAAATATAGATATTTACCGAATGTACTCTGAGGCATTTTTTCAGCTAACTTTTCATTCCATGGAATAAAGGCTTTGGACTCTTCAATAAGCACGTTTCTAGGATTTGGTACTGTACTTTCCTAGGGTACTAAAAAGAAGTAGGTGAGTTTTTCTGTGCCACTAAGGTCCTGTCTAACTTTAAAAGTAACAATGATGATGAAATGTTCTAAGAGCGATTTGGTTCTGGAATCTCATACTCCCCTTGTAATTTAACAATATTTAATGCCATATTCATCACCATGTTTGATAAATGATATTGTGCTTCCCCTATTAAGCAGACTATAGCATAATAGTATCTGCGTCGCGAGAACGAAGATAATGTTAGTATTTGTTAAGCCAAGTGCAATGTTTACTTTTTAGTGCATACAGCCGATTCCATGTCAATAAAATGACCTTTGTTCATGTATTTGGAAACAATGCAGAATAAAAATGTCGCTGTTGCTTCAAGCAACATTTTTTTCAACAAAATTGGTTGTAAGCGGTCTTAATTTCTTTAATAAAGCTTTGAGTTCATTACCCGTGTAAAAACCACATAGGCGCAAGTGAACTAAAGACATTGGCTTCAATGACATGAAAGCTACTGATGCATAGCAAATTCATTTTTGGAAGTTCACATTGATTTGAAAGGATTTTGAACATCAAAAAAGAATTATGTTGAAATCGAGTGGTAAAAAAGAGTTGACATCGCGAAGTTTATGCCATTTTACAAAATGTACTTAGGTATGTACTGCAAGTGCCATATTTTAGATACAGCTTTATAGATGTTTTTTGAATTGCATAAAAAAATGAAAACCAGTGTTTTTAAAGCTGTAAGATTTAAATTTTTGCTCATTTTTCTTTTTTTTTAAAGGAAACCATATGCTTACCCTTCACATTACAGAACTCTGCTCATTGTCACCACAGTGTTTATTGGGGTAAAGGGTTTTACATTGTGACCAATCACTGGTGTAACAGTCCTCTGAGTTGCCAAGTACAGGTGTATATGAAGTGAATACCCATACAGAAGACAGACACGCCCCCCCAGACTACCAGCACCTCAAGAAATGACATTTTACACTTTAAGTGAACATTTTCTGTTTACACACAGGGCAAAGGGTTGCATTTGTCTTGTAGCTTAAGGGCATACTTTTCAGGATTTTCATCTTGGAAAATATAAAACCATGCAACGGGATATCAATGATAAACTAGCCATGTTTGAACACCTATATCACATCCTTTCCTTGTATTTATTAATCTAAAATGTGTTTGAGACATTTCTGGAGGTGTTCCTTGTCTTAGTGCCGAGGGGGGGGGGGAGATTCGTAAGTGCAGGAGAAGCTAAGGCGGGAGAAAACAAACTATTAGCCCACGGGACGGGAGTCAGTCTTTGAATTGCTGTATCTTATCAAGAACTTTCTATTCAAATATAAACACAGTGAAAAAAAATTGCGCGCTGTCGCGAGCGGGACCCCTCAGCCTCGCGCTTGCCCTGCTGTGGCGGCCATATTGATTATCGCAGCGGGACAGAAATGGGGAGCTTCCTCTAACCACCTCCAACATACCACCAGAAAATGAGAGCATTTGGCCAAGGCGTTTTTCAGCTATCGTCTAGAAACGAGAAGTTAACGGACAGACGGACGGACGCTGCTCGCCACGACAATACCCCTCCACGACTCGGCTGAGGGGTAATGAAAAGGATGCAGATGGGTAGGGTTAAGGAGGACACTTTGATAATGAGCACAAACACTTCTGCGATTACGAGTTCATTGCTACGATACTTTGACTCTCCGTCGATTTTAAGCGCAGAAATTTTGCCACTTCTTCCATTATGAACGCAGAGAGACAGCCATGTGAAAAATCCTGCATAGTATGCCATTAGTGAACAGCATCCAGGATCTTCAAGTGTGTGAAAAATCACTCATTTACCATGATTCAGTCCTTTATGGTTGCATCATGGTATATGAAAGTAACAAGTATTCATCACACAGGATTGCAGCCCATTCTTTAGTACATAACTGCTGTTACACACAAGAACAGTTCAAAATTGCTATTTTTAATCAATAAAATGAATGGGGCATTTACCCTGCAGCTATTGTTGCTCAATGATGTAAGATATTAAAATCAAAGCTGTTGAAAACCTATCATGTGGCGACTTATTTAAAAGAGCTCCCCGGGGGCTCTTTTAAACAAGTCGCCACATGATAGGTTTTCAACTACACAAGATAGTTTAAATTTATATTTTTTAAAAATTTATTTCAGCGCTCGAAGGGTTAACAACATTAATACAGCAAGAACCGTTTTTAATTGCTTGCATGATTCAGCGGCTAGTAGGGTACATGGTAAATATTTAGATATTTGACTTGCATTGCACCTTTCCTCATGATTTGCTGTACGTTTTGACCTCCTCCTCAGCGGTGTTTGTAAAGAGATGCACGACCATAGAAGAATCTTCTATCCCGCCGCTCAGATACGTCTCCATTTCGGCCATTTTTTCCTGCTCCAGTTTCCTCATGTTCTGCAGTATTTTGCTGCCCCTTTCCTGTGAGTAAATTGTGCAGTTACAACCTCTCCAAGCATTGGCCCACTCCCTTTTCAGCTCATCCAATCACCAATCTCCCAAAATGCATTTCAACCTCAAGT
This sequence comes from Gymnothorax javanicus, assembly GCA_029692085.1. Lineage (NCBI taxonomy): Eukaryota > Metazoa > Chordata > Actinopteri > Anguilliformes > Muraenidae > Gymnothorax > Gymnothorax javanicus. The sequence continues at coordinate 66,065,115 of CM056204.1, forward strand.
GCGCGGCAGTAACAGTCTGGATGTTACGTGATGAGAAGTGGGGACATAATTGCTCCTTAATTAAGTTCCTGGAGTGATTTTTATAATGATCAAAGCTGCAAATAGGCATGTTCCAGTATCTAGATATTTTTAATTATCAAGTCAACTGCCTCTCTGCTGCTACTTAGATTCTTTATTTGCAGCACTAGGGGTGAAAAAGACTGGATTTGTCAATAGTGTTCAGCTATGATGTAATATTATTCCCTGCGAAAAACACAGAATATTCCTCACCTGCAGTATTTTTACACACCTGACAGTCCAGCCCCTAAATATTTGAACATTAACAAATCGATAAACAAACTAGAAAATTCTATCACACACGACCCCAGATGCATCCCCAGTATAGGAGAGTATTTCAATTGCAGTTTAATAGCTACACTGACATGCGAAACTCCAAGCTAGCAAGCTCTGGTATATCTCCATGTACATGTGTAATATACACACAGATATATTTGCATGTAAGCGTGCAAATAAAAAGTTGAAGTTCTGAATCTTGCCGTGTTAAGATTCCTTCAGAAAACAATAAAGACCTCTTAATTGCCTTAAAAAGTTAAAACAGGCTACCAGGCTCTCAATTAACCCAGAGACACTGGATTGTTATTGGAGGAGGGTGAAAGCCCAGCCTGTCACAGCTGACGGCACTACAATGTGTTATCCTTTGACCTCAAAGCACCCTGTAAACGTGTAATTCTTTAGTTGTGTGGCAGCTATGTTGAAATAAGGGAGATGTTAATAGATTCCCATGGGAACAAAGCTATTTGTGGTTATGATTCAGTATACAGAGTAAGTAACAACGACCACAGCCGGGAGGTTCCAGGACTGTGATTGGCAGAGCTACGTCACATGCCCTAGCACACACCTGTACTATTCTGACCATGGGTGTTAAGGATAAAACAATAAAGATGAAATGTCACTCCTGTCCTCCATTCTTGTGGCTACTGGAGAACATATGCTGCAAAAAAGTAATTGTCACTAATGTGACCGTGTCCCCCGCCGCATGTACCTGGTGAAGCCAAATATGAGCAAAATTGGACAACTGGTTCTTGAGATATTGCGTAAACGAGGTTTATAAAGGCAAAATCTATGTAATTGTGCCGTGACCTTGAAAATGACCTGAAGGTCACCAAAATCAACTGGTGTTGCGGGACCCCCCCCAAGTACATGTTGGGGCTAAATGTGAGCCAAATCGGTCTACAGTTTTTTGAGATATTGCGTGAACAAGGTTTACGAAGGCAAAATCCATGTAATTGCTCTGTGACCTTGAAAATGACCTCAAGGTCACCAAAATCGATTGGTGTCGCAGACCCCCCCCCCAAGTACATGTTGGTGCTAAATGAGCAAAATCGGTGCGCAGGTGGAGATATCGCGCTAACACCAACGGGACGAACGGACAGAGCTGAAAACTATTTCCCCCGCTCCGCGGTGGCGAGGACAAAAATAGCGTGGTCCTTAAGGTTAGCTCGCTCGATTAAGGCACTGCTTTGCGGAGCAGTAGTGAGCACCATCGCCAAGGTTCGATCCCCGATTGCTCCAGTGTCGGCAGGGGCCGGTAGCCTTTTCAGAGCAGCACATAATTGGCTTCGCACTGCAGGGAAAAAATGGGAGGGCAGCCATTTTACGGTTACAGCATTGCTCTTTGCTCAAGCGCCTCCAGTTGGCCAGCCGGGCGCTCGTCAGTGAGATTCTAAGCTTGCTCATGTCCGGGTATCCTCTGCCCTCATTCTGAGCTTGCAAAGTTTCAAGCTCTGAGCGTAAAAAGAAGCAGCAGCTGACAGGCGCGTGCTTCGCGAGCTGTCTTCGCTCTCCCGAAATGGCAACACAGGGTCGCATACGAGCAAGCTTGCGTACATAGTTCTCTAATTGGGCATTCCAGATTCGGGTGGGCTTGGAGACGCAAAATTTAAAAAAAAAAATTTGCAGTGCTGATGGTAATTGGCTGAGCCCCACAGTAGGCATCACATGACCGCGGGATTGCGGTCCTGCGGTTATCATCACAGCCCAATTATTACCATGACGAGAACTAGTTTTGCCAAGACTGCAACATCCACACTACTACAATCACCAGCTCAACTTCTGAAAGATTTTCAAACCTGATTACTTTCTCTGGTCCGCCATTTCTCTTGAGCGCTCTGAAATTATACATCATTTTGCCATCGTAATGTCCAATGCTAAAGGTTTGTAAAGTATGACTTCAGCAATAGCATATGGACAGACTCGGGTCCATAATGAACATGAGAATTTATCAATTTTGGCACATATACAGCTACCTATACAGTTTTGTTTTTTGTTACCTATACAGTTTTCCTCATATGATGTAATGGGAAATCAGTTTTACAGAATTACATCTACCTCTACAACTCGCGAGAACACCATGTATGTTTTGGAGAAAATAATTGAAAAAATATGTCTGTTTTGGCCTTATAGAGTACGAGTCTGTAAATTGTCCGTGTTGAATAAAAGACCAGTTTACATATGCTCATGACAGAGCAATTGTTGCAATATTTGTTCAATGTGTTTGTAAATTACACATTCATATAATGGCATGTGAGGAGCAACACTCAAAAACACATTAATATGCACTGTGGGATAAAAAGTTACGTATTTGGTGGCCCAATGCGCAGTGAGAATGTTGCACGATGATTGTGGAGGAGCAAGAATTTAAAATCTAAACAAGCCCCCGGCCAGAGATTGGACCCACACCACACACACGGGCACACGCAGGCAAGGATAGACAAGGCCTAAATTAACAGTCCCCTGACCTCCCCTTTAAGCGGCGGGGGACTGAAAAGCAACTGTAATATTGAGCAAAAAAGCAAACCTGATTTCACAAACTCTAAAATCACAGATTGAAGTTACAACTCCAAGAGGCAACGTGCTTTTTGTAAAAAAAAAAAAAAAAAAAAAACTTTAAACATTGATCAAATACCGCAAATAAACAAATCCTGAATCGTTGATTTACCTTGGTAGTCTCGATTATAGCAGCAACGACCTCGTGTTTGAGGAAAAGCGGGTGCTTGCGGTCTGGCATCGTCTGGAACCGAGGTTTCTTTTTCACGGGGTCTTCCTGCCCGAAGGTGGGAGAGCAGGTCATCTTCAGCTGCTTTATGTCCTTCACAAAAACGAAGGGTTTGAAAACTGACCTGTGGGGGGAGGGGGGAGCAGAGACCATGTTACTGAAACCGCAGACTTCAACCCTGTAGGCGCACAACTATGTTTTATTCACACAGAGTTAACCTTTTGAACGCCAAATACATTCTTAAGGAATTAAAAATGTAGTCATAATCCTGAGCTGTTGAAAACCTATCATGTGGCAACTTGTTTAAAAGAGCTCCCTTGGAGGAGCTCTTTTAAACAAGTTGCCACATGATAGGTTTACAACAGCAACTGACTTTGATATCATACATCATTGGGCAAATATAGTTGCCCATGGCGCTGAAAGGGTTAAATCATGTTTGCAACAAAGACATTTTTTCTTGAATTGGCCGTGTACAGTATAATTTAAAATTTGCCGTCAACATATACTCCTGCGGTCGATGCGCAAATACACATATTTTATTAAAGCTCAACATTTTTCTTTCACTGAGGCACTTAATGTGTACCGTCCCAAAATCTCAGGGCTACAGAGTATTCTAACAGCTAGCTTTCTAGATGTTTCTGGTGACCTGGGTGATTCAGTTGTGGCTTTGGTTCCCTCACTCTGTTAATTCCACATATCCTTAATCCTCCTTCTACCACACAGTCCAGTTCAGTTCAAATTGTTTAACATTAGGAAGGTCATTTTTGTGTTTCCATTGTCAAAACTTGTAGACTCTGCCAAAAGAAATATTCCCATCCACCCAGTTTTTTGTTAGACCTCTGCTGAGGTACTTAGAATTCTGCTCTGATATTAAATTGAGGAACTGGAAACATTGCAGTCCATTTGGTCAAAAGAGAATCATCACTCTTGCTCGGACAAGGACATGGTGGCCCATCTTGTTTCAGCATTTTTTACATTTAAAATGGAAATATGTTCGCATCGAAACCTACGAAACATTGCGCAAAATGGCGTCACTTATTAAGCCAAGCTATTATGTGCCATTTTTTGCGCTATGGGATATGTCATCAAGCCCAAAAATAAGGAAAAAAATTCTCCAACAAAATCCTGAATTTAAATGAAGTGATTCATCGCATTAAAGGAGTAACTTTTTTTAATTAAATCAACTTGTCCATATTGAAAGGAGCTTGTTAGGTTTGTCAGCATAAATACAGGCAGGCAGCAGGGTAATCCAGTAAAAGGCATAAAACAATGATAGCCTAATAATCGCGTCATTATCATCCACATTCTGGAACTTCCAAATATCTTTTACATCTTTCCACAGTGCTTGCTGGTACAAAACTGACGTTGCGATAGAGCACTGTGCGCCAAGTGAACGCAGATACACAGGCCTAATATGATCTTTCTTGGAAGAACTCAAGTAATTTGCTATATTATTGCTAAAGGTGAAATGGTGAAATAGCTGAAATTTTTGTTACTGTGGTTATATAAATGTAATTTATGGTGCCGCTAGACTGCGGCTGACCGCCTCATTAATGCATCTGCATGCGAGAGGCAAGCGAGTGATCAGTTATAGACCACAGCAAAAAATTCAGCTCGGAAACATGACTGCCATTAAATACAGACTGAAGAGGAATATTTTGATTAAAAAAAAAATTTTTGGAAATGATTACATGTATCTTTTTCCAAATAATATTTACCGATGTATCATATCTTATGGTAAATCCTCTGTATTCACGCTAGCAAAGTGTTCTCTCGATTTTTGGTATTTGCACAAATACGCATACCTCCTGAAGAGTGTCACTTATCTGGCCAACTGCTATGAGGGGATTTTTCTTCACCAGGGAAAGAATTCGGTCATCCACCACAATCATTTTCTGTGGTCTACGGGGCCTTTTGGTGTTCCTGAGCTCACTGGAGCATAATGATCTCAAACTTTGTGAAATGGAAACAGTTGATTGGCCACATCTGATGTTTTTCTCTGAAGCTTTTGATTTTTCAGCCTGATGATGGCTTGTGTAACCTACCCTGGCAGCACTTTAAACTTCATACTGAGAGTTTTCAGCTACAGATTCCAAATGCAAATGCAATACTTTAAACCAAGTCTATACATTTAATCTGCTTACTAGTAAATTAAATAAGGGAATAATACATATTTAGCCATGAAGCAGATGGGTTGCAACATGTCCAATTACTTGTAGTCCCGTAAGATGAGGACCGCATACAAAAAAAGCTGTAATGCCTACACTGTACACCAATTTTGGAGTTAATATCCTTTAAATTAAAACTGAAAGTCTGCACTGTGCTCATATTCATTTTTTAGTTTCATCTCCACTAGAGTGTGGTAGACAACTAAAATATTAATGTTGTCCTTTTCCAAATATATATGGACCTGATTGAGCGTAACACTTGTAAGCAGGTTGACTGCAATGTTTACATGACTACTACCAGTAGATATTCTTACTAACAGATATAAAAATACTATTTTAAAAGATTAAAATTGCTAGTAAGCAGCACAACTAGACCACTCAGTTACAGCTCTCCAAGAAGCACTTAACAGACCGTGCAGACATCTGGAGAAAATGCTTTTCGGATAGAGTTTGGTATCTCTGTACACAAAACATTTATCCATAAGTCTGCAAGCTATTTTACGTATGATTTAGCAAGCTTTAACCCGGCCTTGTTGTTTTAGCAGGTTGATAGTGATTTGCATCTACAACGTTGTAGTAGCATAGCCTCTACGTTTCTGTTCGACATCTTCTGTTGGCAGGAATCACTCACACATCCATGCCTGCCTCCCAAATATCTTTTGAATGTATAGCCAAATTGTAGAGCATAGAGCCAAATTAAGAGAAAAATAAGTCTGTGTCCCAAACATTATGCCTCTATGTTTATTGGCTCGGCTGGTTGTACAAGGTAATTGTGGGCACCAAGTCTCTCACCACTGGTTTAAACTGTGCCTAAAAACTAGTTCAGAAGGTGTGATCTTTGCCAAAACAAAGTAACTACTCATATGAAGTCAGTGCAACAAGACGTCATTACCTGTCAGGATCCGGGGTTCCAGTGAAGTAATGTACTCCCGGCAAAGAGGAGTCCGTTGGCACAACAGACACCATGCTTCCTGTCGTCATGAACATCCCCTCCGCATTGATTCCGCTCTCTTTATCCCTCAGAATCCCCATCATCGTTTCAGCGGTGATTTGTCCTGTCGAAAAGAGGCAAGTTTGCGTCATCATTGGTCAGCAATCTTATTTGGTTCATTATTGCCACCAGTTAATTGCGAAAAACAAGAGTATTTCTTTTTCGTAAGTAAATACAGCAATGAAGAAAAAGAAAGAAAGAAATGAGGAGAGATGGAAATTTTGCTGCATTTCAAACAGCCAGAACATCTACTGTACAACAGCCCTTCACACCAACTGCTCAGGATTCTTCTACGCTTCACACTTCAAACAAGCGAATTGTCGGTAAGGCTCTGATTTAGGGTCATTCCACGCCAACTGTCCAAATGGCTCCCACTTGACCATCTCAGATTTGGCTGAAAAAATTCCAGCGGGTGCATTCACCTCCTAATAGGAGAAATCCAAAATTTTAGCTCTCAACTCCTAATGGTTTTGTCATAAAAAATATTTTTGCAAATAAGTTCCAACCCTTTTGGAAGAGCGATTTCTGAGGAGCAACTTTCACATGGCTATATCTAGAAAAGTATTTCAGCTAGGTCCTTCAAATTTGCTAATATAACTTGAGGAATATGGACTTATAAAGGTGTCCCTTCAGTTTATCATAAATTTTTTAATCATAATTTTATAGTAAATTTGCTCGAAAAGTTTACTCTGCTCTCTGCAGTAGCATATTTGAAGGACTGTAAAAAGCCTAATTTCAAAGACAGGTATTTGGTATTGCACATACAGCTTCCCATATATGTGTATTTTGTATTCTATTTCTACCCCTCTCATGAATAATCTATAAAATATTAAGGCTTGAAAAAGAAAAAAAAAATTGTGCTATTTTTAACATTTTATACCAAAAAAATGACACCATCCACCAACATCAAATTGACTGTCTTAGAAAGATGCCTGCTATTAACATATCTAAAATATGTGATGGTGTCCTGCTTTATTTTCTCAAAATAAACTTTTGAAAATATGGTATTTCTGTGGACACACAGCATTTAATTGCATCAAAGGCATATTCAAACATTATTTTACAAAATGCACATAGTTAATGATAGAAAGGTCAAATTCAACAAAATGCTTTATTTCATAAATGTTAACTTACAGTTTAATTATAACCCACATACAGTTTTCAGATATATATTGAAATACTGTGGTCCCAACATCAGTGGAAGATCAAACAAATCATTGCTTAAAATTATAGTATCAACATTAACATTTATATCCAAGTAGATGATATAAATAATGAAATATTTTAAATGACCAGTTGATAGCACTTAGCACAGATCATACACAAATGATTTGAACTCTTTCATGAAGTTTTCAGCTACTTTGGTGTTCCGCTCCTTGAGAGCATATCTACATCCAGATGCAGTGCTTGGGACTTCAATCTTGGCAATGATGTGTTGCACAGGTACCCAGCATAGGTCTTCCCTCCTGGGCCAGAAAGAAACTTTTTGCTGGGCTGTGCGAATGCATGAACTGTTCAGACAAGTTATAGCTTCTGCATGACCAAACATGTTTCTAACCTTACAGCTTAAAAATGTTATAATTCATTTTTGTTCTATTTTATAGGTTGATTTATTAATAAACAAATACAAAGTGTACATATGATGAATCATTTAATCTGTGATCAAATAAAATGGCATTCGTAACGCATCCTCTGTAAGATAGCTATATTGTATTAGATGATTAATTATTGTAACACTTCCGAATTCATAACAAACTTTAATTTTTAGCCCTGTTAAGGTTGTAATATTTCAATATCTAAACACTGCATATGGGTTATTCTTTAAGTGTAAGTTAACATTTATGAAATAAAGCATTTTGTTGAGTTTGAGCTTCCTATCATTAACTATGTGCATTTTATAAAATAATGTTTGAATATGCCTTCGATGCCATTGAATGCTGTGTGTCCACAAAAATACCATATTTTCAACCAGTGATTGAATTTATTGTATGCAATTTGAAATGCCCAAGAACAGGGAATATTTAAGCTCTTTAATGAGGAAAAAGGTCCATTAGGATCTTGACACTAACATCATTATCATCGAACATAATCAAAACAATTATCACCTAAAATAACAATCAATTTGGCAATGTCCAAATATTGATGGACCTGATTGTATTTAACCCCTTGAATGTTTTCACTTAAGTTTTCCCTTCAGTAGGTTCAAACTCAGAAAAAGCATTTTCTTTTTCATATGGTAGGACAATGTCACGTACATATTCTGTATCTGCTGGCTGCAGCGCTTTACTGAAGCTACATCACACTTATATTGAGAGAAATATTCAAGCCCAGAACACCATGTATTTATAGACACAGCATTACATCAAATAGAAACCACAACGATCTTGCTCATCATTTTATACACATTTGCCCGTAAATTAACAGGACGTATTCGGGATTGTTGGAAATCTTGGGGATCTCCACTAGAATTAAAATGGGGCCCAAAGACGTCAGACGATAAAACTTTAGCTTCAAGTTACGAAGCTTATTTTTTAGGAGGTTAGAATCAGTTATTACAGGCCTTGGAAAAGTTTCAGATAAAACAGCACAAGCAAACTAACAATGCTAACATTAGAAACAGCATTTGCCTTAGTCTATTAATAACATCAGGTCGAGTGTCAATCTTTCAGTTGTGTAGCTCAAGCACCTACTGATCCAGTCCGTGAGATAAAAGGGGACCAATTATGCTGCATTTCCAGCTATTTTTTTAAGTTAGGGACTCCTCTAAGCTACCTTTTCATGATCCTCAGGGCTAAAAGTCCTTTTCCATTGTATATTGGTCCTGCCTGCAAGGCCTCAGTTCAGCCTCTGTCTGCAACAAGCTGCAATAGCTGCTGTCTCTATAAGGCCCGCCCATCCTGAAAGCCAGCTTTCTTTTGATTGACCAGAATCTAAAAGCCTGCCGAGGGGCAGCACATCGCTAAATGAGCGAGTGCTCCCATGTCATTGGGCGAAAACACCGGTTTGAAGGTTTCAAAATCCAAATATAAACTTAACTAAAACGGCACATTCTCAAAGAAAATTACGAAAACAGGCGTGGACGGCCCAAACAATCACAGTAACAAAGAGTACAGCAGCACGTCTATTTCAAAATTATTATGCTCATTACCTGCTGACTGTATGACATGACAGCGGATTTAATCTTTCAATCACGAGCCATTGTACATTTTTATATATATGATCTTGTTAATAGATGTACGTGTGGCGAAAAAAATGCATATCAATGCTGACTGACGTAAAAAAGGTTTGCTGTGAGGAAATATCAAAGCTAACAGCGAGTAAAATGTCATTCTGCGGTCGTCAAACAGCTGTACCCACAGCAAATGCCTATAATACTCAGGTGAACTGTTTTTGGGAGAACAAGTGCATACATTTACCACAAATAAAATAGTTTTATGGCCTTACAGCTTGAAATATCTTTGTTTGAGCAGAACTTTGGCACATGCCCAATGTTGGTCTGAAAAAAATAAAACTATCCATTGCCGTTTCGTGTTTTCCTCTTCAGGAAAAGCAAACAAATGTTCCTTTCCTTTACAAAAAAAAACACTTTCTGGGATCTATGATGCTCTGAATAACATCCAAAAACTTTCCAGTGGTCTAGTCCTGAGCAGAACAGTCAAATAACTTCCAAGACAAAAGGAACGGGAGGAGGGATGGGCACTGTGTGAGTGCGCTCTGTCAGAAGCAGATGACCATTTAAAGAAATCTGTCAGGCCATTATATCATACTGTAGCTCGAGTATCAGAACTGCTGAAAACGAAGAGCCGTGGGAAGCCCTGAGGTTTCTGCTCGCAGGAATTACTCCTACACACGTGTACCTCATTATCTGAAACTTAGGCCATGTTTAGCATGAACATCCTTCTTTGTAACACTATAAACAAGAGATAAATAAAAGAAGCATACTAGCCCCCCTTTCATGGCAAAACCAAAAAATTTAAAACCGTATTTCTGTATAATTCCTGGCAAAATGTTGCATTCCATTGGAATGTCTGAATGTGTAAATTTTGCCGATCAATTTCAACACGCACAAACATTTTCCATATTTGATTTGAGGTCATCGTCAATAGACCGAGCAGCCACCATTTAAAGATTGTTCACACTGTTAATAGTTTAGCTAACTACGTATATTGAGCATAATTATGCCCTCGGTACAATTGTGGTGGTATTGCAGTTTTGAATACCTGAGGCTACAAATACATAAGGGCATCTACTAAGTGCTTGTGGAGTCGCGGAGATGGTGTACTTTACCTTAGTGCTCTGCGCTACCTTGTCTTGAAGTACATCACTAGAGCACATAGTACACAAAACACGAGCACCTCCATCACCCTGACGTGACATTTCCCAGCAGATTTTCCCACAAAACAAATCCCACCCTTATCTTCATGACAGGGTAAAGAAACAGAACGTTTGATGTGAGCTGCACAAAAATGATAATAACCTTTATTTCGCTCCAGCAGTTTTCGGCCCTCGCAGTATCGGGATCCGGAGGCTTCAATCCTGGCTGTGTTCAGGTAGGAATAAACTCCAGCGAAACTGAACGGAGCCGTCCCGTCCCACCAGCCCTGACGCTGAGCGTAATCTCTCAGCTCTGGGTGTCCTCGATCTATCTTTGTGGTTATGGAGTACTGGTTTGAGATGTTCCGATGTCCCGCTGGGCCAAAACAATCAAAATAGAGAGGACAAAAACGTCATGGTACATTTAAGGGAAGCTGGCACGGTATTCTGAAAAAAAAAGTTTGAAAGTAGTTTACTTTATCATTTTTATTCAACATTAACTAAGCACACCACATATGGAACATGAAAACAGAAAATACATTGAAATAAAAGACAAGATGTTACACCACACAACAAAAACAATATAAATACTGACTCTTACCAATGTTGTAAAATATTCTGCAGAAAAATGCATCCCAGAAAGGCCAAGTTTTCAGTATACTGGAGTATTTTCAATTTCCATAAGGCATGTCCAGTACAGTCCAAGTCTCATCAATAACAGTCTAAAGCAGTGGTGCCCAATAATGTACCATGGAGGGCAAAGAGTGTGCAGGTTTTCATTCCAGCCAATCGCTACGCCTGCAGATTACACCAGTTAGTTCCCTCCTCTCCGCTTGAAGGTGTGTTATCATTTAAATGTGCATGTGGCTGGACTCTGCAGCGATTGGTGGGAATGAAAGCTTGCACACTCCTGGCCCTCCGTGGCACGCGATTGGGCACCACTGGTCAAAAGCATCTCTCCCAATTATCATTAATTATTATATGACGTAAGGATTCGCTCTCTCTAGATTGGCCGAGGCAAGCTCCGCTGGCCACTGTAAACAGTGTTGTTCACCACGCGAAAGAGCGTGAGAGGTGAATATAACAATCCGACAACCTGGAACTAAAAATAGACTAGGCTTCCCCGCAGGAGCTTCTGACAGTGTCTGTATTTCGTGTCGCTTCGTCCCTGTGAGGAGCTTTACGTTTGAGTTGTTGCCCTTATTTTATATTTTCAAGTAGGGTCATATAATGAAATTTAGTGACTTCAGTTATTGTTGAATCCAATGATTTATCCACCTTGGACAAGTGATATTCACCGAGGCACAGAGGCACAGCCTCGGTGAATATCACTTGTCCAAGGTGGATAAATTATTGGATTCGCCTCAACTGAAGTGAATAACTGTACAAGAATAAACGTCCTGCGCAGATTTTAAAGCAGACCTCCAATGCAAAAGGGAAACAGCACAGCACAGCATTTACCCTCCACCCTCTCGGCAGCCCAGTATTTCCCACAGGTCTCCAGCACCCACGCCTCAGTGCGGTCCGAGATCAGGAAGCTATTGTGGTAGGTGAAGACGCTCTCATCCTCCATGCAGTTCCCTCCTTGGCCATATTTTTCCAGCAGCTCAGTGATCACATCCACGGCCTTCTGGGCACTGTCTGCCCTCTCCAGACTCAGCCTGAACACGCCAAACCGCCAAAACATACATCATTTATCCTGCCATCTTAAACACGTGTCACTCCAAGTGATACCAGAACTGATAAAAACATGCCTACATTTTAAAAATGGGAAGCCATAAATAAAGGCACCAAACTGACAATTTGGCAAGAAACGCCTTTTGTAGCTCCCAGTGAAAGGGCAATGTTGGACTTTTAAAATATTTTCAGAAAGCTCTCTGGGTGAACAATCCCCATGAGAAAATGCAGGGGATCTAACAGCAAACCTGCTCTTAAAAGGGGAGAGTCAGGACACTTTGTCAAATTCTTGCCTCCCATAACCTGGCCACAAAGGGTTAAAACACAGTATAAGGACTAACAAAAAGTATCCCAGATAATGAACAAATCCTGAGAAAGCATGCCTGACACAACAATTACTTTCAATTTTGCAGCATCTACATGAAAACAAAATGTCAACAATTCTTGGATGCGCCTAATTTTTTAATACCCTACAAAGTCTGAGCCTCGATTACCTCCGCCATGGAGCTTATGTTGTCACCCTTGTTTGTCTGTTCGTCTGTCTGTTAACTGGATAACTCAAAAACGTCATTAACGGATTGGCACAAAATTTGGTATGATGATAGGTGGTAGTCCAAGGATGAGGTGATTCAGTTTTGGAAGTGATCCGGAACATATTCTGGATTCTAAATCCAGAGGAAGTCAAAACACACCTGAATAGAATGACAGTTTCTAATGTAATGAACAGATTTTCACAAAATCTCAGCATTAAATAGAATCTACACTAATGCAGAATTGATTATAGCTGTTGGTGATCTGGATAATATTATTGTGGAGCCAGAATCAATAATACTGACATATGGCGTGGGACAGGTATGCGCTCTACCGAGTGCCCTTCTAGTTATTTATTTTCTCATTTGGCATAGAGCAATACAAAAATTTAGATGACGATGACCTAGGGAGTTCTGGTGATTTTTAAACGTACATATCTAGGCCTTGCTACTTCTTACATTGATCATTCTCCACAGTGGATGACCAAGGGCTTGTGCCAAGATTAATGAAAAAAAAAACATATCCAAAACTTATTAAATGTTCGCCACACCATGTTCACATGGTATTCGCGCATATTAAAGATGCAGCGGACTCACCTGACCAAGTCCATGCCAAGTAGAGCCTCCTCCGCATTGGCGTCCACTTTGCCCCACACAGCCTCATTCCCAATGCACACCTGATGCTCGTTTGCTCCCATCTCCGCTCCCCACAACCAGGCGGGTCGGCTTAACACTACTGCATAGGTGTGGGGAACTTGCTCTACCTCAATATAGGTACACTAGGCGAGAGAAGCAGTAACGAAAGCATATTTCCATCCAAATTACCGTCTGAATATTATTTCACCAACGCAAAAGTAGAGGGGGGTGACAGAATGACATATGTGCCCTACCTCCAATTTATCTCCTTCTGCATGGTCAGCAGCTGGGAAGTAGACCACTTCTTGGACCTCATCACAAGGCCTGTCAGAGTTTTTCCCAAAGACAACACGCTGCCCCACGGTTGATGGAGGCAAGGCCACAAAGGTGTCACACGAGGAAGGAAACATCCTTCAGGAAAATGCAAGTTGACAACCGGTCAGTTTGACAAATTCGTCTGAAAGGATATTTATTTTTTTGCATGAGAGATCTACATATTCAAAGTAATCTACAGGCTGCCTGAGCGCCAAAACAAAAAAAATCCGGTGCGTGGAACACTTACTTTTCTAGCTCAGGTCATATTTAATCCTAATAATTGTAACATTTACTCTCACATTAGCTGACATGTCCCATTTATTTACATTTTCCTCTGCCACTGGCCTTCCCCCTTACATTTGGCAAGCCCATACTGCAATTAGGAATGAAAGGCAACTGAATGTTATTATCAGCGTACCTAACAGCAGTGCGCCGTCACCTGAGGTGTAAATCCGATGCTTGACAGCTGTTTCGTGACTCTTACAGACCCGAACAAACCCTCACACACGGGCGCTCCCCAGTCTCTCCTCTGTTTTCATTTCATGCGACCAGATTTCGAAAACAGAGAGTAGGTACCAGATGGAAACCAGTTCCGAAACTTATTTGATCTGCGTCACTGGGCAAAGGGCACAAAGTAAAACGCTTGCTCACGTCACGTCGCCAGAGTAGAAGACCGTCTATGGCACTATCGCTAGCTGGCAATGTAACATTAGCGCTATGTAAGATTAGGAGCCATAGCAACGTAACACTAACGGGACTGCTTAAATCCACCGAACAGAACACAATTCGCTAATCAATAATATATCACTCTTATTCTTCTACTATTCAGTCCAATGTGTGTAACAAACCGTTTCGTGTATTTCCGCCATCTACTGTATGTTTTAAGTAATTACCTACTCTCCCATTTACTGTACCAAACACCGTCTATCCGTCCTAATCCCATGAACTTTTCTCGCTGATCTTACTACAAAACTTCAGGCCCACTCCAAACCCTTTCTACAGAATTCCCTGAATATCTTCTCCCTTCATGTCCATCATATTCAGTGTCTCCCTGGCTGCGCACACCACCATCCTGATCCTTTCTGTTTTCTTCTCAATGACGCTAACATAGCTCAACGCCATTGCTACAAAAGCTAAAAACTGCCTCCTTCTCCTATCCATAATTAGTTCATTGTCTCCTTTGTTTTCTGCCCTCACCATCTCACCATTTCTACCCTGATCTTCCCTCACTGTTCCCTTTTCCAGCCTCATTCTCTTAATAGCTTCTGAATATGATATTTTACCCTGTAACCGTGTGTGTTTTATGGTTCTGCCTCATGGCCCAACTTCGTTCTTTCAAACTCCTTCACAACTGCCTCGTGATTTCCCTGGCAATGATAGCCAATGGCTATTTCTTTCAGCAATACATGCACCTCTTCTGTGCACCCCTCTTTGCCACATCTCTTACATGTAGACTCTGTTTATGCACACAGCTGTCATACGCCTGTATTCTTGATTCCAATAACACCTTAATGGAGCCCTGTCAAATGCCCCACCCTGCAACTGACGCAGTCCAGCATCATCCAGTCTGGTAAATAATTTTCAAACTGTAACAGTACGGACATACTATCCATTTCCTTTCCATCTTGATGACGCTTTAAGCATCTGGCTCCACATATCACTAACACTTCCAGAAATAAATCAGCTCTCACAGATATCATAACACCACCAGTGACTCCCTTAATAATAGCTCGGTTACGCATGGGGAAACAGGTTTCCGGTATCCGATCGAATACTTTAATTTTGTGCACTCTATGATCACTAATCCACTTAGTCACCCTTACTGCTTTTACGTTTCACATTTTTGGTTGGAAGAATTTGCCAACAAAGTGTCGATCACTAAATACGTAAGTCATCCCCTGACTTGCAACTGGTTCCAACTGGTTTCATCTCTACAATAAATATTAACTCCTCCACTTCTTTTTCTTATTTCCTTTCCTTGTTCCCTCCATCTACCCCTTCAAACTACATTTTCACGCTGCCCTCCAACCAAATAACTTGACACATCAGTCAGTCACCCTCCACCCAAAGCTGAAACTCCTCAATCATCATCACATGCCTTTATTCTTCCTCCTCCTCTTCTCCTTCTTCTTCTTGTAGGCTCAATATATTTACGCCCATTTGGTGTATTGCTGCCACCTAATGAGTATATTATTAAATAATTCTCTACTTCTATAGCTTTTTAATATCATTATTAAGAATAAGTAAATAAAAAAAATAAAAACCCTGGCCTGCCATTAGTAATTGTAGACAGGGGGACAAAATTTGCCAAATTGAGCCCCTCGCTCACACCCTCTCCAGTGCCACCAATACACATATCAACAATGATATAATGAAAACTGTCTGATTGTTGCTGCTTTCGGGCCATCGTCTGTGTAAAAAGATGGACGCAGCCCCTGGGTCTGAAATGTGAAGGCAATGCGGAAGTGGCTTAAACTTGCACTCTTTTTTATGGCCAGTGGGTGGCGACTTTAGTGGTCGCAAAAAGTAGTCCAATTTAATAGGAGTCTATGAGAAAATGACCCCACTTCTCACTTGATTTATTATTATGCCTCGGTGTGCGCATGCGCACAGCGAGCATACGGTACTCAGTCTGTGTATTTGTTTGTTTGTCTGTCTGTTACCATCATAACTGCGACAGCGTGTGCATCCAAGCTAAAGTAACAATGCCAACGAGTGACAAACACTGTTCTCTTGATTTTAAATGTGCCAGAATTTTGATTTTTTGTAGCACTTCATGTTTCAGTATACACGTTTTGTGTACATAATGTTAAGCCACACCCACATGATTTTGGCACAAGGACCGCACTCTATTGACTGTTTATGTATTCAAGCTTGCTTTTATGTTACTGTACAACTATTGTACATCAGTAGTGGCTAAGCAATACACACCGAGGCATCAGCACCTCTGGTGCTTTCATTACCTCAGCAATCATTATCCTCATTATTTTATGGTCTCAATAGCTAGTTTCAAATCTTATTCAATACAGCATAATGTTCATTTTCATAAATTATGGCTCTATTTAGAGTAATTCGAACGCAGTTTGAAGTCAGACACCTAGTGATAAGATGCTTGGTAAAGACCATGGGTTTGTAGAAATATAAAAAAATATTCCCAGTAGGTGGCGATAATGTACCAGTAGTTTGTCGATTGAGTTCAACTCCAATAAAAAGATTTTCCCAAAAAGGGGATTATTAATTAAACTACAGACATGAGTATTTCATGGAGATCTTTTTTCTTGTCATTGAGGCAAAGATTTTAAGTCTGGGAGGCAGATTCAGGCAAGGATCCTCAGTGTTGTGTTTTAGTTGCATACGGTAAATAACGAACGATCGCAGGGGAGCGAAATTAGTCTCTCATTAATGATTAATGACATTTTTTGTAATATTCCTCTGGATATAGGGAGGTCATTGTTTACAGATGATGGGGCATTGTGGAGGGGTAGGAACGGAGATTTTGCAGTAAGGAAGTGTCGGCTGAGAGGCTTTTGGGTGCTGGAGTTCACATTAAAATCAATGTAAAGAACAGATGGGAGTGCGGTGATCTACACAGTATTAGACCTTTTTAGGGAAACGAGGGTGTTTGATCGACTGCCCAAGCGCATGCTTTGTAAATAGTGAAACAGGAACTTGAAGGTGAGGTGATCGTTACCAGTTCATGAATGTTTTTTTTTTTTTTCCCTCTGTCACTGTCGTCCGATCCGCACTCCGGAGCAGAGGGTGGCGGTACTGCACAAATAAGCTCATACGGAAAATTACATAAAAAATTTGTCTGAAAAGAAGAAGAAGAGGAGGAGGACCTTTGCACCGGAAAAGGATATGGCTGCTAAATGTTTGACAATTTGACAACAAATCTGTTTGCCTGCGAGTTTATCTGGTGCTACGGAGTTTTGACACACAGCCATGGGGAAGTCGTTTGCCAATTTCATGTGTAAGAAGGATTTTCATCCTGCTTCAAAATCGAATATAAAGAAGGTAAGTGTGTGAAGAAAAGGCCGCTGGCGAAATAAGCCGTATCTGCTCACTTATTATAAAGGTTAATCGGCTGGCTCGCCCACAGTCACACAGTTACTCACTGCGCATCTAACCAGCTTCACGTAAACTTGCTACCTAGACGTTAGTTAACTGTTGCTAGATGGCCAGCTACGTAAATTGACTTACTGACTAGCTGGGTTAATGTGTCTCACACAATATCGGTTCATAGAGAACTTTGTCCACAATGTAGACTCGAATGTTCACCGTGCAAAACGGTATTTATTTAAATATTTTGACAACGAATGAAGTTTTACCTGGAACTGCGCCTGTGTTCATGAAAGGGTCCGTTCTTACCCGGCTCGTTAAAAATAGCCGGCCAGAGGTCCATTTCCCAAAAGCATAGTTGCTAAGGAATGTCACGTCAGTAACTCAATTCGACTGTCAATGTGCAGTCAATGGTTCCAACTATGTAAGCTGGCATTTGTGGTCTTGGAAAATTTACCCTTAAGCTGCTTTCACACCGGACGCGAAACGAATTTTTCGCACGACAGATTACATTCAAAGTCAATGCGAAGACGCGAATATTCGCGTCTTGGTAAAGAGACTTTAAAGAGACTTTATGCAATGTTTTCCCACCTTTTACAACGTCTGAAAAGTGCATGTTAACAAATTATACGTAATACGTACATACATATACTTATACAAGGATACATCCTTTCTTTGAAGCCTGTTAAAATCTGAACGGATGGAGATATTGTACACTCCCGGCCGAAAAAAAGGTTCACACTTTGATATTTCGCTGGACTGCTTTTAGCTTTGATTACGGCACGCATTCGCCGTGGCATCGTTTCGATAAGATTATCCGATGTCACGTTTATGTCTGTCCCGAATTCCTTTAATGTTTTGCCAAGATCTTATGTTGATGATGCGTGAGTCGGACCGCTGCATAATGTCTTCTCCAGCACATCCTAAAGATTGTCAATGGGGTTAAGGTTTGGACTCTGCGGTGGCCAATCCCTGCGTGAAAATAACGTCTCATGCTCCCTGAACCTCTCTTTCATTATATGAGCCCGGTGAATCCTAGCGGTGTCATATTGGATTATGCCTGTACCATCAGGGAAGAGAAAAAAACAGTTGATGGAGACACCTGGTCATTCAGTATATTCAGGTACTCTGCTGAGCTCATGTTTTGGGCAAATATCATTGCTGAGCCCAGACCTGACAACTGCAGCAACCCCAGACCATAACAATGCCCCCACAGGCTTGTACAGTGAGCACGAGGCATGATGGGAGCATCCCTTCATCCGCCTCTCTTCTTACCGTGGTGCGCCCATCACTCTGGAACAGGGTAAATCAGGACTCATGAGATCACATGACCTTTTCCCACTGCTCCAGAGTCCAGTATTCATGCTGTCTAGCAAATTGAAGCCTTCCTTTTGGATTTCTCTCACAGATGAGTGGTTTTTCTTAAGGCTACTCAGCTGTTTAGTCTTACTCCCTTGAATTCTCTTCACATTGTGCGTGTGGAAATGCTCTTACTATCACGATTAAACATAGCTGTGAATTCTACTGTTGATTTTTTTACAATTTGATTTCACCTAATATTTTAGTAATCGCTTATCATGATCGTTCAAGAATTTTGTCCTGTCACATCTCTTCTTGAAGATGGTGGTTCCCCACTATCCTTCCGGGTTTTAATGATGCGCTGGACAGTTCTTAACCCAATTTTAGTAGCTTTAGCAATCTTTCTAGTTGTTTTCTTTGCTTGATACAGGCCAGTAATTTGACCCTTCTGAAACGGAGTAACATCTTTTCGATGACCACAGGTTATGTCCTCCAACAAGGTTTTTTTAAGAAATGAGAAGTTACTGACTGCATCAGTTAGGGTTAAATAACTTGTTGATTGCTGAAGCATAACACTCACTGCAGTAATTATCCGATGAAAGGCTCTTACCTATATGCTTTGTTAAATCCAGGTGGAGACTTTTATTTGGCCCGGCAGTGTATGTAGACTTGTATGTGTCCTTTGAAAAATTATGGCAGAATACAATGCTCAACGCCTGTTTATAAGTATTTGTTTTTGTTTTTGTTTTGCCATTTATTCAAATTTTTCTTACGCTATGGTGGTCTGTATTTGTATAACCTTAATTTCTTGAAACTAGTGGGTCCATTTAAATGAGCCCGTTGAAGCTGTTATTGAGGATGAGAGTTGTGTCGCACAGGTATGGATCGCGGAGCAGAAACTGACTTTCGAGAAGAAGAAGCAGGAGGATTTAATGCAGGCGTACCTCAAGGAACAGGAGACCTATAACAACAGGTGAGATCTGATCATCTCAGAAACAAGCTGCATATCAGCTCCCCTCCCCACTGACTGCACAGCCACTGCAGTAACAAGCTGCATACCAGCACCCCTCGCCACTGACTGCACAGCCACTGCAGTAACAAGCTGCATACCAGCACCCCTCGCCACTGACTGCACAGCCACTGCAGTAACAAGCTGCATATCAGCACCCCTCGCCACTGACTGCACAGCCACTGCAGTAACAAGCTGCATACCAGCACACCTCGCCACTGACTGCACAGCCACTGCAGTAACAAGCTGCATACCAGCACCCTCGCCACTGACTGCACAGCCACTGCAGTAACAAGCTGCATATCAGCTCCCTCCCCACTGACTGCACAGCCACTGCAGTAACAAGCTGCATATCAGCACCCCTCGCCACTGACTGCACAGCCACTGCAGTAACAAGCTGCATATCAGCACCCCTCGCCACTGACTGCACAGCCACTGCAGTAACAAGCTGCATATCAGCACCCTCCACTGACTGCACAGCCACTGCAGTAACAAGCTGCATACCAGCACCCCTCGCCACTGACTGCACAGCCACTGCAGTAACAAGCTGCATATCAGCACACCTCCCCACTGACTGCACAGCCACTGCAGTAACAAGCTGCATACCAGCACCCCTCACCCCTGACTGCACAGCCACTGCAGTAACAAGCTGCATATCAGCACACCTCCCCACTGACTGCACAGCCACTGCAGTAACAAGCTGCATATCAGCACCCCTCACCCCTGACTGCACAGCCACTGCAGTAACAAGCTGCATATCCAGCACCCCTCGCCACTGACTGCACAGCCACTGCAGTAACAAGCTGCATATCAGCACCCCTCGCCACTGACTGCACAGCCACTGCAGTAACAAGCTGCATATCAGCACCCCTCGCCACTGACTGCACAGCCACTGCAGTAACAAGCTGCATATCAGCACCCTCGCCACTGACTGCACAGCCACTGCAGTAACAAGCTGCATACCAGCACCCCTCGCCACTGCTGCACATCAGCAAGCTGCATATCAGCACCCCGCCACTGACTGCACAGCCACTGCAGTAACAAGCTGCATACCAGCACCCCTCGCCACTGACTGCACAGCCACTGCAGTAACAAGCTGCATATCAGCACCCCTCGCCACTGACTGCACAGCCACTGCAGTAACAAGCTGCATATCAGCACCCCTCGCCACTGACTGCACAGCCACTGCAGTAACAAGCTGCATATCAGCACCCCTCCCCACTGACTGCACAGCCACTGCAGTAACAAGCTGCATATCAGCACCCCTCGCCACTGACTGCACAGCCACTGCAGTAACAAGCTGCATACCAGCACCCTCGCCACTGACTGCACAGCCACTGCAGTAACAAGCTGCATACCAGCACCCCGCCACCCCTGACTGCACAGCCACTGCAGTAACAAGCTGCATATCAGCACCCCTCGCCACTGACTGCACAGCCACTGCAGTAACAAGCTGCATACAGCACCCCTGCCAGCCACTGCAGCCACTGACTGCACAGCCACTGCAGTAACAAGCTGCATATCAGCACCCCTCGCCACTGACTGCACAGCCACTGCAGTAACAAGCTGCATACCAGCACCCCTCACCCCTGACTGCACAGCCACTGCAGTAACAAGCTGCATATCAGCAGCACCCCACTGACAGCACCTCCCACTGACTGCACAGCCACTGCAGTAACAAGCTGCATATCAGCACCCCTCCCCACTGACTGCACAGCCACTGCAGTAACAAGCTGCATATCAGCACCCCTCGCCACTGACTGCACAGCCACTGCAGTAACAAGCTGCATATCAGCACCCCTCGCCACTGACTGCACAGCCACTGCAGTAACAAGCTGCATATCAGCACACCTCCCCACTGACTGCACAGCCACTGCAGTAACAAGCTGCATATCAGCACCCCCCCACTGACTGCACCCACTGCCACGGTAACACCTGCGCCACTGACTGCACAGCCACTGCAGTAACAAGCTGCATACCAGCACCCCTCACCCCTGACTGCACAGCCACTGCAGTAACAAGCTGCATATCAGCACCCCTCCCCACTGACTGCACAGCCACTGCAGTAACAAGCTGCATACCAGCACCCCTCGCCACTGACTGCACAGCCACTGCAGTAACAAGCTGCATACCAGCACCCCTCACCACTGACTGCACAGCCACTGCAGTAACAAGCTGCATACCAGCACCCCCTCCCCACTGACTGCACAGCCACTGCAGTAACAAGCTGCATATCAGCACCCCTCCACTGACTGCACAGCCACTGCAGTAACAAGCTGCATATCAGCACCCCCCGCCACTGACTGCACAGCCACTGCAGTAACAAGCTGCATATCAGCACCCTCGCCACTGACTGCACAGCCACTGCAGTAACAAGCTGCATATCAGCACCCCTCGCCACTGACTGCACAGCCACTGCAGTAACAAGCTGCATACTGACAGCACCCCATATCAGCCCCTGACTGCACAGCCACTGCAGTAACAAGCTGCATACCAGCACCCCTCGCCACTGACTGCACAGCCACTGCAGTAACAAGCTGCATACCAGCACCCCTCACCCCTGACTGTGCAGCCACTGCAGTAACAAGCTGCATATCAGCACCCCTCACCCCTGACTGCACAGCCACTGCAGTAACAAGCTGCATATCAGCACCCCTCGCCACTGACTGCGCAGCCACTGCAGTAACAAGCTGCATATCAGCACCCCTCACCCCTGACTGCACAGCCACTGCAGTAACAAGCTGCATACCAGCACCCCTCACCCCTGACTGCACAGCCACTGCAGTAACAAGCTGCATATCAGCACCCCTCCCCACTGACTGCACAGCCACTGCCAAGCTGCATATCAGCACCCTGCCACTGACTGCACAGCCACTGCAGTAACAAGCTGCATATCAGCACCTCCCACTGACCGACTGCCACTGCAGTAACAAGCCACTGCAGCAGTAACAAGCTGCATATCAGCACCCCCCACTGACTGCACAGCCACTGCAGTAACAAGCTGCATATCAGCACCCCCCACTGACTGCACAGCCACTGCAGTAACAAGCTGCATATCAGCACCCCTCCCCACTGACTGCACAGCCACTGCAGTAACAAGCTGCATATCAGCACCCCTCGCCACTGACTGCACAGCCACTGCAGTAACAAGCTGCATACCAGCACCCCTCGCCACTGACTGCACAGCCACTGCAGTAACAAGCTGCATACCAGCACCCCTCGCCACTGACTGCACAGCCACTGCAGTAACAAGCTGCATATCAGCACCCTCGCCACTGACTGCACAGCCACTGCAGTAACAAGCTGCATATCAGCACCCCTCGCCACTGACTGCACAGCCACTGCAGTAACAAGCTGCATACCAGCACCCTCACCACTGACTGCATATCAGCCACTGCAGCCACTAACAAGCTGCATATCAGCACCCCTCACCACTGACTGCACAGCCACTGCAGTAACAAGCTGCATACCAGCACCCCTCACCACTGACTGCACAGCCACTGCAGTAACAAGCTGCACTACTGCAGCCACCCCTACCAGCCCCCTCTGACTGCACAGCCACTGCAGTAACAAGCTGCATATCAGCACCCCTCGCCACTGACTGCACAGCCACTGCAGTAACAAGCTGCATACCCAGCACCACTGCAGTAAAAAGCCCCACTGCACAGCCACTGCAGTAACAAGCTGCATATCAGCACCCCTCACCCCTGACTGCACAGCCACCGCCAAGCTGCATATCAGCACCCCTCAACCCTGACTGCAAGCCACTGCAGTAACAAGCTGCATATCAGCACCCACTCAGCCACTGACTGCACAGCCACTGCAGTAACAAGCTGCATATCAGCACCCCCTCACCACTGACTGCGCAGCCACTGCAGTAACAAGCTGCATATCAGCACCCCTCGCCACTGACTGCACAGCCACTGCAGTAACAAGCTGCATACCAGCACCCCTCGCCACTGACTGCACAGCCACTGCAGTAACAAGCTGCATATCAGCACCCTCGCCACTGACTGCACAGCCACTGCAGTAACAAGCTGCATATCAGCACCCCTCGCCACTGACTGCACAGCCACTGCAGTAACAAGCTGCATATCAGCACCCTCGCCACTGACTGCACAGCCACTGCAGTAACAAGCTGCATATCAGCACCCCTCCCACTGACTGCCAGCCACTGAACTGCACATCAGCCACTGCAGTAACAAGCTGCATACCAGCACCCCTCGCCACTGACTGCACAGCCACTGCAGTAACAAGCTGCATATCAGCACCCCTCGCCACTGACTGCACAGCCACTGCAGTAACAAGCTGCATATCAGCACACCTCGCCACTGACTGCACAGCCACTGCAGTAACAAGCTGCATATCAGCACCCTCGCCACTGACTGCACAGCCACTGCAGTAACAAGCTGCATATCAGCACCCTCGCCACTGACTGCACAGCCACTGCAGTAACAAGCTGCATATCAGCACCCCTCGCCCACTGACTGCACAGCCACTGCAGTAACAAGCTGCATATCAGCACCCCTCGCCACTGACTGCGCAGCCACTGCAGTAACAAGCTGCATATCAGCACCCTCGCCACTGACTGCACAGCCACTGCAGTAACAAGCTGCATATCAGCACCCCGCCACTGACTGCACAGCCACTGCAGTAACAAGCTGCATATCAGCACCCCTCGCCACTGACTGCACAGCCACTGCAGTAACAAGCTGCATATCAGCACCCCTCGCCACTGACTGCGCAGCCACTGCAGTAACAAGCTGCATATCAGCACCCCTCGCCACTGACTGCGCAGCCACTGCAGTAACAAGCTGCATATCAGCACCCCTCGCCACTGACTGCGCAGCCACTGCAGTAACATATCAGCACCCTCATATCAGCCACCAGTAACAAGCCATATCAGCACACTGACTGCGCAGCCACTGCAGTAACAAGCTGCATATCAGCACCCCTCACCCCTGACTGCGCAGCCACTGCAGTAACAAGCTGCATACCAGCACCCCTCGCCACTGACTGCACAGCCACTGCAGTAACAAGCTGCATATCAGCACCCCTCGCCACTGACTGCGCAGCCACTGCAGTGTCCAACGGTGTTTGTTTATCGCATTTATTTTCTGAGAGTAAGATTTTCAGCAGTTACTGTTGTGCTGTTATGTTGCTCCTCACTCTGATTCTGGAGGAGGCTGATGTTGAATCAGATTTGAATCCCAATTGAAAATGGAATAACCTGGGGGGGGGGGGGGGGTGCCTTAAAAAGGGGGACAAGAGGTGTCCTCAATGAGCCCACTGCTGATTTGAAGGGTTAACAGATGGTGAAGTAACAGTGGTATACTCACCCTATCTTAATGTTTTAGTGGCATGTGTTGCAGGCCTAAATCTGAGGCGGGAGTGTATTTTCCTAAAACAACAAATTATCTTGGTTTTTTTTTTTTTTTTTTTTTTTTTTAGCATTTTCAATTTGGTACAGGCTAAGCATGATTTACAGATTTGTTTTCTTTTTGCATTTTCCACTTTATCCCAGATTTTCTTGAAATGGGTGGGGGGGGGGTACAGAAGTGGCATTTAATAGGCTCTCCCAGGGATTTTATTATCTATGTTGAAATGTGCTTTTTAATTTGTAAAGGTTGTTGATGGGCGATAATCGGGTGAAGAATGGGCTCAACTTCATGTACGAGGCGCCACCTGGGGCATCCAAAGGTATAACATAATTCAAATATTAGATACAGTATCCTTATGTTTTTTCTTGTCACACAAAACCATTCACGTCTTACTTTGCTAACTTTGCATTTTTCTCTCCTTCTCTAATTTTTCCTGTTGTGAAGAGGAGACAAAGGAGGTAATGTAACTGATGATTCATGGAGTTTGTGGTGGACGAGTGTTTGCGGTTAGGCGTACAAGACAAAGTAATGCCTTTTCATGTAGTCATTACCAGTATTGACAGAGCAATCTCAGTGAAACCTCCCTTGCCTTGCTATTTATGTTTTACATAACGCATTGGATAGCATTTGCTGTTAGGTTTTATCCTGGAATATTGAGATATATTTAGGATGTTTGTATTAATTGTGATTTACTGCATAGGTTGTGTGTAAACCCACCACACACAGAGGGGCTGTATATAGAAAATCCTTTAATTCATGAGTAGCAGTCCTCATGAGTGTGACATGAACAACTCTCCATGTGGGTACATTGCTCTAGTTGCAGTTGAGGTTAAAAGAATTGTTTCCAGCTGAAACATATTAATCACTGCAATAATGAGCCTTAAATATCAGCTCTTAAATATTTGCTTATTTAAATCCAAACGGTGTCTTCTTTATGACCCAGCAGTGTACCGACGGCCAGGCAGTGGACCCCTGAACAATATCAACTGTGTGTTTTATAGATAAATCGTTTTGAAATACCGGCCCCAGGTGACATGTATTAACTGTAATAGTCTGTTTTAACCTGAGTTTCAATCAAAGCCGGCACACCCTGTGACTGTCCTTGACCAGTTCCACAAACTCTGTCTATCCTCCCTCTCCCCCGTGTTAGATTCAATAATCGTGATTTGACTGGTTAAGATGAAACTGAGTTATATGATTCGTCACCTGATGGCTTAGTTGGAGAGACTGTGGGGACCCCTGGTGGTGAACCAGGTTATATCACTGCACGGTGGAGAGAAATTGTTGACGTTGTTGGTTGGCGCTTGAAACAAGCAATTTTTGTTTTCTTATAGGAGGGTGAATCGGAATACAAGTTTGAGTGGCAAAAAGTTGCACCAAGAGAGAAGTAAGTTCCGGTGGTGAATGCAAAGTTCTCATTTCCTGTTTTAGGGTTAATTTTGAGCCTCTTTTTTTCTTGCAGTGTTAATTTGATCTTCTGTTGCTTAGATATGCAAAGGATGACATGAACATCAGAGATCAACCTTTTGGAATTCAGGTAAAAAATAAATAAATAAATAAATAAATAAATGAAAACTAATAAAGCTGTAAATTGTGCCTTGATATAATGGCGTCCTGTTATCCCACATGGAATATCCGTTTCCACTGTGGGAAATCTCATATTTTTAGTGCTGCCTCCCTGTGAACCATCTCTATTCCCACTAATGCCATAAATTTAGCCTGTAAAATATCTACAGTGTTACAGATGCCAAATTTTCTGTCCTGTGCCCCCTAAAATACTGAAGTTGGTCAAATTGTGGGAAGCACTGCTGTAAATAACAGATTAGTGAGGCTCGCGGGGTACAGTCTTTGAGACTGACTCCATTGCTTCAATCCTGTGGTAATTTTTATTTTTTTTATTATTTATGTTTTTTAGAGCTGTGGCGCTGGTTATTGGCAATTTTCCTACAAAGACTCTGTCTTTCCCTGTTGAAGACCTTTGACTTGCAGCAACAGTTTTTTTTTTTGTTGTTGTTGTTTTTTGATGTTTTTGCATACGTTATCACAGTGGTTCTCAAACTCGGTCTTGGCGCCCCACTGTATGTGCTTGTTTTTTATCCGACCGAAGTTGCAATCTTAGGACTTAAACAAGCTGTTGATTTGCCTTAATCATGTGCATTCATGTTAAGAGCAGTTATTTGTCCTCTTAAGCCACATTTGACAAATCTGCACATGCCATGAAGAATTAAAATTTCATATCCACAATGAGATTTGTTGGAAACCAGTATAAATAACTGCAGAGGGAAATTTGACCGAACCCTTAATCAACGTAAACAATCAATAGGTTCCTCATTGGTGAAACTGTCAACTCATGGTTGCAAAAACCAACAATTTATTTGGCAAGCAGTAAAGTCACAACTGTTTTGTTTCTTGTTAATTTTATTAAGTTCAGGAAAATTATTTTGAAAGAATTCAAAACACCTGTGTTTCTCAGAGTCTAGTTTGATCTGTTTAGAAATGTTTTTTACCTGCAAATCCTCACAATATGGAAAAATAAGCTTAACATGTTTGAGGGTTTTTATTCTTCATGGCACAGTGGATACGTCCATAAAAATGCAGCTAAAGGTGTTAAATAACTGCTCTAAACATGGATTGCAGCTAATTAAGATGAATCGACACGTTGTTAAAAGTCTAAGATTGCAGTTGTGGTTGGAACAAAAACCAGTATACCCAGTGGGGCGCCAGGAACGATTTTGAGAAGCACTGCATTATCATAATTTTTGTCATTGTAATTTGAATAATTTGGCTGTTTTTGTGATCTTTTTTTTAAGTTTGGCTACAAACTATTTGGCCCCTTCAGAACTGTTGGCATCATCTTGCTCATTTTGAAAAGTGCTGCTCGTTTCTAATTAGTATTCAAATGACCAGGAATCACTTCTTTCACTAGATTCTCTTGTAACTGTGGTTTAGGTACTTCAGAGTAAAAGCCATTTTTAAGGGAGCTTCTGATAGTTTGTCTACCCTCTGTATCTCTGTCCCCACTGATGACACAACTGTGCCCTGTAAACAATCTCCGTATATCTTACTACTGATGCAGTATTTCCAGTGCTGTCCCTTGTGATTTATCTCTGTTCCTGCTGATGCAGTATTTCCAGTGCTGTTCCTTGTGATTTATCTCTGTTCCTGCTGATGCAGTATTTCCAGTGCTGTTCCTTGTGATTTATCTCTGTTCCTGCTGATGCAGTATTTCCAGTGCTGTTCCTTGTGATTTATCTCTGTTCCTGCTGATGCAGTATTTCCAGTGCTGTTCCTTGAGATTTATCTCTGTTCCTGCTGATGCAGTATTTCCAGTGCTGTTCCTTGAGATTTATCTCTGTTCCTGCTGATGCAGTATTTCCAGTGCTGTTCCTGTGAAGTGTCCCTGTGTGGCTCTTGAGCAGAAGTGATGACCTGTTGAGTCCTGTCCTGCAGGTGCGCAATGTGCGATGCATTAAGTGCCGTAAGTGGGGTCACGTGAACACAGACAGGGAGTGCCCTCTCTTCGGCCTCTCCGGGATCAACGCCAGCTCTGTGGCCACCGATGATGCAGGTAGGTCACACCAGGCCAGAGGAGCTCCTTTCAGGGCGACCATTTCTGTGTACTGTGTTTCCTCGGCACATCTACCATCGTGTCGAGACAGAATTGGTCCAAAAATTGTGAATAAATTAAATGGAACATTTTACAGTCATTGCAACATTGACCAGAAACTCAAAGGAACGTCTCCAGCATCTTGTTCAGCCCATGCCAGATTGACTAATTAAAGGTGCCATGTCATTTCATCAGGTGCACAGCCAATTATCCATTACAAGCCATTTTAAAACCTGTTTCTCATATGGCGAATCACCTCCCTGATGTAAGAAGGATTGATCAACTTCAGCCAACCAGTTAATAAGTCTTCCCCACCGCAATTTGGCTGTTCACCTGGTCACATGATGGGGAACCTTATTGTTCTGAGAGCAAAGAAACGCCTCATCAGTGTTAGTGTGGTGTTCCTAATAAAGTGCACAGTGAGTATAAAGGTCAGCTTGCCTACTGAGGATTAAATGGTTAATTGTAGCATGTGCAGATGGGTAGAGTTGATAGTGTGGCGTCTGGGGTCCTGCTCAGATTGAGGAGAAGGGAGTTGGGAGTAGCCTGTGGGAAATATTCATCGGAGGTGGGATGTTAACCAGCAGCAGCAGAGAATGATGCTGCGCGGCTGTAGGCGCGAGCTTTTGTGCGGCAGAAACGGACCAAAAGAGCAGCTTTCTGAAGAGTTCTGCGAATGAGAGGCGTCATCGTCCAGATCATTGCTCAACTTTGAACAAGTGCTGCAGTATTCTGACTGTATGCGCCGTTCAGTATAATCTGGAGAGACTGTGGATCAGCAGTCATTTTAGCACTGCTGCTGAGATCTTCCTGCAATGGCTGTTCAGCCAACACTTTCTCTCCTGGCTATTGGTGAAAACCTTGCTCATGATGAGAGGGAAAAACACCTTGTAATTTTGGGGAAAAAAATACATGATAATTAATAAAATTATTTTATTGATGGATTATGCACCATTCTTATCTTGGCTGAGAATCTGAAATACATGAAAACAAATCAGACTCTGCTTTAAGAAAGCTTCATATGTTGTGTCCTTTCCTGAACTGAAGGAAGTCTTGACCAATAAAGTAAAACGGGCCCATATTGTGTTTGTCCAGTAACCTGGACTTAATATCGATTAGCTTGATTGTTGTTTACTTGTTTTACTAATATGAATACCTTGAAATTAGACTCCTGACAGAAGGGGAATACATCTGCTGCTGTGGGCGACCACCGGCCAACTTTTCTGGTCATAACTGGAAGAGCATGTACTATAGAGGCAGTTTCAGACCAGGCGCGGTTGCATAGGCATCGAACAACCTGTTCTTTCTCTTCAGAGTGTTTGTGTTCATGACGGTTTAATCTGTATCTACTGTCAGGTGTATCATCACACACTGGAGTTTGACCTTCAGTTTTAGAATTGGCTGGTGTATCACAGGGAATGAGCTCTAGAAAACATTACTATGCACGAACGAAAAGTCAAACACGAATATAGGATCAAGACTTGAGCTTTATCTCTCGTTTGTGCTCTGTTTTTTTTTTTTTTTGACAGCATTACAAATTCTGATGTGTAATTTTCCTTGTTTTTATGAAGCATTGAACTAGAGGATAAATGACGAACAGAATTAATTTATGAAATTTGGCGAACGTGCGTCCGACTGTGGTAAATATTATGCCGTAACACCAGTAAGATCTCAATTGTGTTGAGTCATCTTTGTGTTGGTGTATTTACAAGTAGCTTTTGGTTAGCCTCTGGGTTTCCGTTATCCAGTAATTACCGGACTTTGACGGGTAAAATCTGCCGAAGTCCGGTAATTTTTAACCCCTCCGGTCAAAATGTCCGGTGAAAATATTCCCTCTAAGCATAATTTGAATTTTATTGCAACAGTCAATTTCCACATGTCATTTTATTACAAAAAAAAAAAAAAAACCGAATCTTATTTTTTATGAATGTGAAGGCCTGGCCTATATGTGTAACGAAACTTTTTTCACGCGGAACCAAACTTGTCGCATTTGTTTCATTTTTCTGACAAAGCGTATAGATACAGTCGGCAACAAAGGGAACGCCCACAAAAGTAGAGCCGAGGGGGAAGGGAAAGCAAAGCGGTCTCTGCCATTAGCCATACTGCCGACGAGTTGCTGTGTGCCCTTTTGCACCGCAAATAAACAAAAAAAAAAAAACCACCAATTAAAGTTTTACATTTTACCAAATAAAAAAATGGAACCACAAAGGAGGACAAAATGGCTTCAAGCTATCAGAAGAGAGGACGAGTTTGGCAGTTATGGGACCCCACGACAGAACGTGTATATCTGCAGGCTACTGAGTCGGATCATTCGCCCAGTCTTTTAAAACGTATGGACAATACTCCAACCCCAGTATATTTATTTTTTTAATATATCGATCCTTGTCAGCAGGCAATAGCGACTCAAAGTACGTCATGACAACTTCTTAGCGTTAGAATGACAAGTTTAATTTCCGCGTTTTTACAGTATAGCAGACGGGGGGGGTGGGAGGATTGTTTTCCCCCTCGGTTCTAACCAGGGGCCTGTACCATAAAGCTGGATTAACATACCCGGGGTTTGTCTTAGTTATCTGGCTGCACTTAACCAGACTTCCGCATTCCTGATAGTTTTCAACTCGGTAACTGAACCCAGGGTTTTCCAATCTAGGTATGTGCGCATTCACATAAGAGGGGCGGTGTTTGAAGCAAATGACCAATTGCAAACATGGACACACCGAATGGAAGCAAAGCTGCGTACTTTTCAAATGCGGAGCAAGTGCCCTTAATAAAAATATGAAGAGAATAAACTTATCATCCTGGCAAAAATTAACACCGTCGCAGTTGCCAAATACAGAAAGGACAGTTTGCAAAAAATTACCGACCGTGTAAATGCGTAAGTCAATTATAATGATAATATCACTGCAAATAAGTCCCGTATTCATGATTGTATGTGGGCTATTGCTGCAAAAGTCATTTAATTTTACTTCTGCTGCAGTAAATCATGACAACAGGCGCTTTGTAGGCTAGTGAGCGCATCTCTCTCCTTTTCTGCTTTACAGGATATGTTCGATCCAACACGAAGCCTATTGGGTATAGGGATGTGCGTGTTTTAACATAACATAACATAACATAACATGAATGGCGAGAACAGGCCGTTCAGCCCAACTAGGCTCGCCAGTTTCTTTGTACTATCGTGAATATATCACTTCAGATACTCAATGACTCAATGGTATCTAACTTTAGGTCAAGCCTGCTCTTGAAAACTCCCAAGGTCTCTGCCTCAACAATATGGTCAGGCAAGCTGTTCCACAATCAAATTACTCTTTGGGTGAAGAAATATTTCCGAATATCAGTGCTAAATTTACCTTTTGTCAGCTTCCATTTGTGACCCCGAGTTCTACTAACAACACTTGGTTGAAGGAATCCTACATAATTCACTTTGTTAATCCCTTTAACATATTTAAAGACCTCAATCAGATCACCCCTTAGTCTCCTTTTCCTAAGACTAAAGAGATTAAGGATCTTCAGCCTCTTCTCATAGCTTTCATCCTTAATACCCGGAATTAGCTTCGTGGCTCTTCTCTGAACTTTCTCTAAAGCCTCTATGTCTTTCTTAAAGTATGGTCCCCAGAACTGTACACAATACTCTAGATGTGGTCTGACGAATGTGTTGTACAAAAGAAGCATCACCTCCTTGGATTTGAACTCAATCCTTTTGGCAATGTATCCCAGCATCCGATTGGCTTTTTTAACTGCTACGGCACAATGGCTAGACCCTGTGAGGGTTTGGTCAACAATCACTCCCAGACCTTTCTCTTGTGGAGCACATTCCAGTTTAAAACCTCCCATGAAGTAATCCCGTCTAATGTTTTTATTACCTACATGTACTGCTTTACATTTCGCTACATTAAATTTCATTTGCCACATTTCTGCCCAATTCTGGATTCTATCCAAATCATCCTGAATCACTTTAGTGGACTCTAAACTATTTGCCAAGCCTCCCAATTTAGTATCATCTGCAAATTTCACTAATCTGCTCTCAATATTCCTATAAAGGTCATTAATGTAGATGAGGAACAGCAGGGGTCCCAACACCCGATCCCTGGGGACGCCACTCCCCACCATACCTAGCTCAGATGAGATACCACTGACCACCACTCTTTGTGTTCTGTCCTGCAACCAGTTTTGAATCCACTTCAGAATACCTCCTGTAACTCCAATGGAACTCATTTTAAAAATTAGTCTCTTATGCGGTACTGTGTCAAATGCTTTCTGAAAATCCAAATATATGATGTCATAAGCCCTGCTCTGGTCATAAGTCTTGGTGGCCTCTTCAAAAATTCCAGAAGGTTTGTCAGGCATGACCTTCCCTTACGGAAACCATGTTGGCTATCCCTCAAGATATTGTTACGTTCAAGAAATAAGTCCAGCTCATCTTTTATGATAGATTCCAATATTTTGCACGCAATGCAAGTTAAACTGACTGGCCTGTAATTTCCTGGCTCAGTACGGTCCCCTTTTATATATTGGTATTATATTACCCCGCTTTCCAATCATTTGGTATTTCTCCAGTTTCTAAAGACCGCCTAAAGATGGCGGATAGCGGCTTAAAGATGATCTCGCTAACTTCCCTGAGCACTCTAGGATATAAGCCATCAGGACCCGCTGCCTTATCTGCCTTTAGTTTATGCAACTTGTCTAATACTACGTTATCCCTAACCTCAATTTCCGCTAAATAATCTTGAGTATTGGACATGCCTTCTGGCCAATAAAGACCCGCTCTAAGGCAAAAATTCTCAACAAAGTAACCGTTTAAGGTGTCTGCAATATCCTTTGTTATTATATAGCAGCAATCCATTTTTATTCTTTATGCACTTAACCTGCTCTTTTGACTTTCCTTTTTTCTACTACAGTACTGAAAGAAGCGCTTTTTAGGTTAGTTTTTGCCCCTCTGCAATTTGTCTTTCATTCTGTCTTCTAGCATTCCTCAGCTCTTTTTTGACCACAGCCCGCATTTTACAGTATTCGGCCTTAGTAATCTCATTGTTATCCTCTATGTACATCTTATAAAGATTCCTTTTTCCCTCAAACTCCTACAAATAGCTGCGGTCATCCACTGAGGATTCTGCTTTTTCAGCTTACTTTTGGACACCTTTTGGAATGAATTTGCATTGTGAATCAAGTAAACCCCTTAAATCTTTCCCACATCTCAGTTACAGACTCACAGTCCAGGAGTGTCTCCCATTTTATTTCACTTAGATATGAGCGCATCCTGTCAAAGTTTGCTCGCCTAAAATTGAAAATTTTTGTTTCTGAATACACCTTTTTAACTTCCCATGAAACCTCAAAATTAATAGTAGAGTGATCACTTGTCCCAAGTGGCTCCCTTATTCTCAACATTGCTAATTCTATCTGGGTCATTACAGAGCACTAAGTCTAAAATTGCCTTCTCTCTTGTAGGTTTATTAACATACTGCACCAAAAAATTATCATTCATGACATCTAGAAATTCTTCCTCCCTCCTCCCCTGTCCTTTCACCTTTTCCCAATCAATACCAGGATAATTTAAGTCTCCCATAATAATAGTCCCTCCTCCTCCTCTACAAGCTTGCGTAATCCTCTTAAAGAGCATTTCATTGACTGTACTGTCCAAAGCTGGTGGTCGATAGCATACACCTATGTTTAAACCAGTCTCGTGTTTGCCAGTGAGCCTGACCCAGATATCTTCGCAGGGGCAAGGAATGTTCAATTTCAGGAATTTCCTGCACATTTATGTGTTCGCTCACATAGAGTGCTACACCCCTCCTCGCCTATTGCATCTATCCTTCCTAAAGAGCTTATAACCTTCTACATTATATTCATCTCCATCCTCTTCACTAAGCCATGTCTCTGTAATCCCAACTATGTCATAGCCTTCACTAATCATAACGGCCTCAAGTTCTCGAAATTTATTTTTAATGCTTCTTGCATTTAGATAAAAACATTTCAGGTTATCACAAAACGCTCTTCCCCTTCGATTTCCCATGTGCCCGCTGCTCAAAGCCCCTCACCACGCTTTTTTGCTTTAAAAAATATATCATCAATAGTGCATGTAACGCTGTCAGCTTCCATCAGGGCAGTCTGCATTTCCTCTGTATAACACTCTCTAACCTCCCTGCCCCCAAAGTCCCTAGTTTAAATAACTCTCTGCTACCCTCAACATACGCTGACCCAGTGCAAAGGTACCCCCTCCGTTCAGGTGTAGCCCATCCGGCTTGAACAGGTCACCCCTGTCCCAGAAGCAGTTCCAGTGCCCTATAAACCTATACCCCTCTTTCCTACACCAGGTTCAGAGCCACGTGTTAAACCTCCAGATAAAATTCTGCTTCCCTCTGCTTGCACGTGGTACCGGTAGAATCTCGGAGAACACTACCGTGGAGGATCTGCTCCTAAGCTTTTCAGCTAATTCAACAAATTTGCTTTGCAGAACCTCAAACCTACCCTTACCTATGTCATTAGTCCCAACATGGACCATGACAACTGGATCCCTCCCCGCTCTGGCCAGGAGCTTGTCCGCACGCTCCAGGAGGTCTCCTACCTGGGCACCAGGCAGGCAACACACCGTACGAGACTCCTTGTTGCGCGAACAGACTAAACTGTCTATTCCTCTAAGTATTGAGTCCCCCACTATCAATAACTCTCTTTTCTGAGGGGTAGAGGCCAACAGGGTGCCCTGCTGCTCATCAGTCCCTCACTCTCAGGGTCAGGGGCCATTCGAGTTCCTGCAAGGGCCGGAATCGGTTGGACACCTCAACCACTGGAGGAGCTGTCGCTGCACGGTGTGCAATCCCTTTCCTGCGCTGACGCCCCACCGTCACCCAACTTTCTCTCCCTGCCTGCTCCAGGGTCCCCACACCACCCTGCTTTGGCGTGCATAAACCATTTCTCTAAACGACATACTACTTAGTTCCTCTAGGAACTCTACTGATTATGAACGCCGTCGCCGCCAACTGGCCCTGAAGATCAAGGATCTTGCTCTCCAGATGCTCAATTAGCTGGCACCGGTGACAGACAAACCCACCCTGGAAATCTCTTTCCAAAAGTGCGATCATCCTGCAACCGTCACATAGTTTTGGCCACATTTTGAACCCCCTACCTAATGACCTCGCTCACCCTAGATAAGAAAGAAAATTACTAATGCCGAGACAGAAGCTCAGGAACCACAATTTATTTTTTTATTAACCTGAGAAGCCCTAAGCAGCAGTCACAATAGAAACCGTGGGGAAACTATGTGAATGGATAATAAGCCTCTTTTAACAGGGGCTTAGTTTTAGTTAACAGAAATGAAATACCAAATTGAGAAACTCTATGGATAATAAGCACTCCTAATAAGCCAACTTGAATTTATCTAGTCCCGGTACTATTAATATACTAACCTAAAAATATCACAGGGCTTAGCTGAGAACCCAGATAAAAAAGACTGGCTAATACGCCCAGGAGAAACTGGAGGAGGGAGGAGGCGGAGCACTCCGCAAAGCTTTCCGCTTAAATTCCAACCAAACCGAATGGACGACTAAAGTGACTGCAGCCCTACTAACTAAATACTAAATCTCAGATCCCCAGCCAAAAATGCAAACAGTAACTATCTAGCTAACTAGCCACAAATACAACCAAGGGTAACCGAGATAAGGGTAAAGCCTCGGTTCCCTTTAGTTAAAACGGACCGAATAAACAAGTCGTTTACTTAGTGAGCGAACTATACACGGTATCTCCCCCAACAAGCTGTCGCTGAGCACTCAAACAAGCAGTTAAACTTTAATCAGCTGATCAAGGCACCGCAACCGGAGGAAAATACAAAGATAACGTAATTTGCAATGTGTTTAATCAGAAGAGCCCTTCGATGATAATAAAATGCGAAAAAGACAAAAACCCCGGTTCGCGTTAATATTCAAGCTTGGAAATGCGTTTATGCGGTAATGCGGTCAGGATAGAGAACGAAGGGGACTAAAAACCCCGTGAACGTCAATATTTATTGGCTAGAAGACTGTATGAAAGGCAAGCGACCAAGTATGAAACCAAACCGGTTATAGTTAGATATCCCGGTAATTTGATATATTCTTGGCGTTGAGAGCTTACTATAGTTCGTTAGCTAAATCAGCTACAGAAAAAGCAGGCGACAGTGTACCTCAGTCCTTGAAAACAACTCTGTTTTACTTTGTATAGCACACAATTCACTTAGTTAGACAATTATTTAGCGTTTAATTTATTCTTTAAATTTAGCGTTTAAATTTATTTTACTTTACCTTACTTTGCTCCCGGCAGACTGAAACCCCCCAAAAAACCCCCGTCGCCTTTGTTTGACCAGATTAGCGACTTAATTTGGCTGTTTGCTCACCGAGTTGTGAAAAAGGGAAAAAGGGGAAAAAGAAGGAGGAAGATTCTCCCTGCCCCTAATGCGACAAAGGTTATACCTCGGGAGCAAATTGTCTAATCTCTAATACTGTTTGAGCCTTAACAGACGAATTATTTTCAGAAAACTCTGTTTAGACAAGAGTAAATCTTCAGCTTAGATCCCACACGTCTTCCTCTGTCTCAACTCAAGCAGAATGAACATCAACGAACAGCGCTACAGCACTATCGTTTATAATGTCACTGCCCCATCAGTAAAATTACAGTTCCGTATTCAATTAAATTGACGTGATGCGAGAATGTATTCTTATGGAGTGTATGGATTTTTTTTCCAGCTGCAACCCCGGCGGTGTCAAAAGAGCCGGAGAACAAATAATGAATTACTACAAAAACATTATTCAAAGCGGTCAGTAAGCTTACTTTTATAAGTGCAACAAGTAAAAGGCTGTAGGCCTAGTGCTTTTGCCTGTGGGAAAATACAGCATTGTGATACACTCAAGATGTGAAACTACATGCGCACGACTCCACTGCGGTCGCCACATGTCAAACCCTCAGATGAGAACCTGTATCATACATATTGGTATTCATCCGCACACCGAACTCCACTGAAACCTCTACGGACGGTGATACCATTTTCTCAGATAACTTATTGGTCAGTAGGCGGTGCTTTTCGCGCTGTGATCTGAATCTAGCACTAAACCTGCTCCGGAGAAGGTTAGCCGTTCAGCTTATGTTGCCACGGTGATATACCTAGGTAAGAAGTGAGCCTCCTTCATGGTACAGAAAACCCAGGGTTAAACCTGGAGATACCGCGATAAGCCCAAATCCAGCTTTATGGTACAGCCCCCAGGTGTGTTTGCAAATTGTTGTTGCAATTGTTTTATGTTCATGTTAGGCGAGCGCTGGCTTCTGCAATATTTATTTATTTTAGAAGTTACGCACGTGAGTCAATTGACGGCACTCATTTCATTTGATATAATGTACTTTTCAATAAAAAGATTACGCTATGAATTGACATGCCTTTATATCATTCTTAAATAGCCTGCATATCATTTTAAGCTCAATAAATTCAGATAATATTTGACCGGAATTTCAAACATGTGTCCGATAAACTGAAAACCTGCCGGTCACGTTGTCCGGTGCCAATTTTTTCTAGCGGAAACCCTGGTTAGCCTTTGCCCCATGCTTTGATTCTCATTTGCTGTTTGATGGGAAATTTGTAAAATGTTATCCCATTCCCATGGAATTGATACTGCAGCTTTAACTAGGCTGAATGATCGCAAAGGTTGGCATGTGCGACAGATGAATGGTCAGGATGAGTTGGCATTATTTTTCAATGTGGTATCAATATATAACCTAAAGGGACGATCTTGTATTGTGCTTTCCATTGAATGAAAGTGTTCTTGGAGATGGTCTGGCTGTTTGGGGAGCGACTTGAAAAACTTTCCCTCATTTTATCTCTGAAACCATTAAAAATGAAATAATATCCAAGCTCGAATGGTGGGGAAGTATCATGACTCAAAAAGCTGTTTCTTTGCCATGAAAGATATGATTATTTTATAATTCACATTAATGCAACTTAAAAATGTATCCATTTTTATTAGCATCTTGTATTTGGCTTCATAGATATTCAGTAGTTTAGAATATTACCTTCCGATGTTGCATATTTGTGGCCGGGAGTTAATGATCCTGGGAATGTATCGTTTTACCTTTTAGCTGTTTACAATATTTCATCCTGACCTTGGAGAACAAATCCAGTGATGAATTGTTATGAAGCTTCCTTTATTTGCAACACTTTCGTGTCCCAAAATTATGAAAACTGGAGACCGTCAGAAAAAGGGATTATGCCAGCCGTGCCCCCCGCAATTTACCATCAAGTCAAACTCCTACGGGGCCCAACTTCAGTTCCCAACTAGATATTCACTCAGGCCTTATACCTTATACCTCCCAAATTTCATCAGTTTCCAGGATATTGTTCAAAAGTTTGTCAAATGGACACAGATAGACAGACACTCACTATGGTCGGCAAGAACACAGGTAACATTGATTTTGGGACGTTTTCAGAGTAAAAGAACCTGAATCTGGATCCTGCCCGACCCCGCATTCCCCCTCAAGCCGTATCCCTATGTCCCCCATTTTCAATCCGAAGCCAATTATTCACTCAAACCGTATACCTACCAACTTTAATCAGTTCTCAGTGTATTGTTCAAAAGTTGTCGAACAGGCAGTCAGACAAACAGACTTGCTGTATGATACTCTGGATGACATGTCATATTGATTACTGGATGTTTTCAGCATAAACCAACTTAAATTTGGATGGGCACACACACACACGCACACAGACACACACACACACACACCACTGAAAGCAACACCAGGCTTTGCTTTGTGGCTGGTAATAGAAGTTGGCATTCTAAATAGTTGTCTATGAGTATCTTGCTTCATTTAAGTCATCTTCACTAGTCGTTGTGATGCTCAGATCTTGGTATAAAGCCTTGATTGGGTGTCGTGTGGGTATCATGAAGAACAGGCATCATGTGGCATTTGCATGAAGCCGTCCTTACAGAGGGACGGAGCAGCGGATGATCGTGAGTATACGGGCTTGTCATTAGTTGTCTGCCAGAACCAGAGGAGCTCTGTGAGCTACCTGCCACGACATGAGCCCCTGAGAACAAAAGAGATCTCACTCCATGTTTGTCTTTTTTAAGTTCTAATCTTAAAAATGATTCCTAAATTGTCAATCTGTTAAGTGCAAATATGGATGTGTAGTTCCAGTACTATACAATAGGTGGGGTGTATGTTCCTCGCATTAAGCTCTCAGTGCTTGTGTGGTCCAAAATGAAAAATTAAAATGAGTTGGACTACTCTAGTTCCAGGGGGCTTAAATATGAGGGTGTGTGTGGAAATCTCTTATGTGTTGATATTTCCTCATCTGCATGAGGGAAGATCTGAAAATTTGAGCTAATGATGGTGATCAACCTTAAAAGATCCTCTAATTGTGAGGCAGCAAAGAGCTATTGTTGGAAGTGTGAATAACGCGTTCAAAAAAACCGAGTCCAGTGAGCGTGGGCCGAGATTTACCACCTCCCCCGGCACCGACCCAGTCGCCGCTCAGGTTAGCGCTGTGTTGTGGTGTCTCGCAGCGAGAGCACCGCCGTCTGTCTGGAGAAAAGGAAGCAAACATGGTTATGCAGTGATTAGCGTACTCGGGGAGAGAGTCCGGTGTGCGCGGCAGTGGAGCCCCCCTGTGGTGGGAGAGGGGTGCAGTTACCACCGTTCTGTGTCTCCCCTGGCCGCTCGCTTCGGGAGAACAGTGTGATTTCCTCAGCTGGAGGATAAGTGAGCTGATTTGCTCCCTTTTTCCCGTTAACAAAGCCCCTGGATAAACGTACCCCGCCCTCGCAGTTGAGCCAGCGGAGGGCCCGGCAAAAACGAGACTCAGGCTTTGTGTGGCTCTCGCAGGTCCGTCGATGCACCCCTCGGAGCTGATGGCGGAGATGCGGAACAGCGGCTTTGCGCTGAAGCGGAGCGTGCTGGGGAGGAACGTCACAGCGAGCGATCCATCCCAGGTAATCACTGGCCTTCCCAAACCCCACACTGCAACAATGGCCCTGCCGCAGTCCTGAATTTAAGCTTGATTGCGGCAAAATGACCCCCTTCACTGGAGTGAACAATGCAGGTTTATCCACTGAATATGAAATTTGTTTTGGCAGATTTAATAAAAACGATCACCTATACAAACTCGGGGAATGCCTGTATACTTTTGTGCTAACTTCTGCTAGAGAAACTTGGCCATATTTCCTGCGGTGGGTTTGCTTGCTATAATTTGTGTCGATTCGCTTTTTTTCAGTTGTGAATGACATGCATATTTTTATAATATATCCGAATCCGTCAGCTCCCCATATGAATTTTTCCCGATGTATAGATCCACACGATGATTTTGCTCTTTGTTTTTTCAGGACTATGTAGTGAGCGAAGAGGAGGAGGACCCTGAGGTGGAGTTCCTGAAGTCCCTGAGCACCAAACAGAAGCAGAAACTCCTGAGGTATAAACCGCAGGCTCAGATGTGAAGTGTTGAGGCCCAGCGAGTGTCTTCTGTTCACTAACTGGCTGTTGCCTGTTCTTCTGGGACCTCTGCCCTGCCTGCGAGCGATGGAGGCCCAGAGAAAGAGCTTCCCTCTTCACACCTTAAACCCTCATTTTTCTCTCTGATTTTCCCTTAAGAATGATCAAAGTCAGAAAATGCATTTTTTCATATTTTAGGACAAAGCCACACATATTCTGTATCTGCTGGTTGCAGCGCTTCGCTGAAGCTACATCGCACTTATGTTTAGTGAAATATACAAACCCAGAAAGCATGCTTTTATAGTCATAGTATTAAATCAAATGGAAAATATCTTGATCTTGCACGTTATTTTATACACATTTCCCTGTAATTCAGCGGGACATATTTGGGATCCTTGGTAACCTTGGGGTCTCCACTAGAATTTAAATAATTGGCCCGGAGTTTCCACAGGTTTAAATACAGCCCCTGTATTTTACAGACTATTATATAGGTCTGTAGGTTTATGGGTTAACCTTGGCTATCAGATCATCTGGTAGAGTGTAACACTTCTTGTGCTTTTAAAGGAAACTGGACCGCTTGGAGAAGAAAAACAAGAAGAAGAAGAAGAGGGAGAAGAAGAAGAAACAGAAGAAGGGAAAAGGGAAGAAGAAGAGTAAAGGCGAGCAGAAGAGGAGTCGGCAGAGCAGCGACTCAGACAGCGACTCCAGCAGCCGCAGCAGCAGCAGCAGCAGCAGCGAGTCGCCCAGCCGCCAGCAAAAGCCCAAAACCAAGAGGAACCGCAGCACTGACCGCACGAGGGACCCGGACCGGGCGCAGCAGCGCCACAGCCTGTCAGAGAGCGGCAGGGCGAGGAGGGACCCCTGGGACAGGAGCGGACCGGACCCCCGGGACAGGAGCCCGAGCCCAGCGCACCCCCGCCAAACAGCATCAGCGGACAGCAGGAGGGACGGGGGGGGAAGAGGGAGGGGGCAGGGTACAGAGGGGCGGGGCAAACAGAGAGGGGAGGAGGAGAGGGGGAGCAGGAGGAGAGAGGAGAGCAGAGAGAGAGAGAAGGAGCACAGGAGGAGGAGTGGCAGCCAGAGCAGGGATGGGAGGATGGAGAGGAAGGAGAGAAGCAGGAGCAGAGATGGAGGGAGCAGGAGAGACACTGAGAGAAGGAGAGATGGAGAGAGGAGGGGAAGGAGGAGTAGAAGCAGGAGTGCAGATGAACAGAGGAGAAGAGAGAGGAGCAGAAGTAGAGAAAGAGAGAGGGGAGGAAGGAAGAGTAGAAGCAGAAGTAGAGATGGAGAGAGGAAGATGAGGAGGAGTTGAAGGAGGGATGGGTAAAGAGGATGTGATCAGAAGGGACCCTCGGATGAGTTTGGGGAAACACAAACTGCAGTGGAAAAGACATTTCTGTTGAACGGATGAGATCCTCATTTGTGAATGCAGTAATTAATTCCATTAAAAATGGTCACTTGGGGACCTTTAAATTTTATTAACAAACTGCAAGCTTTGAAAGACGGAAATTTTAATGTTTAAAGTTCATAGATGATGGTGTGTTTTACGTTCTTGTAAATATCAAGTTTCTTATGTGAAGCTTCTTTTCTTTGGTTTTCTGCGTACTAATTTACTGCAAGGCAGTTGAACCACTGACGCAACTAAGATTTGAGATTCTATACAACATCTGTATTA
Organism: Gymnothorax javanicus; assembly: GCA_029692085.1. NCBI lineage: Eukaryota > Metazoa > Chordata > Actinopteri > Anguilliformes > Muraenidae > Gymnothorax > Gymnothorax javanicus. The sequence continues at coordinate 66,108,263 of CM056204.1, forward strand.
AACTAAGAGAATATCGGAATCTGAACTCGAATATTAGCTTTTGAACAGCAGAGGGCGTCGGTGCATTTGCAGTCATGAACAGAATATTTCCTATTACGCGTCAGGTGCACATTCTGACTGGTGTTCTAATGATCTGGGGTTTTTATGTTACTCGTTTGGCAATGTATTTTTCGAGGTCTATTAAGTTTTTGTACAGTTATGGAAATAGATCAGGGTCAACAAATGTGGTCTATTGCGGCTCAGTGGAGTTCGGGCGTATCAACACTGTCGCTTGCTAGTTTAATAAAAACTTGAGAGATCTATGAAATCCTCTGGTCTCAAACGTGTTTGTGCTGTATACGGTTTGCATTAGTGCAGTCCTGTGACAAATTCGGTAATATATGGAGGAACTGGTAAGCATTCCCAGGTCGGTTCGTAAAAATTGCCAATGTACGCTAACTTTAGTTGACATTTAAACAAACATTCTGGGCTTTGGCTTTATTAAGTTTTAAAAAACATTCAGATCACTTCACAGTTCTATCACGGGACTTGGCCTAATTTAAATAAAAGCATATCAGATATTAAAATGTTGTCTGTAACCATATACCCATATTTTGGCCTAATTGAAGGCACGTTTTAGTCGAATCGATATTGTTTTTATTGTATATCCATAAGCCTATATGGAAAATCGACGGCGACCATGTAAGGCGCACTGAAAGCGCGGGAATATTAAGTGCTGCGTTTCCAGTGAATATTCGAACACAAGCACACACACACACACACACACACACGCAGACTTGCAGAGAGAGAGGACTACTATCCGTGAAAGTGCTTGATCTGAAGAACGGTCATTAGACGAATTGTGTATTTGGATCTCATTATTCAAATACTTGTGTATCCATTATTAATTTTTCGAATAACTGACTTTGCAGCTACAGTTGTCAGAGACCGGATATTAGTAGCCTTGCTATTAAAGTTAATGCCTTAGTTGAAAGGCTCTATAATTCAGAGAAAGTGAATAGGCCCTACAATAAACTAGAAGTTTTAAGCTCCCCGAATTTGCAGATCAGCACGTTTATCTTTAACGAAGGAACTGATCATGTATTGACGTACTTGCATTGAGACGCTCTTAAGCATAATGCAGCCGGTTTCGATGCCATGGTCTAACGTGCGTCTACCTACAAGAAAAAATGTGCACACCGAAGTATAGGCTAATGCAAAACGTGTTTGCTTCGGGGTGTTCCGTCTGTTCGTTAAATAAACATCTTGGCATGCTGTCTGGTACATGTTGGACAGGTCGGGAGGCGCAGGATTTCGAAAGAGGCTCTGAGGATGTTTCTCGATGTGTTTTGGTGCGAGTTTCACCAAGACAGGTGAACTGATGTTTCGCGCAGAATGTTGTCTATGGTGATGTCAGCCTGGAAAATGGAAAGAATGGCAATGCATGTGAGAGCCTTGCCCCCACACTCGCTACATCTAAGTGCGTGGTGAAGTGGCAGGAAACTGCAGATGAATTGACCTCAAATGTCAACCAATACGGGGAAAGAACATTGAATTCGATCAACAACAGTGATGCCTCGATTGCATTTTAAAATTATATTCATAAATATTTTGATTTTTGTCCCGTCGCTTGACTTGAGAACCTCATAAGCCATCGGATGAATTATAATCGGCGGTACCTATAGCCCACATTACATAGGCTGTATCTATAAATGCGCAAGGTAGCTTATACTGATAACCAGTTATCATTCTGGAATCTAATAAGTATTTTCCCACACTCGCTCATAGCAATTCGACAGTTTGCAAATATCCCCAATAACCTACACCATTTGAACTTCTAACATAGACTTTGGAGCCGATGTTGAAGCGAAAACTAGCCATTGGGATAACTAAGACAGAAGAATTGTTGTGAACATAATATAGTGTGATTTGCGCCAGCTGAAAAAGTTTTGAGGGACGTTGACTACGGCTTGCCCAGACACGATTTCCTATTGCACTGCCAGAGATGAGGCAGGAAAAAACAATTTCCAAATCATACTGAAGTAGGAAATCTATTCACTTAAATTGCCTTTTGTAAGCTAGTTCAGTACGAATTTCCCAAAATTATAGCGGTCAAAAAAAATTTCGCTCCCCAACAGAGTAAACCGGAGTAAGACACCCCCCCCCAGGTAAGAAGCCCCCCTTTATTCTCCTCCTGACCGATAGATGTGGCCAATTTAAATTTCGGCGCTTTTTTGGTTAGTTATGGCCTTACTAATCTTTGAATAGCATCAAAATCATTCTGCTGCTGGGAGGAAATCAAAACAAGTGATTTTGAGGTTCATTAGTATTTTACTAGTAAGAAATAAGCCTGTGTTTTATACAAACTTTACTGCTAATATGAAAAATCATATGGAGGGTTGTCCCTTAGTTTGAACAAAAATTACAAATACTTTTTTAACATATGGCAATGTAAGAGGGGGTTTATAGGGAAGAAAATGATTTTGTATAGTCTAGCTTTGCTAATGTTAGATTTTTGAGAAAGCATGAAAGCATGTACTCGAGTCCTATTCAATAACATAATACTTAACCAACAGTAAGAAATGAGTTGGGACCAGTCTTCGAGGTTAACTGGCTGACTTTGTTTCAAAATAATAACACTATAGCTTGCAATATTTGCTTGCTGTATAGGACTAGTAAGCCTGCTACCTTGAAATCTTTGCTAGTATAAACTATGCATCCGTGTTAATGTGGAAAAATTATTGCCTGTGTAGCATATTTCATTTATTTGAAAATATTTGAAATAATCCTATTATTCACATAATTTTAATGAATTCTTCACGCTTGCATGGTTTTTTAATGTAACAATATTATATTGGTAATCTAAATATCAATTAAAAAATATAAATTAAAAAAATAACCCTCTCCAATTGTGACTTGTCCCAGGCGCATCAATTTGAAATGGTCAACAATGAAACCTTTCCAAGAAAAATCCAAAATAATTTTTCAATAGTTTGTAAGATTGATTTTGCATTTGAAGTAAGAAAAATGTCAAAAATTGGATTTAAGCTGATCTTATGCACGAACGTAAAGTTTGTTTAGATCAAAATGACTCGTGAGGTAAGATTCCTCCAGGGAGCTTCTTTCCCCGGTAGAGGTGGGCATCCTCCCCGGGTCCTATAGGTACAATATTCCCCTTGTACTGTTATGATTTAATTACCCTCTAAACGTGTTCACTTAAGCATACTTCTTGTGTATATATTATCTTAGTATTCACATGAAACAAATTTTGAAAGAAATTGGACATTGTTCTTAAAGGGGGCGTCTGACCCCAGTTTACTCTACACTTTAATATCACCAAAGCTGTTTACTTCACGAGCTAAACCTGGACTAAATGGGCGGGAAATTGCGGGAAGTCTCAATTCTGAGGGAGCTGCTTTCCAAAGTGAAATTAATATTTATTAAGGCCCGTATTTATGTTGTCATTGATTAATTATTCCTCTCTAGCTCATTAGATTTCGATTAAGAATGATCTGATGTTAATGTAATTAGTATGTAATTCTGATGTACATAATTACTGTAATTACAACACTCAGGTAACCTGGTTTGAGCAATAAGGTTAGCTTCCATCTTCATTTGCTTAAATCTTTGAGAAAGCTTGCTATTTTCATTTATACGCTTTCCAAAATGCTTAACCCATTGATTCATTTGTTGTCGCCTACCTAGAAGCCCATTATGGAAACGGCACTTTAGAAACAGATCACATGGTTTCACGGATGCATGCATGATTAAGTGAAATTAGTTTTTGCTTTACAACACAAAACAAGGATGTATTTTTTCCAGTGACATGTCACCGCACAAAACCTTAGAATCGCAATTCCACAAATTTTCACTAGATCATAAAGTAATGTCCGTGCAGTTTAAAAAGCATTTTACAAATGTAGATTTCCATCGTCCTCGGTCGTCTGATGCAAATTTAGCTAAACCAAGGGTGGCGCTAATAGGCGACGTTGGAAACGCATTCTCATCTTGAATAACGTATAGCCTAATGAAAATAGGCCTACCTTAAGCAAACGTAATAGTGTTCTAAAAAAATTCCAACATACCATTGGCCAATGAAATAATGTAATTTCGTCCACTTTAGAGTAGGAAAATTGCGTTATCTAGTATTTGACTTAACAGCCAAAAAGTCCTCAATGAATTTTTTGCCGATGACAGCGCTAATAAAATATATAGCCTATAGGCTATTTTCTTTTGGATTTGCTAAATTGCTTTTATTTCAGCCGGCGTTCTGTATTGTAGCCCACATCGTCTAGTTATTCAGTTCTACTAAGACTCACATCTGAATATCTGTCGCTGACGTCTTGTTAAGCCTTTATCGACGCGCCTTCATTATTTGACATTGAACAATATTTTTGTTGACTTCGAGTTATCGCAGCCAACTTCTAAACATTTCCGAACATTCTTGGGAAAAAGTAAACATTTACAGAGCCGGGGCACTTTAGAAAGATTTAATGTATGACTTTTGGACGGGTTTGGGAGTGGAGCACTGGCGATAAGCATTCATTTTTGACCCGCGAAAACGGCGGTCCAAGCTCATTGATCATTGAGCTGGTTGGTATAACCCTGTACCCCGCGAAGCTGGGCCAAGACTCCCTACTTTGATATTTCTTTCATTGTGGCGTGAAAACAAAGATGACTTCTGCTCAATGCGCAGCAAGAGGGCTTGCCAGGGAAACTCAACAAAAGCGGCAACTGACAAGTATACTGTCTGCCTCAACGGGTGACGGCTTTTTCCCTAAAGATTTAATCCCACCTAAATCATGTCGATTTCAGTGCCCGTTTGTAAAATGTAGTGAAATCGTATAGGACTAATTGCTGAACGTGTTCCATTTGCTATTCCACGCCAGAAATAACTATTATCGTGTCATTTCGCCGAGCGAAGCGCAATCTCAATATTTATTTTGCACAATATGTCAAATGCAGAAAGACAAAACATACGTACTTTCAGATTTCCATTTTTAATTTCAGTGGAGTCTGATTAAAAAAAAAAATTTAAAGACTTATTTAAAAAATTTAAGAACAGAAATAAAATTAATGGGCTATGAGTGTCAATATCATTAAAATCAAAAAATGAGATATTTTTAGTGAATAGCTCTTGACAATCTTTATTCTATATTTTACGTCATCGTTGAGACAAATAGTTGTCAGGATTCTAAGGGTAATGAAAATAATTTTCCTCTGAATAATTGCCTTCTGGTCAATTTAACTTGCAGTGTTTGAAAGGGTTTTCTAAATGAGATTCCTGTCCCAATGCGTTCCCAGGCCCGGTCTCGCGCACTAATTATTCCCCGGGTTTTTCTTTAGAGTCGGACGCTGCACTGGAGAAGCACAAAGAAGTCAGAAAGCATCCTTGAACCTTTTCAATGCAGCGCTACAGATATTCAAATAACATACAAGCGCCATTTGACGGTGCAGCGACATACGCATTTCAAATTCACCATTTGCATACGGCTATCTTTTTTTTTCTTTCTAAAATGAAAGAAACATTTGCCTTCCCGCAACATTGAGTCAAGTGTTGCGTGTTTTTTCACCCCCAAAAGCTTAAAACTGCTTTACATTTATTCACAGATTGTCGGCTCTCCATTTGACATGCAAATTTAAGATGTTAATTCGAACAATTAAAATAGTTATTCAAGAGAGCTTTGTCATGAAAACCTCCAGAGTTTCCCGAAGGCCTGTTAGGCCGGATAAATGATGTCTCGGAGATTAATTAGATGCTTGATAAGACACGAATCCCTAATCGGGAATACAAGACTCAGGGGGCTACTGTTTGCTCCGAGTCATAATTAATAACATTTAACAAGATTTTCAATTTGCCACGGGATATGAAACATTTATGTATCCCACAGAGAAAACTTGAGGAGATTATTGTTTTAGCCAGAGGTATGTGATATTGGTGAAACCCCAAAATTATTCATTCTACATGTATCAATCCTAATAATAATACCAAAAGGTTATTTGATGAAGGCTTCATTTTAAATCTGTTCAAAATGACCAAGTTCGGCATTATTCAAAAATATGAGCTGAGTAAAAATATGTAAACAAATTTTCCTGCTTCAAATAATGAAAGCTTTTTATTTGCTGCAGATACCTTTAATTAAAAGAAAATGAAAGATTTATAAGCGTTTGTGTTTTTTCTTACAAGTAAATGTTTATAATATCTTGAACGTATCAGGTTCGAAAAAGATTAATTCGTCTTTAAATAGCAGTTTACATACATAGTGATATCCACAAAGTGCATTTAAAGTAAAAGGAAAATCCCTGAATTTCAGGAACCAAATCACGGACAAAACGATCATAATCATCATTTACAGGAATTATAACACGTTCCTCATGGCTGTTGTATGTACAAAATGAATGTCAACGATATACATTGTTCCAACAAGGTAACAGGGTTTTGATCACCTTTTGCGCAATATTCCAATGGAAAGTCATTCGTTTAAGATCTTACACTGTTTTCAATTGTCTGAAATCCGACCCGTCGTTCTTATATAATATAATCTATGTGTATATCATAAGATGCGTATTTGGAAGTTTAAAAATATTTCATATTACCATGTGCAGTGAATTGAATTTAATTTAAAAAAATGTTTGAGTTTAAAATATGAAATCTTGTAAGTATTACCTTTTGTTGCCTACAATGTGCCACAAATCCCAGACCCGTTTCTTTAATGAAAATTCGCCATTTTTGATTACTTCAGAAGTAATCTTTGAGGTTATTCGCATTTCGGCTTATGGTATTTGCGAATCATTGTTCGGAGACGGGTCCTTGACTCTATTCGAGTTTACCCCCTCTAAAATAAGTTCCGGGGACTCGGACCTGGGGGTCTCCAGGTTACTGGTGTCGGTGTCACTGTCGCTTCCTTTCTTCCCTCCTCCTCCAACTGTGTGGGTTTTTATGTGCTTACTCAAATGGTCGCTCCGCATGAAGCGCTTGTTGCACACTGGACAAGCGAATCTTTTCTCTCCGGTGTGAGTCCGTAGGTGTCTCTGCAGTTCGTCGGACCTCGTGAACCTTTTGCCACAAAAAAGCCAGTTGCAGACAAAAGGCCGCTCTCCAGTGTGCCATCTCAGGTGGGCCTTAAGGTGGGAAGTTTTGCCGTACACCTTCCCGCAGCCCGGTATGTGACAGCTGTGGAGTCCTTTCCTTCGGAGACTAGCTCCGGCAGGCCCAAGTCTTTCCGCCTCTTGACAGTTTGGGCAGTCGCACGTTGCTCTGCCGGAGTATCTCCTGGATGATCTGGATGAGCTTACGATGCCCGTGCTGGCTCCTGAGATCATGGCGTTCGCGGTGGGGGAGTCAGTGTACGTCGGAATCACAGTTTTAAAACCCTCTTGTGTCAACAGGTGCTGACTCGTGGATAGAATGTGGGACGCTGTAGGGCTTATCCCCGTGGAGCTGAAGGCGGAATGTGTTAATGTCGAGAAATCTGGATTGTAGCCGCTCAGCTGCGAATGTATGGCTTGTGGAGTTCCAGAGTGTAGTGAGGTCTGCAGACTGCCGGCTGGATTTTGGACTTCGAGCCAAGAACTGGGGTTGGTGTGGACATCCCACCACGAGGACGCCCCGTTTGCAACTTCCCCGGAGATTGTTGAGTGGAAGCCAGATTTGTACCACGACTCGTATGGGTGCGCCATCCCCACGCGAGGATACAGAGTTTCTGCTGAAGTGTGAACTTTTGAGATGAACGCTGACTGTCCCGAGTCTTGCGATGAAACGCTTGCCGAGTTGGAAAATAAACTGCTGTATTCTGTCGTAAATGCAGAGGAGGTCGGAGACGTGGAAGCTAAACAAAACGCGCTGTTGCCCGTGCCGGTTGTTGTCGATAGTCCGGTCGTTCCTCGGCTTGTCGCCACGGCGAATCCCGGGAGTGTCGATCCCAAATTACAGCTGGAAGATGATCTTTTCCAAGGGTGAAATCCACCCTTGGCAAAAGCGCTTGATTCGGGGAGGGTGGTAAGCGGACTGGTGTTGCCAATTTTGTTGCAAGTTGCAGCCAGCATGGCTAAGGGAGTAGTTCCAAATCGTGGTTCTTCCTGGTAAAATAAAGTTGATAGAACTTTTTACTGGAGTGATTCTTCAACTCGTGCCTTAGGTTTCATTTTGAAGGCATGCTTACAAATACAGCCAATAACCTCCAAAAAATCTAACATACATGTGCTGTTACCTGTTATTTTGGTTATCAGTAACGTGTACACGCTTTCGGCTAATATATGTTTTAATCTAGAAGGGATGCATTTTTTTTTTTTACATCAGAGTGAAGATCACAGCGCTGAAATTAAAACATAATTTAAGACAAAAGCATCACCGATAACAAGTTCCAAATCAGCGCAAACACAATATATCTAACATCAGTGCGCTGTCTGTTTCTTCACTCACAAACGTTTCCAAAGTCAGAAAATTTCAGAGTATCAAATAATCCATTTGCTTACCCCAAGTATAGACGTAGCCATGTCCAGGGCCTGTGATAATTTGAATGGGAAACAAGGACAGAACAGCGCTTGTTCTATCTGACCTAAACACTGTCGGGTTTTCTGCAGTTACACGACTGATTACACTCTTGGCTTGGTGCTACTAACCACCTAGTAGTAAGAGAGCGCGTTCTTTGAAGTACAGCTGGTCCCAGCTTACAACCAATCTAAATGCTGAAAGCTTACAGGAAGGAAAAAGCCCAGCCAATAAGATATTCGGCGGAGACCGTGCGGGCTGCAGCGACACGTCAATCATGTATACTGTTACATAGGCTCGTCTTTCAAGCACAAAACGCCGTGGTATTTTCATAGGTTTATCTTTATATGCACATACATTTTCCCTTCTCGAGCTTCAATTTATCTATACATTTTACATTTTGATGCAGTAGCCAACCATTAATTTAAGGCTCCGCTTCTCAAAAGTGGGTTAGAACCAAATGGTACCAAATTCGGTGAGGAAGTCCCTAACTATAGGTTACGGAGTCATCTCTGTGGTTATGTTGCTGTATTTTCCATTTATTCGGTTTCATATTTATTTTCTGGCATGGGCTGATTCAACAATTGAATGTTTTAAATGCGTAATAATATTTTAATAAAGGCTATGCGTTACAACACCTCTCGCGGAAATTGTTCTGTTTTCTGTGATAATTTAAATCCTCTCCGTGGTTTTATTTATTTATTAATCACGTACTCAATGGTAGGCTAATGTGCAGTACCAATAAGGGACATTTCTCCCTCCTGAAAATACTCTAAGTTAGTGTATTTTTCTTGGAGTAAAGGCTGTGATTTCTCAGTAAATACTGTGGAAAAAACAGAGCTCCTTGCTGTACCATTTTTGGGCAAACCCATGGACTTACTTTGTCTTCGTAATGAAGCATCCATCAATGGCAAGATAGCTATGTGAGTTTCTAAGCTAGGCTGTAATCAAGCATGAAAGGAAATGAATCTTACCTGTTGGACGTGTCGTCTCGATCAGACGGAAAATTTTGTCGGAGGACCTACCAGTACAGAAGACGAGTTGATCATTCTCTCCACAACAAAATGGATCTTTTGCAACAAGTGAATTAACCATGCTGAGGTCCAGCTTCGCGCGCACGCCTTTATAGCCATCTCTCTGAGTTGGTGTAAGATAAATTATGATATGAAATCACAAAATGATCGCACCACAAGTACGCTGAATTTGAATATTTGAACGCAACACAGCCTAGTGTTGGACGCCAGCTGAGGATGATGTGAGGATATTTTTAAAAGGTGTGTGTCCTTTTTTAATATTATCCTGATTTGATTTCGGTTATCATGCAAGCTTGAGAATAAAAAAAGGCACGGTTCCAACTTCAGGTGATCACTGATCTGTTTTCCACGTTATCCGTTTAATTATTGTTTCTTATGTCGAGAAAATAAATAAATAAAAATAAAGATCAGTGCATTATTGCAGTGTCTTGCGAGGGCTGTTAAAACATTTAAGTGTAATGACATAATGTAGCAATGGACCGCTTTGGTGGGAATCATCATCCCCTTAAAAGTTAAAGCAATTTTCTGGAGAATGGCTTTTGCCGAAAAGCTGTACATTACAGTATTCAAAACGGCCAAATAATGCGCCATTATGGAGCGTGAATGCTGCCAGTCAGTCCAAGTGCAATTTGTGCGAGAGCGCCGTGGCTTAAATCCCCACCTATGGAGAGGTGAATATAAAACAATTTCTTCAAATCCTTGGCACGGGGCTGGGAAAATTGCTTCATTTTTGCAATCATGGCAATTTGACTGGAGTGCAATTAGCACTATTAAATGTCGATTCTGCATAAACAAATTTGATTGAAATGCAAAAGTGCAGAGGACCTTATGAAAATCATTCGTGTGGGTGTCTGTTAAGGCTTAAATGAGAGCGTAAATTCGGAACATATGCAAGTCTTTTCCTACGTCCACCTTGCTTAAACTGCATGCTTTTCTTATATAACATGACTTCGTCTTATCTTACACCTTAGTGCTAAACGTACAGTATAATAGCTGCATATCTTAAAAAATAAACATTGATTGTCGTTTCCGAAACAATCTTTGGAAAAGGTTCTTTGTAATTACTGGATCTCTTTCTTCTAATGCAGATTTACGTCCCTGGATAAAGAAAGAAAGAGTTGTTTGTCAGCAGTTTGAAGATGACAATTTTCTATAGATTCTCTGTATTTAATTGGAGTTAACATTTTCAACGTAATGAACATCACACTGCATTGTTCCCTAAATTGTAGTGGAGAGAGTTTTGATATTTGAATTTGAACAAAATGACTGTGAATCGTGAATTTAAAAAATGGAACAATGAAAATATTACCCGCAAGACTGATAAAATATCTTAATTTTGCTTTTTAAGTTACACCTATACTTTGTATCACTGATGGCACAGATCTCGAGGCCAAATATTAACTTATTAATTAGCTACAATTATTAGGATGTATTTTTCCCACTTGTGCAGGTATGCATAGCATCGGAAGATAAATAATTCCAATGAATCAAAAATAACCGCTGTCAAACTACTTTAAGCGTAATTCAGCTACCTGATATTGTAACCCATGAATATGTGGTTTCTCTCAAGGGGAAGGCCTACCATCGAATTATAGGTTTGCACTTGGCCACAAGCGAGCATTTTCCTGGCAATTAGGAACCTATTACAAGCCATTAGATTGATCAATGTGACTCAAACAATGTGCATGATTTATTTGGTCGGAACAAAACGTGCTACATCTATTGTGGTGAAGCGAAGAGAAGGTACATCCATCACGACGTTCAGCGACCACAGATAAATGATTAATCCGCGCCAATTATAATGATACTTATTACAAAAGGATTTCGACTTGCTTCGTGTATAGATTATTATTATAGCCTGGATTTCTCAATTCTAAACGGCTCCTGGTATTGGTTTAAAGTTAGCAGCTCAATGAAATTCCAGAATAGTTGCAGCAGGTCAGTTTGGCAAACAGATTATCCTTATTTATCGCATGCAATAGCTTAATAGTACGTTAGTAGGCCGGTAATGTTTAAATCCTGAAAGAGATTGTCGGTTACCTGTTCATCTAAGTAAGCTAGATGTAACGTTATCATAAAAAGCGATAAATAACAAGGTCACTCGTCTCAGTCTATTTGCCAAATCTAAACAATGTAATCTCAATCAGAAGACTTGTTCTGAAGTCAGGTGATTTTTGAATATTTATTTTTGCATCTTCAAATTAAAATAAAATATAGTATTTTTTAATTCTAAAATTACACTATTCTTTCCTTATAAGACCGTGGCCAAATTGAACCATAAGCTTATATATTCTTTGCATGTGCATTTTTATTTATTAATTTTTTTTGTCGATTATGAACGTGTTCATCCTCGTTTTTTGGCATGGGTTCTCCCTGGCACGGCAAGGAAAGCTGCAAGCGAATTCGTCTGCCGTATCAAAAGACCCAAGCTTCTATGTGTGTATCATGATTAAGACACTGTTCACTGACACGGAGTAAGGAGATTCATTAATTCACAGCCTACATATCAGCTTAACTTTATTTATGCCATAGAGAATGAATGTGTGCTCATAGGCCCACGGGCTTTACCCAGTATACCCCAAATTTACAGGCTACGCAGCACAAAGATCAGCACATTATTACCCAAATCAACTATTGGCCTACCTCAAGGATCATCGACAATATTTGGCCTAAAAGATATGCACAGACAATTGAATGGTTTGTTCAAGTTCTCATAACTGTCGTATTTGGAAGGTAAAATTATGCAGACCTCGCTGGAGTTGAAATTCATTCATCTTTAACCTAATAAATGGCATGTTCACATTTTGAGGAGACTTTATAACACAAATACAAGCAAATTCGCAAGCATATCAAGATTCATGCTCCTATATTTCATTTGTATTATGCCCTTTTCAGATTTCAGGTAATTACCAAGGACAGTAGATGCGAGGTTGTTAAGTAATGAAACATCAGGACTGGCAACAAACTGAAATGAAGCAGGCTATCATTGAGGAGCCATTTTATGCGAAATTTATTTGCATGTATAGCCTATATTTACAATACATTCGCCTGCGTCGGTTCTGTGGAATTGGCCTATACTCTGTCACTATCCCCCTCAGCGTCTGGCCGTCATTTCAGTAATATGCAAATGTACAATGAATTGCGCCGTAATTAGGAGTCAAACCATAACGCTTACTTTTCACCGATTATAGCCGAGTGATTTGGTCCCGACCAAATTTTACTATCGCCGACAATAATTATACTTGAGAGTGAGATTTTGTCTAAACAAATCATAGACACTGTACTGCGCAGTCCGAATGACTACATGCCACGTGTCAACAATCGTCTTTAGAACCGGCGAGCTGACTGCTCAGGTAACGATTCGCAACGACTTCAGCCGCAGAATGATCCGGAAATGCCACCTTCAGTAATCCCTTATCTGCATGTAATTCTAGTCTCAATTCTACATTGTACGTGCCATTATTATTATTATTATTATTATTATTATAACTTCAATAAAATTAATTTATTAATTTAATTATTTGTTTGTCTGTGAACAGTTAGGCCGATTAAATCTATGTACCATAAGTCCATGTTAGGCTGCACTGATCGGCTTTTATCGAATTCTTTTTTTTTTCTTTTCTTTATTCGGAGTCGGAATGAAAAGAGTTTTTGTTCAGTTTTCTTCTGTTTTGCAATGACATATTATTACGCTGTCATCCCCTTATATGCACTTTAAGTTGCCCTTTTTTGTAACGGTGCGTGGAAGAGATTAAAACATTTATTTTCATATTTTTCTTAATGGCCCAATTATGATAATAAATATTTAATATCTGTTATGGTTCATTTTTCTAAACTCGAAATACATCATTGTGTCTACCAATGCCAACAGAGCACTCTGAGGTCTTTATTTCAGCACAGACTGATTTTTTGGCCAATTTGAATGGAACAAAGTTAAACTGCTATATTGTATTGACCTTGTAAAGCCTGCAGTTTTCCTTCAAATTCCAACATCTCTGTTTTCATGAATACTGATTACCAACTGCTGTTGTGAGTTGGTACAAATTTTATCCATAGGAAATAAGACAAATTTTCACAAATAGACTTGCAGTGGCAGTGTGTGTGCAAACATTTAATTCACAAGACATACTGCAGATACTATTCAAAATAGTTGCAATACCTGTTACTAAAACCATTTTATGGAGTGGAGTGTTATAGGCCTACTGTTATTTTTCCTCCGATGACACTGGGGAGCATTGTTAGATTAGTGAATCTGCACAGTTGATGCAATATTTTGTCCAGAATTAAGGCAGCATCTTGATTAGAGGCCACGATTAGCTAATGGCTTGAATTGGGGGTCACAGTCAAACACCAGTCCTTTGCTGACATGATTGGACACCCCTGGTATAAAACATTTATGCCAGCAGCAAGGTGAGCCACTCTCCTGCGGGGGAGGAATTCAGTTGATGTTTTTTCCTGTTTGATCCCAGTATAACGATTCCACTGTTCAGGTAAGAACAGTCTACCTGCGAAATGAACACAGCCCTGGATGGAGGCCTCAAATGAAGCAATGACGTTATATCTCAAAATTTAAGAATGATGCTGCTGAAAAGGTTATAGTGAGAATTCCAAAACTGGGAGTGCATGTCCTAATTGAAAAGGCAGTGGAGATTGAGAACAGTCCATTCATCTCCCACCTGAAGTTAGCTGGGGCTTGAACCTTGAGGACCAGTTTTACAGAGTTTCACAGATATAGATTAACCCTTGGAGCACTACAGGCAACTATAGTTGCCCAATGATGTAAGATATCAAAATCAGATGCTGTTGAAAACCTGTCATGTGGCAACTTGTTTAAAAGAGCTCCAGTAGGGGAGCTCTTTTAAACAAGTTGCCACATGACAGGTTTTCAACAGCTCAGGATAATTACATTTCTAATTCCTTCAAAATTCATTCTGTGCTCTAAGGGTTAAAAGTGGATTTTGTCAATGATTAAGCTTAACTTGTATCTGTGACACAGGCCCTTGATGTTTAGGGCAAGTCCTCACCATTAATTATTCAGTCGCTTTCCTGTACGTATATTCAGATGCACGCAACTACCCCCAATACCCCCAATGCCTCTCACCCCCCAACTCCGATTTTATTCCAAATTCGAAATGTTACCTCACGTACGGCCGTGCTCATGTTGGTCTCCACGTCCAATCCTGGAGAGATCGGTTCAAGAATGTCGTCAAAAGTGTGTCACTTCATCAGCTACTTTGTCTCGCATCACAGCTGTCCATTCATGCCCATCTATTGAGCAGGGCCTGGACTGCATGCGCCACTCTGCAGCACCTCATTCCAGATTTTCAATCCGTGCTTTCATGTTCTTCCCGTGTGAATGACCCACTAATGTCCAGTGGCTATCTTCTGACAGCTGAAACCCTCAGACTGTTAGCACACAGTGGAGCCAGTACCCACTGCAGAATTCTATTGGGGACTCCTCTCCAAAATAAGTTTGGCACAAACATACACCTGAACCCTTCTTTTGTGGATTATAGATCCAACCTGATTGTCTAACTGTCAATCGGCAAGAGGATAGAACAGCTTCCCTACCTCCGTTTCTAACTGCTGATTTACGGGAGATTTATAGCCATTTTTGGGTATTGGGAAGCAGGTCACAAATTCCATATGACTCCTAACCTTCCAGGAGAGCTGAGATGTCTGACTTAGTCAACTATTGCTTCTTTCCTTCTACTTTCTGTCAGTGCATTTTCTACTCAGAATATGTGGTCAATGCTGAAGAGGAATATAGTTAATTCACAGGTGGTGCAGCAGACTGCAAGAGCCCAGGCAACCAGTAGAGCTGTTCTTACGTGATGAGATGAGATCAACACCAGTGACAGAAAGCCACCTTCTCTCAAATTACGCTAATAGCTAATGGTGAACTCTCTCTTGGCGCATGGCCAGTTGGGTTTCCACAAGTGCAGTCTAGGTTGAAACCAGACCATGAAACTATGCTGAGTAACTGAGCAGCCACACATCATTATCCGATTTGATTTGCAGAAAAGACTCTTGCTTATGGAAATATGTTCAGGGCAGAAGCTATTATGATCGATTCCATTCAGGTGACCAATCAAAGCAGGGAGGAGGCGAGCCAATTTGTTAGGTCCACTGGACCATGACAGGCATAGCCGGTATTGTCAAAGACAGAGGTTGGTTAGATCACGCAAATGTTATTCATTGGTATTTCATTGACATTTTATTCACTTGCTTGATGAATCAAACGAGACAACTGCTCAGACAATGCTAGCTCTGCCTGTCATCTCATGAAGTTTGAAATCGGCCCGCCTCTTCTCTGCTTTGACTGGCCACCTTCATCGAACCATTCACAGTTTCTGTCCCAAGAACATGCGCTAGTTCCTGAGCTCTCGTTGGTCTGGCCTGCATGCCCTGGGTTTCCAGTCCATATGTATCTGTCTCACGATACGGCAGCTGCTGCTCGTGTCGCACTGAGGTGCGGGCAAAGAAGGCACATACGCAAAAAATGACAACAAAGCTTATTTTCTCAGCCGATCAGTCACACAAATGACATCATGGCGGTAGGTCCTTGATACCGATGCTCCATTTAAATGGTTTTTCCACCTCTTGCTGAGATTTCAGAACCTTGCCGATGGCAAAAATAAAGGAACAGACCCCATGTTTCAAAAAGCTCATCTCTTTTACTGTACCACACACCTGTAACATTCATAAGCAAATCGATACAGATGGTTCAACAAGATGTTTTCTGTTCTGTTAGATGTTTGGTTATATTTTAATCAAGCAGTGCTTTGCATGAATTAAGAAATAATTGAGGGTCATTCCTTTATCTATTATCCGTAAACACTGACCCACTGCAACCATGACCAGAAGTATTCTTTTTAACAATGGATTGATGGATGGAACACAAGACCTGCCTCACCCAGGGGTGGAGATGGGGGAGCACAGAAGTCAGCCTTGACCACCCTAACCGTTGTCATTTTCCAAGCCAACCAGAGAATGGACACTTCAATCAGTGATCATGAGCAAAAACCTAAGAATGTCTTGCATTGCATGAATTCTCTACAGCAAAACACATGGGGTAGGAAATGTGAATAGTTCAATGCACTGTTTATGAGTGGAATATTATTTGCAAACCTCTTGTTAAATAAAAAACAAAACACGGCAACTTCACGGTTACACACTTTTAGACTTCATATGTTTCCAAACATCAATCGTATATACAGAATGTATTGCTAACATTACTTTAATTATCTGTGCATCTGTCTTTGGCAAAGAGCCAAAAGTTTTCTTAACTCCTTGATGCATAATACAAATGTCAGTTTTTGCCTGTTGTGCATGTGCCAATTTAAGACTTTATAACTCAGTATTTGTGTCACAGAGACTGGGGAAAATTACGCCAGTGAAGCAAGACATTTGGAAATTCAATTTCATAATTATTTAGTAATTAAATTTTGGAATTTACAGACGCCGGCGTCTATATTTGCGCACTGAGGTTAATCTCCGAATGCAAAGATTTTCGCAAACCATGTTAATGTATGCTGTTGTCTGACATCAAGTCTCTGTTTGTTATTGCAATGACACAGAACAATGTGCCTTTGCTACCTGGGCAGTGAAATCTTAAGATCAAGTTGCCTCTAGGTAGTGTGAGTGTTGACAAAGCAAAACAGAAGTGAATCAAAATGTCTTCCAAGAGTGCTGATCTCTGAAAAGAGGAGATGGATGACTATAGAGGCAGTCGGCAACATACGCATGGAAAAATTCTGATCGCTACAAACCTATGAATTTATATAAACAACCTTCCCTGCTCTACTAACTAGAAGTAGAAGTTTCATTTTTGACTAATTAGTCCACAAAACATATTTTCAGAAGGCTGGAAGGTCATTTGGGAGTTTTTGGCGAATATCAGACAAGTCTTTATGTTATGTTATGTTATGTTGTTGAACATTGGTTTTTGCCTCCAATAGATATCTATTTTTGAACAGCCTCTCTCTATTTGTGGAATCATGAACTCTGGCTTTCACTGAGGTGAGCGAGTTCCTTAAATGTTTGTTTTATTATGACGCTCTGAATGAGTCCTTTATTTGCTCAGGGAGGATTTCTTTTGTGGACTGGCCACGAACTCCAGGGAGGATTTTCCGCTGTTCCACGTTTTCTCCATTTATGGCTCTACTGTGGTCCAGTGTAGCCCCAGAGCCTTAGTAATGATTTTACAACACTTTCCTGACTGATGTACAGACATAACTTTCTCACCTCTCCAGTATTTGTCTCATACAGCATTGTTTGCTGCTTATTATTACCTTTCTAGCCTACTTCACATTGCTGGAATGGTTCTATTGAACTGATGTTTGGATTAAACAGGGCACGCAGTACACAGACCCTGTTATGTCTAGCGGTGGTCGCCTGTCAGTAGAGGGCGAAAGCAACTTTCATTGCAGGCCCAGCCCTCGAATGCTTGCCTGTGCCGAGCCTGGTCAACATAAACACAAAGGTTAAAGCACAGTCAACCTGAGAGACAAGCAGTCTAAAATCTGACTGACTGCAAAGGTTTAGGCACACCAGATCCCTTCCAGCCTGCAAATAGCTTTTTGAATTATCCATATTTTCCCAAATTTGACTGGTAAAATCAAACCTGTCTAGACACTGGCAGTCAAAAAAAAAAAAAATCAATGGCTCTGATTGTAATCCACGTGTGACATCATATCAAAGCAGCCAATTAAATGTGTCCAAATCCAAATACCTAAGTTAACAGACTGTGAGGGGTTACTTTTTTGTTTAGAGACGTAAGCTACTAAATGTGTGGCGACGGTCAGTGAGGAGAGTGCAGCTGCTGACGCCATTTTCACAAACTCGGCAATCTCACAGTAAGCCCTTCAACTGGCACCGTCTAATTCATATGACCCTGTTGTGCGATACTGAGGAAGGACGTTTTCTGCGGGGTAAATTATGATAGTGATGAAACAGTGCTTGTAACATATTTGAAATGTTGAATTACATGAAGTTTTTTGTCAGTGGCATAGATTCTGTCAGGATTTATATTCATGGCTGGGAGTGTGTTGCTCTGCTGCTAATATTCACTAACCACCAGTGTCACAGAAGCAGGGTGGGATTCTGTTGACTCACTCCAGCAAACACCATTTAAGAAAAATACATTCTTACAAAAAGCTTAAAATGAAACAAACCAGACCAAACCAGCTCGACCCTGATATTCAGCAAAAATGCAAAGGGAGATGAACAGATGAACATTTCAACGTTTGTGTTATCTGGCTAGGTGAAGGCTAGCTGGATGCAATGAAGCTAATGCATGTTTTTTTCCTGCCTCCATTTCTGAGAAACTAGAATGGATATATTGGTTTGAATGTTAGCAAAAAACGAAAAGGCAAATTGCAGATTTAGTCAACCTTCAGTTTTTATTCTTTGCACGGAACAAGGCTTGCTATTTTGTCCTTTGTTTGTTTCCATAGTATTTTCACATTTGTTATGGTAATACCGTGATGGTACGGTATGTTGTTGCAATCCACAAGTTATCAATCGCTGCCTGATGCTACAGCAAGATGCATCAGCCACCAATGTTGTCTTGTCTAATTACACCCAGTTATGAATTTAAGATGGTTTACTGGCTGATCGATTGTTTGAAAAAGTGTCTGAAGAACAAAAAAGGTAAGTTTATTCAACATGCCGATGAAACAGTAATCTTCTGCAGAAAATATTCTGCCCCAACAATCCTCCCTGATCACATTAGTGACGACCTCTGCCAGCTTAATTAATGTACCAAAACGATTTACACATGCACTGCCTTATCTTCACATATGTCACGTGACCTGTGATCAGTGATGTCCATCATGAGCTATTTTGAAAGACGAAACGAGCAAACACAGTGCAGCTCATTGATAAGCAGAGGAAATAAGTTTGCAACTGCAAGGGGAATGCAGAGCAGTTCTGGTATAGCAGAAAATCAATTTGACATCTCAAATTGTAAATTCTTCTATATTTGAGTTGCAAATATATCATTCCACTTAAATACAGCTCTATGTGATGTCATTTTCTCAGGCTGGAGAGGCCTGTGGGTGCCGCTGAATGATGGCTGCGTGGGCCATGACAGAACATTCACTCCGAGGCTCCGGAGGTGACAGTGATGAATCAGCTCGGTTCACTGCACAGACATGATCATTCCTTCCTCCGGTGAGCTGCATTCTACTGACAGCAGTGTAAGCACGCAAGAATTAGTCATTTTGCAGTTTAGCCCATTCTGCTCACACAGACAGTCATAAAACACCGTGACAAAAAGTGCACTTGACAACCATTCACCGTCTCTGTCACAGGAATTCAGACCACTGAATATACATTCTAAAAATTGCCAAATAATCAGTATGGCACAAACGTACAAATTTTCTCAGTGCCCACAGTTCAGCCTTCTTCTTTACTGTACAACAAAGACACGACACAGGCCTTCATCAACAACAGGAGTGAGACCAAAGTTTAGGTGCGCTGTTTGAGTACAGCCCCTGACGCTGCCGTGCGTGTCAGTGATTTCTTCTCTTTTACCTGTAATGAGCGGGAGGTGAACTCCGGGCGAGCGGTGTTCACTGCTTCGGTTAAGTTCAGTACGTTTTAAAACAAATGTACGGACTTCTTCATGTTTGCCCGTTTCTCCCACATCCAACACAGGCACAAACTGGTCACCAGGAAATTCCGGAAATTCCTTGTTCTGCAGGAGCATCTATCTATTTGCCTGTCACTTTTTAAAAAAACTCCCTAGCTCAGTCATTTAAAGTTTTGCAAAAAACAAGTGTACATGTAAATAAATGAATACTTCTACATCATTACCTTATTACACAGAGACCAATAAGATGTAGACCGAAGCTTTAGTTTATTATGCCTACCTTCCTTAAAAAAAGGCAACCTGAGGTCAGTGGGGCAAAGAAAGTGAGAAAAAAGAAAGCTTTTCTGGCAGATGCCATAAAGTGTGGCAAAATATTAGACTTATTTAATGTTAGGCCCACTCTTGTTTATGATGAGTTCATGGAGAGTAATTGAGAGAGAAGAGGTGGTCCCATCGATAGACTGTCAGTTACTGGCTAGCAAACTGGCTATTCAAACAACAAAAACAAGAGGGAGATAATTCAATAAAAATATTGGTTGAAAAACTTGTTTAAGCTAGCAAAAAAAAATAATTGTTTACCTGTCTAACTGAAGGAGAATATTTTTAAAAGTGATGCTTCCCAAAGTGCTAGAGAAGCAAACATCATGATATGGACAAATGTTAGAATGTGCTTTAATTTTGTTAGTTGAACCTACAGCCAGTGTTAGTTGTTCATGTGATAAATGCAGATAGCCTTTCAATTTTTGTCTGAAAGTTTCCATATTTTAAGCAAGAATGGACCAGAATGATGCATTTACTGTAGCTGTTAAACTTGTCTGAATTTGTTATCATAAGCAAAGATGCTAATGATAGTCATTAAAAGAAAGGTTTCTGAAAATTCAAAAATGTACAGTAAAGATTTGTGAACTGTCAAAAACTAAATCTAATCAGTATTTGGTGTGATGACACTGCCAAATAATTATTAACACTGTCCTGTAGTTTTACAGGTTGATAAGATAATTGGCTGTTTGGTTGCTCAAAGCCGACTCGAGAACTCGCCACAGTGCTCCTGCAGGCGCTGAGTCTCACTTGTGTTTGTCTCGCCGGGTTCCTCAGGCAGCAGAGATGATGTTGAGATCAGGGCTCTGTCAAGGCTAAGACTGCATCAACTGTCTTTATTGAAAAACAAACATCGTTTGGAAACATTTTTGTAGTCACATTTGGTGTCTTGAATGTGCCTTTTATCCACTAAAGCATTAATGAGGAAAATAAAAAATGAATATATCTGACGAAATTTAAAAAAAAATTCTAGGTTCCTGAAAACATTTGCTTGGTTGCTCCTGTGCAAAATAATGGCATTTTATCTGGAAGGAAATTAAATCTGTTCAGCTAATATCGACTTCTTCACTCCTTGTTTTACCTGCGTTCTAAATACATGCTCATCATTAAATTTCTTCCCTGGTTAGTTCTCAAGGTGGCTTGGTTGGAGTTTTCTGCATTTCTGCAATGTCTGCAAATGTCATATCTTCAGCAATACATGGAAGTGGGCGATTGATTTGACATTTTAGCCTGCCGCTGGTCCAGGGGCACTAGTTAAGCCCAATGGAAAAATGATTTTGACCAAGTTGTACACAACCCCATTTCCCAGAAAGTTGGGATGTTGTGTAAACTGCAAATAAAAACTGAATGTAATGATATGCAAAATCATTTAAACCCTGTATTTAATTGTATATGAAGAGTTTGGTTCCAAAACGCAATATATCCATTTTACTCATTTTGAGTAAATCAACTTTTTCTGTGTTGGCGCCTATTGCATTTTATAGAGAAACACAAACTTTGACCATGAAAAAATACACTCCATAGTATGAATTTAAAAAAATGAAAATTTTCACCATGTGTAAGAAGCACAGGGCTATTGCTTTATGGTATTATCTCAATTTTTGTAATTTTGGCACTTATTGCGTTTTGGAACCAAACTCTTCATATAATAATATAACAAATGCTGAAACTGAGAAATTTCATTTCTTTAAATATCTGCTCATTTTGAGTTTGATGCGAGTAACAGGTCTCAAAAAAGTTGGGACAAGGGCAACAAGTGACTGGAAAATTTTTATGATGCCATAAAAGCAAACCAGGTAGAATATCTTGCAGTTAATTACATTAATTGACAACAGGTCAGTAACATGATTGGGTATAAAAACAGCTCCACAGGGAGGCATAGTCTTTCAGAAGTAAAGATCGCAAGGGCTTCACTGCGCTGTGAAAGATTGCCAGGGCAAATGCAAAACTGCAAAGAATTTGGGGATTCCAGCTACAGTACATAATATAATTAAAAGATTCAGAGAATCCAGAGAAATCTCTAAGCGCAAAAGACAGGGTCGAAAACCATTACTGACTGGCCGTGACCTCAGGCAGCACTGCATTGAGAAAAGATAGAATTTTGTTATGAAAATCTCTGCATGGGATCGAGGACATATCTGAAACCCATGAACACAGTTTGTTGTGTCATCCACAAATTCAAGTTAAAAATCTGCCATATGAAGTTAAAACCATATATCACCAAGATCCAGAAATAAAGCCGCCTTCTCTGGGCTCAATCTCATTGAAGATGGACTGAGGCGAAGGGCAAAACTGTCCTGTGGTCTGACTAATCAAAATGTGAAATTCATTTTTTAAATCAAGCACATTGCATCCTCCAGACTAAAAAGAAGAGGGAATTTTTTTTTTTTTTTCAGCTCACAGTTCAAAAGGCAGCATCCATAATGGTATGGGACGCATTAGTGCTCCTGGCACGGGTAACTTGCAAATCTGTGAAGACAACAGTAATGCTGAACGATATTCAGGTTTTGCTGAAATAAGCAAGGGAAGGCCTTTTTTTTTTTTTTTTAATAAATTTGGCATCTCCAATCCCACCCGAATCTGGAATGCCCAATTGGGGAACTATGTCCGAGGCTTGCTCGTATGCGACCCCCTTGTTGCCAGTTCAGGAGACGTTCACGGCTCTCTTCTGAAGCATGTGCCCATCAACTACTGCTTCTTTACACTCATTGGTTGAATCCTCGCAAGTTCAGAGCGAGGGCGGAGGATACCCGGACATGAACAGGCTTAGAATCTTCCTGACAAGCACCCGGCTGGCCAACAGGAGGCGCTTGAGCAACGAACAAAGCAACTTTTTTTTTCATATTTCCCTTCCCCGCAGTCTCTTCCCAATTCGCATCCCTGTAGCGCACAATGGCCAATTGTGCGCTACTTCTGAAAAAGCTGCCGACTACTGCTGGTTGGTACGACCGGGGCTCGAACCCGCGCTGTGGTAGTCACTTCTGCTTCGCAATGCAGTGCTTTAACCGGGTGAGCTATCCGGCAGCTCGGGAATGCTTTTCTACACTGAACAAAAATATAAATGCACAAACCAAAAATGCTGAGTTAAATTGACCTATAATGAAATATGCCCACAAATAGTGTTTATTGGTGTACTGAATGATTTGTTTTGCTCAATTCTGGTGACCCACTTCTCATTGACCACTCCCTGTGAGATTACTCACTCATTGAGTTATTCCGCCCCTGAGCTGCATAGAGCATAACATTGAGTTTGTCAGTCAGCGTGACCAAAACACAGGCACTCCTTGCACCAGGGTCAATAAAAGCGCCACTGCAAAATGTGCACTTTTGTCACAAGTCTCAATGCCACAGATGTCACCATGATGGAGCGTGCCATTGGCATGCTGAATGCTGGGATATCTGTGACAGCGGTGTCAACACACTTGAATGTGCGTCATTCCACCATCGGCCAGTTGAGAAGTCGATTCAGAGAGACTGGCAGCACTGTGAATCGTCCACATGCCCCACGACCTCGAGTGACCACACCCACACAGGATCGGCACATGCGGCTCCAGCACCTCCGTGATCGGCTCCGACCAACCACCAGGACAGCTGACGAGACTGTTGGACTGCACAACAGGCGGATATCAGCTCAGACTGTCCGAAACTGCCTGAGGGAGTCAGACCTCCGAGCCCCTGACCACACTGAGGTCTCGACCTGACCGTCATCCGTCATCGGTAAAGATTCGATTGGGCCAACCGTAACCTTTGCTGGACGTTTGCATGGTGGAGGACGGTGTTATTCAGCAATGAATCACGATTCCAACTGTACCGCACTGATGGCAGAGAACACGTATGGTTACGTGTGGGCGAGTGTTACGCTGATGCCAGCTCCGAATTGCACTGCAGGGACAACATTCCACAGACCACTACTGACAACCTTGTGAACTCCATGCGCTGGAGGTGTACCGCTTTACATGATGCCGATGGTGGACACACTCGTTACTGAGTGCTGTGAACTCCATGCGCCGGAGGTGTACCGCTTTACGTGATGCCGATGGTGGACACACTTTCGTTACTGAGTGCTGTGAACTCCATGCGCCGGAGGTGTACGCCGGAGGATGCCGATGGTAGACACACTTTACTGAGTGCTGTTAACTCCATGGTGGTGTACACACTTTCGTGATGCCGATGGTGGACACACTCGTTACTGAGTGCTGTGAACTCCATGCGCCGGAGGTGTACCACTTTACATGATGCGGATGGTGGACACACTCGTCACTGAGTGCTGTGAACTCTGCCTGCTGACGCCTGTTGGGTTCAGGCTGTGATAACTCATGAATTGTGTACAGTAAATTGTTAGTCATGTTTCTGTTGCTTGAATATTAAGGAAAGAATAAAATAATAATTGTTTTGTTGAAATATTTCCCGATTGATAAAAAATAATTTGAAAAAAATCACTTTGTGCGTTTATATTTTTGTTCAGTGTAATTTCAGCAAAACAGTGCCAAACCATATTCTGCACATATGACAAGAACATGGCACCATAGTGAAAGAGTCTGGGTGCTAAACTGGACTGCCTGCAGCCCAGACCTGTCACCCACTGGAAGAATATGGCACATTATGAAATGAAAAATATAACAAAGGAGGCCGTGAGGTATTGATCAGCGGAAACTCTTTATCAAGCAAGAATGGGAAAACATTTTGCTTCAGAACTATAGCAGTTGGCCTCCTCTATTTGCAACGCTCACAGGGAGTTGTTAAAAGAACTGGTGATAGAACATAGTGGTAAACATGCCCCTGTCCCAACTTTTCAGAAAAGTTTTGCCAGCATTAAATTCCAAATGAGCATAAATTTTTCAAAAACAATTTAATTTCTCATTGTCAACATTTGATATGCTGTCTTTGTGCTATTTTCAATTAAATATAGGGTTTAAATGATTTGTATGTCATTGCGTTCGGTTTTTATCTGTAACCAGCTACAATAGGCGTCTCCAGGACTACATTTTGCCTTGATGATAAACACATGCAGACTCAGGCGGTGAAAACAATACCATCAAACGTTGTTGTGGCCGGTAACTAGAAACCTTCTTGTGACTGGATCACAACAGTCGCTCCTCCTACCCCCTACTTTTGGTGCCCTTGCTTGGACCAAACCCTCCTTCAAACTCAGCCTGCATTCCACCTCAACAACACACCTGCGACATTTTGTACGACATTTTGCTCAGCTGTGATGCTTTAGGGTTAATTAAATCTGTCCACCGGCTTACCCACAGACATATAAGCTCCTGACAAAATAGTAAAACGGCTTCTGTGGCAGTTTTCGCCCCAGAGGCTGTCTCAAGGGCCACCTTTTGCCATGATCACACACACATCCACACATACAGGCGGACACGGTGCAAACAATACCAGCCATCATTGTCAGAGGTGGTGAAAAGAATATAATTTCTGAAGAGTAATAGCAATTTGAAACCAAATCAGCGTCTTTGCTACTTTGTTGATCAGTTTAAAAGTATCAGGGTTTTTTTTTTTCAAAACAAAAACATTTCTGAGCAAATCTGAACTTTTGTATGGTACTTTGAATGCTTTCCAGAAAGATCTTAATGTCTGATGCAGCTCTTTGTGGGGATAGCCAAGGAGAATGAGGATATGTTCTTCAAATAGTTGATGTCTGTCTGTTGCAGCTCCACTCTCAGTCCTACATTACAGGAAAATACTGGAAATCAATACTGTTTGTTCTCCTACATCTGTGAAAGTGGGCAAATCTTTACTTTTTTCTTTACTTTGTAACTCCCTCTAATTGGCTGTCCTCCTTCCTTTAGATACACAAGCAAACTAATTCTTGCAAAAAAGCTTATCACTTGTCATCTCACTATGGCAGCATAGAAATTCCCAGCAGTTCTCTGTGTGCTGCGGGTTCTTTTGTATCGGAGACATGGTCTTTGTCTTATACAATTAAAGTGTTACACGGTAGAATAATTTAAATTGCCTGTGCTAAATGGAGACAGGGGCCCTTTTAAAAATAGCCAAATTTGTTTACTGATTGTACGCAGCTATTGACTTTCCCATTATGTGAAAAGAGCTCTGATTAACGGCTTTGCTGCTGCAGACAGAATGAGAGGGCAAGCGAACAGTGCCACAATATCTGAGCATTTTCCTCCTTATTGTTCTCGGCTGTCTGCCGAATCTAATGCAGCTGAGCGTTTTCCTTTAACATGATCGCCATTCAATAGGCTCCCCTTGTGGGGTTTGTCACTCAATCCACTAGCAGGAAACATTATCAACCGGCAGCACCCTGGCCCACGCACCTGACTAATCACAAACTTCGTATACGAGGAAACAACAAACTTTTTATGTGCACAGTCAGTGCTGCACGCATCTAATCCCACCCCCTCTTTTTGTAAAAAGAAAATCTTTATGTACAGCAAATACCAGAGAGCCCAGTCTCATCCTGACGTGTCATGTGGTGACGCTACCTGATCAGGTGCCAAAATACCACACAAAAGGAGGCTTCTGGCATTCTTATTTGATGCCAGTTTAAAACTAACCCTACCCCCTAACCCCTACCCCCTACCCCTAACCCCTAACCCCTCCTTTTGTGTGGTACATTGACGCTTGGTCAGATAGCGTCACTATATGACGAGCTGGAATGAGAATGTGTTATACCAGAAGTCGAGCAACTAATGCCTAATGAAGATATTTACCTTAAAAACATACTTGCATTGGGGAATTTGAGAATGGTCCAATCATTGGAGAGCACTACCAACCATCTCAGATAGCAGGTGGTAGCGTGAATGAAACATTCTTTGAAATTATAGCGCAAGCTTATTCGAATTGTGAGGCTATTATTAAGGGTGACTTAAATTACCCTGCTGTTGACTGGAATATGGTGATCAGACCAGGAAAAGTTCAGGAAGAATTGTAGATGCTGTTAATGACCAGATTTTGGCACATTATGGCTGTTAGCCTATAAGAGGAAAGGCAAATATACATATGGTGCTTCTGTGTGTAATGATCTTTGATGGAATTTGCAGCATAAAGACACTGGAGCGGCTTCAATATTTCCATCAAGGTCAATGATGTTAAACCCCAAATCACAAATAAGTTGGCAAGGTATGTTAAATTAAAGCTGCAGATCGTAACTTTGGTGAAAAGCACAAGAGAGAGAAATTTTCAATAATAAATACCACTGCCCCTACCTCTCTGCTTCTTCTCTCCCTCCAATCGCCCTTCCCTTCAAGCCAGCTAATTTGTATCCCTGCACACTAGGGTAATGTCCACTTTCCAGCTGCTGGCTACCAAGCTACTGATCTGGCTTTATATGGTTTATTATTTTCACGTCCTCACCAGGCCAGGCTACACAAAGCTTAAACACTACACTTGGCTATCAAACACACGTAGGCACTGGTTATTAGAGTTACAGTTTCTAAGTATAACAACCTGTCATCTGTATTGTCACAGATGAATTGCCTTTACATTATTACAGCTGGAGCCTGGTCACTGTAGATAAATGTGCAGACCGGCGCAAATGCTTTCCATCAAGCTACTCACAAACACAATGCCAGCAGATCTTCCTGACACAGGATCCAATTTTTAAACCCAAACTCCACCTCCTTCTTGGTTGACTGCTTTACTGGGAGTGTCTTCGGTCTTTTTTTCTGCTAGTAGAACAGTTATGCAGTTGTTGACAACGGAGGAACTAGAGGCGTAGCTAGACAGAGAGATTTCCATGTTTCTGCATTATCAGTCTCCGCACCTGCCATAGCGCGATCAAAATTTATTCTCAGACCACTTAAATTATGAATAGCTGAAGGAGTAGCTTTAAGCTCCTCCAGGAATCGGCCATGGATGATGGTCTTGAATAAGGGCGAAAGCATGTGTGGGGGAGGGGGGCTGAACAGCGTGTGCATGAGAAGTGATTGGCACTGCGTTAGAAACTCCTCCTGATTAATTTTGCTCAGGCATGGTGCATTCTTACCAATGCCATTTATAGCACAGGAGGGAACCAAATGTACCTCTTTTTTTTTTTTTTTTTTTTTTTAGATTACCTGTTTCATGTACTACTGTCAGTATAGAGTGACAGTTTCAGCAAATACGAAAAAAAAGTTATTTTTATAAAAGTTAGCTACTACTCCTTTAACCCATTTCCCACCATTGACGAGATACTCCAGCAATCAACGTTTTCACTGTAATAATATGGGACTTGTCGGTTAAAGATCTTCCCACAAAAATAGGTATCGAAAGATCAATGAATATTATCAAAAATGCTGGCAGTGGCAGGCAAATTACTCACCGGGTGGGGGTTACCTGCTGCAATGTTACACGTGCTCGAGCAATCACAACGTGCAGACCCATCATATGATGTGCAGACGAGTCACATGATACAGAAAAATGGCCATAATTCAACTAATTTATCCTCGGCCAGGATGCCTGTTACAGTTTCATAGGATGCCGCCATTTTTCTGTATCATGTGACTCGTCTGCACATCATATGACGGGTCTGCATGTTGCGATTGGTCGAGCACGTGTAACATTGCAGCAGGTAGC
Source organism: Gymnothorax javanicus (assembly GCA_029692085.1). NCBI lineage: Eukaryota > Metazoa > Chordata > Actinopteri > Anguilliformes > Muraenidae > Gymnothorax > Gymnothorax javanicus. The sequence continues at coordinate 66,137,208 of CM056204.1, forward strand.
CCCCACACAGTGAGTAACTCCTCACGTGATGCGAAAATATCCAGCATGCTAGAAACGCTGCTGCACTGTTACGCGAGGAAGTTACACAGCAAAAACCATCCCCACACGGTGCAACATTGCCTGATGCAGTATACACGCGTGTCACTTGCCTCAGGCAAAGTTGCACCGTCTGGGGCAGGCTTAACAGGATGGGATCTTTGTTATTGTATTTTAATTGGTACCACTCATTCTGTATTCAGGACCAAGCAGGATTAAAGGCAAGCCGGTCCAACACCTGCAAAGTTGCACAATTCAATACTATGACAGAACGGCTTTGGGACTTACTGCCGATAACAGTCTGGATGATTCTTCTCTGTTTGGGTCTACAGCAAACAGGCTCCATTTCTTCCAAAAAAAAAAAAGACCCAAAGTATTGATTTTCCTGACCAAAATGCATGTTTCCACTGTGTAATTGTCCGTTGCAGATGCCTACAAACCCAAAGAAGTTAAAAAACAGTTTACGTAAGGTTTCCTTTTTGCACAGTAAAGTTTTTCACTGGCATTTGCGGATGTAAATATGTATTGTAATATTTGACAAAGGTGTGCTAGAATAATCCTGAGCCCATATGTTTATATAATTCATAAATACAGGACAGGTCTTGATGCAGTGCCATCTGAGTGATCGTACATCATGGATCCTCAGCGTCGGCTTTTGCCCTGGCACCTTCTGCACAGAATTTCCCCCAGATTGCTCACATCGTTTAATTATTCTTTGCGCCATAGAGGGTGAAATATTCAAATCTCTACTGATCTTTCTTTGAGGAGCGCTGTTTTTAAACCATTCAATAATTTTCTCCCATGTTTAGTGGGCAAATTGGCAACCCTCAGCCAAACTTTGCTCCTGTGGGACTAGATCTTTCCTGAATGTTGTTTTTGTTCCAAATAATGATAATAATCACCTGCTGACAGATGCTTCAAATCACATCGCTGTTCAGATTTTTTCCTCGTTACTATTCCTAAATTTCTCTCTTCCAAACTTTTTTGGAATATGTTGCTGGCCTGAATGGCAGGAATGAATGAATATTTGCAGATAAAATGAAGTTGACCAGACAAAACAGTAAATGTCATCAGACTATCTGCAATGAAATATACTGTAAGTCCCAGTAAATTTGCAGAGCTCTGCTTTCTGTTTCTATATGTATTTTTCATACCGTCCCATATTTTTCAGAGTTGGGGTTGTAGATAATTAATCTTTTATTTAGCTATATTTATGGTATTATGGATTTATTTGGTGTTGTTTCCTTGCTGTGAAGCATTTTGTGCTGAACATAATAGGAGCCATTCAAATGAGGTTACTGTTGTTAGGCTGAATGGCCTGCTTGTGTTATTTTCTGATTTTATGTTATGCAAGCAGTATCTTTCCTCTGAGAAGAGACTAATTGACATCAAAAGTATGTCAGCAAGCTTAATAAATGTTATTTTATGCAAGTAGCTCAGTCATAATCCCTATTTTCACTTGGCAATGCCTTTTTGTCAAGAGTCAGCAGTATTACAGGTTTAGTCAAAACATGATTGATGGTTTACCTCAAGCTCGGACAAGCTAAGGGGAAGCGGGAGCACTTATCCCAGAGATATGATGGCCAGAAGGCATCCTTAACAAGGCTTTGCTCTTTAGTCTCCTGGCACGGTCTGTGATCGACTGCTGGAGCAGAAGTGTTACGAGATGTTGACCCCACATCCGCATGCCACGTTTTGCAATAATTATTCAAAACCATGTAGACTCCTGTACAAGTTGAGCGCCTTCCCTCATTGGCAAAGTTACCCATGTCGTCGCCACAGACGGCAAAGGCACAGACGCAAATCCATGGAAGAAGTCACTGACTCAGTTCTTTAACCCTTTCAGCGCCGTGGGCAACTATAGTTGCCCAACGATGTAAGATATCAAAGTCAGATGCTGTTGAAAACCTATCATGTGGCAACTTGTTTAAAAGAGCTCCCCTGCGGGAGCTCTTTTAAACAAGTTGCCACATGATAGGTTTTCAACAGCTCAGGATAACTACAGTTTTAATTCCTTGAAAATGTATTCGGCACTCAAAGGGTTAAAGGGGATTTGGGGTGGCCAGTTGGGTTACTTTACAATAATAAACACGGACACCCAAACTGCATAACTGGTCTGTTTATGGCGTGAGATGAATTAGTATTGACGCCGCTGTCTCCTCATGGACAGCTCTGTTTGTTGATGCGTTTCTTTAGCTGCTGGTCAAAGACATTATTATGGTCACAATGCTCTATTTCAGTTCATACATTCAAATGAGTCTAAACATGGCTCTCTTGAGTTCTTTCTCAATATGCATGATTTGTGCACCATGACACCGCAGGGGCTGCCTGTACTTTACTTGGGAATGATGTAATTGAGGGACCGTGGCTGTTTCTTGCGCCTGAAATGCTATGTTCAGGAACATTCTATCCACTGTTGAATTCAGGACATTACATCTCTCTCTCTCTCTCTCTCTCTCTCTCTCTCTTGGTGGAGCTGTGGGGGACAAGACCGTGAATAAGAAGGGAACATGCTGACAATGACCTTTTAAGTAAAAGTAAACCTGCGCACACACCTCCAAACACTCAGTGAAGGCCATTTAATCCTTGCATATGAAGTACAGTGATGAGTAAGCTCTTTACAGCCTGTCACAACTTTAGACATGCATGATAAACAGTGCCTAACTTTTTTTTTTTTTTAAACATTTAGTAGATGCATTCATGTATAATAAATTGTCATGATCGATTATTGATGCGGAAAAAAGCTGCAGCAAACAATGTCTTTCATTATTTTGATGGCTGTATTATTTTTTACAGTAGCCTCACCATTAGGTGAAACTATATTTCCAAATGTACGTTTGCAATAAGTCCAACTGTCATAATGGGAACCAGATAAAGTTTCCTATAAATGTCTTGGTGCATAGAAGAGCAGTTCTGTTGTTCTGGTGGCACTATGACTGTCGCTGCAGCACCACCTTTATGCCAAACTTTGGTTATTCAAAAATGCAATAAGTCAAACACTTCTTATGGGAATTGGGTAAAAGTCGCTGTACACATTCCCGGAGCTCAGAGAAGCTCCCCTGTTGATTTTCTGGACCCAGTACCACAGGGCCAAACTTTAAAATTTGCTGATAAAAAGAACACTGTCGTTTAGAGAATATACCCTACTGTCCTTCACCTACAGTGTGTAGTTATTATTCTTGGATACCTGGATTGATGTCAATAAAATTATCCATCATACTGTCAGGCAGGGGCATATAAGGACAACCCTGCCAATTTCCGGATTTCATACTTGTGACTGTGCCAAAATCTGACCTGCCATTTATGTAAACTATCTTTAGCTACTTGACAGGTTCAGGAATTTAATATTTATGGGATTTCCTGTGAGCACAGTCTACTTCAGCTATAGGCTTCTGTATAGCCTTCCTTTACCTTTGGTCTATTATGTTATGGAACATAGGAAACTGTGCCGTAAGCGTACATGCTCACATTAATTCTTTACAACTGATGATAGTTCTCATATATGAAGTATATAATTGTTAACTTGAGCGAACAGTTAATCTTCGCAAAATCTTTACTGACGTAAGCAGCGTCGGGTCTCATTTTGAGTTGAGAATATGGAAAACTGAAGTCTCGTTTGTACATAGCCACCCACCTGACCGGACAAGTCTACAAATCATATTAAGGATGAAATCCCTTCATCCCTGCACAGCAAAATGTTCAGAGTTAATTCAGTTCTTATAGCGTTAAGTTAACTCTTACAGAGTCTATTTAAGCGCACCCTTGCCAAAGTAGAACCAAATAGACACTTTAAGAGTTGATTTAACTCTGAACAATGTGATATGTGATGACACAATGGGTAATTTCTGCATGGTATTCAGGGACTGAAGAGATTCAATCACTTCTGATTGAAGTGAGAAGCAGCTCAGTAAAGACTGAAGACGTAATTCACTCTGTACTTTACAGATCCATCTTCAGAACATAAACTCGTGAGGTAATGTTTTTGGAGATCCAGCATGGAATATTATTGATGCCATCACTTAGCGATTTCATGATTTCTGATTTTTCATTATAATTGCAATAATTCTCCAGGGTCAGACAGAACATGCTGGTACGCTCAGCGCAAATGGATTATATGATAGATGAAAGAGCATGAGTGCGATATTTTCCTTTGTGAAAATTAGACACAGGTTCAGTGAATGCTCAAATACTGCAATGAAAATACAATTTCTGTGATACTGCAGAATTTCAACTCCTGTGGTGCCAGACATTTCAGGTTAGAGCTTGTAACAACAAGAACCAATGCCAGGCTTGACCTTAAATTACACAAACAAGGACAGCATTTTTCAGCCTCCTGTCGCCATTAAAATAAAGGCTAATTAAAAAGAAACTGGTGAAACCAGTTCTTCTGCAGGGGAGCAACACGAAAACAGAACACTGCTTTCCTTTTCTTAATAGCCTCTAAGAATTTTTGAGTGTACAGTCAATAAACCGATGATAGAGTTAAAAACAAAGAAATACGTTTATGTTTGAACTTATTTAAAAGCATTAAAGCCGGATCTTGAGGCTTCACATAACAGAATTATTGCATGGAAATTTACCGATACATTAAATTTGTATAATGAATCAATAAAAAAACCAGTGCTGTTTATATCCATGGTTGGCCATGATGCATAAGCCCCTTAACCTGAGGAGGTAGATGAGAACTTAAAACCACAGACCCAGAAAGGCGAGAGTCTTCCCTGCTGGTTAATTGCACCTCTTTTTATAGTTCTTCCTTTTGTTGCACTTTGACAGAGCATTTCAGGGGAAGCTTTTGGAAAAATCTCAGTTCTGTTCTGTCACCTGCCCTTCAGAACTCTCTACCTTCAAGTATCCTGTAATCTGTTGTGGTCAATCCTGTATGGCCGTCATGAGAGGCCAAAGGTTCCTACATTTGACTCTTCTGATAAACAGTGTCTGTCTTAGCTCCAATCCTAGTGTTTTCTAATACAGTCCTGGTGCTATCTAATTCAATTCTCAAAAATATATTGTCATTCTTACTCCTCTAATATGACCTGTGCATGCAACATCGCAAAAACTATACGGACTCTCCTTTGCCCGGAGCTGAATTTTGTGGTTTTGTTCGGTTTCTTATTGCCATTGAAGGAAAATCTTAACACTACAGCAAATGATGAATTGGTGCCTTTTCATAATTTATCAATGGAAATGAATGGTGAACGTCATATGACATTTGACAGCAGGAAAATAGTTATGATTATATTACAGCCACTCTGATACCCTCTTGCAAATAATGTCTGTCTTTTACTTTGTGTTGCATTTTACGTATAAAATAAATTAACAAATAAAGTTTTTTAAAATTATATTTTCACTGTCACTAGCACTATGTAAGCAGAGTGTAATGCAGTCTCTTGCAGCCTGGTTTGCTTCACAGTGTACTTCTGAAAGGAGGTAAAAACATTCCTCATGACTCATAAAAGCATGAAAGGGTCTTGTTAGTGTCCTGACAATGAAAGGATCTTCTGTTCTTGCCATGATTGCCTGTTCATCAACGAGAACAAGCTCATTTCAGCTCCCTGAATGCAATTTTACTTGTTTTTTTACATAGGCTTTATGAATTCTATGCTGTTATGCTAAACCTGGAGGTTTGCAGATTTGTGCTTAAGACACTATTGCCCCGGCAGTATGTCATTCTAAATTGAGAAGTGGCTGTATAAAAGTGTAAATACAAGGTTTATACCAAAAAAAATCAGGATCTACAAACCCAATTTTGAAAAGATTGAGATGGCATGAAAAGTTCTGAAGATTATTCACCCATGCCCTTATATAAACTTGCAGTAGGGTGAAGGTGGCTGTGAGAAATAGCTCACAGGCTCCTTGGTTAAGTTCAGGCATCGATCTTGGCGGTGGTCTCATGGACCAAGGCCAGTAAAAATTACGTCGGACCACCAAATGTGTCTTTTCTGGTGAATCGGTGAATCACTAAAAGAATTTGTCTGAACTTGAATAAAATGGCCGAATATTTTGTAGAATGTCAGAGGCATCGTAGACATGAGCGATGATAGGCGTTCCAATCACCAATCTGTACAGAATTACTCGATATCTGTTAAGGTCATAATGTTGAAGAAGCTGTGCCACCATATTTGCATGCCCGACAATAATCTCTGTTGAAGCAAAAGATCTCTCATATTGGGGGAAACATCCCTTCAAAGACACAGAAAAACATTAACAAAAATAAAACTAGTGATATATACCAGTGTCTTTATTTTATAAACACAGGATTGTGATGTGCAGTCATCTGGAAGGTATATTGGTCCCCAAGGATGTGGACGACCTGCAAGTAATACAAATTTATGATACAATTAAACACGATACAATCATAATACATTATTTATATTATTTCCGTTAAACACAGATGGATTATTTTGTTTTTCCGCACCTGCTGGTGAAATCAGGAATAGGTTTGTGCTTCAATTTAGACATAGTTCCGGCAAGTTATATGTCGTCTGCTTTTTGCAATCGCCCACTGTCAGATGTTTAAAGCACCAGCAACTCAGTAGCCGAGATATCGGCTCGGATGCTCCAATAGAGCCAATCACTGTTGGTAATCAGGCGCACTACATGGGACAGGGTTAGGTAGTTAAGCATTGAAAGGCGAGGTCATCGAAGGCCTTTGTTACCACTGATGGACCACTAATGGCATTATGTATCAGAAAGAAACCACAAATCACTTTTAATGACCTCATTTAAATAACACTCCCACTGCTGTCATCTAATTTACGTGAGAAACACCCTCTGCAATATGACTATGTCTTCGATATTTGTCTCTCTGCCCAGATACGTGTAGCTCTCGAGGAAAAATATTGATTTGTCTTTGCTGCTGAAGGAAAACAGGAATCTGCGTAATGATCAGTTTATGCATTTATCCTCAGTCGTTGTGCATGCAGAAAGATCGGGCCCCTTAATGTTTTGTTTGGCCAACTCAATTTAATTTGTAAATGTGCATCCATTCCTGCCATTAAGACCTACAATGAATTCAAAAAAAAAAAAAAAAAATGAGACGAGTACAGTTTAGCAATTTAGCTCTAGTAATGTGATTAAAAATAATTTGATTAACAATGTGATTTGAAACTCCTGCGGTGACTGGATCCATGATTAGGTACAAAAGCAGCATCTTGGAAAAGTCTAATCCAACAAGAGCAAAGATTGGTCAAGGATTGCCAATTTGCCCATAAATGCGCAAGTAAATCACTCAAAGGTTTAAAAATAATGTTCCTCGAGGAAAGATAGAGAGGGATTTTGATATTTCACCCTCTAGGGGACATAAAATAATAAAACGATTCAAGGAATCTGGAAGAATTTTGCTGCATAAAGAGCAAGGGAGCATGTCTAAGATGAATCCCATGATCAATGTTCACTCAGATGGCACTGCATGCAGAACCGTCCGGTGATATAATCCACACGGGCTCAGGATTACTTTGGCAAACCTTGAACTGCAATAAGAACTGCAATAAGAACTTAAGAACTGCAATATGTAATTACGTCCACAAATGCCAGCTGAAACTTTATACAGCAAAAATTAAGCCGTACAGTTAGTGTTCGCACTGTAAAAAAAGTTGACTACCGGTATATTTAAAAATGTAAGACAACCAGCTGCAAAGCCTTTTGGAGTATGCTCAACTTCAAGTCCCACTGGTTGCACAAACTCTTCCCTTTTTGTTTGCACAAAAAACTTGAAACTTGAAATTAAGCAAAGTCAAAACTACTTTGCAGCCGACTGCCATACTTTCTAAAGCTCATTGTCTTCTGTGATGGCACCATTAACCCCTTAATCTCTTAACATTTTCACTTAAGTTTTCCCTTCAGTAGATTTGACATTAAAAAAACTTTTTTTTTTTCATATTGCAGGACAGCGTCTCACACATATTCCATATCTGCTAGTTGCAGTGCTTCACTGAAGCTACATCACACTTATTTGAGAGAAATATTCAAACCATATGTTGAGCATCACTTCCAAAATTGAATCAACTCATCCTCAGACTACCATCTGCTATCCCACCAAATTTCGTGCCAATCCGTTCATAACTTTTTGAGTTATTCCGTTAACAGACAGGCAAACAAACAAACGTGTGAGAACATCACCCCCTTAGTGGAGGTAATAATGTAGAAATCACTGCTTTCAGTTTTAATTTTAATTTAACATACCATCCCAACTTCTTCTGATTTGGGGTTGTAAACACTCAAGTCTGGTGCAATTTTACACTTGGAACAGTGGTAGTTGACATAAATAGGCCCCAATGGCTTTATTACCATCAAACCTCAGACTTTTCCGACAGCTGTCAGGTCTAGCTGATCTCACTGCCTTGCATATTGTGACAGGCTACGAGATTATTACAGAGGCAGAGTTGACCTTTCAGTGTTTTACGCCCTGTTTTCAAGAAAAACTCCCTAGGTGTGTTTGTGGGGTCTGGCACAAAATGATCACGCAGTTAAAATGAGCATTTTGATTCCTTCAGAATGAAGAGGGGCTTTTTTTGTCTGTATCTACTCATCTGGAGTGATTAGACTGAAATGCCTGCTTGTCTTGAACGAGGATCAGTGCAGCTCCAAATAATGTGCTTGGTGATTGAAGGTTGAAATATTTTGAATTCTAATGGCCCGCCGGATGAATTGCCTGAAATAGACTGTCGAATTTTCCCCAGGCTTCCCAGCCTCATCTGCTGTGAAAAGAACCGCTGGGGTTGGTAGGGCTTGATGATCATAGAATTACTGGATGGTGATTCTAAACCTCTCAAAGAGGAGTTGCTATGGAGATCTGGTACCAAACTACAAAATGATTCACCTTTCAAAGGCTTGAAGGGCTAAAAGCTGAACACATCATTGTTCAGGTGGCCGTCGGTTAGGAAATGGGAGCCTGTGCAATCAGCACTCCTGTGGTAGTTAAAGATCTAAAAAGGTTTGTTCCCTGAAAGATGTGGGACAACAGAAGAGGGCACACAGCCACTCTTTTCAATCAGGGTGCTCGCAGACCTACCGGGAGAAAAAAAAAAACATTAAAAATAGAGAAGAGAATGAACAGAGGATGAACACCTTCAATGTTTGCAGAGCTAATGAAATCTGAAGCCACCCAGGTATATTCATTCATTCGACTTATAAACCTCCAGCGAGTTGGAAAGGTTATCTCTGCAGGCCAGATTAATTGATCTATTCTCTCTTTAAATAATTGTGCATATGACTTAAATAAAATATGGCTTATGAGAAACTGTGTCAGATTAAAATGTGGACTGGTGCATTAGAGAGGAATTCTTCATATTTTCAAATGTAATTTATGTCTGTAAGTGGCTCAAATGTGAAAAGAAGTACATTTTGCTTTCTGTTTGTGTGTTAAATTAAGGCTGGCGCCAGGCTAATGTTCCTCCTTCCCCGGGAATTCAGACGGGCGAATATCTAATGTAATTATGCAAAAATTAAACAAAATATTTATAATTCTAGATTTTATAACCAAAATAAATGTAATATTCATGTAAATGTGTTATTGCTTGGATGCAAATGATCAATTTTCACATTCATTCAAAATCATTTGGTTTAGAAAAGAAATAGTTTCATTTTTCATACATAAAAGCAGTACTTTACCTGTTTATTTTGGGGCAACCTCGGAAATGGATAAATCCTTCGGAGGAAAATGAGCTGGTATGTGTGGGTGTGTGTGTGTGTGTGTGTGGGGGGTTAACGGGTATGTAGCATACCTGCCCTTACTTGAGTTTAGCAAAGTGGCCTTTATGACATTCAGTACCTGGTAAATTGCCAGTTTGTAAGCTTGGGACCTTTTAAAAGCAGAGATGGGAACTTATTTCCTTGGGTGTGCATGTAAAAACATGTACAGGAAGTTGCCAGGCGGCAGGATCTATAATTTGCCTGAGTGATGTTCATTATGTCCTGCCAGTGGTGGAAGCAAAGTCTGTCAGGATGGGTCTGAATGATACAGTGCTGTGAAAAAGTCTTTGCCCCCTCTTCTTGATTTCTTCTATTATTGCATGTTTCCCACACTTAAATGTTTCAGACCATCAAATTAATTTTAATACGAGACAAAAATAACCCAAGTAAATACAAATGCAGTTTTTTATTGTAAATCATGATTTCATTTATTGAAGAAAAAAACCATCCAACACTACCTAGCCCTATGCGAAAATGTGACTGCCACCTTAGTTATTAAATCAACCAATTAAACAAATTTAATCAATAATTAGGTTCAATTTCACTAGATACACCCAGGCATGATTACTGCCAGCCCTGTTGAATCTGAATATCACTTAAATAGAACCTGTCTGGCAATGTGAAGTAGGAAAAAAAACAGCACATGATGCTGCGATCTAAAGAAATTCAAGAACAGATGAGAAACAAAGTTGCCGACATCTATCAGTATTGAAAGAATTACAAAGCCATTTCTAAGGCTGTGGGACTCCAGCAAACTAGGGCGAGAGCCATTATCAACAAATGTAGAAAATTCTGAACGCTGATGAACATTCCCAGGAGTGGCCGGTTTACCAAAATTCATTGAAGAATGCATCAATAACCCATCCAGGAGGTCACAAAAGAGCCCAGACTAACATCTACAGAGCTGCAGTCCTCACTAGAGTCACTTAACCCTATAACTGCCTGCTCCCTTTTGGTCAAGCACAGTTTGAGTCGCTGTATTTATTTGAAAGATGCGTTGAACTTAGCCCGACGAAGCCCTCTTCAATAATCATTTGCAGTCTATAATAATGAAAAAAAATCTGATCTGTTAAGTTCAACACGTCTTTCAATGAGAAATAGTGACTCAAAATGTGCTCTGCCAGAACGTTGAGCAGGCAGTTAAAGGGTTAAGGTCAGTGCTCACAATTCCACAATAATAGAGAGACTCAGCAAAAATGGCATCCATGAGAAAGCCACTGCTGGCCAAAAAGAACAAAAAGGCTCATCTCATATTGGCCAAGAAATGTATTGATGACCCCAAAGACCGTGGATTGTTTAGTCAAAAGTGAAGCTTTTTGGAAGGCATGGGTCTCATTACGTCTGATGTAAAGCTAATACAGCGTTCTACTATAAATATCATGCCAACAGTCAAACGCAGTGGCCGAAGTTTGATGGTCTGGGGCTGCTTTGCTGCTTGAGGACCTGGGCGGTTTGCCATAATTGATGGAACCAAGAATTCTGCCAGAAAATCCTGAGGGAGAACGTCCAGCCATCAGTTTGTGGCCTAAAACATAAGCGCAGTCGGGCAATGCTGCAGGACAATGATCCAAATGTACACAAGCAAGTCCTCTGAATGGCTTAAAAGAAACAGACTGAATTTTTTGGAGTGGCCTAGTCAAAGTCCTGAATTCAAGTGAGCAGCTCTGGCATGACTTTAATCAGGCAGTTCATGCTCAAAGACCCTCCAATGTGGCTGAATTAAAACAATTCTGCGAAAGAGAGTGGGCCAAAATGCCTCCACAACAATGTAAAAGACAGTGCCAGTTATCGCAAGTGTTTGATTGCAGTTGTTGCCATCAATGGTGGAATTACTAGTTATTATGTTGGGGCAGGCAATTTTTTTACATTGGCACCCTCACTAAATGAAACTAGATAACTCGGTCGGCCCAGGGACCGAGTCGTGTATCTCCCCGATCCCCAAATTTCAGACAAAATGGCTGCCGGCAGCCATATTGGACGTCCAAAATTGCCGAAAATCAGTCTTGAGCATTGTCAAATAAATAATTTTGCCTGTGCAAAATTAGAAAAAATTCATGTAATAATTGTTGCTTCCAGAGCCTGGAACAGAAAATTTCTGCAGTCGTGGCGGCGGCGGGCGTGACGGTGGTGGTGGTCCCGGAACTAAACCATAATATCTCCCGACTATCGTTGTCGGGGAGATACAATGATCTGCTGAAAGCTGCTTTATGTAATGCAGTTGTAACCCTAGCCAACAAAACATATTTTGTAATTCATTTGTACCTTTCTTTGGCTGTAAAAGGCACTTATTAGTCTATAAATGGAAAATTATTGCACTTTCAGGTTATACTTCTGGGTACATTCATTATTAAGACTTCAACTTATATTGTTAATTATCAAATAGCTTATTCAAATTGAATAGAAACATGGCTGTGAGATACAGTAGACGCAAAGTTTTGTTACTTGAGAACGGTTAGGGTTGAAATACAGTATTTGAATTATTACGAATATTCTGTCTAACAGAATAACAGAGTAACAATGTACAGAAAGCTATGTGTAGAAACAAAATAAGGATGGCAAGGCCGCAACTGATTCTTTAAGATGTTCTTTAAAGTGTATATGACACAAATGTCTTTCCTGTTTTTGGTTATTTGAAATCTACAATAAACAAAAATTTTTTTAGAAATGACAGAAACAAATTTTTTGTCACTTTCTGCTGCCAGAAATACACAGATTTTCCCGCTAAAATTGTCCCGGAGACTACGTTGTAGGTCCGAGAATGCCTAACTTGTGACGCCAGTGTAATTGACTGCAGTCTCAGCATGGTTCAGCTTTGAGTCATTTCACTTATATTTGTTTGCTGAAATCAATGCCATGTTACTGCACGAATTTGTCCACTTTTGCCCTCAAAGTAGGATGTAAGGGAAACACATACATTGATATGCCCTCTGTGTAAAACTTATTCGTACAACTCGGATTGTTCGCCGCTTCAGCCACACAATATCGGCCTCTTTTCTTCACTGCCTTCCTCTTGCTTTCCGCCATGTTTTACAGTGAGTCGAATAAACTGACCTCACAAAAATAAATCACGTGATGTGTGTCCTTGCGACAAATTTCCAGTCAAAATAGCAGTATATTGAGCTGTCGGATAGCTCACTCGGTTAAAGCATCACATTGCGAAGCAGAGGTGACTATCACGGCACGGGTTCGAGCCCCAGTCGTACCAGCCGGCAGTGGTCGGCAGCTTTTTCAGAGTAGCGCACAATTGGCCATTGCGCTACAGGGATGCAAATTGGGAAGGGTCTGCCGGGAAGGGTATATAAAAATGGTCGTTTCGTTCGTTGCTTAAGGGCCTCCTGCTGGCCAGCCAGGCGCTCGTCAGGAAGATTCTACGCTTGTTCATGTTCGGGTATCCTCCGCCCTCGTTCTGAACTTACGAGGATTCAACCAATGAGTGTATAAGAAGCAGCAGACTGACAGGCGCGTGCTTAGGAGGAAAGCCGTGAACTATCTTCACACGCAGCAAGGGGTCGCATACGAGCAAGTCTTGTACATAGTTCCATAATTGGACATTCCAGATTCGGGTGGGATTGGAGATGCCAAATTTTCAAAAAAAAAAAAAAAAAAAAAAAATTAGCAGTATATTTGAATGCCAAAAAAATACTAAATTAAATTTTAGAAGTGTTTTACTGTCAGAAGACTTTTATACACATATCACAGAAACAAATACCAGAAAAAAAAAGATTTATGTCACATACACTTTAAAAAGAAAGTGGAAAGTGTCATGTCCTGTGCCCTGTCCTCCTTGTGACAGTCCCATGTGTTATGTCCCTCTTGTCTTTCCGTTGTGTCGGCCATCTTGGCTGCCATGTGCTTTTGTTTTTGTTTGGCTCCCTGTGTGCTCCTTTGTTCTTGTTCCCGCCATTTCATGCGTTGTCATGGTGACTGTTGGTTTCCAGGCCCTGTACACCTGTTCCTTTTTTATGGCTCATTAGTCCGTATATTTATACCCCTGCTTGTGCATTTACTCCCTGCCAGATTGTGCTCTTGTTTGTGCGCTGTCTCTCCTGCCATTCTGCTCTGTATTCCACGGAACATATAAATGTTTTAACCCTGTTCGTAATTTTGGACCTTGATCTTGGATTGGTGTCCCATACTTTTCCTGGAGGATTGATTACTGTTTACCAACCACTGCTGGTTATCCTAACCACAGTTTTTCACCCGTTCGGATTGTCCAATTTTCTGTTTTCTGATTGTGGATTCACTGACCACAGTTCTGTATTACAGACATGTTCTTAAATCGAATTTTTGCTCCGCACGTTGTTCCTGGCTCCCAACCCAGATAGGAAAGCATCACAATCACCGAGAGCACATTCGCTGTGCATTCAATTAATTCCAGATGAAACCATCACCATCCACTGAGCATCCAAATGCTGTTTTGGCCATGCCTCCTATTGACATGCACTTGTGAATGTCTATGGTTAATGTAAAGGCAATGAAGCTGTCGAGTGTCCGCAATGTCCTGATTAAAACGTCTCTCCTTAACTTTATCACAGCCAGTTGCATTTTGGATGTGTATTTATGACTTATTGCATGATACTTAATATTGTTTCTCAAAACCCCATTTCTGATATTATATTTTTTGGTTTGTCAAAACCAGTCTTTCATTTATTTCATATCATTTTTGATCACAGTTCAAACATGAACTCAACACACAATAGAACATTTTCATCCCAATCAGTGTGGAACTCGGTGCCAGTAAATTGGAGCAGCAAAACAATAATTCCACTGATTAGCCCCTTTCTGTGTCTCGTAAGTGAATTGTTTATACTGTGAAGTACCACTGAATGCGCAGAGGACCCAAAACAGGCTGATTAGCTGGAGAGTAATTGGCTAAGTTCAGTTCTCCCACAGGAAGATCTGCCATATGACAGGATACAGCACACGAGTAGAACTGCATCTGTTCGGCTTCATTTGCGAATTTTCTATCGTGATTCACAATGATAACCAGAAATGAAGTGTCAACATGGTTTGTTCATTGTAAATGGTAAACTTAACTAAAATTGAGTCACCCCTAAAACAATGAAAGCATACCTCTTCTACTCTTTGTATAGTACCCTTTGTATTACTATCTTATACAGTGCTACGAAAAAGTATTTGCCCTCTTCTTGATTTCTTTTTCTTTTTTTTTGCATATTTGTCACACTTAAATGTTTCAGATCATCAAACAAATTTTAATATTAGACAAAGATTACCGGAGTAAATACAAAATGCAGTTTTTAAATGATGATTTAATTTATTGAGAGAGAAGCTATCCAAACCTACCTGGCCCCATGTGAAAAAGTAATTGTCCCCTAAACCTAATAACTGGTCGTGCCACCCTCGGCGACAACAACTGCAATCAGGCGTTTGCAATAACTAGCAATGAGTCTTTCACATCGCTGTGAAGGAATATTGGCCCACTCTTCTTTGCAGAATTGCTTTAATACAGCCACATTGGAGGGTTTTCGAGCATGAACGGCCCGTTTAAGGTCATGCTACAGCATCTCAATCGGACTTTGACTAGCCACAACAAAACCTTAATTTTGTTTTTTTTAAGCCATTTAAAAATTGGCTTGCTGGTGTGTTTCAGATCATTGTCCAGCTGCATAACCCAAGTGTGCTTTAGCTTGAGGTCACGAACTGATGGTCGGACATTCTCCCTCAGGATTTTCTGGTGGAGAGCAGAATTCATGGTTCCATCAATTACAGCAAGTCGTCCAGGTCCTGAAGCAGCAAAGCAGCCCCAGACCATCACACTACCACCACAATGTCTGACTGTTCGTATGAAGGTCTTTTTATGAAATGCTGTGTTAGTTTTACGCCAGATGTAACCGGACGCACACCTTCCCAAAAGTTCGACTTTTGTCTCGTCAGTCCACAGAATATTTTCCCAAAAGTCTCGGGGATCATCAAGATGTTTTTTGGCAAATGTGAGACAAGCCTTTGTGTTCTTTTTAGTCAGCAGTGGTTTTCGCCTTGGAACTCTCCCATGGATGCCATTTTGCCCAGTCTCTTTCTTATTGTTGAATCATGAATACTGACTTTAACTGAGGCAAGTGAGGCCTGCAGTTCTTTAGATGTTATTCTGGGTTCTTTTGTGACCTCCTGGATGAGTCATTGATGCACTCTTGAAGTAATTTTGGTAGGTCGGCCACTCCTGGGAGGGTTCACCACTGTTCTGAGTTTTCTCCATTTGTGGATAGTGGCTCTCACCGTTATTCGCCGGAGTCCCAAAGCCTTAGAAATGGCTTTGTAACCCTTTCCAGACTGATAGATGTCAATGACTTTGTTTCTCATCTGTTCTTGAATTTCTTTAGATCGCTCCATGATGTGTTGATTTTGGAGATCTTTTAGCCTACTTCACTTTTCACAGGTTCTATTTAAGTGATTTCTTGATTCAACAGGTCTTTTTACTTTTTCACATAGGACCAGGTGGGTTTGGATAGCTTTTTCCCTTAATAAATGAAATCATCATTTAAAAACTGCATTTTGTATGTACTCGGGTTATCTTTGTTTAATTTTAAAATTTGTTTGATGATCTGAAACATTTAAGTGTGACAAATATGCAAAGAAATGAGATAAAATGATTCAAAAAGGGGGAAAATACTTTTTCGCAGCACTGTATAAGATAGTATTACAAAGGGTACTATACAAAGAGTAGAAGAGGTATGATTTCATTGTTTTAGGGGTGACTCAATTTTAGTTAAGTTTACCATTTACAATGAATAAACCTTGTTGACACTTCATTCCTGGTTATCATTGTGAATCACAATAGAAAATTCGCAAATGAAGCCGAACAGATGCTTTCATTGTTTTCATTTCATTTTTGTTTTCATTTCATTGGAGGCAAATACTTTTTCATAGCACTGTGTATGTACCCAAATTGAAGGTATTAAAACTGGAAAAAGAATGCATATTACTATGATCAAGTTTTCTGTGAGATTTTCTGAAGCTGACATTATTTGTGACTCCCTGCCTTGAGCGTATTTTTTAGAATTCTAAATTCAGGCAGTAATTTTCAGTGATAGCCTACACAATAACTGCCAAAGCACATTCGGCAATGTGCTATGCACATCTATAATAATAATAATAATAATAATAATAATAATACTAACAACAACAACAACAACATTTTTCTAATTACTTTAAAGTTGGTTTCACTCTAATTTCTGCATTTTTTTTTTTTTTGCAATATAATTTTCAGATATTCTGAAAGTCATCAGCAGGTTGTTACATGCAAAAACTAAGTTCTGAATGTAAACAATTTTCCAGCATTTGCATTCAGTGGAGAAGGACTATATTACGAATTGCAAATGCAGTTTTACCTTCAAAAGGTTTGTGGCACATCCCAAGTCCTTAAGCAAAGATGCCTTCCTCCCCCCTCAACTAATTCATATTCCAGGGAATTTTCAACCTGTTGTTCTATCCACGCTAATATCCCTTCCATATTTGGTTCACCACAGGTGTATAATAAATTTCTAAAAAATATACATTTTATTATCCTGAGCTGTTGAAAACCTATCATGTGGCATCTTGTTTAAAAGAGAGTAAAATTCAGTCTTTGATGTGTTTACCTCTGTTACTGTATGAAAGGTTGCAGTACAGTAAATATTTCTGCAGTGCAAATATTCACAAGTGAATCTGACCCTTGAAGTTCTAGTCCACTTTTTCTATCATAAACAGGTAAATTGAATTGTGACCATATTTTTTGACTGAGTTTTTTTTACTCTCCACAATTTATTCTAATTTATGGCCTTCTCAGTGACTTGATTTTGCACTCAGGTTATTTTTTTGACAGTGTGCATTCTATTTGTTTTCACACCCAAAATACTGCTAAAACCTGAAACTGTTTTCCTGTAAATTTTACCATTAATACATTCAGCTGATGCTCTCAGCTGGTACGACGTAGATATTACATTCCACATCGCTAAAACAGCTACAATAAAATTAAGGTCTAATCATAGATTAAGACTTTAAATGACAATCAATTTCATCACCCTCTTAAATGGGGGATTTTTTTCATTATCATTACAATGATATAAATAATTAGAACTAAAAAGGCTGATCCTGGGGCAGAGGAAGGATTTATGCATGCGAAGACGGCGTCATCCCATCATTTTCCCTCCATAACCTCCTGCGGTTTTTAATCTGGTGAAGGCAGAGAGGAGTCTGAGGGCAGGGGATTCACTGATTTGGGGATTTAAGCACTGTCTTGAGGCAGTTGAGGTGGGACAGTCCCTTCTTTGGTTTCGGGAGAGCAGTCAGGGGTGAAAAACATGGGTCAGTAGCGAGGCAGGGTTGGGCCTTGAGTTTGTCTGGTGATCACAGTCTCTCTATGGGGCTACACACAGAATACGCCCACAACTCTTCCTGTCAGGCTAACAATAGGGTCCAAGGGCCAAGCTAAGAACATTCAGATTCCGCTGAATAACTGGAGCATTATATGACTTACCCTCTATTGCGCCAATTCCTGCCTGCAGAAACACAAAGACTTATTTCCCCTTGCGTTTTGATGAAAATTTGCCTATCTATCGCCCATATCTTCTCCCCTTGACCTGTGACCGAAACTTGGGGTCGAATTCCATTGAAATGAGCTTGACCCTATGTCACGAGACTCCTCAAGTCCTTTGTCTAAACACACTTGTGTTTTGCTCCAGGCAAATGCTGGCCGTAGGTGAATACCATTACCTTACAAGAAGGTCCTTCAAGGGCCACCTTAGAGCTCTGGAAAGATGACAGTCGAACCGCTGGTGACAATGAGGTGCGATGGCCCTTGCTAACTGCTCTGGGGATGTTTGATAACAATGTGTTTTCACTGTATTGGCCAGTGTGATGTCTGGTCCTAATGGCTGTCACTCACATGTGGCAAAAGCACCACCACTCCCCCTCCACCCAGGGCCCCCGAGCAACAACCCTGGAATTAGGAGCAGGAAGCAAGTTGCTGGGTAAATTGTGTGGTTAAGTGCGTCATTATCTCATCACCATCAGGACTACTGCAACAAAGCAGATTGATTTGGAGAGGGAAGGTCCCTGATTTCCTCCCAGCTCCATCTTTATATGTATGTGATGTAATTATTTATATAATACAAGTTTTACATTTTTCATTTAAGATGGAGTCACGCCTCATAATTTAGTCTGTTGGCATATTTTCTATAAATATGGTTTCAATGGTGCTCTAATATTAGGACTCTTTGTTGAATACAGTGGACACCAGGCCCCGCCCCAGGGCATGCTGGATCTTATATTGGCAAGAAGATAGAGAGTTGTTTCTCTCTACTTTGTCATTGCAGCAAACTGTATAGACAGGACATGTTTCATGAAAACTGGCAAAAGACTCAACCTGTTCATTTTTACAGAATTAATGGTTCATTTTGAATGAGAAATAATAACTATAAGAAACTGACTCGCAGTTTTACTGTTGGGTTTACAGTGTATTCGCCTGCTTATGTCAATAAAATCGTTCTTGCTATTTGACCAAGAAAAATGATCCAGATAATGGAAATAGAATTGAGAATAAATTGTAAAACTCGTCAGATTTACAAATAAGAATTGAAATCTCTTCACCGAATGAGTAGCACTATTTAAAATGTTGTGCTTCATCTTTGTTTCGTAATTTCAGATGGAGTTTACACGAGAGAAACAGCGGGCTTAAGCGGTAGCTTTTTGTGTGCTTCTTTCTATCCCAATACGATACAATTTTTGGTAGATAACTGCATTTTGGAAATATTTATAAAACAGTGCTGTTCCTTCTAAGACAACAGTCAATATTCAGTGGCAAACAAATAGTATAATGGCTGAGCATTTCATTAAAGGTGTGCGCACAGTCTCACAAAAAATTAAATAAATAAAAATGAAGAGGGAAGACTTGAGAGAGAGATTAGAAGTTAGTCAAAAAAGAGTTAACATTTAAGTTTGTACAATCAATGTGATATAAAAACAATATTTTGATCCCCAGAGTATTATAGTGACCCTGTTAAAGAAGTTATGTTAGTGGATGTTCTTGAGAGAAACAACACCAGCGAAGTGTCTGCGAAATGAACCAAAGTTTGAATTGAGAGTTAACCGCTTAACTCGATGAGAAACTCGTCCCACGAATAACAAAAGGTCGCAAGTGACATTCCTACAGCGGCTGTAGTACTTCGTGGTGCAGAAAAACAGGTTTCATCAAGAATGTCACTTGCGACCTTTTGTTATTCATGGGACGAACTGATTCATGAATTACATGAAATTGCATAAAATATTAAACAACACTTCATGCCGTGTGATTATTTAATTTATTTGATATTATTACTTGACTCCAGAAGAATTGGGCCACTGTATAAAATGTAATTTGCTGATCCCTTTTAAACCTGTGTTCAGCTGAAAAATATACACAGTCAAAGTAAGTAATGTTGTACCACATCATCATTATTTTCTATTGAAAATAATGGCTAGATTGAAAGTATGTAGTCCGCAACACATTCCAGTGAAGTTACATGTTCATGTCAACTACTGTGTGACATCACCTCTCCTTTTAATGACACATTTAATAATAATAATAATTTGTTGCAATTCTCGCCTGATATAGGAATTAAGTTAGTCAGCAGTCTGGGGTCTCTGTTGTCATATTTTGCACTTCATTATCCACCAAATGTTTTCAATGGTTGGCAGGCCCGAGCTGCAGACAGCACCCGTTTATTGTTTATTGTTTATTAAAAGGATCCCCATTAGCTGATATCAATGGCACCAGCTAGTCTTCCTGGGCTCTGTCTATGAAGCTATGCTGTTATAATACGTGCGGAGCTCGGCAGTTTCAAAGATGGACTCGTCAGATGACAGCGCCTTTCCAATTCTTTGTTAGTCGTTTTCTGATGAGTTTGAGTCAAGAGAAGTTGGCAGCGCTTCTGAATGGAATTCATATATAACTTCCTCCTTGCAAAGTAGTCTTAACTTGCATTTGATGATACTCTGTTCACTCACACACGTTTTCTGAAGTATTTATGACCCCATTTTAATTACAGAGACCCTCGGTTCTTAATGCAGTGTTGTCTGAGGGCGCGAAGGTCATGCTCATCCAATATTGGTATTCAGCCTTGTCTGCAATGTTTGCATGGCAGATGGAGCTCATTGAATCATTAATTTAATCCAGTAAATCAAGCCCAAATTGAGTTCATACACAGTGTCTCTATATCTGTGAAATAAGATGTGTGCAATCCTAATTGTTTCATGTATTCAGCAAAATATAAGGAAAAAATGTTTATTTAGTAACTTCCCAAATTTGAGAAATTGGAACATTTGGCTAATTATATAGAATTAAGAAATAAAAACTACCATTTCATTAACAGCATAACCAAAAGACAGAATTATTTAAGAAATAATACCCTTCTAATTTCTTTTTAGTATTAATGATACAGTCTGTGAACATGCTGAGAACTAAAATCAAGCTGTGAAATTTTCAGAAAGTAACAACATCTATTCTGGTAATACCAACAGCCAAAGCAGACAGAGTGCCGTCCCCTGTCGAGGGTTGGCGGCCATGCGAAAAGATATGTGATTAGGCTTTTATCTGTTCCACACGGAACATTCACAGACCATTCACACCTATGGGCAATTTAGTCTCTAATTAGCCTGGCATGCATGTTAATGGCCTATGGGAGGAAACTAGGGTACCCAGAGGAATCCCACGAAAACACGGGGAGAACGTGCAAACTCCACACAGAAAGGCCCCAGGCCAGATTTGAATCGACGACCTTCTTGGTGCGAGGTACAGTTACCCATTACACCACCCAGCCAAAATAGTATACACGATTAAAACTAAAAACACCAAATTTAAGAGTATTAAGCAGATATTCCTTTTTTTCTTTACTTCTAAGCCTCTAATTAACCAGATAAGTTCCATTGAAAGCATGTGCTATGATGAGGTGGCATAGATAATAGTTGACAGGCCAGCGCACACTGACATAATTTGCTTGTAATTCGTTGGCTGGACTGGATGGGAGGTGGGTGCTGCTGGTGTGTGGCTGAGGCCTTAGAAGAATTAAAAACACCTGTAGCTCGGGAAAAGGGGTGAATCTGGGGTGATCGCTTGATGAGCTGAGGATGTGTTTTCCATTTCCCGCCAAAGTTTTATTTACTGATTTTTTCACCTAGCGAAAGCAAAGATTTTTGCTTTTTAGTAAAAAGAAAACTTGAACGCTAAACCAAGTGGTGACACATCTTTCCCGCTTGGGCAGAAAATGGGAAGAGCCAGGAGAGGGCTTGGCGTTTTCTGAGTTGTTGTCCCTTGGTAGGCCCACACACACCCCAGCCTCTGTCTGGTCCAGCCTAAAGACCTGCACTGTAGTGCACATTTTGAATTACTCGCATAGGTTTGAGCTTGGGCTCATATTACGTTTCTTTTTTTGAAGGACGCACGCGGATCAACGCTAATAGAGTTGCTAGTGGAGAGGGTTGGAGAGAAAAAGGGCTAAACTGTGTGAGTAGGTTATGGTTAGGGGCCATATTCAAAGGCCCAACAACAGAGTTCTCAACTTATGTCATGACACACAGAACAAAGGTGCATCAAAGGTGGAATCCTCAGAGGAGGCTTTCCAGAAGTTTAAGGTGAATTGAGATCTTGGTCAGACACCATGCCACTGGGTAGACCATGGAGCTGGAAAACATGTTGGACTAGAAGGTCTGCTATTTCCTTGGCAGAAGGAAGCTTGGGCAACAATAGTAAGGATGGTGGTATTAAACCTTAGCTAGAGGCAGACTGCTGGCAAAATCCAGGCATGCATTGAACCACATTTGATCGGGAACAGGCAGAGGATACAGAAAACTGACAGGCAATGCGGTCGACTTCTTGTATTTTTGTACAGATGGAGCAAGTAAGCAACCTTGCCCATGGGCGGCCACAAAAATTGTTCTCTGATGAGGGCTGTAGTGCATGGGACCCCTGTGTGACAGGCCAGCTGAGGAGAGTGCCCCCACTGCAACACCAGACTGACTGAGGAACAAAGAGGCAGTCATGCAGACCGGCAGTGGGAGTGGGATCTACAGGCAACAGATCAAACCACAGTCTCAATTTTTCATAGTACTGCCACAGCCCAGCAATGATATTCTCCTCTTTGGCCTCCTCAGATGATGTGTGACATCTAGGGAGGGCATCAGACTTCCTGTTCTTGGCTCCAGACCAATATAATAGGCAGAAAATGAAGCGGACAAAAAACAAGGACAAGCGTGCTTGGCATGGGCTTAGATGCTTGGCAGAACAGAGAAATTTTAAGTTCTTATGGTCAGTCCATACGAGGAGTAGGATTACCATAACCTCAAGCTAGTGCAGCCACTCTTCCAGGCCATGTTTGACTGCCAGGTGCTTGCAATTCAGTTGCATTCTGCAGATGTTAAACAGTGGGAGTAGAAAGCACAGGTATGAAGTTTGTTTTTAACTGGAGAAACCTGAGACATGAACGGATCAACAATAACATCAGAGGATTCCGCATCCTCTAAACATCAGCAGCAGGATCAGGTTGGATCAGGATTGGAGCTGTGGTAAACCAGTCTTTGAGGCTCTGGAAGGCTCGGCCTACAGCCAGGATCCAATCAAACTTTCTGGCCGAGGAGGTGAGAGCAGTGATTGGAGCTGCCACTGCACCATAGTTTCAGATGAATCAACAATAAAAATGAGCAAACTTAAGAAGGTAATGGAGGCCCCTCCAGGAATCAGATGCGGGATAATTTAGCACCACTTTGTCCTTCTACAGATGCATCTCTATGCTTACATGAAATTATCAACCCCAGGAAGGAAATGGACTCACATTTCTTTGCTTTAATGAAGAAACACTTCTCTTGCAGCCTTTGGAGGACCCTTCTGAAACAGCTGGTTTGCTCAGCCTTGGAATAGGAAAAGCCAAGGATGTCATCCAGGAAGATATAGATGGATTGCTTTTGCATATCCAAAAGGACATCATTCATGAGCGCCTTGAAGACTGTTGGGGCATTGCTAAGACCAAAGTGCATGACCAGGAATTCATAGTATCCTTTGGAGATACTGAATGCTGTCTTCCAATCGTCTCCCTCCCTGATGTGGACAAGGTGGAGGGCATTCCAGAGATCCACCTTAGTAAAGGTCTGTGCACCCTGGAGGGATTTGAAGGCTCTAGATATGAGTGGCAACAGTTAGCAGTTTCTGACTATGATGTGACTGTGATGATCTGGCAGCACCAGCAGCCCTCTTGGATAACTCAAACTTCTTTGATAGAACCTTCCCCTCTCTTGTTAACGATGGGATGGCTGGCGATCAGTGTGGATGGCTATATCCACGAGGCTGTCAAAGCTCTCTAGAAGCTCATGGGTCGGGATCTCATCCTTCACGTCCTCAGCCAGGCTATGGAGGAAGGTGTCATAGGGAACTTCGGTATTCCAGTTCAAGGTAGCCACTAGGGTGCATAAATGGATGACTTTGGCAGATCTCTGAGGTCTCCTGGGCCATGTTACAGCCCAGTATGGATTGATCAAAAACTTGGGATTGGGACTCCCAAGCAGCTTTATGATGTAGGCTATCTTGACCCTGTTTGAAGAAAAGGTAGAAGACTATAGCTTGAAGATGAGTGAGCCCTGCAAAAGAGAGGAGTGGCGGGTACCGAGATTGCCTGCATATGAGCTGGGAGAAGGCAGCAGGGCTTTCCTGATGGGACTGGAGAAAGCTGTCTGGGGTTTGGCAGCAGTCACATCAGATGAGGCTTCCAGTCAGTTCTGCATCTTTAAGAGCTGGGCAGTGAGGGTGTTCATGCACACTGCAAAAGATTCCAGCATCATGTTAACACACTCCTGTTGAGCTTAATGGCATCCCAGTAGCACCTCTTGGCAGTCCAGCACTGTGTGGATCTGACTGCTGTCTGCTGAGTCCATCCTAGTGCAGTTGTTCTGTTATGACACACACAACTCGGGCTCAAACAGCAATATAGAAAATAAATTGAAGTTTATAAGAATGGTGCGGGAGACTGGGTTCAATGGCCAGGGAAGCAGTGTGCAGCACAGAATCAGGGTCAGTAATCACTGTCAGTCAGGCCCAGGTTGGAAACCGAGCAGGCAGAATGCAGTGCCGAATCAGGGTCAGGAATCGTAGTCAGGGGCGGATACAGAGTCAGATCAGGGACCTCAAGAACAAAATGGGTTTCAGACTGGCTTGGGAACAGGGATAAACACAGTGGAACTGCCACACAGCAGCACAGTGGCAAACGGGACAAGAACAAAGGCAAATTATATATATATATATGTGTGTGTGTGTGTGTGTGTGTGCATGTGTATAGACATATGGAGAGACATGGGTAATATAGGGCAGGGCAAGAGATGAGACAACCAGAGCAAATACAAATAAAATTAAAAAAATTAAGGGAAACAAGGGAAAATATGCGCAGAGGGGAGGGTAGGCAAACACACATGGGAAAGAAAACACAGAAACCAAAACTACACATAAACAGGGAAAACAAAACGCAAACAAGAAAACAGAACTACTACATCCTAATGACTTCATTTCCCCAGATGCGATTCAGAACACCAAACCTCAAACCCGCAACCGCAGAGTTATCTGCCAAGCAACCACTTGGCTACCTTGCCCCCTTCAAAATAACAATAAAAATCTTCAAGGGGATGGGAGGTATAATTGGTTGCAAAAAGACCAGTCAGACACAGCCAGATGCTATCCAGATGCGCAACTGTGATGACACAGATCTCTGCTGCACCCTCAGGTGCGTTACATAAAGATGGCGGTATTCATGGAAAAGGACACGATTTGAGGAGTGATGCTTGAAGGATGAGACCATAATCAGGTCTGTAGTCAATGACCTGGAGACAACGATGATGGGGGGCGATGAGAAGATTAAGTCAAAATATGTGAGTCCATATCCCAGCCAGCCGCCTCTTGAATATCCTTTCACAACAGCAGTAACAGCAACCCTTCCGCCTGCGGGTAACGTAAAATGCCGCTATTTTTTGTCTCTTTTCACTCCATCTCCCCCTCCTCCTCCTCCTCCCCCCCCCCCGCCCGCTCAGTTTTTTTTTTTTTCATTCTGCGATTTAAAGTGATGAAGGGTCAGGGGTTTGCTGTGGTAGAAATCATTAATAGGGAGTTAGTTATTCAGCTGCTAACCCCAGGTCACAGTGCTGGGCTAATGAAAGTGCTCCCACAAGCTTTTATTCACCTGAAGTAATACTCAAATCATTACACAAGCCTTGTTGCTCCTCTCTCTCTCTCTCTTGCTCTCTCTCTCTTTTCCCACTGTGAATTTAGTGATTCAAAACACTCACAGACCCACAATCCCACATCCTGTTAATGGCATAAATGTTTGGATTGTATTTTGACACTACACATTCTCTTCTTCACTGTGATATGGGGAATATATAACATACTAATATTAAACTGGGTCTTTCCTTCGGACTTCCTGCTCATTTACTGTCACAGAATATGGAGGCTTCCTCTTCCCCATGATGAACTTATTTTTTTCTCAGCTAATATACGCTGATCAGTCACAACATTAGAACCACGGACAGGTTAAGTGAATAAAATTGATTGTCTCATTACAATGGTACCTCTCAATGGGGTGGGATACATTAGGCAGCAAATTAACAGTCAGCTGTTGAAGTTGGTTTGTTGGAAGAAGAAAAATGTTCAAACGTGAGAATCAGAGTGACTTTGATGAGGGCCAAATTGTGATGGCTTGATGACTGTGTCAGACCATCTCTAAAATGACAGGTCTTGTGGGGTGTTCCAGGTTCGCTGCGGTTATTACCAACCAAAAGTGGTGCAAGGAAGGACAACCTGTGAACTGGCAACAGGGTCATAGACACCCAAGGCTCCTTGATGCACATGGAGAGCGAATTCTAGCCCAATCTGGTCCAATCCCACGTAAGATAAACTGTTGCACAAAATGCTGAGAAGGTTGATCCTGGCTATGATAGAACATCATAAGAACATGTAGGGCATTGAAGCTTTCTACATATGGAGCTGTGCAGCTGCAGACCGGTCTCGATGGCCACGTTGACCCCTGTCCTCCACCGAAAGCACCTACAATGTCAAAACTCGACAATGGAACTATGGAAGAAGTTTACCTGGTTTGATGAATCACATTTTGTTTAACAGCGTGTGGATGTGCATTGTTTACCAAGAGAAGAAATGGAACCAGGATGTCCTATGGGAAGAAGGCAAGCCAGCAGAGACAGTGTAATGGTTTTGGCGATGTTTTCCTGGGAATCTCTGGGTCCAGGCATTCATGTGCATGTTACTTTGGCACCTAACATCAACCTAAACATTGTTACAGACCATATACTCCCCTTCATGGCAATGGTATTTCCTGATGGCAGAGCTTCTTTCAGCAGGGTAAAGCACCCAGCCACTCGAGGAATGGTTTAATGAAAACAACAAGGAGTTCAAGGTATTGACTTAGCTATCGAATTCCGCAAATTTCAATCCAATTGTCCATCTGTGGGATCTGCTAGAAAACGAAGGCTGATCCATGGAGGCCCTACCTTGCAACTTACAGGTCCTAAAGGATTGGCTGCTAACGTCTTGGTGCCAGATATCACAGCACACCTCCAGAGGCCTAGAGGAATCCATGCCTTGATGGGTCTGAGCTGTAGGGGGACCAACACTATATTAGGCAGGCAGCATTAATGTCATGGCTAGTCTGTATTGGTACTAATTTTGTCTCAAACTGAAAAATATGCAATCTCTTTCAAAAATTAAACATTGGCCTA
The DNA here is from genome assembly GCA_029692085.1 of Gymnothorax javanicus. Classification (NCBI taxonomy): domain Eukaryota; kingdom Metazoa; phylum Chordata; class Actinopteri; order Anguilliformes; family Muraenidae; genus Gymnothorax; species Gymnothorax javanicus. The sequence continues at coordinate 66,164,673 of CM056204.1, forward strand.
CATATAAAAATTCAACTTTCAGTAAAGTATCCATCCATCACCTAAAACCACTTCCTCCTCATTTAGCTTACAAGGGAGCTGGAGCTTTTCCCAGCCGACTATGGGCGAATGGTAGGAACACATCTTGGACACCTCGCCAATCCATAGCAGAGCCCACACGCCATTCACTGACACCTATAGGCAATGTAGTGTCTGCAATACACCTGGCATGCATGTTTTTGGACTGTGGGAGGAAACTGGAGTACGAGGAGAAAATCTCCTCGAACACAAGAGATCTCTACACAGACACACAAATTTCTTACTGTGAGACAACAGCGCTGCCCACTGCAGCTTTCAGCAAAATATCACAGATATAATTCTAAACTTCAACAAAAGATGTCTATTCTACAGTCGTAATTTGGTCTCTGACATTTTTTTTTTTGTCATAATCTTTACAAGGAAATAAACTCTACATTGACAAAGACTGATATAATGCATTGACATTCTTCGCAGTCTAATTCTGACAGAATTCTGATTCACATAATGCTGCGGTAAATGAGGTAATGCAGCCTCTTTGGACTTTGCAGTCACTGGCCCCCCACATACATGGGCTCTGACCGCTCATTAAACTAACTAACAGGGCTTTTTCACCTGCTGGATTGACCTGGTCCAGTCTGCTTGCAAAATCCCTCTTCCCCATCTGCCAATCCAGGCTGCAGCAGAGCCTTTCAGACCAGGCAGGTGGTCGCTGACACACATAATTGCGGACAATTTTAGGCAATGAATAAAAATGATCTACATCACTTGTCAAAGGTCGCAAGTGCTGTGCCAAAAGAAATCTATGGGAAGCCTTTCAAGGTCTAAAGAATGGTTCCTCAGATTTTTTTTTTTTTTTTTTTGAGGGGGGGTTGGGGAGTACATTTCACAAGTGCCCAATCTCTGTGTTTGAAATGCTCTGCGCACTGTACGGCGAATGAAACCATGAGACAAAGGGGCTGTCATGGAGAGCATCCTTCATGTTTATTAAAAATCTGTTTTTGTGCGTGGGATCCCCGACCCCTCCTTCTCAATAACTGCAGTAAAGTGAAAAAAATTGCTGCCTCACATTACACACAAATAACAGAATGACGGCAAAATAACAATAATAAAAATACTCCACTGCAAATTTTGACTTTGGTAGTCATGTGTTGGTAATCGTGACCTCAAACCTTCGCAGTGGAATTTTAAAAAATTGTAATCAGTCACTTGCAGTACCTCACACTGCTTCAGAATAGTATAGGGAAATTGAAACTGTAATACCTGACACTGAGCTGGATGTTGGTCTAAGTTGTTCCGGTGGGAATCTCACATACAGTACTAAGGCCTAAGTTCTGGTGAGACATTGTACTTATAGTGCTGAGTTTGTGTTGCCAGGAGTGAAGATTTGATTCCTCACTGGGGGTGGTCTCATGCACCCTTCCGTACCAATTTTTGCTGTCGCAGTTTGTTTATTTTGGAAGTCCAAGCATCACTTTCGGCAATTCATTTGCCGACAAATGAACAACGCATTCATGAGAGAAGAGACCCCCGTTAGGGTCCATGTCTGGATGATGCAACAATAATTTCAGCAATGGCTCAAAGGAACGACATCCGTCGAAAGCTTCCCCCCTCCGTGGCAGGAGAATGTGTTTGACCCCGGCGGGACCTGCAGGCCTTTTATGAACACCTGCCTGCGGGGGGAGCGCATCCAGCCCCCCGCCCCCCGCCGCCCCGCGGCACGGGTCTACCGCGCCGGCCAGGAGCTGATGAGTGCAACCTGGAAAGGGTTCAACTCGTGTCACTTGCCGTTTGCCGTTTCCATTTCACAGATGATTAATCTTTCTGTGAAGATTTGGGCTGTGAAGATTCAGGGCTCTTCCTGTGCTCTTGTCTGCTCCCGGCTGCCTAAAAGGCCTTTAGAATTCCTGCGGAGAGAGATGTGCGGAGGGAGCGCGCGCCCAGCTGGGGGGTCAGCGGCTGAAAGCTCCCTCCGCCATTGTGCAATTTAGGTTTCGACAGCCTTTCCGTATTAATGGGGGAGCGATTGGGAACTGGTGGCAGGTATGAGGGAGGGAGAGGAGGTTTGAGGAAGCCTATTGGTGCGGTGTGTCGGGCTGGACGGCTGGAAGTTCTTCATAAAGGAGGAGGAGATGCTAACGGGAGGGAAATCGCTGAGAACCCATCATGCATAACTCTGGCTGGATTCAGTAAAAGTGGGTGAAATATCTTTATCACATGTTTTATTACGCCCATCCTCAACAACTTCCCCTCTGCCTTTAACATTTTATTGGCAAGGTCTTATCCGAAATAAGCTGTGATACTGAACAGAGCACTTGCTGTTGCAGAAATATTTCCAATATGTTTCTCCACAGATAGTAGGACACAATTGCTATCTGACATTTTTGAGTCAAGAAATTGAACAACTTATTTTGCTGGCAGGATGGATTGAAAGAAAATAAAAGAAAGAAAAAGAGGTTGAAAATGTTAGTTACAGGCCGGAGTAAAGTTCCCATCATGAATATGAATATACCTCGTGAATGAAGGATCCTCGCGCATCAGCTAGTGAAGGCTAAGATCCGGTGCTTCTCAGTCTCGGACAAAAATTTCATGGAAAAGGAGAAAAAACTGGAGCACTCGGATACCAAAAAGCCTTTAATAGTACGAATCGGAGAAAAAACTGACGCGTTTCGACGTTATCACGTCTTCATCAGAGTCAGACAATTCACAATGAATGTCTCATTTAAAAGTTTCCAACAGATGTACCTCATACATTTTTTCTCCTTTTCCATGAATATACCTCGGTTCCTTGGCTGTTTTTATGAGACTGTCTTGATGAATCAATACTGCTTATGACATTTGTCCAAAATCATGTTCGTCTGAAACACTGAAAGAGGTATAATCAGGAAGAAGCACTTCAACAAGGCCGCAGACTCTGGGAGGATTTTCCCCTGACAAATAGATTCTAGGCTTTTCAGGTTTGAAACCAAAGATGGAGGACACAAGACACTAAAAACAATCCAGGAAAGGGAAGACAGAGACGAGGAACTTAAATACACAAGAAAAAACACCAACAGCTAAGGAGAAGAGGAGTGCAAGGAAGGGGACTGATATGAAGGAGGAGGGGAGTAGAAAGAGAAAATAATTACATAATGATAATCAATAAATGAAATGAGACTGAAACTGACGTATACATCTGGACTGCAAGGAAAAACAGTAAGGAAAACATTCACAACGTAAAAAAGTGTCGTAAGTCTTTTAATCTTATTATGAGACTCCATATTTTTTCTTTCTCAAGAGGAAAATACTAGCTTTTTATGTCACCATGTGCTTGACAAATGAAATTTTACTATCCCATTGGAAAATATAGAAATGAGTCAAATCATCTCACCTCATTGGCAGAATTTTTGTCTTACTGAGAAATGGGTAACAGAAATAAGTGTTTTAAGTCTAAATACAAGATTAAAATGCTTGATAAGATGGACTAATTTTCATTTTTTGCAGTGAAGACCTTCACTTCTGATTTTTTTTAAAGCAGGGCAAAGTAGGAGGGGAGAAGGTCCTTTGTGCAAGCTGTCCTTGTCAAAATTCTGCCTCTCCAATCTGAATACGCTTGCATTGTTCATGCTGGCATCAGGATGCCACGCATTTAGGAAATAATTACCCAGCATCCTGCTGGGTTTATATTATTTTTTCATCTCCTCTAATGACTTCTTTTCCATTCCCTTTTAATCCCGAACAGGGCATAATGTGCGGAATTGAGAACTGGGTTAGTGGATGAAAGGAAACACGTCCGCTGCTGTCACGACTGGAATGACAAGGAGGCAGGTCTTTGATGACACACTCAGATTTATTAATAAGCCTCAGTATCATTTGGGCTGAAAGACTGACTGTGGAAAAATTTTTAAATGTTCTCCAATGCAAATCATAATGATGAAAAAGCATGTTCCTCTCATTTTGCAGTGTTTTCTTTTCTTTCTTTTTTTTTAAACAAACTAATGACATCTGTCTTAACTGAAACAAATCTGAAAGCCCATAAACGCTCCCTGTGGTGAGATGCCAGGATCGTTGTTTGATTTGGTCATCCTCCTGTCTTTGCCCTGATTGTGCGGTATTTTAAAGTAAATTTTGCAAAGATTGTTTCTTTAATCCTGTTTTTCTTAGGTCTTGTCTTCTGCTTGCTCACTTGTTTGCTGTGATAATGCGCCTGAATACTTATTTTTTTTTAAATGAAGAGCTTCAAGACTATTGAAGGTGAATGCTGCTATCAACATGCTAAGTTTGAAGTAAAATGGAGATAAATCACACACTGGTCTCAGATCACGAGTTTGTTCAAGGGTGGTGTATAAAGACCAAGGTAGACGTCTGCTTGTATTTTACTGATTGCTCGTGGTAAAACGGGGCAAAAAAAATATGCATTTTATTGACATGTGGTGTTCTATTTTGATGTGGTTGTGAGGAAATGCGTATCATTTCACTTAACAAAGTAAACACCATCTCGAGCGACAGTTTTATTCATGTACCTTACGACACTCAAAACCACATTTATTTTTTGCTCAGACACTAGAGCAATGGAACAGGAAGTGAAAAAATGCCAACAAAGCTGCTTACAAAATGACGACACCGCGTTGACATTCTATTGTGTGCCGATTTTGTGCGTAAGACTCTCTTTGTCGTCTCTCACTGGACGATGGTATCACAGCCTGTGCACAGTGGAGAGAGACCTGCTGACACAGATTTAATGAGACCACAAACAAATCAAAGTTGGGCTCCATTCAGCAGGACCTGCCCGGGGGTGGCATCCGACCTGCTCAGACATGAATCAGCTCCGGCCCCCCATCTCAACACTTCATTTAACACTTAAGAGCACATGGTTTCCATTTTCCATTAAAGATGTCCCATTTCCATGTGATATCAAAGAGGGAAAAGACTTTAAACTGAACATCCACAGACTGAAAACCAAAGTCATAATTGATGCCTCGTGGGATGGACAAATAAATCGCAACAGAGCTCTTTGAATGTCATTTAAGTGAGCATTGTCATCCAATTGCACTTTTCTCATGCATTATGGGATCTTTGATGCATCTTTATAAGTTCTTTACACAGCCATTCATGGAAAATGTATCATTTGTGTGTACCCATATTTTTATGGAAATTTGTCATGCCAGAAATATTTGACAAAAAACAACAGTGGACTTGGATGCCAGTGACACTGCAGTGACTGCTGAGTTTGAATACACATCAAGCGGTAGTTTCCCTGCTCGTCAAAAGACTGGCGGAGTGGGCGTGAAAAAGCCCACCCTATTTAATAAGGTTGTTTAAAGAAGTGATTCAGATATTCTACTGTGATTCTACGTTGTTATCCTTTCTGAAAATGAGCAAAAATGATTTTATAAAATAAGCAAAATATACAATGACATATTCCATGGGCTAAAACACATGTCAAAGCAGTCATTATCCTAAGTTTACAGGATCTTTTAGACATCTCACTTGTGCCATGTTGCATTGTGCCATTTGAGGTTATTATCTTCAGCCACAAAGTGGAGCGGGGGATACTGCAATAGAGCTTGTCCGTTCCTCAGTCTATCTGTCCATCTGTTTGTCCATCCAGATAATTAAGGACATATTTTTTCAGAAATAAGTTCACAAGATAAATGAAATTTTGTAAAATATATATTACTAGTCAAAAATGGGATTCCACGGTGGCAGCAGATGTTGATGACAATGTCTTCTCGTTTACACCAGTGCAGCGCCTGTTTAGAACAGGTCTGCTCAGAACGAGCTGATTGCTAAGCCTCCAGTATTGCTGCTTAGAGCTTTCTCAAGATCTGCTCAGCCAAACAACTTCACAGTGGATACAGCACTTCCTGGAGTCCCCAGCAATACACATACCAAGCTTGAAGTCGATTGGATGAATGGTTGTCAATAAAATCTATGCACAGGCTTACATACATACAGTACATACACACACACACACACACACACACACACACACACAGGGACTCCTTCCATTTAGAGTTATATTGCATAAACTGCTCATATTTCACTAAAGCATGGAACACAGCACGGATCTTTGATCACATGAAGCAGAATATTTCAAGACCTTAGAGGTTCGTAGGTTTCCACTTGTGGACTGCTATTTTCGAGTTACAGGTTTTTGATATGGTTTGTCAGGACACTGATATAGCCACTGCAATACATCGATACTGTCAAAATCCTCGTGTGAATCCCTTCTGAGTCTCCTGCCATTCAGAAACTTGTGTGTCGATTAGAAGTAATGTCTCCTTTGAATGGTTTGCGTCTTGCGTGCTGCTTTCTCCTCGGCTGTATCTCGTTTCATGGTTCTCACCCCCTGTACTGTTGAGGTGTATTTATTCCCTCTTCTTGTTGCAATTTGCTGGATTGTGATTCATTGTGAGTGTTTAAGCCCAGTCAGTACATGCTAGTTAAACTATGTCTTTTGAAAGTATAATGTGACCTTTAATGATAGTAATTTACTAAAGCAACCTTCCTAATTTAGATAATAAGAACAAGCTCCCAAGCCTGTTTCAAGGGTCCTGGGCACAGGACTGCATTCTTTTTTAATCCTGTCCAATCTGTTCTTCTATCCAGTTTATTAGCAACAAGCCCCAAATCCTTTTACGGCCATCAGGATTGGAATCGTGTCCCTCCTGAGCTACTCCTTCCTGCCCTGGGACAGTTTGGCTAAGGCAATGTGTTCGCTCCATCTGGCCGACACTGGGCGCCGCACTTGATTCCTAGTCTGGATCATAGCAGAAATTGCGTTTCTGAAGCCATTTCTTTGTTTGTGTTCATCATCTTACTGAAAGGTGGGTCAAGTCTACGGACGAGTCTTAACCTTTTGCCAGAGGCTGCTAAAACGTCCTTATATGCATTTAACTTTTGTCATCAATGTTAACAAGATTTTCTGGAGCACAAATCAGCTGCAAAACATCAGTAATTAACCACTATATTTTACAGGGGTTCCAGGTGACCTTTATTGTTTTCACCACCTTTTTTCCCCAAAAATTCTCTTGTTGTGCATGGCCAAAAAGTTAAATTTCGGTCTCATTTGCCCTCAACACACGATTACAATCATAAGTCCTATCGTGGGTAGCAAAGCTCAAAAGTTGCAATTAGCGAGTTGCCTCAGTAAGGGTTTTTTTTTTCATGAAAACTCTTCCGAACAACTTTTCACGGAGATAGCGTCCAACACTTAATTGAAAAACTTCATAACCCCTCGGTTGCTCTAAACTGTGCTGATCAGAGGCAGCGATCCTCGGGTTTTCTTCTTTCTATCAAAAATATCTTCCTCATTAAGCATCTCCTACATCCTCTTCCAGGCATATATACTGCAGTTCCAAGCTTTAGAAATGTTTTGATGATTGCACTGACTGTACTCAGGAGTTTTGTTAACTGATTATATTATTTCTTATATACGTACGTATATACTGCCTATCCAAAAGAAAAAAAAGTCGCACATTATAATATTTTGTTGGGCCACCTATAGCTTTGATCACAGCGCACGTGTAGCAGTGTTGTTTCGACAATCTTATACAACGCTTCAACATTTATTTCTGACCAGATTTGCACTCATTTTTGGCAGAGATATTGTATTGACGATAGGTGAGTCAAACGACTTTCCTAAGCCGTCTCCAGCACGTCCCAAAGACGTTCAGTTGGTTAAGATCCAGACTCTGAGGTGCCAATTCATGTGTGAAAATGATTCCTCATGCTGCATGAACCATTCCTTCACAATTTGGCTAAAGCCAAAAACTTCATAGCACACTCGTTGGGATAGTAGCCTAGACCAAACAATGCAGACAAGAGCCTTTTAAATACACAGGCATGGAAAGTAGGAGTGACTCCATATCTGTCCTGATAAGATCTGTTTTATAACCATAAACGGAAGCAGAATTGTCTGGATATTAGTTAGTCACAGTGTCATCATTAATCACTATTACTCACCAATGGATCGAAGGCACAGTGCTCTGAGATTGTATTTGCCCCCTTCCCAGTTTGTTCTGTTTTTCAGATTTGTCACACTTAAATGATTCAGATCATCAGACTCATTTTAACCATGGACAAAGATAATGCAAAATTCAGTTTATAAAGGTATACTGAGTAGGAGGAAAAAAAAAATAGTAAAGACTCATACAAAAAAGCGCACTAAATCATTGTTTATGACCCACTACAAGTGTGCGGTGGTGTTTGTATCTATGGAAACCCTGCAGTCAGTGTGGATTTTCTTATTTTTGCTTGTCTGTGATGTTTCTGGGTTTCAGCTTTTGCGCAGTGGATATGTCAGCCCAGCCAATAACAGTACACGGGGTGCGAGGGCGGGACATAGTGCCTCTGGTGTCGTTGAGTCAGGGAGGAGTGGCCACGTTTGAAAGTTCTATTCACAAATCACAACCGATAAATCCTGCTTTGGATAACATTTGATGATGTTTTTATTTGTTGAAGGAAAAAAAAAGCTATCCAAGCTTACCCAGAACCATGTGATAAAGTAACTGCCCCTTTAGTTACTAAATCAACCAATGAAACAAATGTAATTGATCACTGGGTTCAATTTCAGTAGACACACCCAGGCATGGTTACTGCTAGCCCTGCTGAATCTAAATATCACTTAAATAGATCCCACTGGCAATGTGAAGTAGGCAAAAATCAGCACAAAATGCTCTGATCTGAGAAAAAATAAAATATAAGAATAGATGAGAAACAATGCCGTTGACAACTATCAATCTGTAAAGAATTACAAAGCCATTTATAAGGCTCTCGGACTCAGGCAAACCACAGTGAGAGCCATTGTCTTCAAATGGAGAAAACTTGTGACAGTGGTGAACCCCCCCAGAAGTGGCCGGCCTACTGAAATTCCTCCAAGAGCGCATTGACAACTCATCCAGGTGGTCACAAAAGAACCCAGACTAACATCGATAGAACTGCAGGCCTCACTTGCCTCATTTAAGGTCAGAGTTCAAGACTCTTCAATAGCAAAGAGACTGGGCAAAAATGGCATCCACAGGAGAGCTGCAAGGCATAAACCACAGCTGACCAAAAACAGTTCAAAGGCTCATCTCACATTTGCCAGAAAACATCTTGATGATCCCCAAAACTTTTGGGATAACATTCTGTAAACAGGTGAGTCAAAAATGGAACTTTTTGGAAGACATGGCTCCATTACATCTGGCGTAAAGCTACCGCAGCATTCCACAATGAGAACATCCTACCAACAGTCAAACACGGTGGTGGTAGTGTGATGGTCTGGGGCTGCTTTGCTGCTTCGGGACCGAGGCGACTTGCTACAATTGATGGAACCATGAATTCTGTTCTCTACAAGAAAATCCTTAGGGAGAATGTCCAGCCATTAGTTTGTGACCTCAAGCTCAAGTACAGATGGGATTAGCAGCAGGACAATGATTTGAACCGTACCAGCAAGTCCATCTCTGAATGGCCCAAAAGAAACAAAATAAAGGTGCGACTTCAATTGAGGTACTGTGGTATAACCTACACTGGCAATTCATGCACAAAAAGCCCTCAATGTGGCTGAATTAAAACAATTCTTAAAAGAACAGTGGGCCTAAATTCCTCCAGAGATGTAAAAGACTCATTGTCAGTTATCGCAAATGTTTGATTGCAGTTATTGCTCCCAAGGGCAGCAGAACCAGCAATTAGGTTTAAGGGGGGGCAGTTATTTTTTCAAATGGGTGATTTAAGTTTTGACTAATGTTTTACCTCTAATAAATGAAATGATCATTTAGAAGCTGCAATATGTGTTTACTCGCATTGTCTTTGTCTTATATTAATATTAGTTGGATGATCTGAAATATTTGCATCTGAAAAATAAACAAAAATAGAAGAAACCAGGAAGGGGCAAATACTTCTTCGCAGCACAGCACACAGATGCATCACCCATCATTTATGGGAGACTGTGGTGACGGCTGGTCAGAGCATCACCAGAGAGGAAACCCAGCGTCTGGTGATATCTGTTGGTTCCAGACTTCAGACAGTCATTGACTGCAAAGGGTTTGCCACTGAGTATTAAAAATGACAATTCAGTTATGTTGTCATAATGTTTTTATAGTTTTTATAGTTTATAATTTTTCTTTTTTTTCATGATATGGACTCTCCTTGTACATGTCTGAAATAAGTAAGTAAGTAAATAAATAAATAAATATGCTAGTTTGTCCGATCACTTTTGAGCCCTGAAAATTGAAGGGGCCGGCTTAGCATTGGTTTAATTCATCCATGGTTTCAGACAATATTAATGAAACTCCAAAATTGAAGTTGAAAGTTTACACTTCGCAGCACATCTTGATGGTTTCTTTTCAAATCCATTGTGGTGGCATACAAAACTAAAACAATGAACATTGTGTCCATGTCCAAATACTTATGGACCTGAATGTATTTGAGCAGGGAAGCCTGAGATCCTCAGCTGAAGTTCAGATGTGGATCACATCAGAAGTGCAGCCATCTCACCAACACCCCTCCGTAACTGAATAGGAGGTTGTCCCCAAATGTACATAGTTGTCCTTATGCATTATGCAATTATTGCAGGAGCCTTCAAACCGAGTTTGTGTTTCTGGGTCTGTCTCCCCTGCTTTCAGTGTGAAGGGTGGTTATTTAGTTCAAACCGTTTTTAATGTTCCCAGTCGTTGAAGAAGTCTGACTCCCATGTTGACAGCTGTAGGATGAACATTTCACCAAGCCCCGTAAATCAAGTGATTCATGACTTTTAAAGCATCTGTCTTTAATAGGAAAGGTTTTTTTTTCAAACGCAATAAATCTTCCACTCTTTTAACGCTCATGCCAGTGTCCTAAGGGCTGAGCGAGGAACAATGCAGACATCAAAGCCTGGCGTGTTCGACATGTTTTGAGTCACTTCCCCTGTCCAGAGAGCTGCTCACACCTGTATTTCGATGATTACAGGTAGATCTGGCTTCCTCTAATTGTACAATAAATGCCTGCCCCGAACGACAGGTCGTCTGCAGCCATGACGCCATGTCCCATTAGAATTTCTTCAGGGCTCCCTCTGTATTCCTATAGACAAGTCCATTCAATAGCGCTCTTGAAGACTCATTCAGAGCAAACAGCAAGTGTAATTACAAGCTCAGACAACAGTGCAAGGAGTGAACATTTATCTTCTGGTCTTTGCTACTAACTTGTTATGATGTATTCTCAACCCTTTCCTATCCATAAACAAAGCAATACATTCTACTCTTAATCCAGAAAAGATATACATACATTCATTCAGTGCAGTTGGTAATGATCTGAATAGTGACACAGTTTGTCTAAGTTCTTAAGGCTTATTTGTTAATAGGACATGTATGTGTGTTTTTGGGCCTTTGAAGTAAGTTTTGGAGGTGGGGAAGTTTACCATACCATACTTGTTTGGATTTAAGGGCAATTTGCTGTTTGGAGATCAAAGCTAACGCTGTACTAGAGATGTTCCCGAGGAGACTTTACCACAGACCACCCCCTCCCTCCCCCTCCCCCAAGCAGCCGGGGGGGGGTGGCACATGCCTTTGCCATTCAGCCCGACCACTCCCCCCATTCTCCATGCCACTGCTCATAAAAATGGATTGAGGAAGTGTTGGTAATGTCTTTATGAATGGAGTAGCATTGCATGATAGGGAACAGAATCTGCCAGTAGCATCGGAATATTTACACTCTTGTTTGTGGTGCAAACGCTCCCATGCAGAAGTTTGTAATCACAAGATGTTCTTGCTATTTTGTTCCATAAAAGCATAATAGTGAATTATGCAAATTATGTGTATTTTATCTCTTTTTTTTTTTTTACATTTTAAGTATTTGGGGGCAAAAAACTTTTTAAATGATAAATTACAGAGTTATCTATTTCAGTCTTTTCCCATCGAATTATCCTCTGCTCAATTCAGTCATTGCTTAGTAAATCTAAGGCAGTTGAGATGTTAATTTGACTAAGGTATCATTCTCAATGCATTTCCATGAAGACTGCAGTAATTCCCATTAGTGTGTGTTTCAAGATGGGCTCACATCACAAAGTTCACCTCAAAAAGGACTCCTATTATGTAGAAATTATTCAGGTTGTCTCTGGTCACTGCCTGGGTCAAGTTGTCATACAACATGGCTCACTTTTAATTTAAGACATAGCTTTGTGTCAAAGTCGAAGGCTTCAATATGAGACTGCTTGGACGGCAATTAATTGAAATTTCTTGAAATTCCATCTTGAAGTAGAATGTTATGTAGTAAATGCTGCTGAAGACAGTATTTAGATACAGTTTAGATTTTGTTTCTAATTAATTAATCAGGTTGTTGCCGTTCATACGATCTCATATTGTAGCCTTCCTACTGCTTTCCCAGAAGCTGGACTATAAAGACCTCATCGATTATTTTTACCTAAGTAGTGTTGGTAATTTAATAAATCAAATACTATTGCATCGCGGCAACCAGTCAGCTTTGCTTCCCTGCATGTGTGGCCTATTCTTTTGAACTCTGAAAACATTTTGATTAAATGCAAAGGCCGCACAGCTAAAAAAAAAAAAAAAATTGTAAAAAAAAATGTCTAATATGGGGGATGGAATTCAGATAACTGTGTGATTATTAATCAACCAATCGTAAACAGGAACAGCTTGAAAGCAATTGAGTGGCTGAAAGCAAAAGTCTACTATCTGACTTTTTCCAAGTTCTGAGAAAATAAGATTTGAAGTTTTGTTTGAACAGAAAAATCACTTTATTTTACACGTTACACTTTTCTGGAGTCCGTTATGATAATATGCATATTTTGTTTGTACAAAATAAAGTGATTTTTTCTGTTCAAACATAACTATTTTCTCAGAACTTGGAAAAGTCAGATAGTAGTCTTTTGCTCTCAGCCAGTCAATTATGCATTTAAGGGTCGGAGGCTCGAGGCACGCCACTAAAAAAATACCATAATGCCAGTGTTACAGCTAGGGGGACGTTGGGCTTTAGGATGTTAATTTCACAAAAGTTGACTTCACACATGTTCATAGCGTGGCCATTTGTGCTCATTAAACCTTAGACATGAAGCTAAAAATGGCTTGGGTCCACAATCAAGGAAGAGCTATCCATCGCATACCTGCAGCGAAATGGCTTCATCGTTGCTGAACTGCATTTCGATCTGGAGAGACCAATAAATTACGTAAAGAGTATCATTTATTACTGATTACGGAGTGAACAGAGTAATGGATGTGATGATTGCCTTAATGAACTCTTTGGCACTTGGACTCAACAGGGAGATTTTGTAATTGAGGATCACCTGCCCTGAGCAGCAGCAAGATAAATCCCCCCATGAGGTTCAGATAGTGATGGTGGTGTCGCCAGATGCAATAGGTATGCTGCTTCATGATTGGGTAATTCAACTTGCTAGGTTTTGCCATAACAAAAATAGAAAATTTAATGTGGAAAAACCCAGGAAGATCGACTTGCTAGGTTTTTGCTGCATAAACGATTAAATACTGATGACTTTCTAGGTTTTGCCATTGCAAAACATAAAGAATCAAGGATTTTTTTTTTTGTATCTTACTGTATATGATGAGGCGAAGCCTAGTAAGAATGAAAATAATCCCAGCTCAGTTTTGACCAAAATTAGACTTACTAGGTTATTCCATTACACTGAAGATACAGTATGCAGTATATATATATAGTGTGTCCGTGCTCCCGAATAGGGGATGGCTCCCAACCATATGCATAATATTTACATACACTGTATATTTTTCCCATATATTTGTGGTCGCATGTGGCCCATGTTCCATCTGGTTTAAACTGGTGATGGTAAATGAGGGAATTTATCAGTCCCCAGCTCCCTAACACGGCCTGTAAGTGGTGCTGCGGCCGTGAGGGAGCCACAGAGTCGCCCAGCTGGAGGACTCCTCTTCTCTCCTGGTGCTTCACAACCTATGGGCCGGGCTCGCTCATCACATGCAAACAGAGCACAAATGAGCTCCACTGTTTCAGCTTTAGCTCGTCCAGCTCGAGCTTCTGATCCCACCGGTCCGGTAGGAGGGAACCCAGTTACACCCACAGTTTCCGTCAACCCCCCGATTATTGCCCTCGGTTCTGTTTGAAGGTTGCTTGACTATACAAAGAGCCGTGTGGCAGAACATGTAGTGGAGCAGTGAGGAGTTCAAGAGGAACGGAGCGGGTCAGTGGGGACAGGGGGGTTAAGACTGGACAGACTCTGAAATACTACTCCTCTCTCATACAGCACATCAAATTCTGATGACAGTACCGCCCAGTTGCAAAATAAATGCCAATAAGATGACTAAAGGATGCTCACAAACCTTTGAATTTGAGCAGAAGTTTTAGCTGATCAAAAAACACATTTGTGCCGTTTCAAACTTTAATAACTGGCAGTGTCAACCCTAGGAATATAAGTTAGGGAGAGTCTCATGCCGGAGGGACAGTCGTGTATCTTTTGCTGCATCCGTCAGAACCCTCAGTTAATACAAACAAAACTGTTTTAGATATTCTTTATAATGATTTCACAGTGATTGTGACCAATTCAAATGCAATTCAGATACAGACAATTTGACTCTTTGGGGCACTATTAGCTGCTTTGTGTTGCTTTGGAAACAGAAATGTCTGTCAGCAGATTGACTGACTTTGTTCATTGCTGATATATATATATATATATATATAGCTGCCTGTGTCGCTGAGTTTAAGTTTGAGTGTTTACCTGAAAGTAAAGATCTTTTTTCATATACTATTTCCGTTACGCTTTCCAGTATATGTGTGTGTGTGTGTGTGTGTGTGTGTGTGTGACTATAATCAGGCAACCATCTACTTTCCATCCAACACAGCTGTAACGCTGGAGTGCATCTGTGTGACCGGCCTTTTGGCCACTCCCACTGCATGCTGTGGCTCCATAGGACCTTACTGTACAGCCCTTCGGCAAAATCTCTTAATGAATGCAAGAATGGAGAGGGTGCTGTGCAGAACACAAACATATGGCAGGAATAAAGGGGCTTTGCAGCCAGCTGTTTGTGCAGGTACACTGAGGCTGTGCACAGGCTGGTCGAGAGAATGACGCGGCTGCTCTTTGTTCTGGGCAGTGCTTTTGCTCTCCCCGTCATTATCAGTAATGAGATCCTAACTTCCCTTGTCAGAGGCTTCTCACCGAATAAGGGGACGAAGGACACAGTCATTAGTTCACTGCCAGCCAGCAGATGGAGCTCCGAATGACAAAGATATAGATAGACTCTGGTACAGCAGTCATTACACGAGTGTCCAACAACGAGAAAACAGCACTTAGGTACAGCAGACATTGCTAAGCAGCTGACTTTTACGATGGCTGTGTATAAACATTTATTTGAAACCCACGGTTTAAGCCACTGCTTTTAGTTGGATAGTAATAACAACTTCATGTGCGGTTCCAGTCAAAAGTTTGAATACACTTTACTTGTGATACTGCATTTATTGCATTTATAGCACTATAGTAGCCACCCAAGTAGCCACAAGCCTCTCCTCCTAGCTTATCTCAAAGCTATTTTGTGCTCTATGACATAATGCATGTCCTACTGGAAATATCCAGGCTAGAACGCGGTCATAAAGTGATGCGCATGGTCAGCAGGCTCTGCCTTCAAATAATATTCAATTGGTATTTAGGAGACTAAAGCGTACCAAAAAGACAGTCATTATTGCACCTCCAAAGCTATCTGCACTATTGAAGCATATTTGACTGGGGAACCAAGGGACTATGATTCAGACAGACATGAGAAAAACCAAAGTTTATTGAGCACAGGAGTACTTAGACAGACCAGGTCAAAAGCCAGGAGGGGAATTAAAGTACAAAATCTCTTGGCTTGGGTGAGCTCAAAAACAGGCAGAGCTCAAAAATCAGGAGGGGAGAAGTCGGTGTCTAAAAGCAAGCAAGGCTGTAACAGGCAGGAAAAGTAGACACGGGAAATCAAAAAACAGAAACTTAGGAAAACAGGATCAGAACCAGGAATCAGGTAGACTAGAAATCAATCTTGTAAAACGCAGAGCAGAAGTGATTGGGTCAAACTCGCACTAAGACAGAGACAGAAGAGAGACCAAGGCTTAGTTCACACGGCAGGTCTTAATGCTCAATTCCCATTTTTTACACAGATCCGATTTTTTTGTTTGGCGGTTCACATTACTTTTGGCTATATATTTGACCTACATTGATTCCCGTGTGAACAGTCCACGGCCCTGAACAGAACCGCATGCGCAGAAGAACAATAACAAAGACGTCAGGACGTCACGCGCAGCGCACTGTTTATGGTATTGTGCCGAGAAATGTACCCCAGCCTTGAAATGCACCCCCTTATGTCACTGTTCGAAATCTACTTATCGTAGCCAAATGAATTGGGAAAACTCTTAACATTTTAGTGTAATTATTTCTGAAGGGAATGGAAAAGAAGAATATCGGCTATTTACACTGTTTAAAATGCTGTAAATATCCATCTTCTTCGCAACAAAAAAATCCTTAAACTTGATTCATAGCGGATATTCCACGAAACCGCAGTCTGGAAATACACAACAGCTAGGCTATACAATCCAAAGTAAATTAGATTTTTGCGCAAGTTTAAAGTATTTCACGTGGCATTTCACACGGCTAAATAATCATGGTTTTTCTTACCAATTTATATACGTTTAAAAGCTTGTGCTTTTAATGGTTTTAGCGATCAAAAACAATCGATCCAGAATATCAGCTGTCCTGAAAATATAAAGTGGTCTCCCATTAAAGAATTTTAGTTGCATGATACAGCCTCCTAAAAATGATCATTTCTAATAAATGATGTAGCCTATGCTGCTCTAGAGTGACGTAAAAGTCGCATTAAACGCAACATGACTGTTCAGGTGGCGGGCGCGTTGCAAAATATCAGACACATATCCGATATAGTACCACCTCTGAAAACCAGATTTCATGTGACTTGAGCTGTTCACACGGTCATGAAAAAATCAGACCTGGGTCGCATGTAGGCAAAAAGATCGGATTTGGGTTGCATTTCACTGCCGTGTGAACGAGGCCCAAGTCCACAAACGTAAAAGCGGGAAGAGGAATCAGTAAGTGAAAACAGTGGGAGGAATGCAGAAGGGGCGGAGTTACAAACTAGACAATCATTCAATTCAAGGATTCACTCACACAGGGAAACGGAACACGGAGGAGAAATGGCTGTAGAAAGTCGTGGAAATGGAAAGACAGCTGAAGAACAGAGAGACCATTAAATGAAACCGAATGAAATAAGACAATAAAACTTAACAAGATCATTTACAGACACTGGCAATGGTTGGATGCATCCCTGGATTCATTTCGCATATCAATTTTGACTGTATCATTTGCATGTTGCAACCCATCATGAATTGTCTGACTAAGCAACATTTATCTAATCTAGATTTGTAACCTGCCCTCATCATTTTGTTCTTAGTGAAATCCAGTGTAGGCCTCTTCCACTGAGGCTCAAGGTTCAACACGTTTGTGTTCAGTGATACCATTCTGAGTATTCTGAGTATATATGTCATAAAGAACTTCTATTTGAGGAATTTCAGGCATTCTGATGGGTGGAACACATCTGGCTTATCCCCTTTGACCCCAGCTGTTGTTTCCTCAACAGATACGCTGCACATTGGATGGTTTGTGTATGATGCACTATTCACCGTAAACTCTAGAAACTGCAATTCATGAAAATCCCGTGAGTGTAGCTTTCCTCAAATGCTAGAACAATCGCATATGACACCAATCAAGGTACCACAGTCATAGTCACTGAGATCGTGCATTTTGCCCATTTTTAAGCTTAATCAAACATTAAACCTCTTCGCCATGTCTTAGTTTCAGCTACATGATTTGCCGTTTGAAGGATCAGGCTATTGAATAAAGGTGTCCCTGAGAACCTAATAGAGCATCTAACAGAGGTCGCAGAGTGAATATTGCAAGTATTTGTGGTGCCTGTCTGAATTATCTGTTTTTTTTTTGTTTTTTTTTTTTAAAAAAAAAAAAAACTTGCAATGTTGTTTTGTTTGATTGGCTAAACTAGCTCAGCTTATATCCTACAGCACAACAACAATAAGCAGCCCAGCCACAGCTACTATGAGCAAACTCTCCAAGCTCCATCCCAGTGTGTCCTACTGATAGAATATGTCTACATTAGATTACATTAAAAATGCTTTTATTCATTAAAAATGCTTTTATTCTAAGTGATTTACAATTAAGTGCATACAATGAAGTCATTGAAACAGTGACATAACATTGATCAGACGAGCTACAATTCCCAAAGAGCATCAATCAACTGAGTCCTAGACAAGTAATGTGAAGACTACATAGAAGGCATATGTTAGCATTTATCAACAAGCAAACAAACCAGGGATTCCAATTACAAGGCAACAAACACATTTTTTTCTAGTGCTATGATTTCACAGGGATAGACAATAGATTATTTGGGGGGAGGGAGCTTGGTTGGATATTCAGACTGCAAAATTCAAGACCTAGGTCAGATCTCTCCTGATCTGGGAAAAACCTGGCAAGTCCATATTTTGAAGATAATTAGTTTGATGGGGAATGAACAGCAGGTCTGTTCTGTCAAAGTTGAGCTTAAGGTGATGCATCGTCGTCCATGCTGAGATGGCAGCCATTCAGCCGGTTATTCTTTTGAGCGTTTTTAGCATATCAGTGGTAGGAGAAGTCATGGGATGGGATAAGAGCTGAAACTTTAGTTTAAATGGAAAACAGCAGGGCTCTAAGCACTGAACCTAGAGGGACTCCCGTGGAGAGAGGCTGACATGCAATGGCTGATCCAATCCAGGAAACCTGGGAAGATCTAGTTTGTAAGCAAACCAAGAGTGGGCAGTTGGAGAAATCTCCATCTCAGTCAGTGTGGAGATCAAATTTGCCATACAGGTCAAGAATGATAAAACAGGTGGGGGACGAGGCATGTGCAGTGGTAAGGCCATCTGTCATAGCCAGATGAGCAGTCTCGGTTGAGTGGCTAACTTGAAAGCCAAGGAGATGGTTTTGATGGCAAAAAGATTATAATTGGTAGCTGTTAAAGTACAGCTTGCTTCAGAGTTTTAATGAAGAAGGTAAGCAGTGATAGAGGACGATAGTTCTTAATATTAGAGGGTCCAAGAGAGGTTTTTGACGAGTGGTGTAACAAGAGTCATCTTGAAAGTAGAGGGAACATGTCCACAATCAAGAGAATGGTCAGTAAGGTGGAAAAATAAGTGAAAACTCATTGGATATAAATTGGAGACGGGATGAACAGGTTGTAGCACAATGGGTTGTGATGAGGTGGAGGCCTCTAGTATCTTGAAGGAGCTCATTGTGGTAGTAGGTTAGATATGAGAAGTAGGGAATGTTACTTGATGAGTGAAGGGTAGATGTAGGGGGAAAGAAAAGTGCGAGGAAGAGAACGTGGTAAAGATTTTATGCAGAATCGACATGCATGCATTGATTTTAGAATGAAAAAATGAAGTCTTTTTGAGTGTGATGGCTGAAATGAAGAGATTTAATCAGGGCATAGGTGCAATTAAGTTAGCATTCTGGAAAGTTGACGGCAGTTCCGTAGACCACCCACCACCGACAGTTGTCGATGAGGACGGGGTGAGTTATACAGACTAGACTGGACATGCTGCCAGTGGATGGGCTATCAGGAAAAAGGTGGAGCTTGTGGTATAGTGATAATTAAAGATTACGAAATGGAAGACAAGTATAATCTAGGACTATCAAAACAGTACAGTGACACTAAACCACAAACACTGGGCAACTATACATAACTATGTTTAGTTAACCTCTTCCACCCTGGACTTGCCATGGGAGGGATTAGAGCCCTGCTCTCACTACGCCTTCAAGCACATTACTTCTCCGAAACAGTTCCAATTAATTGTTAGTTCATTTAGTTTCGAGACTCAATCAGTAGAAATAGTGTCTATTTCCCATTAGCTTGCATTATTGGTCACTGAAATAGTTTTCAAGCAGCTCTATTCACATTAATTATGACATAACACGTCAATATCTTTCAAAGCTTATGAATTCCTGCAGCATCAGTGTCCGATCAGCTCGATACACCTTCGAAAAAGTTTTTAGAAATGCGGTTTTGCCGAGTCAGGTCCGCATGTTAAGTTTCCTTATGTAAAAATAAAACTGTGTCTACAACCAGTGACATTACCATAATGCAGGTTAACTCTCAACCTATTTCCGATTAAGAATCGTACAATTAAGTGAATTCATTTACTGAGCAAATAGGCTAGCAATAAGCCTTAGCACGGTGCTTCAAAAGGACTTTCCATTAATTTTGAAACAAGTTTTGGAGCTTCAGCATCAGACGTAACATCACTACTCTCAGCAGTTATCTCATTTCATTTTTTGACGTTAATTTTCCTAGAAGAATGAATATGCGGAGCCTTATGAATCAGGCTGAAACTGAACAGTGTCCATTAGCTTCACAATCACTCTCTTTTTCTGAAAGACATGCATCTCTTTTTGCACAGTGGGTGTTTCTCTCTGCTCAACTGATGGTCTAATGATTTGTTGCCATACTGTTGTGTTTGTTCACTGTAATGGCTGGTCTGCGTTATCAAATTTTATGTTCGGCTTCATACTGAACTGGCGTGTGTGTTTTAATTTTGGCTGACTGGGCGGAAGACAGTTACACAATTGGTCACTATGCCATATTTAAGGATGAAGAGGCTGAATTCCAATCCATCACTGATGTAGAACATACTTAGTTGTCACATTTCAGAGCCAGTTGTTCTCTATTCGAGGGTCGTGAGTCATTCCTGTGTCTTCGGTGATAAGAACTTGCTTGATATTGGCTGGTGTGTGTGCTTGCGTGAGCGTGCAAGCATAAAGTTCATGGAGAGTAAATCTGCCTTTCAAGACGGCCAGAACCAACCCTGTTACTAACCTCACCACATGTCACTGAGTATCCAAGGCCAATTTTCACTTCTGATATAAGAGTATGGGGATCTTGTGCACATTTGAAAACAGTTAGTTAATGATATATTTTGATAGTTACGGTTGTGACAACTTGCGTTATTTATTATCTTTGTGACGAGGTTAAAAAAAATGCATGTGTCAAAGTGAGTATGCCTGGAGCAGGCCAACTTTAACAAGCTAAATAAATGAATTTAGCTGTGCCACACGGAGCTCCTGAAAGCTTGTTATCAGAGCGATCGCTGGACTGTTATGAATGGGAAAGGGATGCCGGAGCCGATCCCCGATTGGCCGATGCCACATATGCCCTTGATTACCTTCTCTGCGCTTTTATTCTAATAAGTGACATTCTTTGTACTCCCCTGGATGGCCCGACAGCGCGATACAAGATGAGAATAAATATTGCATGTGGTACACATTAAGCTGTCACCCAGGACAGCGCTTTAAAAAGAGGGGGAGATGGAAAAATTCACCGGGAATTCTGCGGCGCTACAGTCGCGCTGCTCTTGTCACAATTGTCAAATTTTGACAACCCCTAACCCCCCCCACACACACCCCCCACACCCGCAACCACCCCATCCCCTGGAACCCTGCCCCTCCCCCACCCTTCAGTTTTCCATTCAATGGCAGCAGATGACAAAACTGCAGGCACAGCGCGAGGAGTTATTTGGCGACGATGCGAAGGGGTCGCGTCTGTCTGCAGTTCATTTTCTCAGAGCCTCAATGAGCTGAGTTGGAGCCGTGCCGATGTGTTATTGTCTTTTTTTGTTCTGTACGGTCTGCGGTCACTTGGCTTCCGCGTCCTCTGGCGCGGCCTGCCGATGAGCGAGGATCAATTAAAGCGCCGGAATCGTCGCCGTTTTCCGGTACGGCCGAATAATGACTCACAAAGAGCGGGCGAGATGTCGCTTAGTCTGCCGCCATCGCGTTTGCTTTGTGCCCCGCTGGGCCCAGGCCGAGGCCCCTCCATCAGGGCCCTGGACGGAGCCCCCGGAGCAAAGAGCGATCGGCCCGTAACGACGGCCACGGCGCTGTTAGCCTCACAAGAATTTACTGCTGTGAGGATAAAAAGCCTCCAGCTGAGCCGAGACTTTCCTGCCTCAAATGGTATCATAAGCTCACGTACCCCGTTTGTGTGTGTGCGCACGTGTGTGTGTGTGGTTGTGTGTATGTATAAGAGTATATGAACGTGCGTGTTTGTGTGTCTGTGTTTATTCTGTGCTTATAGATGTTGTATTTATGTGTGCATATGCGTATTAATGTATGTGTGTGAGTGTGCATGTTGTTCTTTATGTTCATCTGTATGAAGGGAGGTCACTGCAGAGTGTGCTTGAGATGCACTGTGATCTGAAGAGGAGACTGAAAAAGAACTGGATGAGAAGACGTGGTCCGGCAGTTTGGTGCAGGTTGGGCAGGAGTAGGGGTGTGTGTTGGAAGTGATTATGTGAGAACAGTGTGAAGGGGAGGAGGGATTGTTTTGGTGTTCGCTATTCAGGTCTCTCCTCTTCCGGGGGAGAGGCTACAGCTCTCGCTGGGACTTCAGATTTACCAGCTCTGAGAGGATTATGCCTCTGCTTCTCCCGAAGTCCATTGTATTTGTAAGGGCTGTTCACGTCCCTTTGTCGTCTACCTTATGGTCTCACTTTAATGGGGATAAAGTTATTTCGAGGGCCAGTGCAGGTAAAACAGCAGAGACACAAGTAGATTGTTTGTAGGGTATTTGCACATCCTGTTGCCCCCTAACCACCTCAATAAATCAAAGCTTCCATCTGTACGAAGGCAGGTGGTTATTGTTCAGTTTTGTTGTCAAATTCTATCATTGTTCACCTGTGCAAGGTGCAAACAAAAACACATAAAGAAAATAAAATAATCAAGTGATTGAGAAATGATCATTTGGGCCTGTTGTGAGTTGAGCACCAGCTCATTAGTATTTCATTAGTGAAATTTCAACATAGTCCTAATCCTGGTGAAGTTCGGGTTGCCACTTGTGTCATTGAGAAATTGTTTATTGCTGTATTAAATATGGGATAAGTGTTTGTTAATCAAATAAAGAAAAAAAAATCATTGCTTGTACTTTAGCTAATTTAGCTATTTAAATCTCTAAGCATTACTTTAACTTTCAATCAAATTTTTTCATTGTAAAAAAAAAAACAAAAAATAAAATAGTCTCGCACACCTTTGAACACCAAATTGAGCCAAAAATCCAAAAAGCATTTTTAAAAATATATTTATATGTTTCTCAGTATGACCATGTCAGACTACACTGTGGGGAGCACTCGTTTTTCTCTATTCCAACACTGGAATTATAGTCTGAGAAAAATAAAGCACTATTTAATCAGTTCAAAACCAAGCAAGAAAAGTTACAGGTAGTCAGTTTCAAGGTATGCCTTCATCCCCCCTTCATTTTTTTGTTATATAAAAGCAGAATACAGTCAACATTCGCAGCATGAACTATGATAGCCAGTATCTTCATAAAGTGCAGCATGAGGTAATAATGAGATGTGGGCCAACAACAACAACAACAATAAAATTAAAAACAACCACAATAATAGAAAGTAAATATACTCAACAAAAAAAGTTAAGGACCATTGAGTTTTTTCTTTCTTATTTTCTCTTGTTCTGGGGTGCATTTCCCGAAATCACAGATGCTAACTTACACATTTGGACCCACTGACTGTGAATGGACGAACTATGTAAGTTGCTAACTTAGTTAGCAACTACACTTTTGGGAAACGCGCCCCTGAGCTTCCCAAGACACTGTCAAGCACGTGATTGTCACACAAGATATTGAAATGACGTTGGACATTGTTTGACGTTTTGATCTAATGGTTTGGGCTTGTTGTGATTTTGGTCTTCCCTGTGGATACCCTGTTTTGAGGGTAAAAAAGTCATCTGATCATATGTTTTGATGCATATTTGTGTCTCGGATTAACACCAATGACATAAAAAAAAAAACACATGAGATTTAGGGTCAGTTTTTACATTTCACATACTTTGATCAAAGTTGTGTATTCCTTAACTTTTTTTGTTGAGTACAATTATGAAAGAAATAAATATCATCACCATCAAATTTATCTGAACAGTGGTTTTTAATCCATTAATACATTTAGGTAAAAGCATTTTTGAATGCTAGGTCGGTCTAAATATCAGAAATATCACATAAAAAACATTTGAGGTGACAAAAACACAAATAAAAAGACAGCAACATCGTGCATCAATGTCATTTGCATTAATTGAGTAGGTTTTGCATCAGATCAGTGTAAGTATCACATATGAATGACTAAAACAAATGAAAAACTACAAAGTTTTATGTGATTTTCAAGGAATAATTGAGGCAAGAAACTTCCAGCATGGTCAAAGAGTCAGAAGTCAGCGTCTGAATTGCAGGTGTACTGATCACCACAATTTTGAATACGTTTAATTTTGCAATATAAACTGAGTCTATCTGGTTTTTTTAGTTATTATCAGACTGTTTTGATCAAGAGAAACTCAAGTTGAGGCTCACTGAGGCGCACTGACAGGTGAAGTGGGATAGGTGTTACAGGTGTCCAAAGCCGCAGCCTAAAAAATGACCACAGAATGGGACAAATACCTGTGTCACTCAGCCTTAAAAATGACTGCACACTGTGAGCTTAGCAAAACAAATAAGCTTGGGCAGGGAGCCAACCTGAAGCCAGTACACACGGTTAATGCACAAACACTCATAAACCGGAGTAAGCAGCACTTGACCCCCTAATGAAAAAGAAACGGTCCGATATTCCATATACTTTACAACCTGTAAGACAGCATTCCAATAAGGATTCAGGTTGTCCTGAAGCTGAAAGGTGTTTCTACAACCTCCCCTTATTGGTAACTTGATATACATAAATCACATTTCCACTGTTTTGTTTGCATGTGTATGTGTAAATATACAGTCAGGTACATAGATAATTGGACATTGTGATTTTCGCCATGTATCACATCATGTTAAGTAGAGTTAATTGTAAATAATGAATATGCACTGAAAGTGCTGACTTACAAGCTTTGGAGTTTCATCTGAGGGTATTTTGCATCCAGTCAGATTAAGGATGTTGGAAAGGCAGCACTTTTTATACACCCTCCCATATGTAGGAAAATGCTTGCAATTCTTCCATGATTCATACAATATTTTTGACAAAATCCTTAAATTAAAGTTGAAAGTCTACACTTCCTGCAAATCTTGATTATGGTAGCATACAGGGCCAAAATTAAGAAAATTGCATCACTTTCTCAATACTCGTGGGCCTGGCTTCATTTCTATGTTTCTGCCTCCCTCTGGGTTGTCTTGATTGTCCTCTACTTTAGAATTTTTTTACTGCAGATTAGCATACACGACTGCTGGCTGTTCAAGTAGTTCAGAGTAATAAATAGAGAATCATTAAATGTTTGTGTGGTTTTTTTCCCCTGATTTTGACATGTAGGGTGATGTTACAAACACTATTTGGGCCTCAGGCTGTTTTGAGCTTTTTGAGCCAGTGAATGATTAGCAGAAATAATGCTCCTGTCAGCCTTAATCACATTAAAATGTGGTTAACATTTAATTTTTTTCTACTTAATATGCAAAAATTTCCACTAGATTTGCAGCAAAGCCCATTGAAATTCCATTATGAGAAGAATAAAAATTTCAGGCATCATTTGTTCAGAGAAGACAGAGCTTTGAGTTAAGAAGTGCTGAATCTTTCTATTAGTTGAGCAGCAAGCAATTGTACATCACTACTGCATGTAGGTCAGAACTGTGGGTCTTCATCTCAACCTTTCTTAGTTTTGATAATTTCAGTAAATTTGACCAACATTGCATTTTGACTGATAATGTTTCAGTTTAACAATTAAACAGAATAACTGTCGGTAATTCTGTTTAAATATTGTTTAAATACCTAGCTTATTTCTCTTTGCACTTCCTGAAGAAATACATAACAGATTTCACACTCAGTGTCTTTTTTTCTTGGGCAAGGAGCATTTGGATGTAAATTTCACATTTTTGAAACAATATTTTTCTAATATGATATTGCTTTAAGGTTGTGATAAAAAACAACAACCTTTCATCTATATTGTGATTTTTTTTTTTTTTTTTTCATTTTAGGGCTGTGATCGAGGCGTTTGTCCAGGAGGGAGAGGTGATGACAATTTCTGGAGCCCATAGCCCATTTTACAGCTCTCAGAAAACTCCAGTAGCCAGTAATGTAGGCCTCATCCTATGACTTTGAATAGCCAAATTCATGTTTAAAGCATCAGAGTGGCATCAAAGACAAAGCTCTGGCATCGTGCGACATGAGAAGGAAGTTTCTATTTTCTGAGTATATCCCCCCTTTTAAAAAATGGTTTGGTCCATGGTGTTCTGCTCAGTTCGCTAAAAGCAACTGGAGGCACACATTCTTACATACTAAGGGAAGCAGCGATTTATAGCAGCAATACCCCTAGCTGTGTTTAGGCTGCCAGAAATAAAAGGAGAAGGCTATGAGTGACATCTTACTGAAGAGCTTAGCGAGGGCAAGAGCAATATTGAAAAAAAATTCATAAATTGGGATATCAAAAAATGTTAGAGAAGAGAGAAAGGTTAAGAGCACATCAAGAGCCCATCAGGCAATAACATCTTTTCTTCCCAACAAAGGTGAGAGTATTAAGTGAATCAGTCAAATTAAAACAATCAGTCAGGTTTACCCCACTGCGCAAATATAGATGCCGGCATCTGTAAATTCCGAAATTTAATTGCTAAATAATTCTGTAATTGAATTCCCGAATGTCTCGCTTTATTGCAATAATTTTTCCCAGTCTCTTTGACACAAATACTGAGTTACAAAGCCTTAAATAGGCTCATGCACAACAATCAAAAATTGGCATTATTTGAATTATGCATAAAGGAGTTTTTAAAGCAATAACACAATGTAAATCATCTAGCAAGCTAAATTGGCTGATCTATGGTCACTGTCAGTATGCTTATGTTTGTGGATACAGTATTACAAAAGATTCATTTAGACATGTCCTCGTTGCGAACAGCAGCAGAGCACAGATATTGATAAGACTGAGTGTGACGTACAGGGACGTTAAACAGCTAACTCACCTCATACAATAATAAAGTGAAGCTGTTTAATACAATGAAAAGCCAACTTAGCTCGTGTCATGTATGCCAAGACTAGGATGTTGGCTCCTCTTCAGTTGTTCCATCAATGTGTTGCTTTTTGTGCAAAGGCAGTACAAAACTGAATTGCCGGTGCACCGATGTTTCATTGGCAATAGTATATTGGTCTAAAAACTTTTGATCTTAAATGAGTGGAAAATATTGATTTATTCTTCATGATTCTACAGAGCTAGACTCCTGTGTTGAGATATTTTAGCGGTTAAGATAAATAATAATTAGGAATATCGCTCCAGATGATTTTAAGATCATAGAAGAAATACATGATCTAAGAAAAAAAGATGAGCAAAATTTATCTTTGGACATGAAAAGTCAGGGTGGGGTTTGGGGCCGGGAGCCTGGAATTCCGAGCAACGTTCCTTAACAATTTTTGTTTTCATGAAACCCGAGCACCTTGCAATAGGGCCCGGTAAATTGATTGAAACATATTGTGTTGTGTCATCTTTTGTGTCGTAAATCCCCCGCTGTTGCTGCTTGTTTGACTGCGATAGGATTCTGTCAGTGAATAAAGCACTGCCAGAGTATCTGGGACCGCAGACAGTTAACATCGAGACAAAGTCACAATAGTAATGTTCTACAACTACGCACAACCAAAAATGGGTGAATTTTTTTTTTCCTCTTACTTGCAAACCCTTCAGAAGGGATTCTAAGGGCGTGCTCACACTAGGCCCAGTTGCTCCGTACCATGCCAAAGCGTGATTGTCCTCCCCAGTTCTGCACTCACATTGCTCCGACCCCAGCTGGGCCTGAGTACGGTTACCGAGTAAATACGTCATCATGGCTGGATATGGGTTACGTGACCTGTTAGACGGCCACTGGCTCGGATCGCATTGAAAATATTTCCATCAAAATCTCCCATCATCGACTTTATGATAGCATCATTTGAATCAGTCAAGGATTGTGGATTAAACTGAATGTAATTTCATTTATATGTAAAACTAATAAGAATCAACTGTTTTCTGGCAGTAGTTTGCGCACGTAAAAATATGTGAATTCTTCGATTCCGCAGTTTTTTTGACTCTACATTGTGTTTTGCGGATAGTAAAAATGTGTGCAAATACTTCAGTCACATCCTTATTCTGTAGAAATGCAGGACATTGTATAAACTAGACAGGTCGGTCACCCGCGACCAGTGGGTGTAGCCCCCGATTGCCCAAATGTTCCTTTTTTTTCTAATTTTGTGTAAGTTTTTGACCCACTATATATCACTACATCACAAAAGGCTGCTGCTCATCTAAAGGTATAGTTTCATAAATGACCAATTCTACAACTTTACTAGGCACATTGAAGGGACACAGGACTTTCCCACTTCTGCTTGTCACAGGAAAAAATGTTAAAACTAGGCTGCCGAGGGAGGATTTTGGCTATGTTATTAAATTGGGGGATTCCAATATCGCCCAAAATAAGCAGCGCGCAAGTGAACGATCTAATCAGGGCGATCTTGCTCTCCAGGAAACATATGATGCGGCCGAAGTATACAGCACTAAATTGATGTCATAAAGTTGCGTACCAATGCTTGTGCTCTTGCATGAGCAATCATATTGTGTTGAAGCACACCTCTTTCAACCGTGCTACAGCCAGGAAAGTGTATCGTGCTTGAACAGGGTAGGCACTGCTCACTCTAGGCACACAGATTAGACTTTGGGAATCAAACTTGCTTGTGCAATTGCGAAAAGACAACACCAGAGACATTACCAGAGAGAGTATATAAAGTTTACCACAAAATGTGAACCAATGATAAACCGCAAAAACATGAAGGATCTGCAATGAAGTATTAGAAATGACAATATAATTTCTGATTGTGCTAGTAAGTCTAATTACAACAACTTTTGTCCCTTTAAAATTGGGAGGGGGTGGGATTGGTGGTTATGTATCAAAAATGGCTCCAATTCCTCTGCGGTTCCTACAGCATTTTTGGCCGAATCCATAAATTACAGCTGAAAGACCAAGCACACCTTGATTGCTTCATTTCAGATCCATTGTTATGGTATGCAGAGCCAAAATGGTGAAAATTGTGTCACTGTCTGAAGTTACCAGGCCTCTCTCTAAATGTATATTCAAAAGACAGAGGAATGCGTCAGTGTGATGGGACTATAAAAAAAAATTCATTCAGTGATTTTCATTTTAACCCATTAGTTTCTGCTCTGGAGCTAGCTTCATGGCTCAGTGTATACTTGGAGCGGGATTTTAAAATGACAAAGGAGAACAGATGACAAGGGTGGAGAAGACTTGGTGAGCAGCAAAGTTTTGCAAAATTGGAAGACAGGGTTTGTGGCGGACCTTCAAGCCCCTTAATTGACACAGCTGTGTATCCGCACAGGCGTGGAAAGTGTATGTGCTCTGTTTGTTAGGTTCTTCTGCGCGATGACCCCCGGGACCCCCCGCATAGGTTTGCAGCTCATTCGCCCTGTCACAGCTATCACATTATGAAAATCATCCGTCAACACTGGGCCAAGAGCCTTTCTGTTATTTGGTTGCCATTTCGCAGCTCTGTCAAGTCCTCACCAATTACAGTCCCAGGTATAATGGTCTATTCACAGGATCGCAGCCACTGACTGGTATTGGGAGAGTGATTTGTGAATCATTATTCAGCCGATGGCGAACCAGAGGAATGCAAATAATCTGCCACAGACAGGATAGTGGATGCTCTTCAAGTGACAAACTACACAGCTGTTATTATCCCAGATTGGATATTTTTCCCCCTCCTTCTATCTCCTTTTACAGGCAGTCACCCTCCTCACTTTCACTGAGTGATATTTCAGTAAATTGTTGATCTGGCGGTGACACCTGGCCACAGGCTCAGAGCAGCCTGGCCTCTGGGACTCAATGCTGCAGAAGCTCGGTCCCTGGGGACTATGGAGACCGGAATGAAAAAAGATGCAAGCGTTTTATCGCAACCTGTGTGTCGCAAACCCTTTGAGGTGCAAGACTACAGAAATTTGATTATGTGGTTCTAAACTGAACATTCTAATGCTGATATTTAAGTCTCTTTAAAAGGATAAAAACACTGAGATTACCTACACTCAGCAAGCACTTTATTAGGAACACCATATTAATACTGTGGAGGGCCTCCCTTTGCTCTCAGTGTAGCCTCAGTTCCTCCTGGAATGGATTTCACAAGATGCTGGAAACATTCCTTTGAGCTTCTGGTCCACAATGACCTGACTGCTTCATATAATTTCTGCAGATTTGCCTGCAAGACATTTATGGTGCAAATATCCTGTTCTGCTATTCCAAAGGTACACTATTAGTAGGCTAGTAGCCTAAATTCAGATCTTGTGACTGTGGAGGCCATTGAAGTACACTCAACTTGTCTTGGAACCAGTTTGAGGTGATTTTTGCATTGTGACATGATGCATTATCATGCTGAAAGTAACCATTAGAACATGGGTAAATTGCTTCATGGTCAGCAACAATTCTTAGACAGGCTGTGACATTCAACAATGACTGATTAGTATGACGGGGCCTAGAGTGTTCTGAAAAACATTGTTCCCAGACCATTATAGCACCATCTTGAATTTATTTATGTTTTTCACGCCAAATTCTGACCCTACCATCTGCATGCCTCTGCAGAAATTCATCACACCAAGTGAAATTTTTCCGATCTTCAAATGTCCTGTTTTGGCAAGTCTGTGCCTGCTGTAACCTCATATTTCTATTTCTTGACTGGCCAGAATCTGACATAGTTTCCTGCTGTGAGTGCACTCGCCTCACAGTTCCATGCATTATGCATTCTGTGATGCTTTCTGCCCACTACAGTTTTAAATAGTGCTTACCTGAGTTACCACTGCCTTTCTGTCAGCTGCAACCAGTCTGGCCATTCTGTTCTGTCCGCATCAAAACTGCATTTCCACAGAAAGAACAGCTGCTCGTTGAAAGTTTTAACATTTTTTTGTTGTTTGCACTATTCAGTGTAAACTCAAGTGACTCCGGGGCGTGAAAATCCCAGATCAGCAGTTTCAGAAATATTCAAACCACAATTAAGACCAAGCTGTGGTCAAAGCCAATGAGATCACATTCTTCCCTGATCTGATGTTAGATTTTAATTTTAACACGCTCCTGGTCTGTATCTGCATTGTCTTATGCATCTTGATGCTGCTGTATGATTGGCTTATTAGACTATTGTATGAATAAGTAGGTGTACAGGTATTCCTCATGAAGTTCTTAGTGAGTGCATGCGAGAACTAATGATCAGATCCATCACTTCCTTTATTATTGTTCTTTATCCCATATGATTCCAACTTGTTATGTTTTGCCTAAGGTCAAGTGCACACGTAGACACTTGTTTTTAAAAACGCGGTTCCTTCATTTTCCAAAAAATATCTCTGTCCGCACGATGCAAAAACACAATTAAAGCGCTGTCAAGAGCAGCCAAGAAAACAGGCGGCAAAGATATAATTTAACGTGAGGCCACCATGGGCCAATCACAAGCCTTTAAAATGTGCAATATAAGGTGCACTTACTCTGATGTCACAAGAAAATGGGGTTTCTCAAACTCATCACCCTGGAACGCGTATTTCAAAAGGTCAGTTTTCAAAAACGAAAACGCAGTTTGCATGTGGGTGAAAGGTCATGTTGCACACCTAAGTACGTGCGGACAAGGCCTAAACATGAAAGTTTAGTCAGTGAGACTACCATTCTGTGATTACATACAATCTGGGGGGTGTTTCCCAAAAGCGTAGTAGCTAATTAAGTGCGCAACTTACATAGTTTGTCCATTCACAGTCAGTGGTTCCAACTATGTAAGTTAGCATCTGTGCTTTCGGGAAACGCACCCCTGGCTGGTTATTTCTTCTGAGCCCAAAACCACCTCGTTAACTGCGTTTCTCGGCTGCGGACACAAAACAGATGAGACCCTCTATACTGCATTAAAATCAGGCAGGCTGCTCAAATAGCCATGGCCTTCAGGGTGTACCATAACTTCTGCCAGCGAAGGGATTCAATCAGGAAACTCAAATTACACATGATGACAGGAGGCCTTGTGAATCAATCCAGGTGCTCAGCCCGGACAAACTCAAGTGTAAGGATGTTTTTTGTGTGAAAGGGTGTTGGCCTAATCTCATAATTGCTGCCATCTCCCTCCACTTTGTTCAGACAGAGAGTCATGATTAACAGTAAGGATATCTTTGTGCTGTGATGTCAGGTGTCCTGCTGTTCCTGCCTGTTGGTCAGAACAATTATGTCTCATTGTGTCTTTAAAGAAAAACAAGCCCTCAGAGAGGCTTTGAAACGACTGAATGGCACTTAAAGGATGCTTCCAAGGATGAAAAGTCTACAAAGGGACTCAGGCTTTGCCATAATTAAAGTGAACACAATTAACACCAACTGCCTCGTGAAGGAGAACCTCTTGTAACACAGATTGGATGAAATCTGTGCTGATAAATCCCGTCACTAGGAGGGAAAAAAAGTGCATAAACAACTATTTTTCTCTTGCATTTCCCACTTATTAACTTCTCAAATGACTTTTCCCTGGCATTACTGATTACTTATTACCTCTGCCAAGGAGGCTATGTTTTCACCCATGTTTGTCTGTTTGCCTGTCTGTTAACAGGATAGGATTGGCACGAAATTTGGTAGAGTGGTAGGTAGTAGTCCAAAGATGAGTTGATTTAATTTTGGAAGTGATATGGAACGTATTCTGGATTCTAGAGCTGGAAGAATTCAAAATATACCTGAATAGATTGATTGTCCTTTCAGTAACTAATAATACTGACATATGGCGTGGTGGATAAATGCACTTAACCGAGTGCCCTTCTAGTTAGTACTTCTCTGTACCTTTGCTGGGTAGATCAGGCTAATCACATAAACTGTTTCAGTCTCTGGAATGTATCTCATCATTACATTGTTATAACTTACCCTCAGTGTGCATAATGATTCACCAAAAAGTGACCATTGTTAGCCAATACACATGTGGCCCATGGGCAGTGCTGCTGGTTCCCTCTTCCTCCTCCATGTTGGCTGGAAATTGTGGTGCTGGCGTACAGACTTGACCTCCAGAACCAAACCCTGGCAGACCCTCCAGTAATGGCCTGGAAAGGGCAGGAGAGGCTCTGTGTGGAGCACAATGCTCAGAAGTTAATTAGCATTCACGTTCCAAACACTTTATTATCAACTGTTTCCCTGCACTCATTTAATTGCTTTTGATGATAGAATAATAAATGACAGAGTAATTACCATCATAAAGAAGGGATCCTTCTCTTTTTCCCTGCAACTCACTCAAAGGATTTTACTCTAAATTAAGTTTTTAACTTTCATCTGCCATCTTGGGGATAATTACAACTTGGGCATCTGAGGTACATTGTTCTCATGATGTGCGAAAACCTCCATCGCAGAATTGTGACTACAGATTCCTCTGCGACACGGAAAGGGATGTTCGTCTGAGTTTTGAAAGGTACAGAATGAGATGTCGGGCTATGCTAATTATTCAGACTGTGCATGGAGAATACGGCGTTTCGTGCTCAACCTGGGGACCTCAATATTGTCAAATAATTAATGTATTTATTTATTTATTTATTACCGATATGATCTCACAGCATAAGGGTACTGGCTATCAGTGGCTGAGGTATGACATCAGCAAAATGCTACTGGCCGCGATTTCTCGAGTGCTAAAAGGCTTCTGACAGCCGAAGATTGAGTCCCCGTTGCTGAGGTCTACGCGTCGAGATTCTGTTCTGCGTTTCGCGCGTCAGCTCTGCATCGAGACATAATCAGGCGTCGCTCGACAGCCTGGCGGCCGGACGCGCTCGCGGCCAGACTGGGTGCGACTCGCACATCAGGGTGTCGCCCTCTTTCCGCGGTCAGCATACCAGGGGAGCCTTTTATTTGTTTGAGGGAACTTCAATTGTTCACGAGGTGGCGAGCAGTGAAAGCGAGGGTCTCATTGATTAAGGAGGGCAGAAATTGATTGTGCCCATTACGCGGTGTGAATGTGCCCATTCGGAGAGTACCCCCCCGAGTCCCTCCTGCTGGAGCAGATAAAGCCCCCCTGCATTGTGTTTTCCTAAGCTGCGTGACGGAGATTTGTCTCCGCTGAAATTGATGTGGCCTCTCACTGGATCGTTCGGCGGCTTCACCCGTGTCTCCTCGCGCCTTGGATCTCAGTCGTCGCGCCCACTGAAACCGAACACTTTGTGCAAGCACGAGCTGTGCTCACGAGTGTCGGAATTATAACAGATATACTATAGGGGTTATAGCGTCGGGATTAACGGACAAAATAATGGCGTCTTATAGATTCAGCTAGTTTATAAAAGGATGAAATGGTAATGAAGTTTATCAGTCAGATCAAGCTCATTGACCTGCTGTGGTCGTAGGGCATAAAAATAAACACGTGTTAATGTCTGCTTAGTGTTTTTTAAACTTTCAGTTATGCTTAGTTTCACACTGTCGTGCGCTCCGTTACGAACGCCACGATTGGCCATTCGTAGCTGATCGTGGAACTTCTCTGAAGCTGCTTTCACTATTTGCGTCTTTGCATTGACTTTGAATGTAATCTGTCGTGCCAAAAATTCGTTTCGCGTCCGGTGTGAAAGCGGCTGAACTCGTAAGAGCGAAAACTGTAGTTAAGCTGGCGAACTGGGTCCTAGTCAAGTCCAATGTACTTTAGCTTCTCTACTAGGGGAAATTTTAAAATTCTGAATCTTATTTCACAGTAGAAAACTTGAAGCCCGCAGCTTGTGCAATGTCATCTTTGACTTTACCTAAAATGGAAAGGTTTTTTTTATTTTTTATTTTTTTGTGTGTCTCCATGAGCCCCCCCCCCCCCCACACACACACACCTAAACCCATCATTTAACTGATTGCGACTGGCCTTGATTTAGAGCAGGGGCGTTGAGTCAGGTAAGCCTCAGTGAGTAACTATATTAACCCAATACATCTTACATTGTAAAAACGGCATTCTGTAAAGTCGGCTCCTTAGCCGCTTAGCATGGCTTATTAGTCTGGCTGGAGGTGACTGTTATCTATCAGCCTGCCGTGTGTGTCTGTGTGTGCAAGGGCCCCATCCAACCGTCTCTCCAACCCCCCTCCGAGTGCACCACTCAGAAAAATCACTCATCTATTTTCTCCAAATAGACAAACCTTGATACTGATTTATAGTATTTAAGCTTACAACCGCTCTGTCAATGAAATTACACAGGGATTGTAATGTATTACAGTCATTAAAGGCACATCATTCTTTTGGCATGATATATGTTGACCCGGACCTTATTATGTGTGTAATTAAAACTGCTCAACAGTTTCTGAGCCCACTCGAAACTGAGAAAGCTGATAGGCAGAGGTGACATTAGGCAGAAGCATGATACTCTCCTTTCTGTTTAATTCAACTGAAATAAAGCAGTACCTCTTACAAGAGAAATTGCCCGTTGATTTTTGCAATAGCAAAATATGATCTGGTGCATTAAAAAATTTAAAAGGCTACATTATACAGTTATTATGAGTTATTTTGTCCCCAGCCGTTACATGTTTTTGGTTGAAGTAAGGTTTCCAATTAAGTATTTTTGTGTAAACTTTCAATAATTATTGATTGTTTTCATTAAAGCTGCTACACAGTGCACTTTTCCTGCATTGGGAATTCTAAAAGAACTCACCAAACTTAAATTCCAGTGCAGTCCATTTTGTTGTCATGGTGTTTGTATAGGGTTAACTCAGGGACTGTTCATTGATTTTTATGCTTCGAGCACATTGGTAATACAAGGACTCCGGACGCATATCTGTAAAATTCTGCCTTACTCTATATTTGAAAACTGCTAGGTTTGATCTGGCAAGGTCAATAAACTGAATTATGACCTCCATTTCTGTAACCAAAACATCACCTCGGACACCTGAGACGACCGTGGGCTGGAGCTGAAACCCACAATGAAACAAGATTGCCTGCGAAGAAATCGATACTGCCACAAAGTGGGGTCACAAATTGCTCATAGGCATTGACGGAGGTGCCTTGGTGTTATCAGGGCCGAGCGCATCTCGGCGCTGGGCGTCCCAAACCGCAGAGCGATGCAGATATCAGCCGGCGCAGTGTGGCCGGGCCGAGCTGCAGCCCTCGTCCTGCTTCAAGCAGAGCTGACAACCCTGCTCTGTAATCCATCTTCTCGCCAAACAATTCATTTACGTCGTGTGCCCTCTCCCTTTCTTCTTCCCTGACAGAAGGAAGTCGAGGAGGAAAAAAGGACCGCGCTGACGGAGAGAAGGGCTTCATTATGGGCCAGGTAATGAAATTCCGGGATTTTTAAAGAGGAAGGCCATGAGAGCGGTTGTCAAGGTTTGGCGATGGTGTGCATGGCGAAAGTCTCTCGTGATCGGGTGAGCTGACAGTCACCGCGACACTCTGACCACAAACACACCTCACCTTTCCCCGGGGGAGGAAATTACCGAGTCCCCTTCACCCCTGACG
This sequence comes from Gymnothorax javanicus, assembly GCA_029692085.1. NCBI lineage: Eukaryota > Metazoa > Chordata > Actinopteri > Anguilliformes > Muraenidae > Gymnothorax > Gymnothorax javanicus. The sequence continues at coordinate 66,201,099 of CM056204.1, forward strand.
AGCACCCACATCCTGCACCCGCCGTACTCTATCACAGGTAAAATGGCTCAAGCACCCTAATTCTACTCCAGCACTATGCATGCATATCACGCAAAAAGCGCTCACATGGAACCCCTTATTTCTCAGCATTTATAAACTGTGAATACAATAGTAAGGCTTGTGCATATATACTCTCATTAGTTAAAAGTATAGTCATGAATATTCTCTTATTTCGGACTATTTTCCTCAGGATTCTTTAGTGCAGGATCTGCAGTGACTGTAATAGGATAATTCAAGTTAAACAAAGTGTGTGCTCCTTAACCCGAGAACTGTTCACGGATGAGCTGCCTAAAAAATGTCTTCTTTTATTGCAGATAAATACACATTCACCTTTTTTACTGGGCAGTGGTGTTGTTATTTGGGCAGGTTTGCAATGATTTGAGCTATGGACTATGTTTCTAATACCAATTTATTTACTCTTACCATCCCCTGAAACTTTACAGGTGAACTTGCTCAAAGGTAGTTTCTCTCATCTACGAGAGGATTTGGAAAATGTGGGACATATATTTTTCTTTTTTTTTGAAGCAGTGAAATTTTTGAGGTCAGCTTTATTTCCACAGGAAGGACTGGGATAAGGAGAAACATTCCAAAGTGCTTTCATGATGGATAGTGACTCATTTGTTTGCTTCTGGTTGCGATTTCACAGGTGAGACTTGAGGGGTTTATCTCCGTTCTTCTGTTCGAATGAAAAGAGGACCTCTGTGACTCCCGGGCATTCACCCCGGAGTGACTGGCATCCTTTTGGAGAGGAGGGGTTAAATGAAAGGATCATTATGTTGGTCATCCTGTTAATTAAGCTTCGGGAGCAACCGAGCATATCATGCGGTCAGTGGTGCACATCAAAATGGAGATTAGGTCACATGCTGGCAATACATCAACCCCGTACTCGCAGAGAAAAGCTCGAGCGCCACGATACGTCCTGCTGGTTGAAATTTCACTTCTCGTAGAGGGGAATAACTAGGAGGGTTTGCTCCCTGTTTCAGCCAGTGGCTTAAACGATCTCTCCTAGGGATCTGGCTCTAACCAGAGATCACAAGCCATTCTGACCCCCTGTGAATTGCTGTCAAAATGGAAATCTCTGGCACATACAGTCATAGTTTGCAATTGAAATGGGGCCTTTAACCTTGATTAGAGCGCAGAAAGAGCAAAAACCTGATATAAATGGATCCCACCACCGCTGATCTCAAACACTCAGACTATTTTGCCCATCCTGCACAATACAAAATTTGAACTGACTTGTACAAATATACGTAAACAATGTCAGTGTTATAAATTATAACCAAGAAAGACAGGACAGTGCTCAAATTAAATACAAATATATAATTTTAATTAAATTTAAAATGTGATAGGGTAAGCAAGCATTTCTTTGACACTGCATGATGTCTGTGTTTATTTATAGTTCTGTCTAATTCAAAAAAAGGGTATGCATGAAATTCAAAAACAAAATATATTTTATTTTTGATGAGAAACAATTTGTTTTATTGCCTAATCTGGTAATTATTGAATTAATTATATGCTGTTAATTGAGCAATGGCTAATGACAAAAAAACTGTGATTTAATGCTTGTTGCATCACGTTTCCTGCATTTTGTAAGCACTCGAATAACTGAATAATATTATCAAACAAATTTCATATTTGTTTAGAAGTAGAAAAGTAATCTAAATAAATGGTGGAAATGGCACTTTAAGAAAATTTGATATTCATGTGATATAAATCACATAGTAATCCACAGTAACCGACAGTAGGCCTATGTGCTGACTTTTGCTGGTGACTTCGCTGGAGCAGGTCCAAAACAAGGATCAAAATTTCCAAGATTTTGTTGAAAAAAATTCTTAAATGAATGCACTGCTGTTTATGTATTTCTTTCTTTCTTTTCAGCGATAGCTTTGCATTGAATGTTGAACAACATTTTAAGTTTTACAAGTCTTGTGTGGATTCCATTTTGTTGTTTTAATTAGGCTGTTGGGTGGCATTGGTGATGTTTTTCAGTTTAATTTGCAACAAGCATGTTTTCCTCCAAAAATGAAAAAGTTTAATTATTTTGCTTACAAAGATTTTGTGCAATTCAATGTAGTCCCAACTTAATTTGAGTAATTTGTCCTAGATGAAATACAACAGGGATTGATAAAGCCCAAAAAACTGCCAATTGAAATTAGTGGAAAAAATATTATCAACAAATGGGACTGGAGAAACAAAGCAGCAGGAATAAAAAAAATTAACTTGCTGAACACAAAATGAGAAACACAATTACAGTGTACATTTTTCAACTCAAATTTTGAGCTGTGGTCATCACAGTTAATGTGTTGTCATTTCTAGTTCTATACTTGCATTCAGTGTCTTAGACATGAAATAAAGTAAAATTCTTCATTCAGGGGCCACACTTATATCCTGTTATATCATTCCCTCTTGTGCTGCAGTGCAGCTCTCTGCCCCTTGATCTTCAAGGCAGTAATTCCAAAACCTCTGAGAATAAATTACTGTCTGTGGGTGATAGGGCAACCAGACAAGGAAGTGTGATCAGTAAAATAATTGATATTAAATGCTGTAATCTCACCTGCTATATACTGAGACATATTCGATAATCTTGTAAATTTACCTGTTCAATGTCATTAGTCATGTCGGCGATCAGTTAGTTTTGCAAGACCTTAATTTAGTTTTATTGCTGTAAAGGTTCAGATTTGATTATTGAATGGAATTTTTTTTTTTACTGATACTTTTTTGAATGTTATTCCTTATAACTGATACTGCATTTGTAATAGTACAGTTCAAGTTAAACACATAAAGACTTTTCTTTTTTTTGGGGGTTGGCAGTTCAACTTTAAAATTAGTTTTATACAACATATTTTAGCAACAGCCTTTCTGATATATGTAAAAGGAAGTTACATAATTTACGCAAATACCAAAGTGCTCCGGGGAAAGAGAGAAAACGGGCAGCCGGTGCAGTGCCGAATGTGTCGTACAAGCTGAGCTCCAGATCGTGGCTTGAGCCTTTCACCGCGAGCTCGGGGATTAATCCCTCTTTAAGGTCGATTTGCTCGCAGGGACACACGCGACCGCGGCTCGGCCGCGGCCGTTTAATGTCGCTGGTGGGAAGCTGAGGGGCTTCAATAGGCCGGTGTGAGATGGCCAGTACAGGGATATCACATTATTAGTAATCATATCTGCTTAGGCAAAGCTTGCTCCTCCAGATGGCTGCTTTCAAGTGCAAATGAACCAGTTAGACATGTCTGCTTTAATGCATACTCAGGAATCACAAATGGCCATTGATTTTTTTTCTTGCCCGCTTCCAGCCACCATTGCTGCTGGTATTGAGTCTGGATTAAATGGTCTCCTGGGCCTGAAAAAGAACATTGATTCTTTTAATTAATTGTGCATTCTGTAGAACCAGAATGCCTAAACCCATCCGTATTAGCACTTCAAGTCAATTATTTTGAATCTGGTGTGGGGGGGGGAGGGAGGGGGGGTGGGGGGGTTGAGGGGGGGCAAGGGGGGGGGCAGCAGAACACATCCACTCAGAATAAACGCTGGAACTTTCTGCGCGGTGAAATATTAACGCACTGAAATGAACATGTGTTTTCTCACGTTTATGAATAGAAATTGACATGGTTTGCTCACTCGGTGGGAACCTTAACGTTCCATGAATAAAACATGATTTTCCGTGAGCCTGCGCGTGCCTTTCTCGCTCGCCTGTTGTGCGTCTCTTGACCAATCCGCATACTGGACAGCGTTTCATACCTGCAATTACTTCAAACGAATTCTTTGTTGTCACGTTATTTTTTTCGGGTTGCTGTTAAGTACACAGACAAGGGAGAGATATTCGGCAGAAAAATGGGACATTATATTCTTTAAAATTCAAAACTTTCATCCAGTCAGGAATGATCTCCTTCACCCCGAGCCCTTTGATCTGTGCTCATAAGGAGGAGAGAGGGGTCCTTTGTCTCTGAAGGAATGAAACAGGAAGGAATGATTGGTACCTGCCATCCTTCCTGCCCACCATCACATTATCTCTGTTTATTTTCAGCCAGGAAAATACTGACCTACCAACACACGCACGCGCACACACACTCACGCTCACTCGCGCGCAAACACACAAGTCTCCCAAATGCCGACAGCTTCGCTATTTGAGATTAGAATCCTCCCCTCGTGCTCAAAATCGCAGGAGCATTTTAAGAAGCGCATTACTCTCCAGATACTTCATTAATCTCCATCACCGGTGCCAAGCCTGACACGTCTGACAGTGGGGACAATGGGACCTGCTCCTCTCCGCCATCTACTGATAATGCATGTTTTACAGTAGTCCAGATGTCTACACTCAATAAAACATTAGAGAGAAAACGGGCCTGTGTGTGTTTGGGGATGTCTGTATTGACTGGAGCGCAGCGTGCTGGTTGCGATACGGGGACCTGCCGGGGACTGATTACAGAATTAAAAGACAGGGGGGACAGAGCGGCTGGCAGGGAGGGGACACTCGTAATTGTATCATTGAAGCGATTCTTTCCTTGGGCAGGGAAAGGGGTCGGAGGGCTGATAATGTACAGAAACATCAGGCTGGATTTGGCCTCCGAGTCTTTCGTCCATCAGTCAGGCTGCAAAAACCGTGAACTAAAACAAAGCGTGCATTTCTCTTCTGTTTTAAATCTCTGGGAGTCGCAGAGGTTTGAGAGAGAAAGTATCATACGCACATGCGTAAGTGTCCTTATTTCAACTGTGTGGTGTCTGGATGCCCGTTTAGCAGCTAGGTATGGGGGCTTATATCAATACAAAATGATCAGGCATGACGAAAGTGGTTTCCTGTTGAGCATTTTGTTCGTTTTGAATATGATTGAGGGAAATCAAATAAAAAATAAAAGCATCTACTTTTCATCAACACAGTTTGGGAGCACTTTTCCTTCCCCTGTCATTTGAATAATAAAGATAGAACCATCAGTCTTAATGTCTATAAATAAATTAATTAATTGATTAATGTGCTCATACTGCCATTTTTCTGTAAATTTGAGAGAGCTCGCACAGTTGAATGTTTCCAAGACAAATTCTCCCAACGCTCAGAGTCTAAAACGGGTCACGAGTTGACCAAAATATAAGTTTTGCATGAGGCTGAACACCAAGTATAGAGGAACAAATCTAATTCTGCAACAGTCACATCATCAGATTCAACCATTTACGATAAGATGCTCATTTGAACAAAAATCATCGCCAAAAACCACAAGAGGGTTGATTTTATCAATGTTTTTGAAGCAGTAAAAAAAAAGGGTTAATTTAGTAGCTTCAAATAAAAATTTGCAATATTACTTTGCATTACATTCATTTCGAAAATGTTTTCTCTGTTGCGTTGTGCCTTCCAGGCCAAAAGTGCCCCTACTTCGGATATCGAACCAACAGTACAACCCTGTAATAAAGCATTTAAGTAATTCTTCAGATGCATATCAGCAGATTAGAACATGCAAACTGTTTGTTGCTATGAATCAAGGCATGTTTTAAGCAAATCGCAGAATGGCACTTTGATTTCGAGGTGGTACCTGGGTTGGCCTAAGGCAGATTGTGTCAGAGAAAATGACATTGAGACTGAGAAAATCAGGCCAGTGCCAAATTTATTATCTTTAGCTGTAGTTGCCAAAAGGTTTCTTATGCACGTTTGCGGATTTATCAGATTTAGACAATAGATGTGTGCCATTTCAAAATATATTGGAGGTATGGTCTTTGCCGTATTTGAATAGGTATAAGAGAGATATACGGTGCTCTGGCCAGTAAAGAAACCTCACACTGAAGCTTTTTTCTTACCCTGCTTTTAGGGCCTGGAGGTTTTGGTTTTCATTCAGTACACTTAAAAGATATTAAAATCATGGAGGTAATATAATAGTTCTGGAGAGAGCGAGGAAGTACCACCACTATTACTTTCAATGGGAGATGCTAGGCTGGCTACTTCAGCCCAGGAAGTACGGAATTGACCGACGCCATCTATAAAAATGGCGTTCCATGGGTGCTTATTTCCGGCACCATTTCATAAGATTGCCAATCTGATTACACAGCACAAATGGCCAAGAAAATGTGTCGTCTGTGCGGATTGGCGAATGTGTTGGAAAGGAAATGACGAGCAACGCTAATAATCCGGAACGCGCACGGACTATACATTCATTGGCTGAACTGCTGCAGTCAGAGCAACAGCTGGACAACCAAACTCGTGCACGAGCTGTCATCAAGCTCTAAGTAGCTGTTCTTATTTTACAGGCCCTCTTGAAAACATCGAACAGTTGCGTCAGACAAAGAGCAAAATAACGAAGGATTACCGAGTACATTTTCTTTTGTTTTCGCTTTATTTGGCAAGAAAAAAAATGCGCACTTTTCAATTGGTGTCTATGGAGCTGCAGCATCTTTGGCCACAAAATTTCATCCTTGGGAAACGTGGAAGCAGGAAGCTAACATGCTAACTGGCTGAAGCAAAGGTACTTCCTCGTTCTCTCTGGTTCTATTATATATCTCTACTAGCACTTTGCCCGCGGGGATCCACGGGTTCTACATTCAACCCACATGGGGCCCAATTTTCAGCCCAAGTTAAAATTTTATTGTTTTATGTAACTTCGCTTTTATATTATAGTGAACAATGCACCATTATGATGCCACCACATGCACCTCTATGATGTCATCACGTTGCTATAGTGTTTCCATAAACGTGCGCTGCGCTGACATTCCGCGCTCAGTGGAACATGAAGTCGCCTGCAAGACGGAGCAAAATAGCGTCGCTCGCGCTATGCTGTAGATACGCGCCCTGTGGAATCTAGCACTGATTGGCTGGACACACACACACACGCACACAGAGGCCACTCGACTATTATAATATAGATGATTAAAATATGTAAGTAACTCACAATATTGCTGTTTGGAATTTGGCAGATGTGCAATCTAAAATGAAAATTGGCACCCTCTAATGATACCTTGGACTATTCCGGCATGTATACCAGGTTTCTGCTAATATCAAGTATATTTATGGCTTGTGCAAATTTTCCAATGAATAAGAGCTGAAAGATGTACCACTTCATTAGTGCTATTTACTGTAAGTACATTTTATATTTGATTCACTTGAAACCTGTATGGTCATGGTATGTGCTGAAGGACTAGAGCACAACAACTATTACAGTTCTCAAAAATCACACTTGTGAAATGAAAGTTATTTTATGATACAGTTACTATCTTGAAGCTTTAAATGACCGCTCATGTTCGGGTTTTTGCAGGTATCTAAAATTTCCTGCGTATTTTTGACCCACCAAAACAAATTCTGTGCATGACAAAATACCCTTGAGTTAAATCATTATTTATGACCTTCCAGCTTCACTGTGGTTTTTGGGGTCTTAAAGGAAGAGGATTCACTTCAAGTAAATTGAAAATAAAACACACAGCAACATTACACCTCCGGCATACATGTAGTGTTTAGACCAGGCTCTTCTTTGAAAAATTCTGCTTCAATTAATTTTTCTTTCATTTGGTGAATCGTACAATCATTTAGTGAGAGATACAACTGAAGACCGCTGCACCCAAGTATACTTGCATAAGTCATGAAACAATATAAAACTGATTTTCCATTTTTGATACATTGTTCCACACAATAGGTATGTGTTTGTTATTAGTCATTAGTTATTAGCAAGCTAATATGAATTAAGTCCAAAGTACGTGAGACTATAGATAATCCCTTCTAAGAAGTATACTGAAATATAATTAAAAGTCATCGCTATGCATGCTATACTGTGTACTCCGAAAAAAGGTTCTTATTTTGAAAAAATAAGAGTGGTGTGTTTCATGTTTACCTCTTAGGTGTGCAAGCGTAAATGTTGGGACAAGAGCCCCAAGACTCGGGCTGATTTACTGTTTTAACCTTGAGGCTGAATAAACGTGCAATAGAAAATGTCATGTTCTGATTAATTTTTGCAAAAGCATCATTAGTAAGAGACGTGCCTGTGCCTTGCCTGAGGCATTCAGGGTGACTCATAAAACAAGATGGTTCCTACTTGCTGTTGAAAAAATAAATGAAGAAACTGTGACCCGGATTTTGATTCATGAAACTGATGGGGTGGTGATTAGGGCGTGTGTGACAGGTTACTGTCACATCCCTTGTGTGAATTCCTTTTGTGTCTCGTTCAATTCAGCAACTTTGCATCTATTTCGAGTATGTCTTGTATGATTGGTTTACGTTGTATTGGTGTCCCCAGCCCCGGCTGTATCTCATCTTCTGATTGGCTAGGTGATGGGTATTTGAGCCCTGTGCTCAGTCTTGCATGTTGCTGGATTGTAATGTGTGTTTGTGTGCTCAGAATCAGTCAGTATTTCTAGTGTAAACTCTTCATCTTCTTTACTGGCAACTTGTTCTTTAATGCCAGCAGTTCCTTAATATCACTCTCATAACTTAATTCGAACAAGCTTCCAAATCCTGATCAAGGTCCAGGATTGGGACTGCATGCAAGTTAACCCAGCTCTAGTCAGTTTGTCAGTTCCAGTTTATAAGAGCAAGCTCCCAAGCCTAAGCAGGGTCCAGGATTGGGATCGCGTTCTTGTTTACTTCTCCAGGCGTGTTTCTCTGTTCAATTTGTTAGGAACAAGCTCCCAATCCTTCTAAAGTCATCAGGATTAGAACCTAGTTCCCCTCAAGCTACTCCATCCTCCTGTGGGACAGTTCAGTGCAGGGGAAGTCTGCACACCGACTGGCTGTAATCCTGGATGCCACTGGCCAGCGACTGACAGCTCAGTCTTTGTCTATAACATCTGAACTGTGCTATCATTATCTGAGGTATCCTTCTCTGCCTCTTCCTGAGAGGTTCCGTCCCTTTACTACAGTATGAGCTGTCAACAAACTACCTGCTGGATTGTATACTGTGTCCGCACTTTATTCCTGGTTCCACAAGGTTCAACTCTTGGCCCTTTGTTATTCACCATCTACATGACTAATATTGGCTTATCTTTATTTCATTGTATATTGGAATTATGTGCTGACAATAAAGTCATTTACTCGACTGATTTTTCGGTTTAGCAGGCCGTATCTAATCTTCTGCAGGATTTTAATTCAATGCAAAGATCTCGAATTGAGTTGAAGCCTGTCTTAAATAAGGACAAAAGTAAGTTTATGGTATTCTCCAACTCTCGAAAAATAGACCCCCGTGACTTTTCCTCCATTATAAATTCTTAGCTTGTCATCCGGCCAAATGCCTAACATTACACAGGCAAATTGATATTTTGACTAAAGAGAAGAAAGAAGAAGTAAGCCTGTTCGAGCCTAGTGGCCCATCGGGCCGATGCTTAACCCCGGTTTCCATGGCATGCAGCGACTAGGAGTATTACTACTCCCCCTGGACGGGATGCCAGTCCATCGCAGGTACTCCCCCAGCTCCTAGACAAGTTTCCCTGCCTATTTGCTGGTACCCATTTATACACCTGGGTGGAGTGAGGCATGGAGTGTGGGAGTGAAGTGTTTTGCCCAAGAACACACCGCGAAGGCCGTGGCCTAAGCTTGAACTCAGGACCTTACGATCTCAAGTCAAGCCTACTTCACCACTGCGCTATTGTGTCTCCCTTGACTAAAGAGATTAGGGGTAAAATAGGCATCTCAGGTAGAAACAAGGCTTGCTTCAGTTTTGAAAATAGGAAGGAGGTTGTGCATGCAGTTATTCTCTCCATGTTTGAGTATGTTGATGTAATTTGCAGATATGCATCCACTTATGTTTTAAACCTTTTTATTCTGTTTACCACTCTGCTCTGAAGTTCGTCAATGGTCTTGGCCTCTGCAGCCACCATCGTACCTGATACAAGTCAGTAGGATGGGTGTCACTGAAATCTTCATGAAACTACCATATGTGTTTTTTTAAGCCCACCATATTGTGCCTCTCTACTAGCATGACGAGTGAGTTGCCATGCAGAGGCCATAATAACCTTTATTGGTAAGGCAGTCATCTAGTAAACAATCCGAATGAATCGCATGACGCACAGAACACAAGCAACAGTAATGGGTGATTCCTTGGATTCCCTCACAAATTTCCGTGAACAAGTGAGGCTTAATTCAGAAGTACACAGCTCCTTCCCTTAGTCAACATCACATCATCATAAGTTAAAGTGGCCTGGGTAAGTGGGGGAGGCCAATATATAACCTGAATTGAACTGCAGCCGTGATTATGAATGACAACGCCATGCATTTTGTCTTCAGATTTTCAATGAGTTCTTATGCTGAGCATAAAGAACTAAGTTCTGAGATGAATGCTGTCACAGTGTCTACTTCAGCCGCCTCCATCTCCAGCCCATTCTCTCGATGTCTGAATATGTGAGTGTGTTCAGGTGTTCTGCAGTCAGGTTCAGCGGAACATGACTGCTTGCAATCCTGATCAGCTGCTTCCATGAGCAGTGCTCTTCCCTCCAGTCCCTGCTAGACTGTAGACTCCAATTCCAGTCAATGCAAGTTCACTATTGTTTCAGGTTTTGTTCTTAAAGTTATATTACGTCAATCAGTCCCGAATGAAGTGTTCCACCACGAGAGCAGGGACATTATAGTGTACAGGTATTCCCCGCCAGCAAGTATTAAGGTCAACAGAAAAGGATCAAGTGACCTGCGTCCAACTCTACAGCACCATGGAGTCAATTTGACCAAAACCTGGACCAGGTCCTGAAAGTGATGGCCAAAGGAGATGCTGACAAGAGGCTGCAAGCCATGACATCAGTCACACTCAGTTTGGTCATTTAAAAATTTGTAGAGGAGGAAGGAGGAAGAGAAAGACCTTAAAAAAGAGCTTAAGGTGTTATATCATCTATGGAAACAAACAGAAGAGGAAGAAAGAGCTGCTCTTGGCCATGGAAATATTAGTAAAGTCAAGTCAAATCAAGTCTATTTGTAAAGCACATTTAAAAACAACATGTGCAAAGCCAAAGTGCTGTACAAAGCTTTTCAATAAAAGAAATATTAGGGGGAAGCTAGATTTCTCAATAAAATCTATATCTATAAAACAAAATAACAATTGCATCTAAAAAGAGAAACTATAAAATGAAACAGAAACCAGATAAAGGAAAGCACATAAGCAAAAAGCAAACTTATATAAACACTTTTCATGCCCTATAAGGAGCAAGTATAACTCACTAACACAGAAATACCCAAAAATATACCTTGTTTTTACGTTGTACGAAAACAGATATTTCAATATGCAATATGCCACCCAAGACAGAGCAGAAATCTGTGGATCGAACATAACAACAAGTATACTGAAGTCCTCGAGCTGTCAGTTTAATAAAATAGCGTAAACCTAGACATTTTGTTCTGTTGAATACGGTAAAAATTTGAAAACAGATCACCACATTGAGCAAAATACCACCTTATGCAGTATTATTACCAAAGGCTAACGGTTAGTGATCATAATCAATATGACCAACTAGCTGCAACAGTATGATAATCATGGCAATGGCAGTAAACTGAAAAACTAGAGATAGCTAGCTAAGTGGCTGAAATAGCACAAACAGCAAAAGCCCTTCTTATACATCATAGGAAAGGATTCCCCATGATTGACTTCCCAATTTGGAAAGTTAATGTTGTCAGGCTCAGGCCTCTCTCAGTCGGACTTTCCCCTGGTATCCACGTCAGTATTGCTTTTATCTCGTTAAAGTAAAGTGAACACCCATTAATAGTGTATGATAGTATTTTTTCGATGTACTTGGGTAATTCAAACGTGCAAAATTAAGAAGATGTGACCTGTGGTGTAACTTGTTGTTACACAAGGGTTTATGAGTGTTTTCTGGAGGTCTGATCATTTTCTTCCAATTACCGTGGAAAGTTCATACTGTCCAATATTGGATAAAGCACTTATCAATCAACAGATAATTACCGGGAAAGTTTCATGTGGGTGTGAACTATAGCTGTGCTTTATGCAGATAAAACTCGGCAAGCACTAATATGACTGCATTTCCGGGAGAGATGTTTGAGGCAATAACTGAGAACTGAATCCTGCAAGGGATTTTTTTTTTTTTAATATATATATATATATATATATATATATATATATATATATATATATCTAAAGGCCATAATGGACTGTAGAATGACATAGTATCAATACCATGTTGAATTTTCGCTTCATAAAGCTGATTTTTTTTTGGTCATAAATTGCCATACCTTATGGCTTTCGCTTGCTGCTACGATGGAAACCTAATTTTTTTTTAGTGAAAGATAATTTTTATCGACTGCTGGATGGATGCTATTGGCAAATATGTTAGGCTGTTTGCAGATCAGGCTATCTTGAGGAGCTTGATTCATACAATTCCTGGGCAACAGAGGTGAGACTTAAAACTTCCACATTCTAAATAGTATACAGGCACTGCTTACTTGTGAATGTTCAATATACATTTCGCATCTACGCCATGTTGTTAAGATACTGCAGCTGAATGCATCAGTTGAGCAGGTACATAGATGCTAGCATCTATGATCTACTCCTCTGTGCAAGTTTTACCTCTACAGATCTTTGACACTTTTCCTGTTTCTCTATAGCAATGGATAGAATTAGATTTTACAAACTGAGAGAGGAAATTTTGGTTGTTTCCAAACAAACTTTGGTTTTGGTTTGATGTAATCAGACCATTTTTGACGGAGTTACGGCCAAAAACAAATTTTGACCTTTTCAGTGACCTTGACCTTGACCATGAGCCAATTTTATTCTGAAAATTTAATGGGATCTAGCCAACATCCAACTTTTGGCCAAATTTGGTGTAAATTTAGGCAGTGGTTTTCTCATAATCTTGCTAACAAACAAATCAATTAATAAATAAACGAACTTATGAACAAACCAAGTTGATTACAATACCCTCACCCTACCCTTTTGGGGGGCCGGGGTGAATATTTTGAAGTACATTTTGGCGTTTCTTCAATATCATTTACAATTCAAACACGTTATTCAAGTAAAGTAGCTAGAACTACTTAATATACAAGATGCGATTCCAAACTTTTGAGAGTGATATATGTAATTCTGGAGTAACACATTATAGTTTATTTCATAAATTCCAGCCAGGGTAGATGAGTTTTAGATGGTGTCGTTACAAAATGGTTGGACAATTTGAATCGCCTCATTGACGGGCAAATTATTAAATGCAGTAGCGAGGACTCAAAATAATTTAAGCACGTTCATATTAATGATGACACACAAGATGAAACCAATACAAACTCTTTACTGACACTGTGTTTGGTGTTACTGCTCAGCTAAGTTAGCAGTGCAACATTATGAATGACCCCACTTAACTCTTCCTTGGGTATTTTGATATTTTGCGGTGACCTGCGTGGTGAATTTCTCAGCAGGCTGAAGATGGATACGTTGTTCTTCTTTACCAAACTATTTCATTGTCTGACGATTGCAGACCTAGTTTGATCTACTTTTATTTCTAAATGTTGCACTGGGTCCATGACCAAACAAATGCAAAGCTATTTGCTTTCTGCATTTGGGGAGCAACTGATTCTAATTCCAGGGAAAAGCCACATTGGGGAGTTGTTTTAGTTACCCCAGAGCAAAGGTAAAATGCAAGGTACAGCACAGAAAAGACTGCCAGTGTTAGAATAAGTAATATTACTGGAGTTGAATAGTTGCGTTTGCATTTTCTGGATTATCTCTGGAATGTAAAATTCACTGAAATCATGTAGACCTAAGGCTTCTTATTTATCACAGAGGTAAGAAAGGAAGTTAGAAAGGTAGGACAACCATATAAGCCAAGATTTCATATTTAGACAGCTTTTTTTATGTGATAATTATCATGAATAGGATGCAAGTGGGAATATTATTAAGCCCAATAGTTTTTGTCTCATGAATGCCGTTTTCCTTTAGTAATGTATACAGGTTAATGAAACATAGCTGTATTATTCAGCAGCATTCATCGCACAATGTGTGGTCAAAAATGCCCTAAAATTACTGTTAATTAAGGTAAGCAAAGTGTACAGCACTATTTGTTTTGATTTTTATCTTTGCAATATACTCCTACACATTAGTATCATCATTCTGATGGTGTGTGGAAAAACAAAACATATTGTATGCAAAAAGTGATTTTGGCTCAAGGTATGCACCAAGATGTGTTTCCTCTGACCTACATTCCGTACAGATGGAGTTGCACTTTCAGTTCATTTGCAAATTTTCTGTGGCGTGCTGTTATTTATTCACATTGAGATTATTCATCTGGTTTGGATCCTTGTCTTTCATACAGAAAGAATCAGATCTCCATGGAAAGCACAAAAATATTGATGGCCCCAAAATTACAAGAATAATGCTGACTTAGGGTGAACATGAACTCAGACCAATATTTAGTCTGAATGATTCCCAGTGTACTCAAAGTCATTGTAAATCTTTAACAATTATTCCATCTTTAATGTAAATATTTACTCAAGTTTTGTACTAAATTGCATGTATGAATGTAGTGCACTGGTTTGATTAAACTGAAATAACTTTTGGGACTGAAGTGGTCAGTCGGTCTGTATGTATTATTTATTTATTTTTATTTTTTGCCAATTACAGGTTGAATTACCAAACTACCGGATTGTATTACTCTTATGCTAATTTAATTGCAGATTAGCTCACAAGGTATTCCCTGTTTGGACACAAAAACTTTCTCTGTCATTCAAGAAAAACATTCAGGGCCCCATTTTTCTGCATACACTTCATCTGACGATTTGCTCACAGATTGCTTAGTATATTCTGATTTTCCTGCAGCCACAAGGACTAACTGGTCATTTCCTCCCTGCACACTCCATGCAGCTGAATATGGAGAGATGAATAAAGAGAATGAAGATCTATTTTGGGGGGTGTTTTCGCATGTAAATAAGATCACATCAGTGGGAGCTTCATTAACATAGGTAACCAATATTGAGTCTTTCTGAAACATGAGACTGACTTGAGAAAACCATGTCCAAAGTGAAGTACAACCTCTTTCTCTAGAAGACGCTGTCAAACAGAATCATGTGTCCTGTAATTAAAGGTATTAATATAAAAAATATACCGTTGTATGAAAATTGCATTGTGATGGATTGTATCAATGTAAAATCTATGTTATTAGTTGCAGGCATATATTTGGCATTGATAATAATGTAACTGTGGAGCTTGAGTACCATTTCTCACAGACTGTCACAACTCTTGTGTGAATACCTTCCATTTTTCTTCCTATTCAGCAACTGGTGTATCTATTAGAAGTATGTCTCCTTTGACTGGTTTACATCTTGCATCTATTCCCTTCCCCAGCTTTGTCTTGTTTCATTGTTACTTCCTGATGTCTTGATGACATGTATTTAATGCCCCTGCTTTAAGCTGCAAGTTGCTGGATTGTAATTTGCCATTTGTGCTTAGATCGAGACAGTATTCCTAGTACAACCCCAATTCCGAAATAGTTGGAACGAAGTGTAAATTGTGAATAAAATCAAAATGCAATGACTTTCAGATCACATGAGCCAATATGTTATTTACAATAGAACATATTTCATATGTTGAAACTAAGACATTTTACATTTTTATCCACAAAATGAACTTATTTCGAATTTTCTGGCTGCAACAGGTCTCAAAAAATTTGGGACACAGGAAAAAAAGGGCTGAAAAAGCAATTAATATGTAAGAGAATCAGCTGAAAGAACATTTAGCAAGTAATTAAGTTAACTGGCATCAGGTGTGTAACATGATTAGCTATAAAAGGGATGTCTTAGAGAGGCTGAGTCTCTCCGAAGTAAAGATGGCCAGAGGCTCTCCAACCTGTGAAGGTTTGCGTAAAAAAAATTGTGGAATACTTTAAAAACAATGTTCCTCAACATCAAATTGCAAAGGCTTTGAAGGTCTCATCATCGACAGTGCATAACATCATCAAAAGATTCAAAGAAACTGGAAAAATCTCTGTGCGTAAGGGACAAGGCCGAAGACCTTCACTGGATGCCCGTGATCTTCGGTCCCTCACACGCCGCTGCATCACTCACCAGCATGCTTCTGTCATTGACATTGATAAATGGGCCCAGGAATACTTCACGAAACCACTGACTGTAAACACAGTCCGCCGTGCCATCCACAGATGCCACCTAAAACTCCATCATGCAAAAAGGAAGCCATTGTTGAGCATGATCCAGAAGTGCCATCGTATTCTGTGGGCCAAGGCTCATTTAAAATGGACTGTAGCAAAGTGGCAAAGTGTCCTGTGGTCAGACAAGTCCAAATTTGACATTCTTGTAGGAAATCATGGGCGTCGTGTCCTCCGGGCTAAAGAGGAAAAAGACCACCCCTCCTGTTATCAGCGTTCAGTTCAAAAGCCAGCATCTCTGATGGTATGGGGATGCATTAGTGCATATGGTGTGGGACACTTGCATGTTTTAAAAAGCACCATGAATGCTGAAAGGTATATAAAGGTTTTAGAGCAACATATGCTCCCCTCCAGACGACATCTATTCCAGGGAAGGCCTAGTGTATTTCAGCAGGACAATGCAAAACCACATACTGCAACTATTACAACAGCATGGCTTCGTAGTAGAAGAGTCTGTGTGCTGAACTGGCCTGCCTGCAGTCCTGATCTTTCACCGATTGAGAACATTTGGCGCATAATTAAATGAAAAGTCCATCAAAGGAGACCCAAAACTCTCCAGCAGCTGGAAGCCTGTATTAAACAAGAGTGGGATCAAATTCCAATGGCTAAACTCAAGAAACTTGTCTCCTCAATGCCCAGACGCCTCCACTCTGTGTTAAAAAGAAGAAGGGATGCTACACCATGGTAAACAGGCTCCTGTCCCAACTTTTTTGAGACCTGTAGCAGCCATCAAAATTGAAATGAGCTCATTTTGTGGATAAAATTGTAAAATTTTTAAGTTTCAACATTTGCTATGTTATCTCTGTTCTATTGTGAATAAAATACTGGCTGGTGTGATTTGAAAGTCATTGAGTTTTGATTTTATTCACAATTTACACTTAGTCCCAACTATTTCGGAATTGGGGTTGTATATACTCTTTGTCTTTATTAAGTGTAACGTTACCTTTTTATAACAGCAATTAGCAATATGATGATTTAAATGATAATTTCACTTATCAAAGAAATAAAACTATCCAGCCCTACCTGGCCCCATGTGAAAAAATTATTGCCCCTAGTCACTAAATTAATCAAATAAAAAACTTTGATTCATAATTAGGTTCACTTACACAAGACACACTCAGGCATGATTACCGCCAGCCCCGTTGAATCAAAACATTACTTGAAATACCTAACTGGTAATGTGAAGAAGCCAAAAAGCAGCATGTGATGCCGCGATAAAAAAAAAAATTTTATGCACAGATGAGAAATGAATTTGTTGACATATATCGGTCTGGAAAGGAATGCAGAACTATTTATAAAGCTCTGGGATTTCAGAGAGCCACATTATCTAATGAAATCATGATCTACAAACAGAGAAAACTTAGAACAGTTGTAAACCTTCCCAGGAACGGTCTGCCTGCTGAAGTTCCAACAAGAGCACATCGATGACGCATCCAGGAGGTCAGAAAAGAACCCAGACTAACATCTAAAGAACAGCAGGCCACACTTGTCTCAATTATGGTCAGTGTTCATGATTCCTCAATAAGAGAGAGACTGGCCAAACATGCCATCCATGGAAGAGCTGCAAGGCGAAAACCACAGCTGATCAAATAGAGCACAAAGGCTCATCTGACATTTGTCAAAAAACATCCTGATGAACCCCAAGACTTTTGGGATAACAATATAATAACAATATTCTGTGGACCGATGAGTCAGATGTGGAATGTTTTAAAAGACATGAGTCCCGTTATATCTGGCAAAAAAGCTAACACAGTGTCCCTTAACAAGAACGTCATCCCTGTAGTCAAGCACAGTGATAGAGATTCAAAACCTCTATCACTCATGAGAAAATAATTGCCCCCTAAAACTCATAACTAGCTTTGCTGTCCTTGGCAGCAACAATTTCAACCAAATGTTTGCAATAACTGGCAAGAAGTCTTTTTCATTGATGTGGAGGAATTTTGGACCGCGTTGCTTTGCAAAATTGTTTCATCTCAGCCACTTTGGAGGGTTGTCCAGCATGAACTGCCTGTTTGAGGTCATACCACTGCATCTTAATCGCTTTCAAGTCAGGACTTCGACTAATCCACTCCGAAACCTTCAAATTATATTTACCATTCAGAGGTGGAATTGCCTATGTGCATCGGATCATTGTCCTGCTGCATAACCCAACTGTATCTCAAGCTTTGGGTCCCAAACTTACGGCCAGATATTCGCCTTCTAGATTTTTCTTTTGAGAGCAGTTATAATTCACGGTTATATCAATTATGGGAAGTCACTCAGATCCTGAAGCAGTAAAGCAGCCTCAGACCATTACATTACCACCACTGTGTTTCACAGTTGCTATGAGGTTCTTATTACGGAATGTTGTGCTATCTTTATGCCAAATGTGACCGGATCCATGTCTTCCAAAAAGTTCCTCATTTGACTTATCAGTCCACAGAATATTATCCCAAAAGTTTTGGGGGTTGTCAAGATGTTTCTTTGCAAATTACGAGCCTTTGTGTTCCTTTTGGTCAGCAGTGACTTTTGCCTAGCTGCTCTCTCATGGATGCCATTTTTGCCCAGTCTCTTTCTTATTGTGGAATTGTGAACACAGAATTTAACTGAGGCAAGTGAGGCCTATAGTTCTTCAGATGTTATTGTGGGTTCTTTTCTGACCTCCTGGATGAGTGGTTGGTGGGCGCTTGGAAGAAATTTTGGTAAGCTATCCACTCCTGGAAAGGTTTAACATTGCTCCACGTTTTCCCCATTTGTAGATAAAGGCTCTCACTGAAGATAACTGGAGTCCAAGGGTCTTAAGGCTTTATAACCTGTTCTAGACTGATAGATGTCAAAACTTTGTTTCTCATTGCTTCTCGAATTACTTTATATTGTGGCAGCATGTGCTGCTTTTTGCCTACTTCACATTGCCGGACAGGCTTTATTTCAGTGATGTTCATATTCGATAGGGCTGGCAGTGATCATACCTCGGTGTGTCTTGTGAAATTGGACCCAATCATCAATTGCATGTGTTTAATAAGTTTATTTAATAACTAAGGAGGCAATTACTTCTTCACATCGGGCCAGGTAGGGTTGGGTAGCTTTTTTCTTTAATAAATGAAATCATCATTTAAACGCTGCATTTTATGATTACTTGGGTTACCTTTGACTTATGTTAAAATGAGTTTGATGATCTGAAACATTTAATTTGACATACATACAAAAATAAAAGAAATCGGGAAGGGGCAAACACTTTCCCAGCGGGCAGTTCACATGGTAAGCATTTGCAAAGTCGCAGAGCCCCTGGAATTCTCGGTAAGAAGTGAGATTTATGATTACATAAAATGAATTAAGGTGTTTTGGTATTCCGAAAATTGTATCGTTAGCCTAATGGCATCATAGCCTATCTCATTTTTAAGGTTTTTTATTTTTTATTTTACTTTTTTAAAGTTTTTGAGAAAAAAAGGGGGAAAAATCCATTTTTTCGCCAACACAAAAGATCAGGCAAACGATATCTCAATCTGGCAAAAATATGACTTTGGCAATTATGCTATGAGGCTATGGTATGAATAAAAGTAGGTTATGAAGGTGTTTATTTAGTTTTCTTGTGCCTCCCTCACTGTCTCAGGGCTACTTTGAGGCTTGAGGCTTGAGGCTTGGGTCTGACTTGTCACTGAGTTGTGTTTGATATTCCCAACACATTTCGCCCTGCGGCAACTTCTTTAAGGCTTCCCTGTGAGGATTCATTTATCACCTCCCATAAGGTGCCAACAGTGCGGCAGTTTCACTCTGCAGGGTCGCTTCATTTTTGGGAACGACTACAGCATACAAGCAAAACTGTCAATATGCTAAAAATATCACTTTCAGATACTGCCTTGGTCCATTCCTTCATGCTGTCAGACTGGATCACAATGTTCCCCTAGGGTTCACATAATGGATCAACATTACACTATGCTAAAATAATCGCTCTTGGCTAGCAGTGTGGTCCTGCCATGAATTAATAAGTAGTTACAGGACAGTAACGAAGCATGCAGTACAGTAACTGCTGCAGTTTCCTGCCTTTCTAATTAACACAGTTTTGGTAAAATACCCAAAAGATTAAAAATTGGAATCTTGGTCCTCCATCGGATAATATTTGTCTGCTAATTGGTATCAATGTTAATTATATTTGCATTTCTAGTTCATGTTTTTGCAGGAAACAGGTCCAGATAGGGTGAGCAATATATTCACTCCAGTATCTCCAGTATCACCTATAAAGGGTCTATAGATGGAGAAGAAAATATATTTGTATCTAGTGAATAAACGCCCAATTATATATACAAAAAAATTAAGCCATGCAAGTTGTACAATGCATGTGAAAATGATATTGTTGCCAAAGACACTGTTATATAACATTTAGATTACTGAATCCAAACTCCCACAGTGTCTCTCGGATTTCTTCTGTGCATGGACTGAATATCTCTAGTATTTCATCCTGTAATATGGGTCAACACCAGTGCGTCTCCATTGGTGCAATTACTGGGACAAAAACAAGCAATCACACTAGTATAATCTGAGGCTTATTTCTGTTCTGATTCCTGAAATGGCTTAATCGGCCTGTGAGCTTTCCCTGCACACAAACATAAGGCTGAATCAACAATTTAATGGTCCAAGTGTTTGTTCATCCATAACATGTTTATATTAACCCTTAGAGCGCTAAATACAAATAGTGTTGCTCAGTGATGAAACTAATTACAAATTCAGACAAAGATAACCAGAGTAAACACAAAATGCACTTTTTAAATGAGGATTTCATTTATTGAATGAATAAAGCTATCCAACCCTACCTATCCCTATGTGAAAAAGTAATTGCCCCCTAAGTAACTAAAAGAATTAATTTAAAAAATTTGGTCAATAATTGAAGACCTTGGTGCAAGAAGTACTTTAGTCACAAAATAACACTTTTGAAATATTAAGGGTCGAAGTTTTGAAAACATGCTGCAGATACTTTTTTCAAAAGATAACATTCAGTGGCGCCTGCTGCTGGTCCCAGGGGTTATACAAAGTAGACAGACACATTTTTGTGGAAAAATAATGCTTTATTACGAAAAAAAACAAGAAAATCAATTTCGGACTTTAGTACTTCTTATCATAAAATGCCTGGACTTCGGTACTTATTGCCATAAAATGCATGGACTTCGGTACTTTTACCACACAAATGCCGTTTCAATCATTTTCTGATTGCCAAACAGTCATTTTTGCTGCGCTTGTACCTGATGACGTCAAGGACTTGAGTACTTCTACAAAGACTTGAGTATTTCTTGCGCAAAAATTCCATAGATTCAGGGAAGGCCGTATATCAGTATTGAGGACTTGAGTACTTATATTTGGAATTTTTTGGCTTTAAATGATGCACATGACACTCTACTTTATGGTAGTAGTGTCAGCTCATTTTTTGGAAAATGTGACTTAAGTACTTCTTGCACCCAGGTCTTCAATTTGGTTCATTTTCCCTAGACACACTCAGGCATGATTATTAACAGCCCAATGGAATCTAAGTATCTCTTAAATAGAATAAATAAATAGTTTATGGCAGTGTGAATTAGGCAGCACATGATGCTGCAATCTAAAGAAATTCAGATAGAGATACAAAACAAGGTCAATGACATTTATCAGTCTGGAAAGGATTACAAAGTCATTTCAAAGGCTTTGGGACTCCAACAAAGCATGGTGAGAGCTACTGTCCAAAAAGAAAGAAAACTTGGAACAGTAGTGAACCTTCCCAGAAGTGGCCGGCCCACCAAAATTCCTCCATGAGTGCATCAACAACTCATCCAGGAGGTTGCAAAAGAACCCAGACTAACATCCAAAGAACTGCTGGCCTCACTTACTTCAGCTACGGTCCGTGTTCATGATTCCACACCAAGATACACTGAGCAAAAATGGCATCCACTGAAAAGCTGCAAGGTGAAAATCATTGTTGACCAAAATGTACACTTAAGCAAGTCTACCTCTGAATGGATCAGAAGAAACAAAATAAAGTTTAAGGAGTGGCTAGTCAAAGTCCTAACTTGAATCCAAGTAAGATGCAGTGGTATGACTGTAAACAGGCAGTTGTACTTTAAAACCCTCCACTGTGGCTGAATTAAAACAATTCTGCAAAAAGGAGTAGGCCAAAATTCCTCCACAGTGATATAAAAAAAAACTAATTTGCTGTTTTCGCAAATGTTTGGAATCAATTGTTGCTGCCAAGGACAACATAACCAGCTATTAGACTTTGGTGTGAAATTATTTTCTCACACGGGTGATATGGGTTTTGAACAACTCTTTACCTTCAATAAATGATCATTTAATAGCTGTATTATGCATTTACTCAAATTGTCTTTGTCATATATTTAAATTAATTAGATAATCTGATTTCAATATTAAAAATTAAGCAAAAATGTAAGAAATTTGGAAGGGGGTAAATTCTTTTTCTACAGCACTGTAGTTGAGTGATTAAATCATATTTGATATTATCGTCAAATAAATGTTTCATAACAGTAGATATGATGTTACCATTGTGGTGGCAATAAACTTGCATCAGACAAGCAATCTTATGCTTGATTATGAAAAACCAGTAAATATATTCTAAAATCATGTACAGACACATGGAAATCAGTCATTTTTCAGAAAATGCCCTTCTCCAAAATTTTGAGTGAAAATTAACTGTTGTGACCTCCAGTGACCACAGATGTCACTAAATCTGCCAAAACTGGAAAAATGACAGATAGGCGCAGGAATATTCCGCAGGTCTCACCTTTAATTAGTTTTTGAGCTCAGCATCTCTGATTGCCAATTCAAGATGGTGGATTAGAAAGACTTCTCTGCCAAAGTTTTTTTTTCTCTCGCTCTCCTTTGCTCGGAGGTCCTCCAGGAGCAGACCACAGATATGTCACTTCCAGGCTTATTCTGAGTGAGATGCAGGAACCGAGGTTTCTATAGGCCATTTTCACAGGCCTGTGTTTACCTGACACTTGGATTGACAGCAGAGTGATTGGAAATATCCACCATTCACCGACAAGAACCCCTGAGAGCCAGGAAAGTGCTTTTGTACTCTGACTGTAATGGCCCAAGTTTGAATTGCAGGTTGAGGCAAATGGCCTTGCTCTGGGACCCACTCAGAGAGGAACCAACGCAGCGCAAATAACACTCAGCCGAGGTAAAGGTCTTGCAGCAGGAGCATGAAAAAGAAATGGAACAAAACACTTCAAGGCTGTTATCTGAATGCAATTGTACTAATCCTGTATGTGCAGGATGTTAGATATGAGACGGAACCTGTCGTAGGATTGGGTATCAAGATATTTTCTTTGAATAATAAATTGTTTACATTGTTTGCTTCAATTATATTAACACAAATCTTATGGAATGTGCTTTACAGCAAGGTTTATTAATAAACCAAATCTTGATAAAATGGACTTAAAAGCCAGTGTAAAATTACCAACACACCTGTAAGTGATGCTGAATACTCACAAAATGGAAACAATATTATTTTATTCTTTTCACAGAAGCATATTACAATTGTTCATTGAAAACATTTGAAACAAGTGAAAAATATTTTTTTCACAGACAGATGGACGTAAAAATTGTTCATCACTGAGCTTCTGGTAATTCTGACACCTTCCTTCGGTAAACATTAAACTACACAGTGGTTTTCTTTATTAGATTAGAGAATATATTGGGGGATCTTTGACTGCCCCCTCATAAAATAGCCTACATGATCCATTTGTCTATACCACAGCACTACACTGTCTGATATAACTCACACAATTTACCAGTTCCAGTCTGGAGAGTGAAATTGCCATGACAAGCCAGTAATTTTGTGGCCAGTTCACCATTTCTTGAATTTTGAGGTACAAATGGGAGAAATTACCTCCTTTGCAGAAAGGT